>OU744808.1:5841443-7041443 GCA_916614155.1 Mesoligia furuncula
AAAGTTGTTTACTTATAATGCTATAGCGACACTGGCATCTTAGGTATTTTTGGTGCTGTAGAGCCTTCACGCAGACGACGTCGCGGGCAGCAGCTAGTTATTAAATAAAATCGAATTTTCAGTTACGTCATTAAGACTAAGCCATGTCCTCTATAATCCAATCGATTTTAATTTCCGCGCGGAGAAAAGCCGATGAGATAATACTGATATTTTTATCGGTAACTGTAAAAATTGGATTATAGAGCTTGGAAAAATATTTTGTCTGTATTGTATCGATGTTTGAGGAAAAACGTATTATGTCGTCAAAAACAGCTTTCACTATGCATTACTCAAATGTATGCATGAGCTATTCTCATTCTCCGATACGCGAACAGAAGTAGTAGGTACATGTTCTACATAGTGGTAAGTAGACCATCAAACTGAACATTCTCCATGGGACTTTAAGACTTTCAGGGGCAGTAGAAGACCCTGAGAAAAACAAAATCTCAAAGGGCGGTGGGCAAAATAAGGTCATAGGTTCATAACCTATGACTTTTTTTTGTTTTCGGGGGGAAACCTTCAAAAGGCACCCGACCTCCGGGGAGGGAGGTCGGGGAGTGTGGGATTTTTACCTCACTAACACAACCATCAGCACATAGGGGTGGTCCCTATAAGCTAGACGAACGGAAGCCCTTATTTTTCGAAATGAATGAATCGATTTTAATGAAACTTCATACGCATAAGCAGGATACAAAGGTCTAAAAAGTTAGTAGAAAACATTTGCTAAATGTCTTATTTTAAAAAAAGATAACTGGAAATCTCTGTTTCTATGGAAAATTTAAAATCGGTTGTTCTCTACGAACTTTTTAGACCTTTTTATCCTGCTTATGCGTATGATGTTTCATTAAAATCGGTTGATTCATGTCGAAAAATAAGGGCTTGAAAGTTTGTATGAAATGCCGTACTGCGTGAACGCTCTTATCTTTTAAAACAAAGTGTTCCTTATTCCAAGGCCGCTAAAGTTCGACGTTAATGTTAGTGAAGGTGCTCATAAAAGCAACCAGCGCCATGTTTCTATAAAATAAACGGCAGCAGAAAGCGGAACCTCGTCGGCCAGTTTGGGCTCAATAATTGATCTGGCAAGGCCGGATTTCTGCAGTTAATTTGTTAAGTTTCCGAGCCGTTAACATTGCATACGTAACTTCGAGTCGTACTAGGTTTTGGCGAAGTACAGACGCCAGCACATCAAGCTACTACAATCTATCAAATTTCTTTAATAGATTTGCAACTTTATAACTAAAGCATAAGGTTCAAAGTTGATTGGGAAAATTTTACAGTTTCGGGTAGCTTGATGTGCTAGCGTCTGTACTAAATACAGGTAAGTTTTGAGCTGAAACACTGCTGACTGGCCTACGGGGTAATCGCGTAACACACTGTCAGCACCAATCATCATCTGCCTAGCCTTTTCCCAACTATGTTGGGGTCGGCTTCCAGTCTAACCGGATGCAGTTGAATACCAGTATTTTACATGGAGCGACTGCCTAACTGACCTCCACAACCCAATTACCTAATACAATACCCCTTGATAAGACTGGTTGTCAGACTTTCGGGCTTCTGACTACCCGTAACGACTGTCAAAGATCCACGAATGACAGCCGGGACCAACGGCTTAACGTGCTTTCCGAAGCACGGAGGGGTCACGGTATGCAAAGATGGTGGAAGTATGGGGTGGTGCTATTCTTTAAGTCCGGCACCACACAGACAGAATATGAAGCAATGGATTAGCAATATCCTTCAAAAGAATCAGATTGAGACTGATAGTGTGTACGCAATTTGGGTTCTGGTTGTCCTAAGGACTTGTAATCGTCCCACTGGACGGTAAATACATCTTCTCGTCTCTCGTACAGAGGGGAAATGATTATTGATTGATTGATTGTGTCGATGATGTCGGTGATTTCGATTTCGAGTTATTCCGGTCTGATCCCCTGAACCCTCCCTCCACCACCCCCTCCTCGATCCCTTGCTTGTTCGTCTTCTGTTTTAATCTCTGTCTTATCCACTATAAATTTTCTCATTCCGGTTTGATCCTTCAGAGTCGATGACGTCGAAGATTAGCTAACTGATAAGTACCTTTTCTCGGTTTCATAATTGAATGCTCGTTTTCCTAGTTTTCGGTTTTTCCTGCGGTGTTTTACTTATAAAAAAAGAATAGAATAGAAAAATACTGGAATCGAATAATTGAATATTCGATAAACCGTTTAACCGTTTTTTCGTTATTTTTTTTCGAGTATTTCTTTCGAAAAAAAAAATACCGGTTATGATTCTAGTTACCGGCTGACTTTTTTACCGTCTGGACAAGAGCAGGGTATAATGTAAACGGAGTTGAAGCCCATGGGACAGAAATCTACAATTGACTTAAAAAGAAATACAAAAAAAAACGAATAAATCGACAAATAACATAAAAATTCAACTTACTCGTAAAAGCACGCTTCTCTACGCACGAAAATTATCAATGAATTCGTAGCGATTCAATCCTTTGATTAAAGCCATCGGCCGGCTTTGGAGGAAAGGATTCAATTAATATAGAAAAAACATAACCCTTCTGGCGCAGTCGGGTGAAAAGAGATAATTTTATTTTACTTTTAGTGAAAAAAAAAACTGTCCTTCTACTCCGTTCACCTTTTATAGCCTGTTTTTGTCCAGGCTGTAAATAAAGTTAGCCGGTATCTAGAATCATCCTTTAAAAAAAAAAAAAGATTCTTACCTTGGTTAGTAGGAAGAAAGAAATAGGTTTTAAGAGCCTATACTACCTCAGCTAAAGTTCACTCTTTATCTCGCTCGCACGATACTGCTCGCGGACTGTGTGAGAGCGAGACAGAGTGCGGTGCTGGGCGGAAGGCAGCGCCAATAGTTTAGGTATTTGCTTTTTACGGTGAAAATAAAGGTAATTAAAAAAAACGAATTAACATAAGACCTGCTTTATAGTTAGTTCAGTTAGTATGCAAAGTTTCATGATCTAATTTGAAGTATTTTTTTAACACCAGCGGTTTATTGTTCAATTTGGAGGTAACTTTGGAATTTTTTTCTATTGAGAAAATTTTATGGAATCGTGTTTTCGGCTAACATAGTACCTAGCATTAATCCTCAACTTTACAATATATTTATTTCAAAATTAATGCTGCGGTATTTTCGACATAACGGAGGATCATGCTAAGCCATTTGAGGTAGTATAGGCTCTTAATACCAACCTTCGTTATGTTTTCAAAATATGAGTAAGCCGGGTCACACCCCCACATTATCTCATTACCTTG
This sequence comes from Mesoligia furuncula, assembly GCA_916614155.1. Taxonomy (NCBI): domain Eukaryota; kingdom Metazoa; phylum Arthropoda; class Insecta; order Lepidoptera; family Noctuidae; genus Mesoligia; species Mesoligia furuncula. The sequence continues at coordinate 5,844,734 of OU744808.1, forward strand.
TTTGTGTCGGTCGTAGCTAAGTGATTTTTAAACGATCATATTGTAGTAGCCATTAGCTAAATTACTTGGCGTGACGGCGGCGGCCATTTTTCGACGATTAACCAATTAACTTAAGATTGTTTACGTTCAAATTACTGTTAAGTAGCCTCTGGGTTTATTAACTTTGTACATTTTGTTTATTTTTAGAATAGAGTCATCATCTGAATAGCCTTTTCCCAACTATGTTGGGGTCAGCTTCTAGTCTAACCGGATGTAGCTGAATACCAGTTTTTTACATGGAGCGACTGCCTATCTGACCTCCACAACCCAGTTTCTGGGTAATACGATACCCCTTGGTAAGACTGGGCCGGGCTTCTGACTACCCGTAATGACTGTCAAAGATCCACGAATGACAGCCGGGACCAACAGCTTAACGTGCTTTCCAAGGTACGGAACGGTCACGGTATGTAAAGATGGTGTCCCATCCACAGGCCAACCACGGCAAGCGTAGCTTAACCTGATAGTTCGACCTGCGCGGCTGTTATTATTTATCCACGGGCCCCTCCTATTTTTAGAATAGAGTGCAGTGTTTATTTTAATTATTTTCTGTGAGTCGTTTAAGATTTATCACGTCTTGTTTTGCTTGGCTTTGACTTAAGGGATTTAAGATTTTCTTGAATCTATTTATAGCGCACGGTACAAGTATTTTATTATGAAATCTGACATGATAATTATTATTTGTAAGAAAATTTACATTGACATTGCATTGCTTATGAGAAAAACTAGGTAGGTATCTAGCTCGAAACGGAGTGGCGTGCCCACGCAATAGAACAAAACTGTGTGTTAAATTCTATACTTCCCTTCTTTGAAACAAAGAAACTCTCATCAAAAAACGTCAGGCACATACAAATCTTGATTGCAAATTAATGAGCTGCGTGTTTATGAATCTTCTTTAACCACTGAAGAAAAACGGTTAGTTTTTATTTCTCTCTTCCATAATAATTTCGTGATGAAATTTGCACCAGATGAGTTTAAACAGATCCAGAGCAGATTGAAAGCGGTTCCGGTCTCGCATGCGCTCAAAGAGAAATCTGATTGATTCAAAAAAAAATTACGATGAAAATCTGCCTTGTCGGGTTTTTAAATTTTTCCGATGAATATTAATTCTAGACTTGCATAATAGACTTTATAGTGAACATGTTTGAGAATGCTTAGATAGTTATTAATAATTCACAGTTATTTTAAAAATATTTTAATTTACCATTAACTAAATATTAAATAAATATATTATTATGTGCGTTCGCAATTTATTTGCCAAATATGTATAAACAAATATGAGACCTTAGCCACGCGACTATAAAGTGGCGCATTTATCTTTCAATTTTTTTCTGGTATCACTGTGTCTGTTTTTTTCTGGTTGTCAGTCCCAATTTCCGACATTTTCCCCATTAAATACCAACCAGGACATCGACAGATAAACATCTATTTAGGGATTCCAAAACGTTGCAACTTCGGGTCTTGTCGACATAATGATCCGGGCCAGACGTTGCTCTGTTACTGAGAAACTAAGACGATTAGTGACATGTGCTCTCTCGCGAAGTCACAAGTTCCTCTTAAGAAATAGAGATGGGACATGTCTTTGTGAATTGCATATCGATGGAAATTTTCGCAGTAGGTACGTGATCAGGCGTGATGTTAAATTGATTGTAGGCACACGTTTACAACTTTTGTGGGTTAATGATCAAAGGGCACTCACAGAAAACCATAGGTTCCCCTTTTCTTCTTCTTTATTATAGCTCGGTACTTTGATAATCCAGAAGTCAGATTTATCTCTTGTACCTATCATGAAATTGAAAGTAAGATTACTAAACACACTATGCCAAATTAACTCATTTCTAAAATCTCCACAACTGATTGACTAAAATGAATCTTCTCGTAATTCAGTGCAATAATTTTGATGATGGCTTTATTAGTGTTAGTTCGGTATAGAGGTAAAATGGTTCCCAGTGGACATATTGCTACGATTTATGCGAAAGTTTGGATTAAAATTGCTGCTCAATTAATACCTAAGTATAACAAGTGAATGGAAAACTTCAGTGTAGAAACTGAGATTTTAAGCCATAGGTAGTTAGTTACCATAAATGTAGGGAACAGCTGATTTTTTTTCGCGATTTCAGGTTTGGTCCCATAGTAAAAGTTGTTCATCATAATGATGAGTACAATGACCTCTTGTGGCCATTTGAGTTGAGCTGCATGATTATTGACAAATGCGACCTCTGAGTTTGTTTCGGCCTTTCTTCTTAGAGTAGTCATAGGTACAGGAAACGCCGACCTCATCTATGTGGTTTTAAAAAAACATCATTGTCATGTAAAACTGTTTGTACCTACAAACCTACTTACAGATATAAAATTATTTATCATTCAAAATTAATTATTGTTACCTACATGCTTAAATTGGAAAAATATCATCATAAATTAGTTTCATTGTCTTCGTTTGAATTATCGCACTTGAACTTGAATAACATATTATCGCTCGAATAAAATATCATACCTAAATTACACGAGAGAGTTTATCCATTACGTGCCAGCGTCATTAATGTGTATTCACATGAGTAATTTAAACGATTTATGCTTCAATTCCAGACATACTTAGATTTATTTTCTGAATTCTTAAACGGATATTGCCAATCAAAGGCCAATTTTAATCATTCTTCAGAAAAAGTTAGTAAAAAGATGATTTACACTTACACGTTTATAGAGTGAGGATGAGGTTATCACATACATACATACATACCTACATAGGTAATGTATTTTAGAAATACATTGTAGCGGTATCTACAACGCCACATGAGAACAACGCGTCATACTGACGTCACGCAAAATCCTGCATCTCGCAAGCAGAGTTTACCGCGCAACTAGCATAGATACAATGCCCCGACATGAATCATCGGGCAGTTGCCCACCAGATACAACACCCATCTGGTCGGAGGATCTTTCCTTTTCTATAGAGTATGAGTGAACTTTACACCCTGTTCCTCGATATCTCTATAACTATTAAAACAATTAACATTCTAGACATGGGAACTTCTTTTCCTTTGAGTATTTAATAACAATAAACTTATTTTATGATTATTTGGTAACAATACCATAAAGTTTGTGTTGAATTGTCGATATCATCGCCCCACGCGTCTAGTGCCTTATTTATTACCAATTTATGATTATGACGTGCCAATTTTAAGCTATTAATTTCATTCACGTGCCAATTTTTAATAACCGCTATACTGTTAACCTTTTGAATGTCTTAAGTTACACAGTTCGACATAAGCAATTGTCGTTCTATTGTGTCTCTAATACCGGCATTCGATGAGTTGAATGAGATAACCTAATCGCCACTCTATAAATCGTAGTGAACAAGAATCATGCTACAAAACTTCAAAATTATACCAATAATACCAGCGCCCCGCGGTTGCACCCACATAAGTTTCGATTCCGTGGGAATATATGGATAAAAATTATCCTATGTCCTTTCTCGGGACTCGAACTATCTCTATACCAAATTTCATCTAAATCGGTTCAGCAGTTTAAGCTTGAAGAGGTAACAGACAGACAGACAGGCAGATACACTTTCGCATTTATAATATTAAGTATGGGTTTACAAAAAAAAATATATGTCTCTTAAAAATGTGCAGACACAAATATTTCACAAACTTCGTCCAGTTCCGTTACGTATTTTATTCGACATCCAATATTCAACTAACATGTCACATTTAAAAAATATTCCAGAATTAAAATTGTACCAATATTATCAAAAATACGAAATGTCTCTCAAATACTTATACAGCAGACACATATTTTATTCAAAACCTAATATTCAACAAACTTGGAATATTTGACAAACGTATGACAATCATTGTCATACGTTTGTCAAATATTCCAGAATTTCAAACTACCATATTCAAATATGCGATACTGAATACCTAAATCGAATAACTTTAGCGTTGTTGCATCCCTAGTGAGAACTAGGTTGACTGGGCCACTGGATGTAATATTACCACGACAGACGTTTCTCCTGCAAACAAACTTTGCTGGACAAGAGCTAACATAGAAAATTTATGGCTTTTACGGTAGTGGTTGGGGAAGTGACTTCAGATGTGCAAGATTTCTGGATGCGTTTTTCTTTTACTTTAAACATTGTATGTAGTTTGTTTCCTGGTTTACTTTCTTTCTTTAGAAACTTCCTTCACAATCGTGGCCTTTAGTAACTGTAGTGCTATTTTGTAAAACATCTCACCTTGAAAACTTAGGTGAAGTGAGTTGTCAACTCCTCTAGCGCACCGCGCGTCAGTTAGGATGACAGCAGGAAAACTCTCACCGTCAAAACTTAGGTGAAGTGAGTCGTCAACTCCTAGATACCCTAGCGCACCGCGCGTCAGTTAGGATGACAGCAGGAAAACTCTCACCGTCAAAACTTAGGTGAAGTGAGTCGTCAACTCCTAGATACCCTAGCGTACCGCGCGTCAGTTAGGATGACAGCAGGAAAACTCTCACCGTCAAAACTTAGGTGAAGTGAGTCGTCAACTCCTAGATACCCTAGCGCACCGCGCGTCAGTTAGCATGACAGCTGTAAAACTCTCACCGTCAAAACTTAGGTGAAGTGAGTCGTCAACTCCTCTAGCGCACCGCGCGTCAGTTGGGATGACAGCAGGAAAACTCTCACCGTCAAAACTTAGGTGAAGTGAGTCGTCAACTCCTAGATACCCTAGCGCACCGCGCGTCAGTTAGCATGACAGCTGTAAAACTCTCACCGTCAAAACTTAGGTGAAGTGAGTTGTCAACTCCTCTAGCGCACCGCGCGTCAGTTGGGATGACAGCTGTAAAACTCTCACCGTCATAACTTAGGTGAAGTGAGTCGTCAACTCATAGATACCATAGCGCACCGCGCGTCAGATAGGATGACAGCAGGAAAACTCTCATCGTCAAAACTTAGGTGAAGTGAGTCGTCAACTGATAGATATACCTAGCATAGTGTACCGCGCGTCAGTTAGGGTGACAGCAGGAAAACTCTCATCGTCAAAACTTAGGTGAAGTGAGTCGTCAACTCATAGATATACCTACCATAGTGTACCGCGCGTCAGTTAGGATGACAGCAGGAAAACTCTCATCGTCAAAACTTAGGTGAAGTGAGTCGTCAACTCATAGATATACCTACCATAGTGTACCGCGCGTCAGTTAGGATGACAGCAGGAAACTCTCATCGTCAAAACTTAGGTGAAGTAAGTCGTCAACTCATAGATACCATAACGCACCGCGCGTCTGTTAGGATGACAGCAGGAAAACTCTCACCGTCAAAACTTAGGTGAAGTGTGCTGTTAATTCTTAGATACCTACTCTAACGCACCGTGCGTCAGTTAGGATGACAGCTGTAAAACTCTCACCGTCAAAACTTAGGTGAAATGAGCTGTCAATAGTGTCAATCCCTAGCGATCCCTCAGCATTAGGTGGAATGAGGGATTACTCAAGGTCACTTCACCTAAATTTTTACGGTGAGATCTTTACAGACTGAGCGGTTGACATATAAGTAGATTAAATCGCTTAATTTTCGATGGTTGATAGTAGTCATGGCTATGCCGCACGGTTATATTCTCAATACACCAGTATGCGCTTTTAAAATTTCTAACGTGGACGTACAGTCAACAGCAAAAGTAGATGATCAAAATCAGAAATTCAATACTAATGAACGGAGTTCGCGTCAGAACTGTGTGGCGTCAAAGTGATTCAAACCTCTCAACGCCACATCAACGCCACACAGAAATCACTTCGACGCCACACAGCTCTAATGCGAACTCCGTTCATTAGTATTGAATTTCTGATTTTGATCATCTACTTTTGCTGTTGACTGTACATGTCCACGTCCATAAAATGTATGGAAATACGTGCACGTTATAACGTTATCGTGGACAGAAATTTCAAAGCGTCTTCATAATTATGTTTCCATATGTTTTACTTCCATGTGTTATCTTGATGCCGTGAAAATATAGCATACATTCTATGGAAGTGCACGTCCACGATAATTTCAATAGGCTAATATCCCGAATGTTATTTAAAATATCTTAAGGCTCCAGTACACGTTGGCCGAGCGCGCTCGGCAAGTGCGCTCGGCGAGTGCGCTCGGCAGATTTTCGTGGTGCAGTTCACACGTTGGCGTGTTTCATTCTGCGTTGGTCGCTAGATGAAGATGACGTTAGGGCGATCGCGGCCGCTGCAATATACTTGTACAGCGCTTTCAAATTTTATTTACATGAGCACCAGAGAAGAGTGATTAAAAAAAGATGGCACAAAAGAAGATGGTGGATGCTAAGTATTCATCAAAACAGAATTCATTCATTGTGATAATAATCAATGAACCTAAATATTTCCTCACTACTCCATGTTCGTGAAAGAATTGTTGAAACAATTAAGCGTGACACTACAATCTACTCTAACGTGTAACTATGAACTGAACACTCGGCCAATGTGTGATTGCTGTTTGCGGCTTGCGCCAAATTTCTTTGATTTGTGCATGAAAAAACTTTTTTACAAAAAAAAACAACCGACTTCCGAAAAACACTATAAAGTGAAAAATAACTTTAATTTCAGAAGTCGGTGTCTTTGGATTTGTATTTTAGTTTTTTGCCACCGACTTCCGAAATTAAAGTTATTTTTCACTTTATAGTGTTTTTCGGAAGTCGGTTGTTTTTTTTTTGTAAAAAAGTTTTTATTTTTCACTTTTTAGTGGGTCAGTTTGTAATTTATCTAAGTTACAATAGCCTAATGTCAACTGCTCATCACCTTTTACAAAATATTGCTTTACCCGATGCAGGGACGTTAATTGTTGAGGAGTTCCCCTAATAAGAGCCAGGAGAACTGGAGCTGTTTGAGATTAAGTCACCATTAGCTCCATTTCACCATATGCATTGTAACGAGCATAAACTGCTTAGCAACCATATTAAAGCAATCGAATCGCAACCCGTGAAATATTTGTCATTGAGTAGTTCCAATAGCCATCTGTGGTCTTTATCATCAGCTCCACTTTACCAAATGATGATTTTCGAGAGCAAATGCTCAAAAAAGTATTTTCCGTATCGGTTCGTAAATGACGGAGTTATGAAATATGAAAAGATTGTTAATGTAGATAAATTTTTAGGTTTTTGTTGATTTTTCAAAAACCGCTTGCCCGATTTCGATAAAATTTTCATGGGACCATTTGGGAAGCATACCCTTTCCAACAAAAAAATAATTTTTCAAATCGGTTGGCAAGCGACGGAGTTATGCGCGAACAAACAAAAAAAAAAAAAAAATACAAACATCCGAATTGAGAACCTCCTCCTTTTTTAGAAGTCGGTTAAAAACCGACACTAATCGGTTCGTCGGCGAGTGTTGGCCTCAAACGCCAAATACACACAAAACGGCCCAGTACACGTTGGCCGAACGCGCTCGGCGAGTGCGTTCGGCCAACGTGTACTGGAGCCATTACGCATTACTTTAAAAAAATCAATGTTTAAAATCCTTTGATCTCTTTTCGTTTTTATGTACTGTAATATACTTCGACATTATTGGTAAAAGTTTTCATATTCATTAGGAGTTTCTTTTGTGTTTTGAATTTCAAAGGATTTGTCTCGAATATATAATCACATGTAGGCGAGCTATGTTCTAAACCGTTTCGTAAACTCATGTAAAACATTCTACATAAGTAATTCGTTTGATCTGTTTGACGACTTTTATAGAATAGAATACTCTTTTCTCTTTTTTTAGGGTTCCGTTGCCAGATGGCAAAATACGGAACCCTTATAGATTCGTCATGTCTGTCTGTCTGTCTGTCTGTCCGTATGTCACAGCCACTTTTTCCGAAACTATAAGAACTATACTATTGAAACTTGGTAAGTAGATGTATACTGTGAACCGCATTAAGATTTTCACACAAAAATAGAAAAAAAAACAATAAATTTTGGGGGTTAGAACTGAAACTCAAATTTTTTTTTTATCAAACCCTTACCTGTGGTGGGTGGGGTATTTATGGATAGGTCTTGGAAAATGATATTGAGGTTTCTAATATCATTTTTTTCTAAACTGAATAGTTTGCGCGAGAGACATTTCCAAAGTGGTAAAATGTGTCCCCCCCCTGCAACTTCTAAAATAAGAGAATGATAAAACTAAAAAAAAATATATGATGTACATTACCATGTAAACTTCCACCAAAAATTGGTTTGAACGAGATCTAGTAATTAGTTTTTTTTAATACGTCATAAATTGTAAATCACAATTTACCTTTCATTCAATCAACTCAAATATAAAGCATTCCACAACTTTCTTTGATAAATCCTTTACCGTCCAGGCTGCTCGTTTGTGGAATGCATTGCCAGTTAAAATTAAACGCGCGCAGTCGTTACATGTGTTCAAAAGACTCGTGAAGGAACACTACTTGTCGTTGTGATCATGTTGTCCTAACTGCAATGGACTACTGTCTTCTTTTATTTTCGTTGCTTATACAATTTAGTATGTATGTATTTATGTATCTATAATTTTGGATATGTATATATCTGTGTATCTATTTTAGTGTATTGTATACATAATATTTGCACCAACGACAGCCCCATTTTATGTCCTGGAAAATCACTGTCCATTCCAAGGTTGCCTGGAAGAGATCGCAGAAAGCGATAAGGCCGCCCATTGTATATTTTGTAGTGTTATGTAGTGTGATCTTTTTCATGTTATGTATTTTTGTGGTGTACAATAAAGTATATATAAATAAATAAATAAATAAAATAAAAATAAAAAAAACATTTAATTTCATAAACATAAACCTTATGCATAAACCCGGATGTTACGGAACCCTCGGTGCGCGAGTCCGACTCGCTCTAGCCCGGTTTTTATTTTATGCCCGTATTTACTCACAATGGGCGACATCTTAATGTAATGCGTAGCAGTCATTTAGCGCAAAAATACATTTAACCAGCCACATGGTGATCAATAAAGTTACGACACAGTTTCGCCGATGCGTAATGCTTACCCCGCGTTCTAATCAAAACGATCATCGCGCGAATATGCGAGGTCGTCGCGTTCATATTTTGTTCGGAAAACTGGAAAGCGCCCTCTGTCGACGCGATCACGCGTTCAGGTTCGCCGAACAAAATGGACGCAACGACTGCATTCTCGCGTGACCGTTAGTATGCGGCTTTAAGGCGCGGGCCCACCGCGGCGCATGCTGAGCACGGGCACGCGGAGCAATTTAGCTGCGTGTATTTATTTTTTTGATTACGCGGGTCTACGTTTCCACTGGAGTACATGACTATGTATAGCGTGACACGGCGCACGGAGAGGCTACGCACGTGCCACTGACATGAAACGCGTCCGTGAAACACAAGGTGTATGACTGAAAGCTGCGCTGCAATAAGCGAGCTGTACATAGTCGTGGGTCATATTCGTGTACTCCAGTGGAAACGTAGACCCACGTCGGCAGCGTTGAGCTATGTAACCGCCTATTCGAGCAAGCCACGCATGTATCCATGACGTCAATTCATGCGTAGCCTCTCCGTGGGTTGCAGTGGACACAACCACTTACATTTTCTTACAAAGCGAAGCTTAATACACGTGCGTAGCCTCTTCGTGCGCCGCGGTGGGCCCGCGCCTTTATGCTAAGGATACACATGCCAGTAGCTGGCACAAAAGTATGGACTTGCAAACTTTTGTGCCAGCTTGCATGTCATTATGGTATTCACCAATCAGCTTGCATGCCGTGTGTCATAACAACTTCTGATTGGTGAATACCATTCTGGTATGGCAGCTACTTGCATGCTTTTGTGCAAGTTACAGGCATGTGTATAGCTAGCTTTAGGCTGATAATACATTGGGCGTGCGCCAGACGCGCGCGTTGCTCGGGCGTGTGACCGACGCGAACGCCGCGTGCGCGTCAGACGCACACTCGAGCAACGCGCGCGCTGTGCACACGCCCAATGTGATATCATCCTAAAGCCTCCTCTACACGTCGTCAGATTCATCAGCAGATGGCCATCTGCCAATGCCTCCGCCGACGTGTAGACAGGGTAATTTGCTAGTCTGTGGTAGGTATTTGACGTCGGCAGAGGCTAAATACCTACACGTCGTCAGATTCATCAGCAGATGGCCATCTGCCAATGCCTCCGCCGACGTGTAGACGGGGTAGTTTGCTAGCCTGTGGTAGGTATTTGACGTCGGCAGAGGCTAAATACCTACCACAGACTAGCAAATTACCCGTCTACACGTCGGCAGAGGCATTGGCAGATGGCCATCTGCTGATGAATCTGACGACGTGTAGAGGAGGCTTTAGACGGCTCTTGCGCATTACCTAACAACAGATTTCTGTCAAAACGGACGGAAATGGGGTAGTTTTCAAAGCTTTAATTATTACCTACCGAACACCAATACTTCTTCCCTATATTTCTCGTATCTTCGCCATATTAAAGCGTCGTCTGCAATCTGCATAGTTTTGCATAATAATTATGAGAAATTTTCCTTCTTTCGAAGCAATTTACAGGTTCAATTTTCTTCAGTCTTTTCAAAGAGTAGCTTAATGTTATTAAAAATATTTCAGGCTCTATAGGGTCAGGTAATATTTAAGAGTTTAAATAAATCTAACAAGCAATGTCTTTGGTACACTTTATTAATATAACGACAGCAAATTGCACGTATTTCATCCATTGACATTAATTACAAGGCATTTTGCATTTTATTTACATTTTTAATTTCCCAATTTTTACATTACAAAAATATTTTTAGCGTAACACAGCGCTACTGTAAACTTCCTATGGCTAATGACTATACATTTATAGAAAAAAGTACCTTCGTCAATGGGCTCAAAGTTCATAATCGAACTACATAATTGACGTAAATACTTTTATTCTTAGTTATTGACAAAAATTATTTACACTAGACATTATTTTTTTGGCTAATCTGTACATTTTTCGTATACTTACTTTACTATTTACATACAATCTTTAGTTACGTGAATTTAATATTTTTTACAATGTTCATTCTAGTTGTTACAATATTTCACATTTTATATGAATAAGAAAAGGTTTATCTAATAGTTTTACAGCATTTCCATATCTCTAAAAGTAGACACATACAAGATTCTGAATACAGTAACAGCTATTGATAGATATGTACATAATAAATTAGACACAATGAGAACACATACCAGCCGATTTATCCTGTAAAAATGTTATCGTGAAAATGTAAAGTCCGTTTCACGAAAGAAGTCCCGCGGCAATAAGTGGAACTAATAATTATTATATAGTTAGCAACACTCCTACACCACCCTCCTACCTCAGACACTTCTCTCTATTTAAGGTTGTTCATTTAATTACCCAATGCCTCTATTAAGATGGCGAGATACATAAATCAATCAATATTTAGGATTCCGTCGCACGCCAGTGGCGCCATTTCTACGAGACTTCTTTCGTGAAACAGACTTTAAGTGTAGTGAGCTTGAAATGAACTGTCACCCTACCTGACACTAGGGAACCTAAGAACAGCTCTCTTCACATAAACTTCACTTAAGTTTTCACGATGAGATTTTTACAGAATAGCACTACAGTACATTAATCATCACAATTATTTTGTGAAAATATAAAAGTTCTTGTCTCCTAAAGTTCTTTTTAATGTCGAGACACGAATGTTAACACTGTTTTATATTTTTCATTCGAAAGTCGGTCACTGCAATGTGTTACCTGTAACAAAAAAGGAAAACGTTTATAAAACAGAAGAAAAACGTTAAAAAGAATCCTTTGAAAGTTCGGTGTTTTTATGAAAAAGAATTTCTGTAAGCCAAGGATGGCTGATGCAATATTATTCGCACCCTGTTTCATCCCCGAAGGGGCGAGGTGACGAATTGCTGCCTTTTTTTATAATTTGCCTAGCGACCCTTCACGCAGTTTTACGACTTGAAAAACCTCGACATTTCTTTATTATGTGTTAGTTTCATATTAATTTGTTATGCACATAAACTTTCCGGAATAAATTATCTAAATTATGGTGAAATCCGCATCATAATCAGTTACGAAGTTAAGAAGAACAACGCGATCACACAGACAGACACGAAAAGCGACTTTAATTTATAATTATGTCTATACATATTATAAATTAAAACTAAAAACTAAAAAAATAACAGCTAATATCACCCTTATATTTTGATCGTTTTAATCCTTAAAATGGGTCATTGTACTCATCATTATGAACAACTTTTACTATGGGACCAACCCTGAAATCGCGAAAAAAAAATCAGCTGTTCCCTACATTTTGACGAGTTATACGAACATAAATGTAGGGAACAGCTTATTTTTTTTTTCACTATTTCAGGGTAGGTCACATAGTAAAAGTTGTTCATAACGATGAGTACAATGACCTCTTTTAAGGATTAAAACGATCAAAATGTAAGGGTGTATATTAGCTGTTATTTTTCAAACATAATAATAATGCACGAGATTTAATATTATTATACTTAATAATGTGCGAACATAATAGTACACCAGATTTGAATTCAATAGGAGTGCAAAATACACAATCCATTACAATAGATTTACGAACAATGTTAATAATCAACCTTTGATTCAACAGGTAGGTAATAGGAATTGTGCTAAAATAGTTTGCTAAGAAAATAATGCTTTGATACAAAATTTTGTGTATATCATTTTAGTACAGTGAGTACACTATGCAAAAGTGTGTACTTAATTGTGAATAATTAGATAAATCATGTGTTGATTGTGCCATTAGATTTTTAAGATATAAAAAAAGTGAATATTGAATAAAATAATAAAAAAAAAATTGCTGGATTTATTATACCTATTGCAAGTGCCGTTCGGGGACTGAAAACAATAACGATAAATTGTTCCACCGAACCGCACGTTACAAAATTTTGTTTCAGTGCGGTTAGTGGAAGTGCTCTGGTGCGCTTCGTCTAAGTGCGGTTGAAATCAGTGCTCTGGGTTGAATACCTCATTGTACCTACTATACCGAACAAGCAAACTGATCAACAAAGTCTTTAAACAAAAAACACATCAAGAAGATCCTATAAAAATATAAATCTATATTACAAACGTACAAAGTTACAAATTTGTAGGAAAGATATAAAAGTCGCGATTCATTTTATAAACCCAACATGTAAAAACCCGACGCCATGCATACAATGTTTTATGGGCAATGAAGCAGAACGATCTAAATCTATACAAACGTGATCGAAATAAACAAACCGTGCTTCTATAGTTTAATATCACACTAATATTTTAAAGGCGAAAGTTTGTGAGTGTGTGTGTGTTTATATGTTTGTTACTTCTTCACGCTCAAACGGCTGGACCAATTTTAATAAAATGTTGTATGGAGGTAGCTGACACCCTGGATTAATATATAGGCTACTTTTTATCCCGATATTCCCACGGGATCGACATTTACGCGGGTGAAACCGCGGGGCACAGCTAGTATAAAATAAAAGTGATTACACTGGCCCATCGTGTGATGAGTATGGCCCATAAAAGAAGCGAGATCAAAACAAAAATCTCGATGATTTTCCTTTGAACATAATCGTAATATTTCTCATATCTTTATCTTGCTCTTCTATTATATTATTCGTCTTTTCACTCCTTGTTATTTTCCGTCGTTGAATTTTTAAAACTTCCGGCAAATGAGAAATCCTATTAATTCTTCCTTTGTCCGCCATTTTATCCCCGTAAATGTTTCTGACGAACTTTTTCTTTTGTGTTTGGGTAGAAGAGAGTGGCAACTACATGCCGTAAAATACAACTTTAATTGGAATAGAAGTTCATAATTTAATATTGTATTTGTTTTCCTTATATCCCCCATAGTTTTGCTTCCCATAGTTTTGCATTTCAGATTTTTTTACGGGCAAAATGTCTGTCTGTGTGTCTGACTGTTTCTGACCTAAGTTGGTACTCACTGGTATGTTATTAAGCTTAAGCCCATTTTAACACTGTACGTGACATTTATTTATTTTTTTGTTTTGTAGGACTAGTATTTTATTCAGTCTTAACAAAGGGGTATCGTATTACCCAGTAACTGGGTTGTGGAGGTCAGATAGGCAGTCGCTCCATGTAAAATACTGGTATTCCGCTGCATCCTGTTAGACTGGAAGCCGACCCCAACATAGTTGGGAAAAGGCTAGGCAGATGATGAGGACTAGTATTTTATTAATTTTTATTAATATTACTTTTTTCTCTCTTTATGTTTAGACATGTTTTTTTAATTTTTTCTTTTGACATTTATACTTCCTTATTTTTTATTTTTGGAAAAATCAATTAATATGCGTTTGACTAATGTAATTATGTTAACAATTTTAGTATCAATGACATCAATTTATTAACTTCATCATAATATATAATATTTGTATGCTTTCTGGTATAACATGACGCGCTTGTAATGTTTTCTTATAACAACTATTTATTGTACCTATGCTAACAAATTATTAAATGACTTTATGAGATAGGACTTCAGAAGTTCTCCTCAAAAATTCGCTCTGTTGCTTACAATAGCGGAATATATTACGAAGTCGTGTTGATTAAACGAACTGTGCATACCCGATTGAAGGACAGATAAATGCACATACAAAAATCTGTACAATTTATTCCGCTGTGCGTTGAACAAATACACTACAATTCCGAATCGGATCCCGGAATGGCGGAAAAATAATAAGATTTATGTAAAAAATTGTGTGCAATTTAAATTGTGCATTGATTCATTTGTCGCATTGCATGTCGCGTAGCCCGTTGTTCTAGGTGAGCGACGCGACGCGACGTAATGCGACCAATACTTCACGCGACGTGTGTCCTATTTTGTAGTCATTCGTGAGCGACAAACGCGGCAATCTCAGTTCATTATTGTTTATGTAACCATGGGCTTGTATACTGCGTTGTTACTCGAAAATTCATATTTTACTGAGCACACCACCACCGCCACTTCTGCATTCACCGAGAGAGTCTTTTCGGTCATGAATGTGAAGTGGCGAGAAGAGAGGAACAGGGCTTCATTAAAAATGATTAAAAATTAGCTCCTGGTCTATTTAAACTCACAATTAGGATGTTTGGAGTCCTACATTTCTTTTAAAAACAAAAAAAAATTGTTATGTAAGTACAGTCAGCATGAGACAGATTGGAGCTTTCAAAGTAAACATAATTTTCAGTTGGAGATCATAATTTCAATTATATATTCGCAGACATTGCATTCAAATTGTCGTAAGCATCCAAAGTGGTCAAAATATCTTAGCTATCAGTTTTCAATATTGTGCAAGCTGTCAGTGGGTTTATATTAATATTTGCGAATTAATATTTGCGAACCTAGTTCGTTTAATGGTAGGTATCTAAGCCTTCATATTAGTCAAAAGTCATGGCTGGCTATAATCTTGGTTCAAGTCATATTAAAAAAAACCAAGGCTGACGTGAACATTTTAACATTCATCCACCTATCTACCAATATTATGTGAATAAATATTTTGATTAAATTGCCATAAAAAAAACATTCCTTCTGGCGCAGTCGGGTAAAAAAGACCTACATCGTATAGAAACGGAACTCCCACTCAAAAAGCGTCCCACAATTTCAAGGCTTCTGTTTCTATGAATTAGTCAGGATTATACTGAATTCAATACGGACTGCCTCCACTACCCTAGGACGTGCGACTCGCCTTGTTATCCCGTATTGTATTGTTATTCCGTAAAAATCTCACCGTGAAAACTTAGGTGAAGTGAGCTGTCAATAGTGTCAATCCCTAGCATCAGATGGAATGATAAATGATCTTATTTTTGTAAGTAGGTTTGTACAAACACTTTTACACGTCAATCATGTTTTTAGGGTTCCGTAGCCAAATGGCAAAAACGGAACCCTTATAGATTCGTCATGTCTGTCTGTCTGTCTGTCTGACTGTCCGTCTGTCTGTCTGTCCGTCCGTATGTCACAGCCACTTTTCTCCGAAACTATAAGAACTATACTGTTGAAACTTGGTAAGTAGATGTATTCTGTGAACCGCATTAAGATTTTCACACAAAAATAGAAAAAAAACAATAAATTTTAGGGTTCCCCATACTTAGAACCGAAACTCAAAATTTTTTTTTTCATCAAACCCATACGTGTGGGGTATCTGTGGGTAGGTCTTCAAAAATGATATTAAGGTTACTAATATCATTTTTTTCTAAACTGAATAGTTTGCGCGAGAGACACTTCCAAAGTGGTAAAATGTGTGTCCCCCCCTGTAACTTCTAAAATAAGAGAATGATAAAACTAAAAAAAATATATGATGTACATTACCATGTAAACTACCACCGAAAATTGGTTTGAACGAGATCTAGTAAGTAGTTTTTTTTTAATACGTCATAAATCCTAAACCGCAATTTACCATTCATTCAATCAACTCAAAAATAAAAAAAATAATTTAATTTCATAAACTTATACCTTATGCATAAACCCGGATGTTACGGAACCCTCAGTGCGCGAGTCCGACTCGCTCTTGCCCGGTTTTTAGGGTTCCGTAGCCAAATGGCAAAAACGGAACCCTTATAGATTCGTCATGTCTGTCTGTCTGTCTGTCCGTCTGTCTGTCTGTCTGTCTGTCTGTCCGTCCGTATGTCACAGCCACTTTTCTCCGAATCTATAAGAACTATACTGTTGAAACTTGGTAAGTAGATGTATTCTGTGAACCGCATTAAGATTTTTACACAAAAATAGAAAAAAAAACAATAAATTTTAGGGTTCCCCATAGTTAGAACCGAAACTCAAATTTTTTTTTTCATCAAACCCATACGTGTGGGGTATCTATGGGTAGGTCTTCAAAAATGATATTGAGGTTTCTAATATCATTTTTTTCTAAACTGAATAGTTTGCGCGAGAGACACTTCCAAAGTGGTAAAATGTGTGTCCCCCCCCCCTGTAACTTCTAAAATAAGAGAATGATAAAACTAAAAAAAATATATGATGTACATTACCATGTAAACTACCACCGAAAATTGGTTTGAACGAGATCTAGTAAGAGTTTTTTTTAATACGTCATAAATCGTAAACCACAATTTACCATTCATTCAATCAACTCAAAAATAAAAAAAAACATTTAATTTCATAAACATAAACCTTATGTATAAACCCGGATGTTACGGAACCCTCGGTGCGCGAGTCCGACTCGCTCTTGTTTTAAAACTAGATGAGGTCGGCGTTTCCTATCTGACTACTCTGAGAAGAAAGGCCGAAACAAACTCAGAGGTCACAGTCTCTTTTAAAGTCCAGACATAATCTTGGTCAGGTTATATGAAGACCATGTAGATCGATGTCTGAGATGGTCTTTTGAGGAAAGAACCACACAGATTGAGAGGACCTGTCCAGTCAGTGCACGCATTTGTCAGAAATCGTGCAGCTCAACTCAAGACTTAAGGAGCTCAACGATTCGACGAAATAAATGAGAGCTCACTTTAAGCTCACTTCACCTACGCTATCACGGTGATCTTTTTACAGAATAGCACCGCTGTTCTATGTAAAATAATATTTCTATTTCCACGGTGTAGCCTGCAAAACAGTGCGAACAAAATGTCTGCTTCAGCGAGTCTGCGACAGCCTGGCTGCCTATTGCGTTATCTATTTCACAGCGTGCACACACGACTGGAAATTTTAAGCCGATACTCCACACCGTTGAGACTCCTTGCTTACGTATGCGGCTTCGTTTTATATTAAAATATTTATACGAGTTATTACTCAGAACTACTTAAGTGTAGGTATGTATGCGTATCATTGTGTTCTATGACTTCATATTCATTTATTTGCGTTCCACAAGGTAAAACAAGATGCACAATTGCACAGCAAACATTATTGTTTGGTACACACAGCGTCAGTGTGTGCTAACCCCTCAAGTTTTAAAATGTTACACTGCTACAACATTGAATTCCTTGCAAATAATCTAAAGAATACTTCAAAAAGAGTTCAATGTTTCGACTCGGATTCGAACCATCTCGCATCACCGAACGTCGTCATACTCTAACCGGTAGTTTGACGAACTAGCTAGCGAGCTCATATGAATGGCGATGAAATTGTTATCTACAATTTCATCGCAATTCATAGATAGATATTATAATTTGAGGGTATCCATTAATTTTACTTACTTACGTTGTCTTTATAAAATTAATCCATACCCTCAACTCAAGTTATAACTACAACGTTTGACAACAACGGTCCTGGACAAGTTGCAAGCGCTTCAAAACTTGTCTCCTTCGATGTCGCTTGTCAGACTGTCAAATGTCAAATTTGTATGCTAAGACGACACGACAGGTCGCGTGACATTTCGTTAGCTTATATCAATCTAAAATATTTCTACCGCTTCCTATTTTATCGTTTGAATTAATAGGATGCCACTAAGACTTGTCTAGGGACCCATTTGTATCAGTTCGCAAAATATGTATATTATGATATCTGTAAATAAAATTATCAAATCACAATATAAATCTTTATTGTAACTTTAATTTCGGAAGTCGGTTGTTTTTTTTTTGTAAAAATGTTTTTATTTTTCACTTTTTAGTGGGTCACTTTGTAATTTATCTAAGTTACAATAGCCTAATGCCAACTGTTCATCACCTTTTACAAAATATGCTTTTCCCGATCCTGGGACGTTAATTGTTGAGGAGTTCTCCCGGTAAGAACCAGGAGAACTCCTCAACAATCACTCATCATACGCATTGTGACGAGCATAAATTGCTTAGCAACCATATTAAAGTACCTAATCGAATCGCAACCCGTGAAATATTTGTCATTGAGTTGTTCCGATGGCTATCTGTGGTCTTCATTATCAACTCCACTTTACCAAATGATGATTTCCGAGAGCAAATGCTCAAGTTACTTTAAAAAATACCCAAATCGCTATAGGTTTGCCTATAAAATTTGAGGGTTTCCCTCGATTTCCATGGGATCCTCTCATGAGATTCCAACTTGATGATGATGAGACCACCTCGAGAGTATACCCTTTCAAATAAAAAAATAACTTTTGTAATCGGTCCAGCCGTCTTCGAGTAATCGGTGAACATACACAAGGTAGCCACTGTAAACTGTTGAGTAGTTCCCTTAACTGTCCTTCGTCTTCATCATCAGACCCTTAATGACAGTCACAACCTATCTAGGTGTAAAGTTCACATCAATACAAATTAATCAAGCCCAAACACAAGGTAACTGCTGTAAATCGTTGAGGAGTCCCCTCGACTGTCTTTCGGCTCCATCATCAGATCGACTCCAGACCTTCATTAAATTGTAGTGCTTTAAAATACTTAATGAAAAACATAACAAACGCACTAGTCGCTCCTACGATTTTCGAATGTTCCCCTCGATTTCACTGGGATGCCATCATCAGATCCTGGTTTCCTTATCATGGGACCACCCTTGGCATATCTCCTTTCCAACAAAAAAAGAATAATCAAAATCGGTTCATAAACGACGAAGTTATCCGCGAACACACATAAAAAAAAAATATATATTTATATACGGTCGAATTGAGAAACCTCCTCCTTTTTTAGAAGTCGGTTAAAAATAAGAACATAGTTTTAATAAATATTATTAAATGATTATTAAAGTGTTTTATTTTCTTGATTTTTATAAATAATTACTAAAACAAAATACAAAAATATATTAAAATCATATAAAGAAAAAAAAAGAACATTTCGTGCCTAGGATTTGAACTTCCAATCACAGGTATGGCAAGCGGTCTTGAAACATCCAGTCAACAACCCAGGGTTACTTTTCAGGGGGACTTTTTCCATCCTAACAACATCCCAAAACATCGGTAGGTATTATGCAATTTTTTGCGACCTACGATGTTTTAAATGACTGCCCTATATTTAAATTGATATTTATTGTGTGTAAATGCATTATTATAGAGTTATAATAATAATAATAAAAAATTTATTTGTACACTTTGAAAAACATACATAAGTACACACACAGGATTTAATATATATTGTACAATAGAGTCACTTAAAGGGCGAACTGATGCCTCCTAAACTAGGCCAAAGCCTGTGTTTTAGGAGTCAATAGTTGTTTATGACTGATCATGTTTTCTAAAATAAATGAGTTAACGCGATTCTAGGAACATTAAACTGATGATGACTCAATTGAAAAAGTTGCCAAACCATTCGGTAGTCTGGCAACTTTTTATTGAGAAGTATTTTTTGGGAAGCAGTAACTTTATTTTAAAGCTCGTATTGTTCAAAGTAAATCTAAAAGTATTCGGATCGTAAATAAAAATACATTTTACTCACATTTTACTGCTCAATAAACGTTTTTGCCTGTTTCTGACAGTTGCCTTTGGAATGTTCTATGCATTGTTATTGGGTTTATCCTGAAGTCTATTCTTGAATATATTGCACGAATCAGAATAGAATCTCACATTCAAATATTCTAGCTGTAACCTAGGTATTCCAATCAGGGATGTTACGGAGCTTCGGTTCCGATTTCAAAAAGTCGGAATTTCCGATTATTTTACACCTTCGATTCCGATTTCGGTTCCGATAATTTTGAATTGAAATACTTCGGTATAACTCCGATTCGGTATAGCTCGAAGTTCGAAACTCAGCAATACACGTAACTAGAGCGCCTACAAACAAGTTTTAACTTGTCGCCAGGGTAATGATTGTTTATTTTATACACGCACGCTATTTTATCGCGCTCGAAGTTTCAGTTTATTGTTTCGTTTATGGATGTTAGAAGAAAGTAGATGAAAGATGTGTTAAGGGGAGGCCCCTTAACACATCTTTCTTCTACTTCCGCTCCGGTTTCGGTTCCGATTTCAGTTCCAATTCCGGTTCCGATTCCGATCAATCAAATTTAAAACCTTCGATTCTGGTAAAACGACTTCCGTAACATCTCTAATCCCAATATCCCTCTAATTTCAAAACTAGTTACCGTTATTCGAGACCGATAAAAATATTTTTAAAGTTCTAGCAATTTTTTTAATAATCTGGCAATGTGGGCTGGGCCAACATGGCCAGAAACCGCAAGAGACGGGGCGGTTTGGAAAGAGAAAGGGGAGGCCTTTACCCAGCAGTTGGACACAATATAGGCTAATAAAAAAAATATTAACACATAAATTATGCTTCAAAACTAAATATTGCTAACCATAATAAATGGGGCACAGTGTTTTCTACAAAAAAAATCTATTTTTGGAATGCTTTTACCCCTATTCCACGTAAAGTCACCTAAATTGACAGCTGTCACGTGAGTTCACGATTACTCTTGAACTCCGACACGTAGAGTTATTCTGTATAAGTTACAAAAATACGATCCTGCAGAAATTTTGCGCCAATTTGTTGCCTGCTAGTTTCGAGTTTAACGAGCATTTTCAAAATTGAACGCTCAACTAAATATTCTGTTGGCAAAAATATATGTCTTTCTTTATTCGTCGTATATTTCTTAGCTTAATAGCTGTTTTAGCTTAGACGTTGCATTTTGTTCAAACACTTTCATTCTGCACTAAACCATAAAACTTGAATGGTCGAGAGCAAGAGACTGTAATACTATAAAATATTGAAATATAAAATGAAAAAGCAGTTACTTACATGGAAAACAATTTACGCCAAACTGTTCAATTGAATTCAACCCTCTAAAACGTGTACCGTTTAACGTGTGTGTGTATTTTATTGCCCATTTTAATCGAACGTGTCTTTTTAGTGTATTTTTAGTTCATGTTTGTATAAACCAGCGAGCAGTTAGTAAAATAAAAGTTAAAAACATTTTCTTCGCTGCGATTTTAACTTCAGTTTCTTTTTCATTACCAAACTCTTTTTTGATAAATTATTTATCTATGTAGTCTATTCATTACTTACAAGCTTTTTAGGGTTCCGTAGCCAAATGGCAAAAACGGAACCCTTATAGATTCGTCATGTCTGTCTGTCTGTCTGTCTGTCCGTCTGTCTGTCTGTCTGTCTGTCCGTCCGTATGTCACAGCCACTTTTCTCCGAAACTATAAGAACTATACTGTTGAAATTTGGTAAGTTGATGTATTCTGTGAACCTCATTAAGATTTTCACACAAAAATAGAAAAAAAACAATAAATTTTAGGGTTCCCCATACTTAGAACCGAAACTCAAAAATTTTTTTTCATCAAACCCATACGTGTGGGGTATCTATGGGTAGGTCTTCAAAAATGATATTGAGGTTTCTAATATCATTTTTTTCTAAACTGAATAGTTTGCGCGAGAGACACTTCCAAAGTGGTAAAATGTGTGTCCCCCCCCCTGTAACTTCTAAAATAAGAGAATGATAAAACTAAAAAAAATATATGATGTACATTACCATGTAAACTACCACCGAAAATTGGTTTGAACGAGATCTAGTAAGTAGTTTTTTTTTAATACGTCACGAATCGTAAACCCCAATTTACCATTCATTCAATCAACTCAAAAATAAAAAAAAACATTTAATTTCATAAACATAAACCCGGATGTTACGGAACCCTCGGTGGGCGAGTCCGACTCGCTCTTGCCCGGTTTTTTTATTATTCCAGCTAACCCGACGAACTTTGTTCGCCTCAGAATCAATAAGCCGTTCCATACAAATGTAAGAGAAAATAAATTATCCTCAATATTATTTTTTTCGCGAATTTTTCCCATGTTTTAAAGTTATTCTGCTATTCGGGGCGGAGACAAAACCAACAAATTAAAGAAAGCCGTTCCATACAAAATGTATTAGAAGATGAATTATCTTAATTTTTTTTTTCGTAATTTTTTCCCCATGTTTTAATAGTTATTCTGCTATACGGGACGGAGATAAATCCAACAATTCGAAGATCATAAAAATTGGTCCAGCCGTTCTTGAGTTATAAATGGTGTAACTAACCTGACTTTATTTTATAGAAATAGATTTTAAAGATATAGATAGATTTCTGTAGTTGCCATTTTTTTTCCACAACTGAGTAATTGCTTTCTCTTTTATAAATAACAGTGATTGTTCAATGTTCTCATCTAAATAATGGTAAAAGATTAAAACTATAATCATGACTTTTAAACATTTCCGGTATAGTACCATACAATTGTTCAAAGACTGCAAAGTTATGACTGTTAGGCAGCTCTTTGTGCTCAATACCATCTTGCGCAGGCACGGTTCTCTGAAATACATGACTGGTCGTCTGGCAAATATGAGAACAAAATATGTCTGTCCTATAGAACGCTACAAAACTAAATTGGCCGAAAGACACTTTCGAGTATTAGGTAGTCGAATTTACAATACAGTTAACAAACAATGTAATATTTATGGCTTAAATAAATTCGAATGTAAAAAGAAAGTGAGTCAATGGCTCACAACTCTTACGTATGAGGAGACAGAAAAATTACTCGGAAAGCTTTTCTGAAAAGTTTCTGCTTTTTCAAACAACTCTAACATACCACAAGCGCATACATCACACACACACACACACACACACACACACACGACACATATACATAAAGCATACACACGACACATACACGTATAGTCATACACTTACACTTTACACCACAAACCTCACCTAATTCACACTATAGAGAGGCTATACATTTTTATTTATCTTTTATATTTAATCTTTTCTATCGTTTGTTTCTTTGTTTTATAACTTTGTTTTCTTTTTGTACTCAATCGATAGCTACTTACCCAATGGAACTCCGTACTAGTTTTGTATAAATTGAGAAATCTATTAACAGAGAGAGTCCTGGCACCCATAACACAAGTTTAATCTTAGCTTGGGTGCCAGTGGAGTAATCAGTGATTTATGCAAGAATATTGTCATAGAATTAACTTATTGCCGCAAATTGTAAAATTGGAAATAAAGTTATTATTATTATTATTATTATTATAATGATACTATTACATTTAACAAATCCTACTTGAATTTCTATTAGAGCTGCAATATCAAAACTGTTTCGAATTTCAATTAAGCCTCTATTTTGTGCTGGTATTTTATCGAACAGCTTGCTAAATAGATATTGGTTCGCTAATAAACGTGTTCCCAGCATACATTCCTGATCAAAGCATTATTAATCCTATTAAGTACCAGCAATATTTTGTCCTATTAAGGCGAAAACGCCAGGGTAGCCCGCTAAATTATTTTTTTTTTACGTTTTTTGCAATTTGCTGGTCAGTATTAAGTTGTACGTTGATTAAAATATGATTCGCGGCCGTAACAAATATGTATTTACAGAATTATAAACAATAAAATCATCAACACAACTCTCAAAGACCATGTAATCCCCAAGAATGACTATTTCATGAAATCTTGACATTTAGGGATTATACTAACTTAACAAGTTGTATTACTGATTGTAATGATTATAATTCTGTAAATACATATTTGTTACGACCGCGTATCATATATTAATCAACGTACAACTTAATACTGACCAGCAAAATGCAAAAAACGTAAGAAAATTTGAATTTTAGCGCTTCCCCCTTAATAACTATTTGTTGGCATGGAACTGATGGAACCACAGAGTGTTTATTTTTATTTATGTTAACGCGTCCGTTAATTATTGAAAGCGTTTTAATATTGTTTATCTTAATGACGTTTCAACTTACCGCTATATCTACAGCGCAGACACGATAGGGTCCTTATCCGAAGTATTTACAGTTTTATCTACAAACATATACATATTAACACAGTCTTCGTTAGGACTTGGGTTGTCCTCTGGCTTCTCATCAGGACTTATATTCTCAACGCCATCATCTTCATAGACCTTTAATGTATCATTGCATTCTATTTTATATCTAACTGAGGGTATCTTACTAACTGTGGAGGTCAAAAGGGACTCTTGCACGGTATCGTTACCGTTGCAAGTTTTCTCTGAACGAAACATACCTGTCCGCTCTGACTGGTTGAACTTCCTCTTGGACCTCTTAGTGACCAACGCTCCTAAACACGGCAGTATCTGCATGAACTCCTTTCTGAAGTTCTCGTTCAACCACGCGTAGAGGAACGGGTTGTAACAAGTTGAAGACATAGCGATGAAGTGCGCAACGAAAAATAACACCATGTAATATTTCCAGTCTTCGGCCAATGAATAAAAGTCACTACTTATATTTATCAGGTTTAAAGGCAGCCACGACAATCCAAATATGGCCACCATTGCTATCAACATTCTATTTGTTCGCCTCTTCCTTTCTCTTTCGGCGTCTTCCTTCTTACTGTTCTTACTTCCAGGCCTTGACTTTAATCTATCATTCAATTTAACACTAACACATGTATAACAAAATGCCATTACAATGAAGGGAACCACAAACTGCATAATAGTGGTAACTGCACCAAACGCCTTACGAATTTGATCTGAAGGCCATTTTTCCGCGCAGTAGACATCTTGAAGGGCCATGTAGTACCCGTAGGGGAAGGTTACAGACAGAGAGAACACCCAAATAAAAATAATCAGGCAGATACAGGTCTGGATCTTCATGCGAGGTTTGAAGGGATAGATGATGACGAAGAATCTATCTATAGCTATCGAGGTTAAAGTTAACGTGGAAATATAGACGCTGCATCCTTGTGCATAAGGCATAATATGGCACAAAGGTCCTCCGAACACCCATCTGCCGAGGAAAGTGTAAAGTGGTGTAAATGGTACTGCAAACATGCAGAGTAGGATGTCGGATAATGCGAGGTTCGTGATGAAGAGATTAGTGACGGTTTGCATAGCTCGGTTCCTGATCACTGCGTAACATACTAGAGCATTCCCAAAGATCCCAACTACGAAAATAATGGTGTATGCTGTACAGAAAGCTGCTTGAATCGCTTTATCCTCAATTGGGTCAGTCGTTGTATTGTTTTGGAATTCATCGTTGATTGCGCTGTATGTGTAATTGTCAGTTGGAGTATCGGTTGCCCATAGGTCGGTCGGCATAATTCCTTCTTGTTCTTAACTTGTCATCATAAACCATTTAGGTTTGATTTTATCATATTTGGTATGTTTTAACTTATTTATCTCTATGTAAAGCTCACTTTGTCTCATACTGTTATTGACTGCTTATATGCTTGTTATGTTTGGTATATCCGAAAGCAAACATAATATAATATTTGAGCATTGTTTTCTATATCCGGTCGATCATTCTTGATTGATGATTGAAATCTGAAACAAGAGAGAGATATTTAACGTATTTGTTTGAGTGAAATTTTGTAGACAGTTATCGACATCTTCAGTAATGGTATTGAAGATGTTATTTATAACGGATAAATTTAATCGAACTCAATGCCGAGGTCTGGTCTAGAGTTTTAAAGAACCAAGAATCCCAACGGTTTTCTAGATATCTTACTTATCAACACTAAAAATATGATAGACATTAAAGAATGCTCCACATGTTCAAAGTTATTGTTCATAAACTCGGTTCGTAGGGTATTTTATGTCTTAAATTTTCCGAGATATATTTCACAGTCGGTAAGTGTTTTGATTGGCTGTAAAAATACTTATGTCTATAAAATCGGAATGCTGAAGTGGAAACTATAAAACGTGGATTCTAAAATTAGTTCTGCCATAAATAC
Organism: Mesoligia furuncula; assembly: GCA_916614155.1. Classification (NCBI taxonomy): domain Eukaryota; kingdom Metazoa; phylum Arthropoda; class Insecta; order Lepidoptera; family Noctuidae; genus Mesoligia; species Mesoligia furuncula. The sequence goes on from OU744808.1 coordinate 5,871,240, forward strand.
GTCTGTAAAATCTATGAAGTGGAAAACAACAAAGATACTGGTTCAAATAAAATATTTTGTTTTATGCCTATTGTGAAATTGTATTTGTGAACATCATAATTATGAAGGGGTTAGTAATTCTTTCTGATATTACCACCTTTATCGCTGCTGGTTTAAAGGGTTATTAACAACCTTTGAAGAGGTCATTGTACTCACCATTTTGAACAACTTTTACCATGGGACCAAACCTAAAATCACGAAAAAAATCAGCTGTTCCCTACATTTTGACGAAACGAATACGAACTTAAGTGTAGGGAACAGCTGATTTTTTTTCGCGATTTCACGTTTGGTCCCATAGTAAAAGTTGTTCATAATGATGAGTACAATGACCTCTTAAGTGGTTGTTAATGTTTTTCCAATAACCCTGTATAGCAGATTTTGTGAGAAGATAATTATCTAGCAGCGCCCCGCGGTTTCACCCGCATAAGTGTCGATCCCGTGGGAATATCGGATAAAAACTATTCTATGTCCTTCTACGGGACTCAAACTCTCTGTACCAAATGTCATCTAAATTTCATCGGTTCAGCGGTTTTAGCGTGAAGAGGTTAAATACTTACAGGCAGACACACTTTCGCATTTATAATATTTTAGTATGGATTTTAAACTACTAGCTTCTCCCCGCGACTTTGTCCGTGTGAAAATTCGGCCCCCGACCCATCGCATTGCATCCTATCGCTCGCTCGGGTTTTCGCTTTGCGTTATTTCTATTACTAAGACTTCGCTGTCTGTCCGTCTGTCTGTCTGTCTGTCACCAGGCTGTATCTCAAGAACCGCGATAGCTAGACAGTTGAAATTTTCACAAATTATGTATTTTTGTTGCCGCTATAACAACAAATACTAAAAACAAAATAAAATGAATATTTAAGGAGGGCTCCCATACAACAAACATGTTTTTTTCGGCGTTTTCACCTTGTGGTACGGAACCCTTCGTGTGCGAGTCCGACTCGCACTTGTTTTCCTTTTGATCCTAAGGGCCTGTAACCTTACCCAAGAATTGGGCTATCAAAGGCTAAAACAATTTTACAAATCCGACTGGCAGCTCCGGAGAGGCCCACATACAAAGTTACAGACAAACAAATTTTACTTCTTTTATAATATTAGTATAGGTAGATATTGTTCTCACCGACGATGTCGGCATGAAAACTACAGTCTATAAATGTTCATCTACGGTTATGTTGGCACACGGGGTAACCTCTATCGTTTACGATCTATTTAAATAAAATATCCTGACTTTCATACAAATTAGGAAAATTATCCAAACAGATCAGCCTAGCTTAGTTAGTTTTAAGGTTTTTTAATATGTATTAGTTTATTATTTTATAAGATTATTTTGTGTATTTTATTTATGGGCCTTATAGTTGCCTGATAATAAAATTATTATTATTATTATTATAAGTCAAAGTTAAACTATTTATATTGCCTAAGTAATGGGCACTAATTGTTTTTCGAACTGACGGGCTTTTTTGTTTGATAATATGATCAGTACAGCTTTTAGGTAATGTATTTTTTTTGTATATAAATTATAGTAATAGGACAGTATGAACTAAGGAAGTAAATCTAATGGACTAACTATCTCTCTATCTAATTTGAGGAAGAATTTTGATCTTCTCATCTGTACAACCATTAAAACCATCCCCGAATCTCATTGCTGTTTATTAGATAATCAAAACGATGGCATGACATGGCAGGCCATATACGACAAGAATACCTCAGAAACAAGTTTACGTAGGGCCGGAAAAGGTCATTGGCATAGTATTTATAAAGTACTAGCTGCGCTCCGCGGTTTCACCCGCATAAGTGTCGATCCCGTGGGAATATCGGGTTAAAAAGTGCCTATATGTTAATCTAGAGTGTCACCTGCCTCTATACAAAATTTCATCTAAATTGGTCAAGCCGTTTGAGCGTGAAGAAGTAACAAACATATAAACACATAAACACACACACACACTCACAAACTTTCACCTTTATAATATTAGTGTGATTATTTTTTTAAATATGCGTGTGCTTATAATATGTAAGTGTAAGAAGATGAATAAACGAAAAAAACAGCCTGGCTGCCCCACAGACTTTTAAGGGCGTTCGGACAATTCATTATAATCTGTGGAACGATATGCCCATTATTCTTCTTTATTCACGAACTCGTGACATCTATAAAAGCCCAATGAATCGTTCCTGTCATTCTCATTTCCTTTTCAGATGGAACTGAAGATAATAGCTGTGCTAAGCATTTTTGATCCATAAAGATGTACTTTCCGCTTTTTTACGGCATAAACAATTAACTAGGGTTTTATTTTCTCATAAATAATGTTATCATTTAAAACTCTGTTACACACGCGCGTTAATTTATACTGAAACATGTTTACTTTGAAGTGGTAAATAATTTAATTTTATTACTAAAGCATTAAATCCAAAGGTATGTATTTAAATAAGATGAATTAAATGTCATAGTGAAAGATGATGTCGTACCTAAATATATGGCTACTGCTTGATAAAACGTAGATCAAAAGTTTCCCAAAGATGAAAGGAGGCTATGAAATATGATGAGATAATATTTTAGGAATAGTGTGTGGTTTGCATTTAATAAAATAGATGAAGAGAAATTAATCAAATGAGTAACAGAGTTGGACATAAATAGACTCGGAAAATGTAATAAATAAAACAGATGAAGGAAAATTTATTAACTAGAAAATATCATTTCCCGCATATTTTACTCATAAGGATTTTCTTTGTAAACATTTCGAACTGATGTCATTTGTTTTTGACGTTCATTCGTTTAAAAAGAACGAGCTTTTCGATTAGTTTAATTTTATAAGGGATTGTTATTACATTTTAATTTGTCACATTTTATACAGTTTTAGTTGTTCTTGACTTAAGATTCAAAGCTTCATCATCAGCATCTTTGACTTGTACAAAATCGGGTAGAAATGAATGACTAAAACGAGATGATATAATAAAGTGACAGCTTAGAATACCTTGGAATGTTCGATCAAATTTAGATATTTCCTTAGATTGTAAATACCTCATGGTATTCCCATCGTTACATTTGTTGGTTGGTAAACGTCACTTTAACGAGACGTTTAGTCGATTTAGATAAACACATATCTACCTGTCTATTCATCATCATTATTTATTTCGGTCGTAAAAATCGTCGGTATATTTTATGTGACGTGTGTCAGTCAATCCACCTTCTTTATTATTATGTTGGTAGTGATCACAGATGTGGCTACTTGGAAATTCGCCAACGTTTTATACTCAATATAGATAATCAAAATAAATAAAGTTATTTTCATAACAATATTGATAGATTATAATTGGATAATATCCAATTGTAATCTATCAATATTGTTATGATTATGTCGTGATCGTGAGTGAAGACAGCGAATTGGGAAACGTAAGGTAGGATTTCCTCAGACTAGGTGGAGTGACGATCTTCGCAGGGTAGAATCAAGCTGAATGGTGTACTACTGGAGGCCTATGTCCAGCAGTAGACTGCTGTAGGCTGATGATGATGAATTGAGCTTCTTAGTAACCGCGGTAGTTAAACTATGTAAATTCAGAGATATTAATTGTTTATCAAATTGAATTCCGACTTAAATTGTCCGTATATTCAAATCATAAGTGACATTCGTTGACAGTTGTATGAAATCGATTTAACAGGCATATTGACATAGTGTAGTGTGTCAAATTAATAAACAATACAGGTTAATCAAAGTAAGCTTGTAATGTCCATATGTCATTTATGTAAACTCAGGGAAATATAGGGTGGCATGGGACATAGACGCGCAAATTGTTATCATGGATTTAGTACATGATTATTCTGGACCCCCCTGCGTTGAAATTTTGAACAAATATTTGTTGAAAATTGCAGTAGAAGTATAATGCGATTTCGAGCAAATATTTTGCTCCATAACTGAGACTAAAAAAACTAAAGTGTTAATAGTTTGCTCAATAACTAAGAATAAAAAAACTGAGGTGTTAATCGACTTTTGCTGCTGACTGTAGATGTTATAAAATATATCAGTAGTTTCATACATTTTGACTGCGTAGGTATTACACTTTTGTATGAAACAGCATATTGTTTTTTTATAACCAAAGTAAAATTTCAAAGCAGCTCCAATATCACATGTACAGATGCCAAGCACATCAAGCTACTGCAATCTGTCAAATTTGTTTAATAGATTTTCAAATTTATCGCTAAAGTACAAGGTTCAAAGTTGATTGGGAAAATTTGACAGTTTCGGGTAGCTGGATGTGCTGGCGTCTGTACTAAATCCATGATAGCAGTTTGCGCGTCCATATCCCTGCCACCCTGTCACATGACGATGATATGACATTATCTTGCGCTTACTTTGATTAATTGTCAACATGACGTGATTAAATTAAAGTTGAGGCCTAATAAACCCACCAACTTTATGACATCTATCAACCGCCTTCCTCATTTCAATCTAATTAGTATTTTAGGGCCGGCTTCTAGTTTAATTAACCTTCGTCGACTCTAATCACAGTGGGTACCTACCTAGGAAATGACTTTATGCTGATCTACTGCCTTTTGATGTACGCTACTAGGCGGATGAAGCAGCGATAGATGTGACGCATGTTTCCCCTTTTTTATTTTATTTTTTGTGCTTATGTTCGTTTTTGCGTCAGGTTTACCGCAAAAAAAAGTACTTATTTTCTTTCTTTCTTTCACTATTTTTTATTATTTTACCACGCCTAAGTGTCTACGTATTTCAAAGACTATTGGTAGAATTCATAGAAAAGAATACTCTTTATAATGCACATCATCTAAATTAAAGTCATAAATGTAGAAATTTTATACAACATTATTTTTAGTATATTTGAAACCCGAGACACGTGCCTACTATTTTTTTGTAAAGAATCTATGTACAAAATTACAAAACAGTATCATGAAAAATCACAAAGTTATAAGCTTGATAAGTTATCTGTTTGTCCGTACAAAAACATGCTCACCCGCGCCACTCGCGCCGCGCCGTCTTGCGTTCATTGATAATAGTACCTAGGTACCTAAAGTTCATTTCAAATAAACTTGCGATAAAGTTTGTTCACCTCCTTCTACTAATGTATCCCAATATTTCCAAACCATACGAAAAAAATGTATGGGCAGTGTCGGTAACACGATCAAAACATTGACTTACTCCGTGTTTGGTATTATGAAACTCAACCGATGCAATGTTAGCGACAGTTTTGTATGACGAACGATATCTATCGTAAGTTATTTGGACTTTTTGGTACAGGGTGGTTGAATGACATTTATCGCAAGTTTATTTGAAAAACACTTTAACCATTCAGCGCGGTGTCCAACTTTTAACCTTTTTGAAATATTTTTGGGACAAAATATAACATGGGGTAAAAATTATTGGAATCGATACAGTTACTTATCCTAAACAAACTATATTCTGGTTTCGCATATACTAAAAATAACGTTGTATAGAGTGACACAATGGGCGGTCTTATCCCTAAAAGCGATCTTTTAAAGGCAAAGCTCTTTGGACGGGTAAAAAATTGGACAATACTGTAAGTAGTCTGTGGTGTACCATTTACATAATACAATACATAAAGCATATACTATTCCATCCTAACTAATATTATAAATGCGAAAGTAAGTTTGTTTGTTATCTTTTCACGCCTAAACTACTGAACCGATCATCCTGAAATTTTGCATATAACGTATATGCAAAATTGTAATAAGTAGGTAATAGTTTTGTTGTAAATATTGCACTAGAATTTGACCAAGGTTTTGAGATGTTTTCTCTTTGACACTACACCCGTAGCTCGTATCAATAAGCCTGGCCGTCACACTTACACGTATCTTAACTTTTTAACTAATTTAAAAATTATAATATAATATCTATATTATAAACGCGAAAGTAATTTTGTTTGTTTTTTTGTTACCTAAACCACTGAACCGATCATCCTGAAATTTTGCTTATACGTTTCAGGTGTACAGAAACGGACACCTTTCATCCCGAAAAAAAGTGCTGTTTCCGAGTAAAACAACAATAACGTTAATCATGATTGAATTATATTAAAAATCACGGGGCGCTGTTAGTTTTATCATAATTTTAAAACTAGACAAAGATTGAGCACGCCTCACCGACATATATAATTCATAAATATTTGTATTCTAAGTAGACAGTATGTCCATATTACATTCGTCTTCAAAAACAGTAAAAGCAAAATCATTTCGTTTGACATCTTCAGCTTTTGAAGTTAGAACAGTACCAAGATATAAGACAGATTGGAGACTAATAATTTGAAAGCTTCTTTCGTACGGTAGGTACAAGTAAAGAGAAAAAAAATAATCGTCGGACATCAGCTATTCTATCTGAATAACTGAGGTCAGTTAATGGCAAATCAATTGCGGTCTATTTACTGTAGTAGTAAATAGACCGCAATTGATTTGCCCTTTAATATGTTTAAATATTTGTATGCCAGTCCATGGCGAAACATGTAAGATCATATCTTTATTTATACATATTTTAAAGCAAATAAATTTAGGTATTCTATTCATTCTATCGGAACGATAAACTGAGCTGCGGGGAATTGCATATCACGCTTATAATGGCAGTTCCTTTCATTTTGGCAGATCAACAACATTCATTGTGTTATTTAAGTTCTTGAGTAGACGAATTATTCAAACATACGAAGCAATTAACAAATTACAATTTTTCTTGGAAAGCCTTCGGATTGTGATTGATAATGTGTTGGGGTGCTGGTTACTGTTATTTGTGTTAATAGGTTCTCACAGCAAAATGGGTAGCCTTAGTCCAAGTACACACGTAAAAATATCGCGGCGGGATTTTTTCGCGCACTAGATTTTCTAATTTCGGCGGTGAACCGAGCGTTGAGAATCCAACAGAGCGCATTTCACGGCGTAAAAAAAATCTCCACTGTTGGATTTTCGACTCTAGGCACTGCGTACCTGGGCTTACAAAAGATAGGGCGAGGATCAAAAAGAAAATAAGGATATTTGACGTTTTTTCCATAATATTAGCATATAGAAAACTGTCGAAGGTTGCAAAAGTATCGTAAATATTTATTTGACCACTGACCATAAAATTAACTTATCATAGAGATTACATTTTGTGTAGTCAAAATATTTACTAACCAAACTACTGAGTGAGCTTTTTGATCATAATATGCTCTCATCTGGAATAAACTGGAAATGTCAATGTATATTATGCTGAGGGCACGGTAATGAGATTCGTGGCTATGAATGATATGAATGAGCGACAGAGTAATGAAATGCATTGGCCGCGAGTGGTAATGAAAAGAGCTTTCGTTATTACATTGTAATATAATTATCTATATTTAATACTAGCTCCTGACCGCGAATTCGTCCGCCAGAAATTTCACCCTCTTAGGGGTGGAATTTCGAAAAACTCTTTCTTAGTGGATACCTACTCCAAATTTCACGTCTCTAGGGCCAGCGGTTTAGGCTGTGCGTTGATATATCAGTCAGTCAGGACTTTGAATTTTATATGTATAGATAGACTAGCTGACCCGTCAGACGTTTTTGACCTGTTTTTGATTCGATAGACACGTGGCGCCATCTATAATCATAATAACGTTATTGTTGTTTTCCTCGGGAACAGCACTTTCTCCGGGATGAAAGGTATCCTAGTCCGTTTTTGTACACCTGACAACGTATATGCAAAATTTCAAGATGATCGCTTCAGTGGTTTAGGCGTGAAAAGGTAACAAACAAACAAACTTACTTTCGCATTTATAATATTAGTTAGGAAGTTAGAATGATAATAAAGCTGAAGATTTTATTTGTTGGAACGCGGTAATCTCTGAAACTACCAGTCGGATTTGTATTTGATAGCCCATTTCTTGAGAAATGCTATTAATATTGTATTTTTATTTGACCCCTCAAGCGTCAAGTGTACACCAAGTGTACATAAGAGAAAATGCTCGAAACGTTAACGGTACAACAAGTGTACACAACAGTGTCATTGTTCTATTGTCATTGTTAAAACCAGACTTTACTACGCCCATTCAACTACTCCGACGCGTGGGGTGTTTCGACAGGTAGGCGGGCAAACGTGTGAGGGGTTAAGAGCCGAGGAAAAAGACAAAATATAGCGTGGGCTTGCGATGCGACGCGGTAGATCAGGGGTCGAGGGCGGCCTCCCGACGAGAACGGAGCATTATCGAGAAGAGCCGAACTGTTCATGCCTATGTCAACAGCGACAAGCTACAGTATTGCCAAGTATCATAGTGTCAATAGGGTTCCGTAGTCAACTAGGAACCCTTATAGTTTCGCCATGTCTGTCTGTCCGTCCGTCTGTCTGTCTATCCTCGCTTAATCTCTGTGACCGTTAGCACTAGAAAGCTGAAATTTAATTCCAATATGTATATCAATCACGCCGACAAAGTGGTAAAATAAAATTTTGGAAAATATTTTTTTTGGGGTAGCTGCTTTTTTAGCATGTGAAGTGGGGATGAATATTTTTTTCGTCGTGTACCTCATCGTGTGGGGTATCGTTGAATAGGTCTTCTAAAATGACTTGGGGGTTGCTAAAATTATTTTTAGATTTAATGCTCCATTTACGAAATATTAAACTTTAAAGTGCAAATTTTTGTTCCAGTAGGGCGTCCCTCCCCCTCTAAAATCTATACTGCTGGCTTGAAAAATCTGGAAAAATTTATGATGATAGTGCATTTCATGAACTTTAAAGGAAAAGTATAGCGGTTAAGATAACTTTATTAGTTTAGCGGTAATAGTCGTTGAACTTGGCTGTTGAATAATTTTGTACCAAATACAAAATCCTTAGCATTAATCCTTTAAAGTGACTAAGATGAAGTAGTTGCTTGTTTATAACGGGTAAAGACTTGCATTGAAAAACAAAATATGAATTTTTTTTTTTTGACCTTCAGACTATAGAACAACAGAATCGTACTACATTGTGCACTTGGCCGGTTTTTTTTATGTTAAAATAAAACAACCTTTTTCCCCACAATGTATTGAGACTGACTGCCATAGTAATAAATGTTAGATAAGAAAAGAGCTATTCAACAACATAATATGGTTATTATTGGTCGCTGAGGATGCGTCCCATACATTGCCCATCCTCGGACGAAGCGGACGAAGTCGCGGGCAGCAGCTAGTTATAAATACATGAATAAAAATAGTATCGTTTAAAACCTAAAATGGTTAATGTAAACATAATAAAATAAACCATTTACTGCAGAGATAGAACACGAATTTGGGCTTACAAAATAACACTGTGACGTGATTTATCTGAATGAAAGTCTTAAAAGCTTCAAGCAGACAGATTATACACAAGAATTTAAATAATAAAAGACTGAGAGTTTATCTCAACATAATGGGATTCGTTCTTAGGCGGCACAAACACAGACTTGTTTAAATTGACTACAGATTAATATGACAAACAGCTGTTATAAGTTGTAATTTATGTGTGTGTGTGTGTGTTTAAGCCATTTATTATTGTGTGCATAGGATGAACCCAGTATTCTTAGTGTTGTGGCTGGTAAAATCGACTGTCCAATATTGTAGCACTAGCAGCTCCCTGCGGTTTTGCCCGCATAAGTGTCGATCCCATGGGAATATCGGGATAAAACTATCATATGTCCTTTTCCGGGACTCAAAATAACTCTAAACCAATTTCATCTAAATCGGTTCAGCGGTTTAAGCGTGAGGAGGTAACAGACAGACAGACAGACACACTTTCGCATTCATAATGTTAGCATTTCATACAAACTTTCAAGCCCTTGTTTTTCGAAATGAATGAACCGGTTTTAATGAAACTTCATATGCGTAAGCAGGATACAAAGGTCTAAAAAGTTAGAAAAATTAAAAAAAGATAACTGGAAATCTCTGTTTCTATGGAAAATGTAAAATCGATTTTAACTAATTAATTTATTTTACTTTCTTAACCCTGGCTGGAGGCCTTAATTTATTGAGGCAAGCACAGGCAAGCCTGGTTCAGCTGACGACAACCTCTTATGTTGAACTGTGAGATGTCATTCACAAAAAAAATGAAAGTAAGCAAAAAAAATCTTCGATCGTAAAGCACTCTGTGCTCTGAGTGGAATACCTCGCATTATGAGTCGTGCAATATTCAAAACAGCAAACAGCTATTTGCGACGTTGTCAGCTATCAAAAAAATTCCTCATAAAAAATGTTTACATTATTAGACAGGCTTCGAGATGTACTCTCTTAAAAATTGTTTACATTATTGGCTATGAAAATACGTACGGATTCGTGCATCCGTGTATTAAGTGTGTCAATGTGAATTATATTTGTAAGTAGGTGGTCCACTTACATCAACTTTGAGATCAAACACGGCTATTGAATTAAATTATTTTATTTTTGTTTATAAAATTTATTTTCTCAGTTTCCAAGAACCTGGTATTTATTAAAATCTCACGGGTGTAAACCAAGGTGAGATTTTAAGTTTGAGTAGATTAGGTGTTTTGTACTGTATTAAAATTATTGTCTAAATGTAATTTTAAGAATTTTTGGACTTAGCGACATTATTATTATTATTTGGTTAGACACACTAGCAGCTAATTAGCTGATCTGTGTGTATGTATGATACACATGTGTGTGTATATAAGATAGCTTGGAGATATTTAGTCTTTCCAGTCGATTAAAATGAAGTGCTTTGATTTAGAAAATCAATTATTGTTTTTGTTTTGGAGCCCCGTTTTGGAGCGCAGCCTGGTGTTTCGTATTCTGTCAGTTCGTTTAACGCCCAAATGCTGCGCTCCATTGCTCTATGACAAACCCCAAGGCGGAAATTTTGACTCGGTGAGTGACCAGGTCTGAGCACCATAGGACGAAAACATTCACCAAAGGGTTTTTTTTTGATGATTTTGCAACCAGGAAACAAGCAAGTAGCTTATTGTTTCAAGCACTAATCATTAGCATCATCGTCGTCTTCCTATCTTTACGTCGTCGTATTACTTGGGGTTGGCGCAACACGATTACTTCTTCAATTCTCCCCTGTCAACCGTCACGCTACTCTATATCACACACATCTCGTTGTTTCAGCCGATAGACGTCCACTGCTGGACACAGGCCTCCCCCAATTTTGGGAGGGTTTGCCATAATCGCCACGCTTGGCAGGCGGGTTGGCGATCGCAGTATGGTATGATGGTGGAATACATAGAGAACGCTGCTGCCCATTCTCCGGTACGACCCTTAGTCACCTTTTACGACACCCACGGGAAGTAAGGGGTGGTGGTATTCTTTAAGTCCGGCACCACACTGACACGGTACGGAGTACGTGAGTACGGTTCTCAAATATCTACATAAACGGCATGTTGTCGACGGCAGCTGGGAAAAGGCACGCAGATGATGAATCACTAAACATGGAACGTACATTAACAATCACAACAGGTTCTTACTACTAATCGAAGATGATCCTGTTTTTCTTATCTCAATGTTTCCTCACTTATATCAAAAAAAGGCAAGCAAAAGTATAAAGTTACAAAAAACTCGACAAATTTTATGTCATTTAGGGCTGATTTTACAATAGTCAAATAACTTTTATCTGAGCACCCTGATCCTGACTTTTATCTGAGCTGAGTGTGATTGTGTCACCCTTTGTACAGTTTCTATAATTATGTCTGTAATTAATATGGTGTAGATAATAAAGAGTAGGTATCCTATTCTATTATATTTTATTCTGAGCAATAATTTCTGCAGTTTGACAGATTCGTAAAGAAAATATGTCAAACTGTCATAATTATTCTCCAGATAAAAGTTATCTGACTATTGAAAAATCTCAGCAATAAATAAATGAGTTGAGCGTACCCTACTTGACGCCGTTAACTACCACATTTAAATTCCACGTTTTACGTTCGCGTGACCCCAAAAATATGAGCACATTCAGAAAATTTCATTTGAAATATGTAATTAAATTTTCGGGTTTCGTAGAAACAAGATCGGGCTAGACGTCGAAGAATGATTCAATTCTTTAATTAAATAGAGAGAAATTAGTCAAATATTCTAGAATATACTTCTTGAATATTTGACTAATTTCTCTCTATTTTGATTGTTTCTCTAAAAAAAAATACTCGTAATTATTCTTGTCTAGACTGCTATTAGATTAGATCACCCAAACCTTTAAAATGTTTACACAATTACATGTATCTTATTTATTAGCATGTTGTCAATATTTTTCAAAATGAATTGAATTTACATTAAGTGGGTACTATAACAAGATTTAGAGATGAACCTTGTGTTGACAATGTAAGAAGATCGCCCATTAAAACATTATCTAAGAAAACTCACTGCTCTTATAAAATACTAGCTGCGCCCCGCGGTTTCACCCGCGTAAATGTCGATCCCGTGGGAATATCGGGATAAAAAGTAGCCTATATGTTAATCCAGGCTGTCAGCTACCTCCATACCAAATTTTATCCAAATTGGTCCAGCCGTTTGAGCGTGAAGAAGTAACAAACATATAAACACACACACACACTCACACACACACTCACAAACTTTCGCCTTTATAATATTAGTGTGATTTAACAAGCTCTTCACCTGCAACCACTCTCATTCTGATTTAATTTCAGATCTCTTGTTTCAAACAGCGTTAGAGCGCTATCGAGGTAAATTCAAGCTCTATTTGTGTAAGAACATCGTTTGAATTTACCTCCACACCACTCAACCACTCACAGTTATCATGTTAGACAAACGATGCGTGGAAATAAGCTCATAAGTGAAGCAATAATAAGTATATAACACGGGAAATGATATACAAAATGATAAACGCCTTTTGCTAAGATTTATCGTGAAAATAAATAATGGTGAGACCCTTTTCACTTGAGCTGGGAGCCGCAAGAATCTGTTGGTGCTGACAGAAAATGATGGATTTAAAGACGATGCTACCCTGGCTTAATATTTTGTTTACTTGTCGTACTGAAGATACACGGACTAGTCTGTGTGGTGCCGGACTTAAAGAATAGCACCACTCCATACTTCCCGTGGGTGTCGGAAAAGGCGACTAAGGGGCGTACCGGAGAATGGGCAGCAGCGTTCTCTATGCATTCCACCACCATACCATACTGCGATCGCCAACCCGCCTGCCAAGCGTGGCGATTATGGCAACCCCCCCCCCCCCTTTTGGGGGAGGTTTATGTCCAGCAGTGGACGTCTTTCGGCTGAAATGATGATGATGATGACTGAAGAAATTGCATGCAGCTGAAATGAGAATGATGAGGAATGTGTGGTGTTACATGAATGGATAGGATAATAAATGAATTCATAAGAAGAAGTCCGAAAGTGGCATCGGTAACTGAACAGTTGCGTGGAAATCAGTTGTCACGGCATACCATGACAACTGATTTCCACGATCTGATTTGGCGTGTGATACGGAGGAATGAGGAAAATGTCGTGAGGAAAGTTTTGGGTATTAATGTCGATGGCTAAGAGTAGGGGAAGACCAAAGAAACGATGGATGGACTTTGTGAATGATGATATGGTTAGAAAGGGGGTGACTACCGAGATGACGACTAATAGAGAAGTATGGAAGAACAAAGACAGGTTGCGCCGACCCCAAATGACTTGAGAGAAGGACAGGATAATGATGATCGTACTGAAAATAAATGACACCTGAAGACGGTAGCGGAAAATCCTTGTAGTAGAATATTGAAAACAGATATGAAAACAGTCTGATTTTTGAGAGCTCGACGTTGCGTTGGAGGAACTAAAGTGGATTGTAACTCTCGAGAGTGATGGTTGGGTGTATGATACTGTGCAAATGTGATTGATTGATCAACTCAGCTGGGCTGGTGGAAATTATGTAGATAGATTGATTAATTACTACAGCTGTTTTCATCCACAAATACCTACCTGGGAAAATATGCCTTAAGGAGGCGTTTACGAATTGACGCGCTTCAATTTTAGGTATTGAGTCTTACTACTACACGTGCACGGCTCACACACACAGCGACATGCGCGAAGCGGTGAAATTATGAGTAAATTGACACGACTTGATACTTGAGCCTAATTTTATTTTATTTTTGCCATGTATTTTTTTTAAGTTTACGGTGATTTGTTTTCAAACAGTTTGTAGGTAATGTGAAGTGTTCATATAAGTAGAATACTATTTACTTAATTTCACTGGACAGTGATTAATCAAGTACAAGTTGCCAAAGTACCTATGTATTAACAATTTGCGGACGAGCTTATTGAAAACAAATATAAAACAAGCTTGTTTTATTCGGTTTATTTCGTATTTTATATAATAAATTTGCTATGGTATCAAATACAAGTAGGTTCTCGAAAACTGGAAAGAAAATACGTGTATTTGGCACACACCCTACAAGGCAAACAGTACAAATGCTACAATATTCATCACGCTAATATTATAAAGGCGAAAGTTTGTGAGTGTGTGTGTATGTTTGTTCTTCACGCTCAAACGGCTTCACCAATTTTGATAAAATTTTGTATAGAGGTAGCTGACACATATAGGCTACTTTTTATCTGATATTCCCACGGGATCGAAACTTATGCGGGTGAAACCGCGGGGCACAGCTAGTTGCTTCATAAATATTTAAAAAATTCGTAAAACAAAAACAACGCAATGGATATTGTTGAACTGTCAAATCGGAATGGATTGCCATTCCAAGTTTAGTGTGTTACGCAATTAGGATAACGTACTAAGCAGTGTCGTGCATTGCATAAAGGCATATTAGCAGTGGCTACCTCGATAAATCACCATAAGCCTGTCAATTACATTTTTGGCCGTGCAAAGTGACGGATATTGAGATCGCCGATAGTGAGATAAAAATGAAAATCCAAGATGGCGGTTGTATTTTTTTTTAATTTTTCATCATGGGTGTCGTTTTTATGGTTTTCAAGGGTGCTAAAACCGATAGTGATGTCCAAATGAAAATCCAAGATGGCGGCTTTAATTTTTTTATCATGGGTGGTCGTTTTTATGGTTTTCAAGGGCGCTAAAGCCGATAGTGAGGTCAAAATGAAAATCCAAGATGGCGGCTGTATTTTTTTTTTATATTTTTCATCATGGGTGTCGTTTTCATGGTTTTCGAGGGTGTTGGAGCCAATAATTAGGTCAAAATGAAAATCTAAGACGGCGCCTGTAATTTATTTTTTATTTTTATCATGGGTGTCGTTTTTATGATTTTCAAGGGCGCTAAAGCAGATAGTGAGGTCTAAATGAAAATCCAAGATGGCGGCTGTAATTTTTTATTTTTTTTTATCATGGGTGTCGTTTTCATAGTTTTCGAGGGTGCTGGAGCCGAAAACAAAGTCAAAATGAAAATCCAAGATGGCGGCTGTAATCTTTTTTTTTTAGATACTTTTGTTTTATGTTTCCGATTAGTGACCGCATCTGCCTAGACTAGACCCGGCCTAGTGCCTGCCTACCTATTCTTAAGGTCTCAACAAAACTAACAAAAGAAGCCCAAACTTGGCACACCTAGCTCAGCTCAGCTATTAGTTCCAGTAGCAGTCTTCGAAGTACACCTGCAGGTCACTCCATCAAGTCCGGAGGTAAGGTCTCAACATAACTAAGAAAACGAGCCCATACTCGGCACACCTAGATGAGCTCGGCTATTAGTTCCAGTAGCAGTCTTCGGAGTACACCTGCAGGTCACTCCATCAAGTCCGGAGGTAAGGTCTCAACATAACTAAGAAAACGGGCCCATACTCGGCACACCTAGATCTGCTCGGCTGTTAGTTCCAGTAGGAGTCTTCGAAGTACACCTGCAGGTCACTCCATCTAGTCCGGAGGTAAGGTCTCAACATAACTAAGAAAACGAGCCCATACTCGGCACACCTGACTCAGCTCGAATTATTCCGTTCTGATCCCCTGAACCCCCCTCCACCCCCCCCCCCCCCGCCTCGATCCCCTCCTAGATCGTCTTCTGTTTTAATCTCTGTCTTATCCACTAAAAACTTTCTCATACCGGTTTGAACCGCTTTTTCTTTTGTTTTTGATCCTAAAGGATCGTCAGCAACAAAAATAAGTACAGGGTTTATTGAAATACATAAGTTCGTAATTTCTTATTATAACGGATACGTGTATGTTAGTATTGAGGAACAACGACATTTTCGTCTTTGTCAAGTCACCGCACCCGGTTTGAACCCTTTTTAATAATTTTACAGATGGCAGATGTGAAAAATGTTACAATTTTTCATGATGTGTGTCAATTTCGTGGTTTTCGAGGGTGCTGAAACCGATGGTGAGGTCAAAATGAAAATCCAAGATGGCGGATGTGAAAAGTGTTACAATATTTTCTTGATGGGTGTCAATTTCGTGGTTTTCGAGGGTGCTGAAACCGATGGTGAGGTCAAAATGAGAATCCAAGATGGCGGATGTGAAAAATGTTACAATTTTTCATGATGGGTGTCAATTTCGTGGTTTTCGAGGGTGCTGAAACCGACGGTGGGGTCAAAATAAAAATCCAAGATGGCGGATGTGACAAATGTTACAATTTTTCATGATGGGTGTCAATTTCGTGGTTTTCGAGGGTGCTGAAACCGAACGGTGGGGTCAAAATGAAAATCTAAGATGGCGGATGTGAAAAATTTTATAATTTTTCATGATGGGTGTCAATTTCGTGGTTTTCGAGGGTGCTGAAACCGATGGTTGGATTTTTATTTTGACCCCACCACGAAATTGACACCCATCATGAAAAATTGTAACATTTTTCACATCCGCCATCTTAGATTTTCATTTTGACCCCACCGTCGGTTTCAGCACCCTCGAAAACCACGAAATTGACACCCATCATGAAAAATTGTAACATTTTTCACATCCGCCATCTTGGATTTTTATTTTGACCCCACCATCGGTTTCAGCACCCTCGAAAACCACGAAATTGACACCCATCATGAAAAATTGTAACATTTTCACATCCGCCATCTTGGATTTTCATTTTGACCCCACCGTCGGTTTTAGCACCCTCGAAAACCACGAAATTGACACCCATCATGAAAAATTATAACATTTTTCACATCAGCCATCTTGGATTTTTATTTTGACCCCACCATCGGTTTCAGCACCCTCGAAAACCACGAAATTGACACCCATCATGAAAAATTGTAACACGTTTCACATCCGCCATCTTAGATTTTCATTTTGACCCCACCGTCGGTTTCAGCACCCTCGAAAACCACGAAATTGACACCCATCATGAAAAATTGTAACATTTTTCACATCCGCCATCATAGATTTTCATTTTGACCCCACCGTCGGTTTTAGCACCCTCGAAAACCACGAAATTGACACCCATCATGAAAAATTATAACATTTTTCACATCAGCCATCTTGGATTTTTATTTTGACCCCACCATCGGTTTCAGCACCCTCGAAAACCACGAAATTGACACCCATCATGAAAAATTGTAACATTATTCCCATCGGCCATCTTGGATTTTTATTTTGACCCCACCATCGGTTTCAGCACCCTCGAAAACCACGAAATTGACACCCATCATGAAAAATTGTAACATTTTTCACATCCGCCATCTTGGATTTTTATTTTGACCCCACCATCGGTTTCAGCACCCTCGAAAACCACGAAATTGACACCCATCATGAAAAATTGTAACATTTTTCACATCCGCCATCTTGGATTTTTATTTTGACCCCACCATCGGTTTCAGCACCCTCGAAAACCACGAAATTGACACCCATCATGAAAAATTATAAAATTTTTCACATCCGCCATCTTGGATTTTTATTTTGACCCAACCATCGGTTTCAGCACCCTCGAAAACCACGAAATTGACACCCATCATGAAAAATTGTAACATTTGTCACATCCGCCATCTTGGATTTTTATTTTGACCCCACCGTCGGTTTCAGCACCCTCGAAAACCACGAAATTGACACCCATCATGAAAAATTGTAACATTTTTCACATCCGCCATCTTGGATTTTTATTTTGACCCCACCATCGGTTTCAGCACCCTCGAAAACCACGAAATTGACACCCATCATGAAAAATTATAAAATTTTTCACATCCGCCATCTTGGATTTTTATTTTGACCCAACCATCGGTTTCAGCACCCTCGAAAACCACGAAATTGACACCCATCATGAAAAATTGTAACATTTGTCACATCCGCCATCTTGGATTTTTATTTTGACCCCACCGTCGGTTTCAGCACCCTCGAAAACCACGAAATTGACACCCATCATGAAAAATTGTAACATTTTTCACATCCGCCATCTTGGATTCTCATTTGGACCTCACCATCGGTTTCAGCACCCTCGAAAACCACGAAATTGACACCCATCATGAAATATTGTAAGTCTTCAGGGGATCAGACCGGAATAGTCTTCGAAGTACACCTGCTGTGCAGGTCACTCCAGCAAGTCCGGAACGAAATATGAATTTATAAACCCTACTTACTTCTAGAAAAATTATAAGACTGTGAATCAAATCTTTCCTTGGGTAATAGATAGGTACATACAGAATGCGTGAAGTATCAAGTTTTGTGTGTCAAATATTTTGTATCCGTACAGCGATCTTCTTTTAGCACAAGCTGCTGCTTACAACCGACACAGAGTCCACTCACAACGGCGGCCGAGCGCAGACTAATATTTCATTACAAATTTTTGTGCAATAAACCGAGACAGTGACCAGTAAAATAACCCTTATTTCAATCCAATAAGATTCACGTATTACAGCTAAATATGTGAAAAAATAGACTCCAATTTTTATTTTTTTCTGAGCTTATTTTTAACATTTTGATAGTTCTTTTGGCTACCTTTTTGAGTTGAACATGTCTGCTTACATAAAATATTTTAAAATAAATATGTTTATGTTATTAAACAGAAGAAAAATGACCCCAAAGACAGCACGATATCGTCGATTTTGTGTGAAGAGGCAACGGAAATTATTTTTTACTATATTATAAACCAACATTTTCGAATAAAAAATGGCTACCATTTGGAGATGAAAGAGTAATCTATCTGTGGTAATTATTAGTTACATTTGGTTTCGTCTCATTTTGCCGCAAAATGCACCGAAAAACGGCTTATTTTTGTCAGATACGTAAAGGCGTCCTTAAGTGTTTCGTAACTCGTATATCATAACTTTGTATGTTTACTTTTATACTTATATTTCTTTACCTATACAATTTCAAATGAGTAGTTATTATAAAAAGTATCAAAAAGGTGCTCATACTTGGGAAAAATTTGTTCAATGCGATGTGTCTTTACCTCACCCTTAAATATGATCACACATCAATGATCAATCATCATCATCATCATCATTTCAGCCGAAAGACGTCCACTGCTGGACATAGGCCTCCCCCAAAAGGGGGGGGGGGTTTGCCATAATCGCCACGCTTGGCAGGCGGGTTGGTGATCGCAGTATGGTATGGTGGAGGAATACATAGAGAACGCTGCTGCCCATTCTCCAGTACGCCCCTTAGTCGCCTTTTACGACACCCACGGGAAGTATGGGGTGGTGGTATTCTTTGAGTCCGGCACCACACAGACAATGATCAATGCTGTAGTTTAAAAGAGCCTTATGACATTTAGACAGATTTCACAGCGCTGAAAACGCTACAAATAGCGTTTAAGGACAAAATGTTTGTAACATCTTTATCAAACTGTTTGTTCAATAACCAAATAACCATGACGATAATCAAATAACAGCTGGTAATGTAGGCGGCCACTCACAGGCCAAATACTTCCAAACACTAACACAAAAACCTTTTGGGCGATAAGATAAAAATAAAAGTTAAGCACGAAGTCCTCGTTCACCTAAAACCGACGGTGACTGATACTCGTAAAAGGTTGATAGACGTAAATGTTACAATTGAGCTACTGAATTGTATTACGTCAATAGCCTATGTTTGAGGACGATTAAATTGTTTGTAAAACCATCGTTTCATTTATCATTTTAGGAGAACTTGTTAGAGCATGCGCAATAATCTGGTAGTGGTGATCACGTCGGGGTCACCAGCTTAGAGGTGTACTGTGAGGAACAGGGTGTATAGTTCACTCATACTCTATAGAAAATGGAGGATCCTCCAATCAAATGGGTCTATCTATGCTATATCTATGCTAGGTACGCGGTAAACTCTGCTTGCGAGATGCAGGATTTTGAGTGACGTCAGTATGACGCGTATTTCACATTTGGCGCTGTAAATACCGCTACAAAGGTAGACAAAACCTTTTTGATGACGTCACTGTTTATACCTAAACGGTTTGAACCAAAGAAAAGCAATAGAACACGCACTATCATGGGCACAACACTCTTGGTATATTAATCTAAGGTGGTAACTGGAGGAGAGTGCAAGACTAGACTGATGTCGTTCTATTAAACAATCATTTGTCCAGCAACGGACTGCTAAAGCTGATTGTGAAGATAATTAGGGTGCTGCAGCCTTTCAATATAACGTGTAACCCTTTTTTTTTCAGATGGGAAATCATCAAATGACTCCTCACGCTCTGGGTGGAGCGGAAGGGAGTGTCAGACTCTTACTGACTAAAACCCACCCGTGTTCCTCCTTCCTTAGCCCTTTATGTTCCGGGCCAGCGGTAACCCTTTCGGACAATCCCGCTGGAACGTGTAACCCTTATTCGCCTTTTACGACATCGGAAAAATAGCGGCCTGCCCTTTGCCTCACCAAAGAGAGAGAGATATGACTAGGTGAACTGCTCATACTCTTGTCTTTGTGTTAGCCAGCTAGCAAAGATTAATCTACATAATATCTCCTTTTTCTCGCATACATAAATCAACTGTGTAAGCGTGGCGTGTGTGGCGTGCTATAAGCAAGTTGACTTTAAAATACCTTTTACCACTGCATTTCCTAGTCCCACAATTTCTTCCTCCATTAAACTGAAGACATAAAGTTTATACCGACTAGTGGTGAAGGTTCCATACAACTCGATTCCTACCGGCTTCCCTTTGAAAAGTGGCACAGTCAGTATCCTATAGACAAATAATATAATCATATTAAAGATATCTACTCCGGCTTACCTCTTACAAAAATTGACTTCGCTACTGATACCGACTATATATAAGACCGCGACGTCATACTGACGTCACGCAAAATCCTGCATCTCGCAAGCGAAGTTTATTGCGCAACTAGCATAATTATATACAACGGCCCGACATGAATCATTGGGTAGTTGCTCGCTAGACACACTCCCGTCTTGTCGGAGGATCACCCCTTTTCTATGGAGGATGAGTGAATTTTACACCCTGTTCTTGATACATAGGTATATAGGTAGTTTAGTTCTGTCTCCACCCTGTAAAATTTTAATGCCTTGCATTTTATGTGTTCAGAGTGCCAGGGAGCACTTTATACAATTCACTAGGTTCCAATGGTGCGGGAATTTACACTTTAGTCTTTGATAAAAGTGCAAGTCAGGCATAATACTATCTTCATTCCTTTTTTTTTAATAAACATTAATTTATAGTGTTATTTTTTTGGAATCACAAGTTAATTTCGGAAAAACTTAGTAAACAAAAAGTTAGTAAAAATAATGGCTAAAGAAGCGTATAGTATCATATTTTAATTATCACTGTAACTCTACGCCACTCATTATAAATTTAATTTTGCACCCTTCATTATAATTTAAAAAACACTCCATTATTTCAGTTGATCGCCTTTTTTTTGTCATATTATTCCCTTTTAAATAAGATTTCCCACTCGCAGTTTTATAACGAGTTTAAGATACAGATTTAAGTCGTTTTTCACAGCTCCTGGGCAAAGGTCGAGAAATAATTTAATTATGGGCTGATTTTTCAAACGACAGATACACACATCAAAAGTGTCTAGGGATCAAGCATTTTTATGCGGATTTCTTGAGATTGAGATGTGGCTTTGTAATAAATTTATGATTTTATAAAGGAGGTCAGCAAAAGCCCATACAACTTTGCCCAAACATGTACCTCGAGGTACACGTGCACCAAATCTTAGAGAAAAAATAGGGGAATTCGAAAATAATTGTGTTTTTATCCATAAATAATTTAAAACTACATAATAAATAATTTAAAGTTTTAATAAACTGTAACACAATTAAATCATGTGGCAATTTTGCATGTACGAGTTGACATCGCATTATATTGTAGTCTTTGGTTGACATTAAGAGTATACATGTTCTGTGGACATCACATTATTTCGTGATTTCGTGGGTAAATGTTATTCCGTTCGTATCTGCATAGACAAAATATTATATACATATTATAGACAGATATAAATGTTTCTGCGTTTCGGGATACTCGTCTGTGTTGTGTATTTTGTTTAATAACTTGGCTATTCTTTCTGGTATTCCGTTTGTCACCTCACGATTTAGTTCCTGTCCTGACGGATTCGGTATTCATAATGGACATTACGATTTGGATACTTAGGCCTCATTTACGGAGACGCGGGGCGTCTCGCGTCGCGTGTGGCGTGGCGTCTCGCGGCGCGTCGGACGTTTTTTCTGTTTACGGTGGGGCGGCGCGTGAAGTGGCACGCATCATCGCACGCGTAAACACAAACTTATAGCAATATACGACCATGTTCATAGAGAAGCGAGACGGGAAGCGTGGCGGTGCCCGGCGCGGCGCCCGCGGCGAATCCTCTAGCGTGTAGCGAAGCACGCGGCGGGCATCGCGGCGGCACAAAGCATAGGACATAGCTTCATCGAGAATTGCCGCTGCGTGCGCCGCCGCGATAAACGCCGCGTGGGACGCGTCGGTGCCATCCGCGGGCTCGGCCGCAAAAAACGCCCTAATTCAAACAAACGCGTCTAAAATCGCTTCTCCGTAAACGCACTCATACAACGCCATATATTTGAATTCAGTGCGGGCCGCGCCGCTCAACGCAACGCGCGACGCCCCGCGTCTCCGTAAATGAGGCCTTAGGCTTTTGGTTTGAGCGTCGCGTAAGTATCCTGTTCACGTTTTATCATTATGAAGAGAATAAAATACTTAAGATTTTAACAAATCTATTGCTTTCAGGCTAGTGCTTACAAACATGAGGTGCGTTTCTTGTCAAGGAGTACAGGATGATAACATACAGTCTTACAATATCTCCCATGTAATATATCTAACAAGACCGGCAAGGCACATCACCAAGATAGTGATAGCCAACATATTGCTATGATTGAAAGCCAACCATCAAATGAAACATCAAATTGTGTATGATGTCAACAATCCCTTGCTGGTATCCATACGCAGCTACTACTGTAGTTGCATTGTTGGCAAATGAGCAGTGGATTGCTGTGCTCACATTATGACAATTATTTGGTATATGGGTTGGGCTCGGCATCAAGAAAATATAACAGCGCCTGCCACTTTCCTTGATAATATTTTAGTGAGAGATGAAATTGAAAATGAAGAACGCTAATAAAAAAACAAAAATATTTATTGTTTTATTCCATACAACTAACTCGATAAGTCTATTTATTCCAATGTTATTGGTAGATATTACTGGAAAGATGACTTCCAGGCTTTAATTGATTCGAGTGCCGCTCGGGCTCCAGGGCCCGATAACAATAGGAAATGCTTTTGAATTCCATGAAGTGGGCTACTCAGTATCGAATCTCAAATTCAACTTCCACCCCTTATGCACATCACAATAAAGGCAAAGTAAGCATAAAAAAGGGTGTTTTATGTAAGTATTCGATGTTTCTTGGCCTAATGTTTTATTTATTTCAAGAAATCAAGATGAAGTCAATAAAAGGCTTTATTTAAATGCGACTTCTATTCACTGAAACTTGATGATCTGGCTTATGTTAAGCTTGCTTGAAACCCTTGTATGTCGACGCTAAGGAACTCATTTATTTATCGAGTTTGTTAATCGCTCTGATAGACTTCTAACACTGCTTCTAATATTATGTATTGGTCATCAACATTCACAGCTTGTATTCAGCTATTTTTGGGTATAAGCATCGTTTCTTATGTTAGGTAGGTACATAACGTTGCCTAACGATATTCGAATAGACAATGAGAGTTATTATTTAATTTAGATTGAATTATAATATAAAAATATTTGAAATGAAACAAAAACAACAGCAGCTGAAGCCGACAGCAGACAACTGTCAAACTGTCAACTTCACATAGTAGTACTTTTTGATTTTATACGTCAGTGTTTTTGATAGACTGAAACGTCAACTTGACAGCTTTTTCTTTTATTAGGTAAGGTAATGGACCAAGGTAGTATAATTGTGCCTAAAATGGCGAGCTTTTTATTACGATAAAAGTTATTTTATTCTCGTCCCCGGGTAACCATAACAAAAATATATAAATGCAACATTATTCAGTGTAATCTAGTGTATTTTATGCCACTAAGTGTACCTCGGTACTTCGTTTGGGCAGATTGTGGTGACATCCTTTATATGGATCTTTTTTGGTGCATTTCATAATTTGAATCAGGAACTGTGAATCAAATTCGAGTAAAAGATGAAAATCAGCTGTCAATATTTTCCCTATAAAAACATATAACGCATTGAAGACATTATTAGTGCTACTGTTTCCCTACTACTGATTAAAACCAACGTTATTATGGAGCGGCGACGTCATTTAAGCAGGGAAGAAATGCTCAGAGCCGTGGGAATGATAGA
Organism: Mesoligia furuncula; assembly: GCA_916614155.1. Lineage (NCBI taxonomy): Eukaryota > Metazoa > Arthropoda > Insecta > Lepidoptera > Noctuidae > Mesoligia > Mesoligia furuncula. The sequence goes on from OU744808.1 coordinate 5,895,825, forward strand.
AGCTGGTTCCCGGCAACGTACTGTGGCTTTAGCTCTGAATACAAGTCAGAGTGTTATCAGTCGACTTTGGACACGTTACCGAAGCACTGGTACCGTGGCTGAGCGCCATGGAGGACGGTATCGCTGCACCACACGGAGACAAGACCGATACATTCAAATCTTAACTCGAAGAGCTCCAACAATAACCGCCATGATGTTAGCCGTGAGGCTTCATCACTCTTCAGGGAACTTAATTAGCGACCAAACAGTCAGAAACCGCTTGCATGAAGTGAACCTTCATTCCCGAAGACCGCTACGGGTACCACCTATAGCAATGCACAATCGTAGGATTCGATATCAATGGGCTCTTGAACACAGAAATTGGGCAGAAGAACAATGGCGTTTCGTGTGCTTTTCTGATGAGTCTCGTTTTGGTATGAGACCGGATACAAGACGTATACGACACTGGAGAACCCCTGGACGCCAACAGCGATTAAAATCCTGCCAGGAAGTCCATCCTTATAGTGGTGGAACCATCATGGTATGGGCGGGTATTTGGATCGGCGGAAGAACTGAGTTGATTTGGATCAGAGGCAACCTCAACGCTCAAATTTATGCTGAGACGATTGTATCAGACGTCATCGTTTCTCTACAAGTGCAAATCGGTCCCTTATTTCAGTTAATGCATGATAATGCACGACCGCACACCGCAAGAGTTGTAAGACAGACTCTCGCCGCAGCTAACATCAATGTCCTGCCCTGGCCTGCTCAGTCGCCAGACTTGAACCCGATTGAGCATGCATGGGATATGCTACAGAGAAGAGCTCTGCCGAATATGGAGGGTATCCAGTCGCAAGAAGACCTTTTTTTGTTGTTGCAACGAACATGGGCGGCCATTCCACAGCGTGATTTGGATGAACTCATTTTGAGTATGCCAAACCGATGTTCTTGTGTTGTTAGTGTTCGCGGTAGAAACACGGATTATTAATTGTTTAAGTTACCCAATAAAATTTTAAAGAAAACTGTTATTTCAGTCTTTTTTTCGAACTTTTGTGTTAGTGGTTCAAATGTCAAAAATCCCTTTATTAGGAAAATGGCAAATTTCTTTATTAATGCAAAGGTGACTTGGTTTATCGTTACTGTGACAAACGAAAACACTTTATTTGATGAATCCTTAAAGAAAATTTTAAATTAAATATAATTTTAATTAATATCAATCAGGAGAAAAGTTATTGCAAAAATATATGTTGATCCCTAGACACTTTTGATGTGTGCAAAGACTACAATATAATGCGGATGTGTGTAATTTTCATTCGTGAAATAAAATTGACGTCTGACAGTTTTTGTATGGAAGAACTGTCAAAATTTCAAAATTATTCCTCCGATAATATATTATTATCTGGCGTTGAAAAAATCAGCCCTAAATGTTACCTCGTAATGGGTTAGGTGGTCCAGTTCCGTATAGGATAAAAATAAAGAAAGAAAACTATTAGCCAAGAACAGAGATGATGGAGCCTGGCGTACATTGTTAATAGCTTAAAGCCGCTTTGTTAAGAGGATTAGGCCCAGCTGAGTGCGCGGCTAATTCCTGTTAATACGTTTAGAAAAGTATAGCTTCGATACATAGAGTCAATTAATGGGGAATGAGAAAATGCTTACATAAACCTCATTAAAATATTACTCGTTTATGGTAACGTGTTGGTCTGATATGTTCGCAATGAGCAATGACGCCTGAACAGGTTAGAATATGGTGCTTACAAAAAAAGATATTCTAGGGTCATACAACAGATCCAGACCTCTCTGTGTCTCAGATATCACGTTAAGACTAGCTAAGCGCGGTCACTGTCGGACTGCATAGAAAAGAAAGAGTAGCGCGATGACACAACGCTGGTAATTTATTGCAAAACATGAAGCAATTGTATGGTGTCGGACTTAAAGAATAGCACCACCCCATACTTCCCGTGGGTGTCGTAAAAGGCGACTAAGGGTCGTACCGGAGAATGGGCAGCAGCGTTCTCTATGCATTCCACCACCACCATACTATACTGCGATCGCCAACCCGCCTGCCAAGCGTGGCGATTATGGCAAATCCCCCCCCCCCTCCCTTTGGAGGAGGCCTAAGTCCAGCAGTGGACGTCTTTCGGCTGAAATGATGATGATGATGAAGCAATTATCTATTTTCAAAAGATCTATTGTTTGGACTAAAAAAATTAAAACAATAGTGCTTGTATGTTGCTTGTAGAATAATCTGACAAAAAATCAGAATTATTGTATGTAGGTATATTAGTATGGTTTTTATTGTTTTAGGAAAGTTTTTAGAGGTATCTTCAAGATTTTTTTCTATCGTATCAAATTATATGTATTATGTTATCTACCTAGCATATATCCTGGAGAATATCATATATTTTTCTGATTTTGTTTACTGTAGTCGACATGTAGTCGATCATATACTTTTATTGCTTCTAAAACATGCCTTTTCTGCGTTTAGGTCGTGTAATCCCCTTAGGCCGTTGGTAGTCAGAAGCCCGAAAATCTGGTAACAAGACTTACCAAGGTATTCGTATTACCCAGTAACTGGGTTGTGGAGGTCAGATAGGCAGTCGATTTATATAAAATACTGGTATTCTACTGCATACGGTTAGACTGGAAGCCGACCCCGACATAGTTAGGAACAGGCTAGGCAGATGAGGGAGATGAGCAGTAACGGTTGAACAGGTTACCATGTGGTGCAGACCAAAAAAGGATATTTTATGGTCCTACATGACGATATAAATATTTACTCATATTAAGGTAAGAGTTCGTCCTTTGAAAGATTTCCCAGAGGACGACAGTAGGCAGAAAACATTTTTTATGCATTCGATATGGAATCACCAAAACAAAATCTCAACAACAGGTCCTTTTTTTGCAACCCGATATGGGTTGCAAAAAAGGGACCAAGTCAGTTCTAGACTTGATATTCTTTGTCATTCCACATAAAAATCATCCAGGAGTCCAGCCACGAAACAAAAGAATAAATCCCAAGGAAATGGGGAGCAAATAAATATGGTAATGTTCTTTTTGAGTACTCATCTTAAATGGTTCTATGATAATGAAGAGTAACGTCAGAGCAAGGATATACATCCTTGCGACATCCAACAACCATACGGTTGTATGAATGTTTCGATGCTGAATTAACTGTTTGTTGATTAAAACACAGTATATATAAGGCAAAGCTTAATTAAGTGAGTAAAATGGAAATTGGTTTTAAGCTGGTACCTCAATAAACCTTGTTATATGAATACAAATAAAATAAAAGAGATGTTTTCGTGGAACTCAACTCGTGCTGTTTGTTTTTTCTGTTTTAATTTATTATATCAAAGGCGCTATTTTCGAATAAAACTTGCCTGGGAGAATTAACTAAATGGGGCACTTGTCATAAGTATCACAATGGAATTTTATTTCATTTTGTCCACTCTAACCTTTTGTTAGTATTTATTTTCGTGGAACTAGTGATTGTTAATCACATGATCTATGTTGATGCAAGAAATCTATGCAGAAATAAAATATTTTTTAAATATCCTGTAAATAAAATGGAGGGCGGTGCTACATTCAACTCGCCGTCCGGTAAGGACCAGCAGGGTAATTGCGTAACACACTATCAGTAGCAATGGGTTTCATTTTGACAGTTCAACAACATTCATTGCATTATTTGCGTTGTTCAGCAGACACATTTTTTGAACATATGGAGCAATGGATTAAAAATATGCTTCAAAATGATTCAAATTGATAGTAATAGTGTGTTACGCAATTAGGGCGCTGGCCCGAGTCGACGGCGCGTTGTGTTCCACGCGCGCATCAAAGAGATGTCAGAACTAACTGAAGGGGTCCGCTAGGGCCGATGCCTGCCAGGGTTGCGGACTGTTCGAAAGAGATACCGTGGCCCCTGGCACAGGCAACTGAAGGAACACGGGTGGGTTTTAGTCAGTGAAAGTCTGACACGCTCTCCCGCTCCGCCCAGAGCGGGAGAAGATAATTTCCCACCCAAAAAAAAGGGCGGTGCTACATTTTGCATCCAAGCAAGGATCTAGTTTTTTGCGGAATTAAAACTACAGTACGGCCGTCAATAGAATGCGTTTCTGACACCTGTCAGTGCGAAAATTCTAGTATAATAATCAACATATCAGGGGTCCCTCTGGAGCGCGTCAGCGAAATAAAAGATCTTGGACTGACCTTGGACGCGAATATGACCTTTAATAAGCACATTGATGATATATGTGGTAAAGCCTTTCAATCACTTGGTTTCGTTATGCGATAGGCAAGTAGGTTTAAATACAGGAATGTTATTCTCACTCTTTATTATTCTTTTGTACGTAGCAAACTTGACTACAATGCGTTGGTATAGGATCCACATGAGCAAAAACACAAGCTCATCATAAAACGCGTCAAACGAAAATTTGCTCGCTACCTATAAAAAAAAAATGGGTATTATCCCTATTTGTATCCGTCTCTGTTTGTTGCGGGAATGGTAGGAGTCAACACATTGGAACTGAGACGTAAGTGTGCGCTGTTGATACACTACTACTTATTGCTCAATAATAAGATCGATGACGCGACTACACTAGTAGCTCGCCGTTCATTGTTTGCTCCGGGCCGGATACGGATTTCGCGCGCCTGTGCCTCGCGGTGCCTGCTCGCGACGCCGTCAGTGCGTACCCATACTGCTCGCTTTGCTCCCACAACCCAGGCGATGAATATGCTGAACGCCCTGATTGCTCAGGAGCCGGAAATTTATATATTTTTGTGTAGTAGTAAATCTATGTTAAATGTTTGTATGAAGTATGTTATGTTGTTGGCTTGCTGCGCGCTTTGGTGTTTACTGTACCTAAGTGGAGCATGCAATTGTTATATAAATAAATAAATCAAACGCTTAACACGTATTCGTTTGTATGAAACTGACAGGTGTCAAGAACGCATTCTCTCGTCAGCCGCACTGTAAATATACCATATACATAACATTGTGGAGTGCGCGTCTCCTTTTTGAAGAAATTTTTATATGGCTGGTCGACACTTCACGTGACCAGAGGGCTGGGTCGTTCTTTGGCCAAAGAATTAGCATTGCCATTCAACGTGGCAGTCTTCTGGGCACGTTTCCGGATGACAGCGATGCGGTCGAGTACTTCGACGCGTAAGTGTCCTTTGTTTTTGTATTTATTTGTACAGTAAGTTAGTTAGTCATTTAAATAGACATGTGTATTTCCGCATAGTAACGGCTGATTCCATAACTTTACCACTGAATGTTTTGAACGATAGTCAAGGTTCTTGTAACTTATAAATTCTCGTGTCATTAATTGAAAAAAGTACCTAAATCCCACATTAAACAATGATATTTTCTGTAAGCCTAATAGTCGCTATTCCCACTGGCCATTCTCATCTGTCAGTGGCATCTGTCGATCATTAGTCAAGATCAATCTGACGTGCCGACCGAAATAATCCAGCCCGATGATAGATGGAAACGTTACTGGTAAAGGGATCGGATTCACGATCGATGCTCGCCTGAAAGTTGTGGTTACTGACATAACACATGAAATAAATTATTTCTACAACGCTACAAGCTTCTTTTGGCGCGTAGCTACATTTTTTTTTTGTTAAAAAAGCCTCCGGGATAATGTTACATTTTTTTTTACGAACAACGTACGTTGTTCTAAAAACGAACAACAAACAACGTACGTTGTAGAATCTGAATGACAGTGACAGCGAGACGTCTCGCTGTCACTGTCATTCAGATTCTAAAAGATCCTTGTATAGCTGTAACTGGGGAAATGACATTGTACAGCCTTTCACAGTGTTATTTTACCTCTAAAATTGCATCACTGTACAAATCACAGAGATTCTCATTTTTAACCCCCGACGCAAAAACGACGGGGTGTTATAAGTTTGACGTGTCTGTGTGTGTGTGTGTCTGTCTGTCTGTGGCATCGTAGCTCCCGAACGGATGAACTGATTTTGATTTTGTTTTTTTTTTGAAAGGTGCATTAGTGGGGAGTGTTCTTAGCTTTGTTTGATGAAAATCGGTCCAAGATGACCGCCGCCACAAAATGGCGGATTACATATTTTTTCACAACTCCCTTAATAGGGGTATCAAATGAAAGGGCTTGAATAGTAGAATACTATACGCTATGATAAATTTCAAATCCAAGATGGCCGTCACCACAAATTGGCGAATTACATTTTTTTTTTTCACAACTCCCTCAATATGTCAGTCATTTTAGGTTATGTTTACAAAATTATTTTGGACTACTTAAGTAGTTGAGGTTTGGTATACTGGGCTGTCACAATCGCTCTAGTCACTAAAAATATTAAATTTTCTAACTCGGCATACTTTAATCCGTCAACAACTGCTACATTCATACCATACCCCTTACCTACGCTAGCGCCATTGTGGAGGGTTTTTGAACTGTTATTTACTGCTTAAAGCTGGACACTTTTTCAACTTTCGTTCCATAAGAGACAGTTCTCCAAACCTCTATCCTCCATGACTGTAGGGCTGCTGCTGACAAAGGTAAAATAACTGTGGACGGACTCTAAATTGCCGGAACAAAAACTTATTAATGAATGTTGGATGAAAAAAGTCTGCATTCAGTTCCAAATTTGAATTGAAATATAAAAGCATGAAGTGGCCAGTAATAAACATTGGCAGTGCTAACTACTGAAAATCATGAAGGCGGATCACTTAATCACAAACTTTTTACAATATTATCACCAACAAAATAATAATATATATAATATAACGTTATTTCGATTGTTATGGAAATGAGAGTAAAATCAATCTGCCTAGCCTTTTCCCAACTATTTTGGGGTTGGCTTCCAGTAGTTCCAAAACACTGTATAATGTCTGTGCAACCAACTTTGATTAATAAGCTTATTTCAATAGGTAGCAAAGCTTTAAGCGATTCTCAAACAAGCGGAATGAGTTCGTACGGTTCTGAAATATTACGTTCTAAACGTTACCGTACTGTACAACTAAAACTAGCCGCTCGAAGCTTTTCGCAACTAATCGGCACCGTACGTATTATTTGCCTTCGTCCGCTTCGTCGTTTCAGCCGATAGACGTCCACTGCTGGACATAGGCCTCCCCCAATTTTGGGGGGAGGTTTGCCATAATCGCCACGCTTGGCAGGCGGGTTGGCGATCGCAGTATGGTATGATGGTGGAATAAATAGAGAACGCTGCTGCCCATTCTCCGGTAAGACCCTTAGTCGCCTTTTACGACACCCACGGGAAGTAAGGGGTGGTGCAATTCTTTAAGTCCGGCACCACACAGACAAGTTCGTCCGCTTAAGTTGTAGCAACCTTTTTTTTTTGCGTATGAGTATGCTCTGGGTGGAGCGGAAGGGAGTGTCAGACTCTTACTGACTAAAACCCACCCGTGTTCCTTCCTTAGCCTTTTATGTGCCGGGTCAGCGGGATTGTCCGAAAGGGTTACCGCTGACCCGGAACTTAATGGGCTAAGGAAGGAACATGGGTGGGTTTTAGTGAGTAAGAGTCTGACACTCCCTTCCGCTCCACCCAGAGCGGGAGGAGTCATTTGATGATTTCCCATCCAAAAAAAAAAAGCCTTTTATGTTCCGGGACAGAGGTAACCCTTTCCGCCAATCCCGCTGACCCGGCAGGCTTCGGCCCTAAGGGGGGGCCCTTGTTTGTACTCTCTGATCCAGCTACTAGGACGTTTTAATGTTGGAGTATGGTTTGAGTAATTGATGCTTTCTCTTTGTTATAAGGGATGGGCTAGGTAGCCCGCGAAATTCAAATATTCTTACGATTTTTGCAATTTTCAAGTCAGTGTCAGGGGGCCTAAAAAGGCCACTTTGACATAATCCTAAAATGATAACATTATGAATCATAATGGACAGTTAACTGTTAAGTTAATCGTGTCAAATTCCATTAGTGAAGGATTTTTTAGTTATTTTTTTTGTCTGTGCTGAAATACCAATCAATCCAATCCAAATCCAATGCCAATCTCTTTGATTATACCTACGTAGTGCAGCGAAAAAAAGAAAAACACGGACTGCCTTCGCCATATTACGGTTTCATAATGTTATCCTTTTATGATTCTGCCAAAGTGGCCTTTTTAGGCCCCCAGGTTGTATGTTGATTAAAATATGATTCGCGAGACAAGCCTCTAAGTGCATGTGAACTATCAATCTTATAAGAAAAAACAAAGATTATAAATTATCCCTACTCTGGCGCTTCCCCCTAAAGGACTTTAATAAAAAAAAACTTGGGTTAAATATTAAGGGAACTTTTTGGTTAGCTTTGGGATGTAACTGGCTCTAAAAGATAGATAGAAACTAGATTTTGAACTTTAAGTGAAAGACTGAAAGTCCAAAATGCAACGGAATGTCTTATTCAAAATACGAACGTATTACTACCTACCGAATTCTTCCAATCGAATTCGTTGAAACTGCTTTTGCAAGTTACTTCGAAATAGGTTGCAAATCTTGTCTAGAAGCTAGCTCGCTAGACTACCTTGTTTTAGATTTTACCTAAACGGGTGGTAGGGAAATATGACCGCTCAAACTGTAACAATGACCTGCCAAATAAATGCAAGCTGCGTCTACAAAATCCTTATAAAGTGGTATAAGGTCGTAACTAATCATAAGCTTGAACGTTTTTTCATATAAGCATATCTCTTTCTTAGACAAGTAATCTATGGTCCTTTCTCGCTCACACATCCCCAATTTCAGATAATCTCCTGTGATGAATGAAAATTGAGAATCTCAAAAAGCTTTTATAATTTGTTTGACTGAGCGACGGATATTACAAGAAGGTGATTTAACGTTCACGGTTACAAAGAATACAAGCAATAAAGAAAAAAAATCTATGAAAATAACATTTCAATTTTGGGTTAATAACTTTCTACATTCAACACGGCTTTAAATAATAAATAGAAATACTAAGAAACTGTTATATTAATTCTAGAAACTAAACTTAGAAACTGCTAATAACCTGAAATTGGAGCTTTATTTCTTTTTTTTGTTAAGAAATAACTATTTACACTGGATACTAAATTAAATGACTAACTAACTTACTATACAAATAAATACAAAAACAAAGGACGCTTAGGCGTCAAAGTACTGTACGCTTAGGTGCCACGATGAATGGCAATGCCATGTCTTTGGCCATAAAAAGACCCAGCGAAGTGAAGTGAAGTGTCGACCAGCCGGCGAGAAACTTCCTTAAAAAGGAGACGCGCACTCGGGCCCCATGACCCGAGCGTTTCGACCCCAAACGGCTCTAAGCTGTAGTTACCCATAAGGTTACAGTATTTGTGCCGCTTGAGGGTCTCAGCAGCCGCAGCAGCGGCTCCAGCACAGCCGTGTTAGAAACATGAGATGGCGCAAGGATAACCTGAATAAACTTCGTTTGCTTATAATGTTTTAAATGTCTAGACTCAAATGAACAGTTATTCCACGTACCTATCAGTGGTTGCTTTTTTCTAACTGAAGAGAAGAGCTGTGCTGCTGGGGAGTTTCTTGCGTCACTTCTTCTTCCCAGCGTAAGCACTAAGAAGTGGTGAAGGGCGGCCTTTTTGGGGCATTGTTTTATGTAATTTTGACGTTCGAAATGTGCTGATTCAATACAAAAATATATTTCATACAAAAACTGTCAAACGTCAATTTTATTCCTCGAATAAAAGTTATCTGGCCATGGAAAAATCAGCCCTAAATTATTTTTGATTTTGATGATATAAAAAATTGAATTCTAAACGGCAGAAATAACAAAAACACTACTTTTTACTTTCACTTTAGTTATCAAAAAACTGTTCACAAAGCTCGTAACTTCACTGTTCCGTAATATATAAGTAACAGCTCAACACTTCACTTGCTACTGAAGTAAATTATCACAATTATTGTTTATAATATCAACGTCTTATAAAGAAGAAGCGATATTCTATTCAGGGATTAACCCTAAGGCTTAGTTCACATAGTTAAGACACGTGGACAATGGATAAGTACGTGGCGGATTTAAGATGACCTACACTTCGGATAAAATATGCGAAGTGTAGTAGGGTGTCTGAGGAAACTCAAACTCAAAGCATTTATTTCAATTAAACCTTGTACAGGCACTTTTGAATTGTCAAAATTAAATAGTCTGTCAGTTAGTCAGAGAGTTGAAGCTAGTTGCCCATTCCAAAACGTAGTTCTCTATGGAAAAGGACAAAGAATTTACAACTATCATAATTTTATTCAGCATGTGTGACTAGGAGTGTGGGTATGGTGATAATAGCAAGCAATATAGCAATTTCTCTATAACTTGTCATTATTCAACTGTCTATGAAAAACCTCAAGTTCTATGCAGAACTTTCAGGGTCCCATCTGTGTCCCAAAAATGCAGCAATAGCGGCATGATGCACCGACGATGCCGTAGAAGTGGCGAAGGTTTAAGTCCACAAAATTTAAAACACTGTATGTAAACACGACCAAAATGAAGTGGCTGATATCCAAATAATGACATACCTAATGGTGACATGATGTAAAATAGGTCCACGTTCACATTTATGCCACATTCTATCTGTACCACGCCTAAATACGTCATCATTCACAGTCTGTAGATTTTTGCATTTAACGAGTCAGCGGCGATAAAACGGTCATAAAAGTAGCGATAATGGAATGATAATGACATATGTAATGTAAGTTATAATACATACGTCATTTTGTTATGTCATCGTGCTGTCTTTATGAGCGGTATCAACGCTCCTCGTAATTTAAGCCATTTGTGTCGGTAATGGCTTGAGGTTAAGGGGCCCGGCGTAGCATGCATAGTTCATACAAACGTAATCACACTAATATTATAAAGGTGAAAGTTTGTGAGTGTGTGTGTGAGTGTGTATTTATATGTTTGTTACTTCTTCACGCTCAAACGGCTGGACCAATTTTGATAAAATTTGGTATGGAGGTAGCTGACACCCTGGATTAACATATAGGCTTCTTTTTATCCCGATATTCCCACGGGATCGAAACTTATGCGGGTGAAACCGCGGGGCGCAGCTAGTACCAAAATAATTTGTAAATCAAACATATTCTTAAGGTAGTGTGTATTTATTCCGGTTTGGATTACAGAATATCTAGGTTCCCAAATATATATTGTGAAAGGACACTGATATAAAGACAAGATATGAGGAATTTAAAATTTCTATAGAAAACTTATTTTTCTCATAACTCGTCTTTAAATCAGTATCTTAAGTCCTGAGATAAAGATATATTTAAGAGACCTCACGCGTAGCATGAACACTTCTATCTCTACGAAGAGTGGACACATTGCTTTCTATACAAAGTGACATTTCTTTTCTTCATTTTTGACATATCGCCTAGAAATCTATCCACAATCTGTCATTTTGTCTTTCGTTTCCAATGATCTTTGTCTAGGTCCTTTTTTAAGTAGAATAGTTCAGAAGAAAGTTTTCTATCCCAAATGACAAAATCACACTGACAACTGTCAGTTGTCTAAGGTAGTGAAGAGATTTTGTAATCCCTAAAGACAGTAGAAAACTTTCTACTCGACGGCCACAAAGTATATACGGTTATCTACAAAATCCCACGAAAAAAATAACAAAATTCCCAAAATTCCAATGGCTTAACGTACTTTCCGAGGCTCGGAGGGGTCTCGGTATGTAAAGATGGTCACCTATTCACGGACCAATCGCGACAAGCGTAGCTTGACCTGATCGATCAACTTGTGCGGCTATTAGTTATTATTTGGGCACGTACCCCTCCTTATAATGTGACTTAATATCAATAAAAATTAATAATCAAAAAGAAAAAAAAATCGTATGACGAAACAAAGAATTCAGAGTCGAATTAAGTAAAAGACTGAATTTCGTAAAAAGTGCGGTTGACTCTTTCTACTTTGCTGCCGTCGTACTGTCTACCAGAGAACGTCATCTTTGTCTACTCTTCCGTCGACAAACCGGTGCTCATGCTACGCGTGCAGCGTTAAGAAGAGACTTGAGCAACTTCTGTGGACTGGACATTTGTTCCATAGGGGGGGGGGGGATACATGGCTTTTGGACTATTCTAAAACCACATATTTTCAAATTTTTTCCCCTGCCTTAAAATTATTCAATCAAAAATCATAACACTCACAAAACTTTAAACACAACTAATATAAACTACATGTATTATTGTTCACATAATAATATTTTATTTCAAGCGAGTCAAAAAAAACCCTGTGAATAGTTCAGATAGTTTATTTCACAAATTACTCATGCCCCACGCACTGCTGACGGGGCGGAATCGTCTCGCTACACATTAAGAGCGGTTTTAACTGAAAGGTGAAAATTAAATAGTACAGCGAATAAGGTGAGTTGTCATGTGGAAATAGGGCAAGTATCTCAATTGCTTTTGTGATATATAATGAAGTTTGTGTGACGGGAAATAGTTTACAGAGAGAGATTTATACCGTAGAGTGCGTCATGATTTATTTGGATCACTTAACAGCATTTTGTCCCAGTACTGTATAGAGAAGGAGTTATCAAAACTATTTACTTTTGATAACTCCTTCTCTATACAGTACTACCAGCCCATTGCCACTTCAGCTTATTTAAGCTGTTTGTTGAAGGACCAATGGCCGGTGGTGGAGACCGCGTATCGGCAAGCGTAGCGTGGGACGCCCTTTAGGTAGATGACGGACTACCGGGACTGACTGAATGTGGAAGGTGGAGGTCAGCTTGTTGAGGTGCAGCCTGGGAGAGGCCTGGGTCCAGCAGTGGACTGCGATAGGCTGAGTTGATTGACTTATAGAAAAAAAATCATGAAAAAATGTCGTCTAGAAAATGTGCGTATACTATTTAGCTATTCTAATTATATCAACCTCAAATTTAACCTACAACAGAGGGGCAATTCTCGTAAATTTAAGAACGTTCACAGTCTGATGTCAGTCTCAATCTGTCACAAATACCTCTAAGTTCCCTAGATCTTTGACATTTGTTTGTCGCCGAGATGAGACTGCGACTAGATTTTGTACAATTTAAATATAAATAAATAATATAATAATATATTTTAATATTTTTTTTTATTTATTTAGTTGGCCACGCCTTAGGTATGTGATGTGAGTGGTCGGACGGAGGGGCGCTTTGTCATTACTCAGCACGAGCTTTGCGAACAATAGGCAACCCCGCCGCCCTCACCCCCGTACCCACCTAAGGCGCGGCTAACTATGTAGTTCAGCGCTGACTATAGTACGCCAAGCGACGCCGCGCTTAATTGTATTTTATTTCGGTCTCTCTCAGAAGTTAACAGATAGTGCAGGCTTCCTCCTGGTCTCTGAACCGCCTTGGTTTGAAAAAGAAAATATTATGCTTATCTATGGAAACCTTGTATAACAGTGGGTGAATGAACAATTTCAAAAATCACTTGTTTGTCTAAAATTTTTGAAAGACTGAATTTTTAAACTATAAAAAAGAAATATCAAAATCGGACCACTCTGTAAATAGTTATGCGTAGACATACATAAAAAAAATATATATAATACGCGTCGACTTGAGAACCTCCTTAAAATAGGGTACCTACCCTATTTTAAAATCAGTGCGCGTTTCGAAGTTGTATCAACTCTTAAATAACTCTTTGTAGAGCAAACGAAATGTGACAAACAACTGAAACGTGAGCTTTTATTAAACTTTTAACTGAACTCAAGTGTATAAAAATAACATTTACTTAAAATACACATTGGAGGTAATTCTTTTTTACAAGCTTACAATGTAACTGTGTTTGTTCGGGTGGACTCTCGCAACTCAATTTTGAAGCAGATATCTTCGACCGATTGAGCTAAAATTTTGCATATAACTACGTTTAGTTTAGATGACAACGCATGGTTTTCTGTGTGACGTCATTCCAAATACATCTAATACTCAGATTTTTTGTATGTTTGTTTGTTACGCTTTCACGCTAAAACGGCTGAACGATTTGAAATTTGGCACACGGGTATACCATTCCCTGGATTTTACCAAAATAATTTGTAAATCAAACATATTCTTAAGGTAGCACTGTATTTATTCCGGTTTGGATTACAGAATATCTAAGTTCCCAAATATATATTTTGAAAGGACACTGATATAAAGACGAGATATGAGGAATTTTAAATTTCTATAGAAAATTTATTTTTCTCATAATTCGTCTTTAAATCAGTATCTTAAGTCCTGAGATAAAGATATATTTAAGAGACCTGCCTTGGGAAGAGACTTGTGCAACTTCTTTGGACTAGACATTTTGTTCCATAGGGAAAACACACATGGCATTTGGACTATTCTAAAACCATTCATTTTCAATTAACTTTTCCCCAGCCTTAACATTCAATGAAAAATCATAACACTCACAAAACTCACATAGGACATAGGATACTTTTTATCCGGGTCATCATTTCAGCCGAAAGACGTCCACTGCTGGACATAGGCCTCCCCCAAAAGGGGGGGGGGGGGGGGTTTGTCAAAATCGCCACGCTTGGCAGGCGGGTTGGCGATCGCAGTATGGTATGGTGGTGGAATGCATAGAGAACGCTGCTGCCCATTCCCCGGTACGCCCCTTAGTCGCCTTTTACGACACCCACGGGAAGTATGGGGTGGTGTTATTCTTTAAGTCAACACACAACACAGACATGTGCTCCCAAGGAATCGAGACTTGAGTAGGTGAAACCACGGGACGCAGCTAGTTTTAAAAGGCAGCTTTGGTCAAATATTTTTTCAGGTTCCTAGACTCGAGATTTGTAGGATAGAAAGATTCTGGGCAGGTTTAATTAAGAATACACGATCAAATCAAGGCACAGACAATTGTACCAATTTGACGAGTAGGTACAGACGCCAGCAAATCAAGCTACCCGAAACTAAATTTTTCCCAATCAACATTGAACCTTATGCTTTAGCGATAAAGTTGTAAATCTATTAAAGAAAGGAGATTGCCACGGAGCAGGTCCCTTTTGTGGTATCGTGTGCCTGATTGGAATAATAACCTAAAAATATTATTTATTTTTTTGTGTACAGGGTATTTTTTATACAATTTCTTTCACCCTGCACGCGTAGCATGAACACTTCTATCTCTACGAAGAGTAGACACATTGCTTTCTATACAAAGTGACATTTCTTTTCTTCATTTTTGACATACCGCCTAGAAATCTTTCTACAATCTGTCATTTTGTCTTCCGTTTCTAACGATCTTTGTCTAGGTCCTTTTTTATGTAGACTATTTCAGAAGAAAGTTTTCTATATCCCAAATGTCAAAATCATACTGACGACTGTCAGTTGTCTAAGGTAGCGAAGAGATTTTGTAATCGCTAAAGACAGTAGAAAACTTTCTACTCGACGGCCACAAAGTATATACGGTTATCTACAAAATCCCACGAAAAAAAAACAAAATTCCCAAAATTCCACTAATACAGCCGGGATCAATGGCTTAACGTGCTTTCCGAGGCACGGAGCGGTCTCGGTATGTAAAGATGGTCACCCATCCACGGACCAACCGCGGCAAGCGTAGCTTAACCTGATCGATCAACTTGTGCGGCTGTTATTATTTGGCCACGGGCCCCTCCTTATAATGTGACTCAATATTAGTAAAAATTAAGAATCAAAAAAAAAAAATCGTATGACAAAACAAAGAATTCTGAGTCAAATTAAGCAAAAGAGTGAATTTCGTAAAAAGTGCAAAACCCTTTCTACTTTGCTGCCGTCGTGCTGTCTATACGGAACGTCAACTTTGTCTACTCTTCCGTCGACAAACCGGTGCTCATGCTACGCGTGACAAAAAAAAGTTGCCAGGTATCAAAGAATTAAATAACTAGTGAAAATGTTAATCAATTGAGTAATCGATATCAAAATAAAAGGATGATATTATACAATAAAAAAATAATTATTTTTTAATATATTTATAACCTATTGGCAGTTCTCAACATTTAGATTTAGATCTCAACATTTGACAACTTCAACGCTACCTACTGTTTTAGCGTTTTGTTTTCACGACTATGAGGTAGAATAATGTTATGCCATCAAAACAAACTTGTAAAAAAAACCAAGTCTCGCAACTCAGTTCTTCTACCGTAAAAAGTTGTGAGATCCATGTTATACCAAGTCGGTTAATTTATTCAGTCCCTACTTAAGGGACCTTCTGTCTTAAGTTATTACGTAATTAGCTAACCTAACAACATCTTGTAGTGACCATATCAATATTAAAAATCTTTTATGATTACAATACATAGATGGACTTGGCCATCGCATGAAAACACAATGTATCTCACAGTGCGATTGCCAAGTCAATCTATGTATTTTAAACATAAAAGATTTTTAAGTAAAAGAAAAGACTATTAAGTAAAAGAAAAATTTTCAGGGCACAACAATTTTCCACTGGGACCGAGCTAAACGGGGCTCCACTGTACTTGCACACTCGCGCGTCCGAAGCTTCACAATTTTAATAGCTATACACGTCGTTATGTTAAACACTTTTGCAAAATCCCGCACTTCGCAAACGCATAGTTTTTGAGAAAAAAAAATCTTAAAGTTACAGAAAATTCAACATATTTACATTATAAAATTGACATTTTACCATAGATAATGTACGAATTTCACTTCTAGGTCGTTCCGTTTTAAGTTCAGACAAAGTGACGGTAGATTTTAGTGGTTTTTATTATGAATACTGTAAGCTTAGATTAAAAAATGTCCAGATGGATAGTAGGCCACTGAGAATTGAAGCCAAAAACACGGGGGACAAATGTCCCGCGTCGTACGATCCATACGTCAGTCGCCTAGTAACGCTCCCCGCGTAAATTACGTCACGAGTCCGTGTTTTTATATTTTAAAATGAAGGTTTGTGTTGTGAAATGGTGTAGAAATCACAATAAAAAAAAAGGAATGTGCCACTATATATCATTTCACAAGTAAGTATTCAATTTCACTTTGTATTTCTTTGTTACCGCATTCTAAATTTATGTAAACAAAAAGTATAACTTGACATTACTGTCACGCCATTATTTGTTAAGTGTTGCCAGGGGCATAATTTTTTTTTACTCATTATTTGTAAGTTTGTGCTATTTAACAGTTACGGTTTGTGCTATTTCTGCTTACTACCTATTTAAGTACACCAAACCAACAAACATTTAACTAACTTACAAGCAAATATTACAAAAAGTCGTAACATAATAATTTCTGATAAAGTCACACATGATCAATTACACAAATTAAAGAAATAACGTTGAAACTCAACAACCGTAATAATAAAAAATCATGTCATTACTGTTGATGATATATTTTACGCTAAACGTAAAATACTGAAAATCTTTAAGGCCAGGACTCTCAGAATCGACCTATTTTTGATTCAACATTAAACAATCAAATATTCTTTGTTTTGACCTGATAAAAATATATGTTGTAGTTCAATTAACATTCTTGATTATTCTACGGTTCAAAACACGATATTTACAACTTCACTCGATCATAAAAAATCGCAAACATATCGAAAACAAGGAAGTTTTTGATCGTTTTTCAAGTATTACTTGAAGTAGATCAAACTTTTTCTTACAAAAAATATGTCAAAAAATAGGCAATGATGTATAGAAGAAAATTCTGCGGCTAATTTTTCTCAAAACAGATTTTTATTGTTTTAACAAGATATAATATAACAAGGCGGCCCGCGCGCATCGCTTCAGTAGCCTGCCAGGCGTCACCGAGGTAGGACCTGTGTCGCTTTTCCTGGCTCGCTGCGTTCCCCCGCTAATCGATCGAAATATACGTTCACAGACTGAAATATAATGCAGTATTGTTATTTTCCGTGTTTGTGTATTCGTTTTAAAAAGCAGTCTGTAAATATTGTTGTAGGTTCTAGTATTAATAATTAAACTAGATATTAGTTTATGTTGTAATAGGTATATTATATAGTGATAATTAAGATTAAATTATGGGGAATAAAAACAGAAGGAAGAAAAAATGTCCAGCATTGAACTGCGGGAGCTTAAAAAAAAGTAAGTTTGATTATTATTTTTCTACGTATTTATGACTACTTACCTACTTATTTGTAAAAGTCGACGGGACAGAACAATATTGTAGTTGTTTATGTAATTAGGTACCTACTTGCTTTCGTCACAGTACTAGCAGTAGCAGGTAGGTACAGACGCCAACACATCAAGATATCCGAAACTGTCAAATTTTTCCAATCAACTTTGAACCTTATGCTTTAGCGTTAAAGTTCAAAATCTATTAAAGAAATTTGACAGATTGTAGTAGCTTGATGTGCTGGCGTACCATAAATTTACAATAAAATTATAGTAATATCAAAGTAAATACATATAAACTAGTTGATATTTTAGTTTTTAATATTTCAGTTTATAGACAAAACAGTAGCACAACTACAACAAAGATAATAATTTTTGCTAATAAAACTTTTTATCTTTGCAGTTCATCGATACCAAGATCTAAAGGCGTATTTACAAAAAAAAACCGGGCAAGAGCGAGTCGGACTCGCGTACCGAGGGTTCCGTAACATCCGGGTTTATGCGTAATGTTTATGTTTATGAAATTAAGTTTTTTTTTATTTTTTATATTTGAGTTGATTGAATGAAAGGTAAATTACGGTTTACGATTTATGACGTATTAAAAAAAAAACTACTTAGTAGATCTCGTCAAACCAATTTTCGGTGGAACTTAACATCATATTCCCATGTCTTATATTGACTTACCTCGCACTCGCCCAGTCAGTCCTTGGCTACTGCATTACAGTATGGGGAGGTACTCATAAGACTACTATTCTGCGATTGGAGAGAGCGCAAAGAGCAGTGCTAAAAGTATTGGCTAAGAAACCTGCCCGATTCCCAACGTCAGAACTTTTTTCGCTCTGTAACGTCCTCACTGTTAGGCAGTTATTTATACTTCAAACTGTTATCAAGAAGCACGACCTCACGAAGTACGACCCACAACACCTCTCTAAAAAGCGACGTTCCGACATAGTTTGCAAGATACCTTTCTCCAGATTGACACTAGTAAGACGCCACTTTAACTACTTTAGCCCTAAACTCTACAATAACGTAAATAGAAACATTCAAATCTATCCTTTAACAAGAACTTTAGTTAGAAAAAAACTGTCAGAATTGTTAAAATCATACTCCTACAAAGAAACAGAAAAACTTGTGGTAACATAACACTTACATTCCTGTAACAACAATTTTATTACATAAACACTATTCCCCTCATCCACGTTCAATAATCGCATACCCCGCAATACACACACACACCCTCAATCACACATACCCTCAGTCACACACACACACACACACACAATAGTTAGTACCTTTATATTAATCATTTTCTTTCTTTTTTTTTTTTAATTACTAGTCTGGAACTAATGAACCATATTTTCGACGGGCGTTGATAGCTGCGCCACAGTTTTAACTTTTGTAGCTATCTACGTTTCCTTTTGTAAATTTGTGTCCTGATACTTGTTCCAAATAAACTTTTATTATTATTATTATTATTATTAAAATATATATTTTTTTAGTTTTATCATTCTCTTATTTTAGAAGTTACAGGGGGGGGGGGGACATTTTACCATTTTGGAAGTGTCTCTCGCGCAAACTATACAGTTTAGAAAAAAAAAATATTAGAAACCTCAATATCATTTTTGAAGACCTATCCATAGATACACGTATGAGTTTGATGAAAAAAAAAATTGAGTTTCAGTTCTAAGTATGGGGATCCCCCAAAATTTATTGTTTTTTTTTCTATTTTTGTGTGAAAATCCTAATGCGGTTCACAGAATACATCTACTTACCAAGTTTAAACAGTGTAATTGTTATAGTTTCGGAAAAAAGTGGCTATGACATACGGCAACGGAACCCTAAAAATGCACAGGCGAACGTAACTACATAATCTACAACGGGTTATTTAGTTAGAGAACGGGATTTAGAATGACGACCGACGCGACGGGGCAGTATTTGCTTCTCGCTCAGGCGCAATAGCTACTACTACGTGAGCGACAGACATGTACACAGTATTATCTATACAGTATTGTGACTCGGCCCTCTTCTAGAAATAATTACAGACCTACAGCCGCGCGTAAACACGCGATAGGGCTGCCCGCCTACAGTATTTACCCGACTGCGTGACGCAAAGGAGTGGTAATGTGTTCATCAGCCTATGTATGTATGTATGTTCCTTTGAAGCACTATACAGACCAAACGCCTTGGCCGATTTTTATGATTCACACGTTAATCGATTCCTCTTAGTCCGGCGAGTGTCACTAAAGACATGACGTTAGTGAAAATTCAATATGGCGACTACTGGACGCCATATTAAATTTTTTTTTTTAATTTTTTTTTTTCAAAACCTATCGAATGGGGTACCAAAATAAAGGGTTTTAAAAGGTGATTACAAAAATATATACAACATATATACTTAAAAGCAATTCAAAGTGACAAATTGTAAAAAAACACCTACCAAGAACTAAATCGTCTGCGAAATCTTTCACATTTGTAAACTAAAAAGTTGGAAATAAAAAAAGTTATTAAAAAAAATAAAAAAACCCGACTGCGGTAAAAAACTTAAGTCAAAAAAAAAAACTGAAAAGCGAAAAACAAGCCCATTTTAAATTAAATAAAAGTTGGAAGCAGGCGGGACCCATTTGAATTTGAAAAAATATAATAAAAATGGTATGGGTCCCGCCTGCTTCCAACTTTTATTTAATTTAAAATGGGCTTGTTTTTCGCTTTTCAGTTTTTTTTTTTTGACTTAAGTTTTTTACCGCAGTCGGGTTTTTTTTATTTTTTTTAATAACTTTTTTTTTTAATTTCATCAACCTGCCAGCTTCTTTCTAGTTTTGTGATTGTATAGGTAAAATATTATATTTTTTATTTAAAAATATGAAATTCGTTGTGAATGAAATAGGAAGAGTTCAAAAACAATACATATTTTTGTTTTTTTTTATTAGTAGATTTAATTTTTTTAAAACTTATTGACGAATTCAAGCAACCAAAAACAGCACAATAAAGTCTACAATTGCTCTTTACCATATTATTAAGTAAGTACTTGTATTTATTTCAATGAATATTTGTCACAAGTAGCACGCTTACTGCTTACAAAACGATCACACCGTCCGGCGTCCGTTCATCACTGCGGAGCATTCGAGTCTGTTTGTTTACCGAGTGTAAACCGGACTCTAGGCGCGTAGGTATAACTCGCGTTCCGACCGTTTGTACGAAGATAGTATACTGTAATAGATAATATTACCGTGCCTACTGTATCTATTCTACAAATTATAATAATAATGCAAGTTTGTTGATGTTGTTGATAGTAGAGTGTACGTAGATATTTGTTACCTCCTGATTTAACGACTGACTTACTACTCGACTTACCGATCGACTTACCGACTGACTTACCGACTTACTGACTGACTTCCTGCGGGAAATTGAATTACGCGGGTAAAACAGCGGGGCAAGCTCGTCTAAAATAATTTCGATGTTTCACATCTGCTAGGCCTCTCACGACGGCTCAATTTATAGATGATCTTTTTATTATAATATACATTACATAGTTACCTACCTAATTACCTATAAAACTTAGTAATAGGATAAGCTTGCGAATGCGTCTACAGTAGGTTTTTTTTTTAGCATTGATCTATCTTTCAGACACTTTGAAGCAACGGAAAGCACCAGTGGAGATGGAGCTGGAGAACGTGATCCAAAAACTCAATCGCTTATGAGTCGCTGAAGACATACTATAGAACGAGTCAACGCCGACCCAACATTCATGAAACGCATTGTTACTGGTGACGAGACGAGTTTGACATGCAAACTAGTCAACAAGCTTCGGAGTGGCGCCTTCCAACTGAACTGAAACCGAAAAAACCACGCCACGGCCAAAGTCGATCAAAAGTCAGTCAAGTTGTCTGTTTTCTTTGACTATCGCGGTATTGTACACTCGGAATTCATACCGGAAGGTCAAACGTTAAATAAAGTATATTATTTGAGCGATATGCGGCGTTTGAGAGAGCAAATTCGAAAAAAAGGCCAGATTTGTGGGAAGAAAATTGTTGGATCTTGCATCACGATAATGCGCCTTCGCACAAGGCCATCACTGTGAAGGAATTTTAGCGAACGATGGAGAATTCGCGGCGTAAACTAAGCTCAATTCCGGAAAAAGCGTTCAAAAAATGTTTTTATGATTTGGTTATTCGTTGGTGTAAGTGTGTCGTTTCTGAAGGATCATACTTTGAAGGGGATAAAATAAATTTGGATGAATACCTAACTAACATTTTGTGTATTATTTGATCTCGGTACTTCTTTGACAGAGCAGTATTTTAGAATTTTTTTATTTCTAATAAAGAATTTATTATCCTGTGCATTGTATTGTAATGAGTTTTATCAGAATTTATTTAGTCCAAAGTATATAACTAATAATAAATAACTAGGTTATGCCCGCGACTTCGTACGCGTGGACTATAAATTAGTTATTAAACATACCCTATGTGATGGATGAAAACCAAAGCTACAGAATATCGAAACTTCCATCAAAATCCCTTCAGTAGTTTATTATCAGACAAAAATTCGACAAAACGGATCATTCATAAGGGTAGTGCGGAAGCGATATAACAGTCATGAAAGAAAAGATTAGGTAGCACTAGCAATTAAAAAACTGCGCACCGGACTGCGGACTCGCGCAACGAGGGTTCCGTACCATCATATATTTTTAAATTTTCATCGACGAGACCTATATTCATCAGAGAATTTTAAAATTGTGCACTGCGGTGTATAATATTGCAGTTTTATGTCAGCGCCATCTCTTGACCGATAGTGAAACTAATATAACTTTTATTGATGATTTCTGAACAAGTGAGCTATTTAGAGACTTCGTTTTATTTTTCCTGTAATCTTTACATAAACTTCTATCACATAAAATAATTTCAGATTTTTCTGTTTGCAAACTTCGGAGATAAGGGGGGGAAAGGTTTTTTTTGCATTTTACATCAAAAGTCGAAAACAATGTGGCCCAAAAAAAAAGAATAAATGTTTGAGAATGTGCAAACTATTTTCTTTCATATGATACCCCACATGCCCTAGTAGCCCCACTTCGAATTTTTCAGACTTCCTTTCAGGCCCTGTTGCAAAAAACGTAATATATTTTTATTTCTTTCTTATTTGCAAAATAGTTGAGCAAACGTCATCTAAAACTATTCCAAATTTCAAGTTGATGCATTAGTAGTTCTTGAGATATCCAGCTGTGACAGACAGACAGACAGACTGAGTCTCACCATAAGGGTTCCGTTTTACCATTTTGGTACGGAACCCTAAAAAGAAACAATTGTTGGTAGATAATAAAATTAATTATGTTGCTATAATAATAATAATAATAATCATTTATTTGCTCGGAATGTAGGTATTTACAATAAGGTGGTTACAGAAATGTTGAAGAATCCTTGTACATTCTACCATTTTAGCATGCAAACATTGATGCAGTTCTTCATAAGTTATTACACATACAAACAACTAAATAGTATCAGCTAGAAAGTCCGATACGGAGTAGTAACACTTATTCAATAAAAGTACAGTTAGTTTCTTTTTAAAACTTGTTACTGGTTCCTCTTTTATCGAATCAGGAATGTGGTTAAAGATAGTGGGTGCCATACCAAAAACACTTTTCCTCAATAAAGCAGTTCTAATCTCCCAGTGCGTAACAAGTTTCGGTATTGAGATCGTAAAGTTGCATCTCGGTATCTGCTTTCCGATAAAGACAAAAATAGGTTTCTATTACATTTAACAAAAAGAGCAATTTCTAAAATGTAAAGGCAAGGAAAAGTCAATAAATTATAGTTTTTAAAAATTGGAACACAGCTGTCAGTATCTTTCAAACCAAATATTGCTTGCAGACAGCGTTTTTGGGCTTTAAAAATACTCTCGCTTTCGGTACAATTGCCCCAGAATATAATTTATATTTAGCTATATTTATATTTCTCTAAAAACTAAACACCAGAAATATTAACATAAATTTTATACATAATATTAAAAAAATATAATATTTACAATCACAAAACTAGAAAGAAACTAAAGTAGGATGATGAAATTAAAGTACTGTAGGCGAGCAGCCCTATATTTCAAGAATAGGGCCGAGTCACAATACTGTTAGATGAAATTACCGTGGCACGCGCAGTTCGAATGAACTCGCTGACCCCGCAGCGAGTTCATTCGAACTGCGCGTTCGCGGGACTTGCCATGCGCGGAGGGAGGTAACGCTAAATGCCTACTGCGCTCGAATATCCTGGCCTTAAGGGTAAATCTCTGCCACTGGTATTACACGCACATTGCACACAAACGCAATTACGATACGTAATACACTCCCGACCGTGGCGCTCACTCACACATTTATAAAAAAGTGGCTTCACTTAAAACGTTGCGTTTTGTTTCGAACACGGAATCTGGACATTTTTTAATCTAAGACTGTAAGTTTTTTAACTTTAATCCATTTTTAACTGGGTAACGAAACCTAATCGAATGTAAGTGAGGGACGTTGACGACTGACGTTTTTTTTTGTGTTTTCAATTACACTACACACTAAACCAACATAATATACAAAAGTAACACATTTGTAATGCAACTTAGGATGCAAGAGCGAGCAAAGCGAGCTTGGGACTTGGGGCACCCCGACTCGGACTGGTTAGGTTCGAAGAAACCTAACACGAAGGGGATGACGGGGGCTCGAGTGAGCGAGCAAAGCGAGCGAACGAGTTTCCTTTAAACCCTGTAGACAGAAATAGGGGCCCCGCAAAGCGGGGCTCCGTCGACTACGCCTAACCACATATTTTTGTAGATAAAAAAAAAAAGTTTGGGATTTTTTTTCTCGGCCACTATGATTTTGCGAACTTTGCGGTTTTAAAATTTACACTAAAAAGGGTCTATCTATTCTATCCAAAAAAAATAGCTACTATCAAAAAGCGCCGGGTGTGGAAGTACAGTAGTTCCCAAAACGGGCAATCTCCTTTGACAGATTGTAGTAGCTTGATGTGCTTCCTCAGAATAGCTGAACGCTACATCGTGTAGGTTAGTGTTGAGTGTCAATATTTACGTCGATCATGAAGAGTTCACATGATCTATAAAACCATTATGTTTGAAGTTTCAATTACATCAATATTTAATAGATTCGCTTCCGTATTAGCGCAGATTACTAAATAGCTTCCCCGTCATGTGGACCTACCACATTGTGAATCATTCGTTGAATTTCGCGGTTACTGTCTAAATATGTGACGTAATGTTTGTTTACTTTTCAGAATAGAGTCTTGAGTAATCTCAAGTGTATTCTCGTATTATTATGATTTATTCACGTGCTTGTGCTGAATTCAGTGCACGAGTGTCGATATTTATGTCTCGCACAACCTGAGCACCCACCACTATAATCTAGAGTTTCTTTACCTCTGATAGAAGCAACCGAATAGTAACCTTATTGCAACGAATACAACGTTATTTTTAGTATATGCGAAACCTGAATATAGTTTGTTCAGAATAAGTAACTGAATCAATTCCAATAATTTTTATCCGATGTTATATTTTGTCCCAAAAATATTTGAAAAAGGTTAACAGCTGGACAACGAGCGACACTAAGTCCAATCCAATCTCCGCGCCTAACGGTTAGGTACCTAGGTATTATTATCAATGACAGCAAGGCGGCGCGGCGCGAGCGGCGCGGGTGAGCATGTTTTTGTACGGACAATCACGTAACTTAACAAGCTTATAACTTTGTGATTTTTCATGATACAGTTTTGAAATTTTGGATTCTTTACATAAAAATACTAGTCACTTCGTATATACTAAAAATAATGTTGTATAAACATAATTGCGATTTTGACAGACTTGGCAATGGCAACAACCGAATTCCAACCTTATTGCATCGAACATAAAGATAATTATGATTTTGACAGACTTGGCAATGGCAGCAACCGAATAGCACCCTTATTGCATCGATCATAAAGATAATTGTGATTTTGACAGACTGTGCAATGGCAGCAACAGAATAGCAACCTAATCGCAACGATCATAAAGATAGTAGTGATTTTGACAGATTTGGCAATGGCAGCAACTGAATAGCAACCTTATCGCAACGATCATAAAGATAGTAGTGATTTTGACAGATTTGGCAATGGCAGCAACCCAATAGCAATCTTATTGTCACGACAATAAAGACCAGTGTGATATTGACAGTGATGCAAATAAAGAGGTAAATAAAAGTAATAAAAAAAAATATAAAACCCGACTGCCATAAAATAAGTTAAAAAAAACTGAAAAGCTGTCGTAGTCGGGTTTTTTTTTGCATTACTTTTTTTTATTTCCAGCTTTTTAGTTTACAAATGTGAAAGATTTCGGGGACGATTTAGTTCTTGGTACTAACTTGTTTTTTACGATTTGTCACTTCGAATTACTTTTAACCATATAAGTTGTTTACATATTTGTGTTATCACCTTTTTAAACCCTTTATTTTGATCTCCACTCGATACGTTTTGAAAAAAAAATTTTTTTTGAAGACAATAAGGAGCCAAAAATCGGACATTTTAATTTTTTTTCAATTTGGTATACCCTGTGTCACTCTCACAATTAAGACGAATCTAACGGCACCTCTCAAGCTGAAATCGACCAACCCGTTTAGGCTACAGAGCGTGCCAAAGAAATATACATACCTACATACAATACATACATTCACTCGAAAAAGATAACCCTCCTTCTGGCGCAGTCGCGGCTTTGACCGTGGCTTCGCCCGCGTGGTAGTCGGAAATTATCCCACGGAAACGTAATACCGGGATAAAATGAATCCTTTTTGCTTAATTCATACTTTACCTGTGTGCGCTAATCATCGAAATCCATTCAGCCGTTTAGACGTGAAACAGTAACAGATATACAGATTTTCGCATTTATAATCTTAAGTACTTAGTACCGACTAGTCAACCTGCCTAGCCTTTTCCCAACATAGTTGAGGTCAGCTTCCAATCTAACCGTATGCAGCTGAATACTAGTAGTTAAAAATGTAGCGACTGCCAACCTGATCTCCACAACCCAATTATTAGGTAACACGAAACCGCTTGGTGTACACTTTGCTACCTACACCTATAATTTGCATATATACGAGTATTTTAACATGGAATTATTATAATCTAGTAAGTATGTACTTTTATCTCGAACCGACAAGGACCATATGACAGGATAAAATCTGATTTCACCCGCGCCTCATTGCCTACCCCTCTCATGAAACACGACGAAAACACAACACAATCCCTTCCCGCCAGTAGAAACTTTTCGCCCGGCGAAAACAGAAGACGAACTAACAGGGGATCGAGGAGGGAGGGGGGTGGAGGGGGTTCAAGGGATCAGAGCGGAATAAATCATATATTTGTGTTTGAATTCAAATCTTCTGTAGTAAGTATACGCACAATAATCAGATAAAACGGCTCTATTCAATGTACCTAAATTTGATCGCTGTGCAAGTAAGCATATTATTCAATATTATAGTATGTCCGTGAATCTATTCCGATGCTGGTAACAGATTCACGGACATACAAGTAATACAGCCTAGTTATGAATTTCCAATTCCAGATTGAAGGAGAGTAAACCGAGTTGAATGTACTAAATTCAAGGTACGGCCTATAAATTTTCGATTCCGAATAAAATTACAAATGAACGATTTTTGGCTATTTTTTTGTACCTATTTGTGCTGTGAGACCTTGCTTCTTGCCAAATTTTATGATTCTAGCTCAACGGAAATAATTAAAACCCTTAAGGGTTTTCTTAATAAATTATAACCCTATGGGTTTACCCATAGGGTTATAATTTATTTGCGAGTGTCAAAATTTGCGACATGAATGCCAATTTATGCCAGCTTCTAAGTCAACGTCTTAGAGGCTTGATATTTATACAGCTCCAAGGAATCATAGATCTAAGTATTTGACATCAATTTCAACCTGACACCCCCCACGCATTGCTGAGAAAAAGGGTTAGACAGATAGACAACGAAGTGATCTTATATGGGTTTCGATTTTTATACTACACTAACTGAACTTCGTACCGCCTCAATTTTTTTTTTCTTATTTTTCCCATGTTTTAATCATTATTCTGCTATTCGAGCCGAAGACAAATCCAACAAATAAAATATCATAAAAATCAATCATCGTTCTTGAGTTATAAATGGTGTATCTAACCCAATTTGTTTTATATTATACATATAGATAGATTATGAATCATGATCAAAACAAACTTAATAAAATTGTTTTTTTAACGATATGAAGACTAATATAATGGTCCCTTAATCCCTTAACTTTGTTACTTTGACCAGATGACTTTAAGCCTTTTTAGAATGACGACGTCATAAAAGTCATATTACGGACGAACTCTATCCAAAATCTTAGAATATTTGTTTCACCGCAGTGATCAGCAACCCTATTTCTCGTAATGGTTTTTCAATTACAATATTTAAACGGAATAATATGATAATTGACCATTCTCTTTATTTTTAATGAAATTCTTCAGTACGTAAAAACATCTGTTTATTTTGCATATAGACTATACGCTAAGCTTGAATTCAGAATTTTAGAATGTCATTTGTCTTAGTCATGTTTTGAAACTAGAAACACAATATTGACGTGAAAGAGTTTAAATTCCAATGTAACCAATTTTTATTTAGGACCTAGTATATCTTGGGCGTCACGACATCTTCGTGGAAATGAGTGCTAACCGGGTAAAAGATTATAATGGTATATCGTGGATTTTGCTTTGCAGGATCGTGCAAAGTCACTAAATTATCAGCAGTGATACCCAAGTAAAAAATAATATTGTTATGGTGGATTTTGCACTGTATTGTGCAAAGTCAAATGTCATGAAAACCTTTCCTGCCCGAAGTGCGAGTAGGAAAAAAATCCCACCGAAAACATTTGTGAAAAAGAGGCCAAGTTTGGTACAAAAAAAGTAAACCGATTAAAAAATGGGGATCTATGTAAATGGGTGCCAAAGTAAGTCGAAAGTTTATTAGGTTCCTCTTTTTATCAAGTTACAATATAAACTTTAGACTTTCTTTCAACTTAGCACCCATTTAGATCTCAATTCTTTTATCGGCGAAGCCGACAATCCCGAACATTGTGATCCGTCACAACCTTTATTCATCCCCGCCATAAAAAGAAAGCTAGTTATGAGAACACTATCCGTATGAAATATTTCATGTGCACACCGCCGTTTCGTACTTTTGTCTACAATAAACCCATTGATTACCTGTTTTAGCTTTCTGATTTATTTCTTTTTTATTCCAATAAGAATATAAGTACCAATAACCTACCCATATATGTTAAAATTCGAGTTTCAACTTGATTTAGGAAATGGTCAAAAGTTGCTCGAAATTGATCGTCTAAGGTCCACCTTACACGGAGTTTTGAGTAGACGAATTTGGATTCTGAGTTAATCGCAATAAGATCTAAAATCTCGAGCAGGAACTTTCAAATAAACGTGAAATTGGCTAGTTGGCTATGTTGTAAATTATATCCGCAAGAAAATTGACCGAAATGCAGAACAATGGCGCTAGTTGTACTATACCTATCAAAAATATGTCAAATAAAATTAATGTCACTTTGAGTTTTCAAATATCAACATCGAATTTTTTTTTATTTTTTATTTTATAGTTTTGGCTCGGTATTTATTCAGTTTGTCAATATTTAACATTTTTAATAATCGTTTTGGAAGTGGTCTTAGTTATTTTTCCATGTTTTATATTTCACAGTTTCTTTCCTACAAAGTGATAAAATACGAAAATATTGTTTACGTAATTAAATTATATCCAGCGCAGCCGAAAATTTGAGCGCAGTCCTCTCGTCTCAACAGAGCGACGGCGACTGATTTGTGAAACAAACGTATGTCTCAACCTCGTGTCACGCGAGACGGAAGACAGCGTATCTCGCGGATTAAAAATGTAGTAAGCGCCAAATGCTTTTTATTCGATTATCTTTTAAAATAGACAATATTTTAAAAAAATCGCTTGGGTCATCGCTAGGTTATAATGAGTGTTATTACGTATCTAATTTGTGGTTTCGTAATATGCACCAAAATAGAATGCAAACCAAAATAGTTAAAAATTAGAGGTAACTTTGTGATATTTTTCTATCGAGAAAATTTTATCGTACTATGTTTTCGTCTGGGTCGTCCCTTACATTTATAATGAAGTTTCCTGCCATATACTTTTTTTGCAATTTGAACATGATTTACTACTGTTTAAATCTAATCTAAGATTGAAGATTTGCCTGTGGGCCTGCCCTTAAGAATAATTGTAAAGATCTGCGAAATAATTTCGCACGATTTGCATAGGCTCAAAATGTCTGAAAAACTTTGTTTGAGGTCGAAACAAGACCGCAAAAGGAATGTTTTGGGAGAGAAATTCACGCGCGTGACTAAAATAACATTATAAAGTTAGTTACATAATCTAATCTAGTTAATTACTCGCTTTGTAATTTGAAAGCATGATATTTTAGATTGTAAAAACATATTTATAAACTACCTATGTTAATGTATAAAAATAGACAGCCCGGGCACAAAATACACATAGTACAGAAGGCATATGGCATATGGGGATATGTATGTACTTCACTTTTCATACCTACGCTCGGCGGTCGCGCTAGGGTTGTCAACTTTGGCTTATGCACAAAAAACGATCGTGGTAGTGGCACTCGTGTCTAGCTTATTCTACAATATTAAAACAAAACAATAAACATAGCATTACAATATAAAAACTTTACAGATCAAAAACATATAATTATGTCGGAGACTTCATTAGAACGGGAGCTGACTTGACAACGAGGCGGAATCGGTATGTCGACAACGACTATTCGGATCGCCAGCGCCATCTGGTGGCGCTTGACAGAGTCTAGGTGAGTTCGTGGGGGGTCGACGCTGGAGGACAGCGCGACAAGAACGATGTGGAGCTCTCTTGGACATTGGCCATCGTACGAACAACATGTGCTCAGAAACTGTCCCGCGTTCCGTATCTGGTTGTGTCGTGTACCTAGTGTGTAATTTGCTAGCGTGATTAAATTGTTTGTGAAATTATAATCTCATTTGAACTGAAAACCGTTTTTCTATTGCGCATTATCCAACACATACCCACTGTAGCCCACACTAGTTTAAATATGGCTGATAACAACGAGACACACTACACCTTCCCCGTCATATAAAATTTTACATTTCTCAATTTTCACTATCGAAAGATCCTAATAACTTCAATACGGATTACCCTATTTACACAATTTATTTTGCCCTATTCGTCTTAGACCTAAACCTAAATGACACTAAAAACAACACAATATCTACACAAACAAAAAAAAAAACATGTCTTGAACTTAAGTAATAGTTGGTGGCGTGAATTTACCTTACTAAAAAGTTACTTCGTTTATACTGATTCAAAATAAAAAACTATTATATAAATCGAGCTTGGATAGGCATTTTTTGTTGCTCAATTTTTGCACTTCACAGACGCGTGTCTCAAGCGGATGGCACCCGCGGTCGCACTACTCCCAACCACTCCGAGATAACGTCTCCGTGAGCGGTGTCTGTGTGGTGTGGTGCCGGACTTAAAGAATAGCACCACCCCATACTTCCCGTGGGTGTCGTAAAAGGCGACTAAGGGTCTAACCGGAGAATGGGCAGCAGCGTTCTCTATGCATTCCACCACCATACCATACTGCGATCGCCAACCCGCCTGCCAAGCGTGGCGATTATGGCAAACCCCCCCTTTTTGGGGGAGGCCTATGTCCAGCAGTGGACGTCTTTCGGCTGAAATGATGATGGATGATGAGCGGTGTCTATGTGTGCGTTGCTCGAGCGCACTTTGTATGTAGATTGCCTTCTGTACTCTCTGTATTTTGTGGCCCGGGGCAGTAATTGCATTTATGCTTGGACGAGTCACGTGGAGTTATTGCGGAGTGGAGTTATTTTTGTGATTCGTTTCTTTGTAATACTAAGAAGTACCAGAATGTATAGAAAAATGCACAATGAGATTGCGAGTATTAAAGCAGTATTTTCCTGTAAGTGTAGAATGTATACAACGTTATTTTTAGTATAATATGCGAAACCTGAATATATTTAGTTTGTTTAGAATAAGTAACTGAATCGATTCCAATAATTTTCACCTCATGTTATTTTAGTCCCGAAATTATTTAAAAAATGTTAAAAGTTGGACACCGAGCGACACTAAGTAGGTAATCCAACCTCCGCGACGAACGGTGAGGTACCTAGGTACTATTATCAATGAGCGCAAGACGGTTAGGCGCGTGCGGCGCGGGTGAGCATGTTTTTGTACGGACAAACAGCTAACTTAACAAGCTTAAAGTAAAACTGTAGTTTTGAAATTTTGTACATAGATTCTTTACATAAAAATATTAGACACGTGTTTCGGGTTTCGCATATACTAAAAATAATGTTGTATATGTTTATTAAGTAAGAACACCACTAGTGGATAGTGGATGATGAATGGACGACACCTGAAACATTTTCTACCAGTCAACCTTAGGGTAATGCAGAGACAAAACATGGCAGATGCAAACTAAGGGATAGGAACTCGAAAAAGAATAAGTAATACATGCATACTACTACCTACATACGAAATAAACCTTTTCTGGAGAAATAACGAAATGTAGAGGAGAAAACGAATCCTGGTAGTTTGAGTAATTTATGCGGCCTACCCAAATGTCCTTTCTTTGGTATTGTTCGTCGAATCGTTGAGCTCCTTAAGTCTTGAGTTGAGCTGCACGATTTCTGACAAATGCATGCACTGACTGGACAGGTCCTCTCAATCTGTGTGGTTCTTTCCTCAAAAGACCATTTTAGACATCGATCTACATGGTCTTCATATAACCTGACCAAGATTATGTCTGGACTTTAAAAGAGACTGTGATGACCTCTGAGTTTGTTTCGGCCTTTCTTCTCAGAGCAGTCAGATAGGAAACGCCGACCTCATCTAGTTAAAAAAAAATATGATTGACGTGTAAAAGTGTTTGTGCAAACCTACTTACAAAAAATAAAATCATTTATCATTTATTTTTCATTTAGCAAATCAGCCCTGGGATGATTCTGCCAACTTTTTACGAATATGTTCACGATAGATGATTTGCGATTTAATTGTCTGCGGTGGACGAAACATTTCGTCTTGAGCAAACGTGGTGATCGATGCTCGTGCCTTCTCTGTTTGAGAAGACCAAAGACCCCTTGTCTTTGCCATAAAGTGGGACAAGTGATAATAGGCTGGCATTCATTAATAGTCCGGCTAAATGTATATAAAAAATGTCAATATCATCACGATGATGGATAGAGCACCATTTTCATTACGTGGTTTTAATCACACGCGTTTGGCAGACGATCAACAACATTGTGGTTTTCAACGTAACTGTACCTACGACGAAAAGGCTCCATCTACCAGTACTAACAAATAGTCGTGAAATGGTATTTTTGGTACAGTCGACAGCAGTAGCGAAGGGTAAATTTTTGTAAGAGGTAAGCCGGAGTAGATATCTTTAATATGATTATATATTTGTCTATAGAATACTGACTGTGCCATTTTTCAAAGGGAAGCCGGTAGGAATCGAATTGTATGGAACCTTCACTACTAGTCGACAGCACGACAGCGGTAAAACTTTGGCCTACGAGTAGATCTAGTCTACTAGTAGCCAGATGTGCATCTGTAGAAGAAAATGATGATAAGTCGAAGAAATTCCAGTTAAATGATGAGAATGGACTAGCAACCCAAATAAACAGAAACACACTACCTATCATAATCAGATGGATTTTGATAGAAAATTCCCAATCGAATGCTTCATGTGTTTGAAAAATTCGTCTGTTCGACAACGTAAATATCGGAATAATTTTTTTTTTGTTTGTATTATCAATTTGAATGGCATTGCCATTGTAAATGTTTAAAGCAATTACCCCGCTGAATTGCTTTAGATAAGGAAGGTCTTGCTTTGGAGTTATGCTTCTTTTTAGCTTATAATTCACCTAAACTCGGATATCCCACTGCTGGGACACAGGCCTCCTCTCAGTGAGAGGGAGTGGGCCGTAATCCACCACGCGGGCCCAGTGCGGGTTGGCAGATATCACATGTCTTCGAATTTTTGTTTCTAGGTCATGCCGGTTTACTCACGATGTTTTCCTTCACCGTTTTGGGAGCAGTGGTGATGAAATAATTTACACAAAGTAAAACGCCTGTCTGGGTTCGAACCTACGACCTACAACTCGTAAGTCGCTTTCATTACACTACTCTCACTCGGATATAGTTATGCCTATTTTTAACATATCCCTACTGCTATAGCATGTATGGGTAAACACTTCAAAAAAGTAATTTCGCATCCACAACTTTTATTGCACGTCGTGCCTACCCAACATTATTGTAAGTACTTCAATCTTTGCTGAAATGCTGAGCCCATTTGAAAGCGTATCGTTATGAACGTAGACGTTCATTCAACAAAATCAACGACCATGCATTCTTTATGAGCAAACACAAATTTTGTACATAATGGTTGATATTTTTCATTATAATGAAACTCTAAGAGAAGGCTTTATTTAGGCTTTATTTTTACACACTCACATAATCAGCCTAAAATGTTCCCACTGCTGGTAAACAGGCCTTCTGTCTTCGAAAGGAAGTGGGCGGTAATCCACAACGCGGGCCCAGTGCGGGTTGACAGATGTCACATGACTTCGAATTTTTGGATTTAGGACATGCCGGTTGCCTCACGATGTTTTCCTTCATCGTTTTGAGAGCAGTGGTGGTGAAACTGGCTTTATTTTGAGCTTAAATTTAATAACGAAATAATGGAATATGTCCTTTATTTCATTTTAAATATATAAATTATATTTTTAAATATTAGAATATAAAAATAAAATAAAACATTTAAAAATATAAAAAATAGTAGCCCACCGGTATCGGGAAAAGGGTCCAAGCTACCGGCGATCAGGGCTCCAGAGAGAGGAACCTTCTAACAATGAATATGTTATTATTAAGGATTGACATTCCTTATTTTTAACCTGCATTTATATTATACCGTTATATAAAAGTAAATCAAAATCTAGGGCACCAGTATTTTCCGTTTTTCGAAATATATGTACTTTTCTTACATAATTTCAACTTTGAAATTCAGTGTATTCTAAAAAGACGTAAGTGCCAAATGATGTCGTGCTTACGGTGGAATGGCGATATAAAGTTTCCTTTACTGGGACCCGTCAAAGAACTGTTAGATGTCACTGTCATAGATCACTTCTTTCAGTCGTTGTCACTTTGTCAAATTGCAGTTTGTCAAACTCTTTTTTTTTTTTTTTTGCGGATGGGAAATCGTCAAATGACTCCTCCCGCTCTGGGCGGAGCGGAAGGGAGTGTCAGACTCTTACTGACTAAAACCCACCCGTGTTCCTTCCTTAGCCCTTTATGTTCCGGGCCAGCGGTAACCCTTTCGGACAATCCCGCGGGCCCGGCAGGCATCGGCCCTAAGGGGCCCCTCCTCGATGCCGACATCTCTTTGAGGCCCGCGTGGAGCACGTACGCGCCGTCCGGCACGGAGTTTGTCAAATTCTGGCGCCTAAATTTGTTTTCATTTAAATTCTTAAAAATTTCTTATTTTCAAGTGTTATTTATAACCCATAATTATTCTGTTTTTTATTAAGTCACCATGAAAGTTTTGGAAGGATTTGTAGTTGCCGATAGCAGAAACTTGCTGAAAGTAGCCTATTTAATGCTATTGCAATATATGCACGAAAATGAATGCTACAATGTTGCGCAAACACGTAGTGCCAACTGCCAAGGCATTACTAGCATCGCGGGAAGCATAATATGTTGATACAGCTGTAGGATATGTAGAATCTATGAATCTGTCGAGAAGATTATCACAGTAGAATGCAAATTTAATTGTTTATTTTCTAGTAATTACACTTCTTTAGTGACATTGACTTGACTTGTCTTGTTTGATCAATGTAATGTTTTCATCAAAGACATTGGAATGCGCAAAGGACGTGACCATTTATGTGACTTCATCACATGTTTTTTGGTTTTCATTTTTTTTCCTCAGTAATCTAGAAATAAAAAATAAATATAATATTTGAACTCAAGCTACGAAAATAAAGAAATGGTATTTTTATTTTAAGGTCGTGTCAGGTTTGAAATGTTGTCAATTGTGCATAAATTATGTAACTAGATGAGTTGTTTGCATTATAAATTAAACATAATTTTCTATTACAACGAGTTAGTAAAAATTCGTAGGCAAACAGTTATTAACATGAAAAAATTCTATATTATCATCTAGATTATCTTCATTATCATTTTAGTTTTTCTGGTTAAAAAGCTACAACATGATAGTTTCAAAACAATAAACTGTCCAATAAAATCTAAAACCAATTCATAAAATTACAAAAAAGATGAGAGAAATAAGAAAAAACTTTCAGAATAATATTTACATTCCTTCACGTAAATTTTAATTTATTATAATATTATGATTCATCTAATAAATATTTGCTCTGTCCAAACACACAGTATTAACAAATGAATCATTTCAATGTTTACTAAAATCGTAATTTAAGTCAACTGATGGCGTCATAAATTAAAACGGTTATTAAAAAAAACTGTAAATGTTACCAAACTAAAGAATTTAAGGGGAGTTAGGCCATCACCATCAAATAAAGCTGTAATTTCAGGAATTTTAGTCACTGGCTCTGAAATTCTCAATACAATTATTCCTGCAGATTTTTAAGCAGTATTACTCAAGCTCCAGTTGGAGAATTTCTCCAATAATGTGCTTCAACTAAGGCGCGATTTGTTGAGCGCTTATTAATACGACTTGTTTGTATTTGTAGGCACATTGATTGATGAATAAATACAAATAAAGGCATTTTGGCTTCGAACCTGGTACCTACTTTAAGAGTAATTTATTGTAACCTGAACAAAATATATAAATCAGATTTCGATTTGGGTTATTGCGATTTGATTTAAAATTATTCTTCTTTTTGCATCTACGTGTAGGTTTAACTAATTTATACAGGGTTATTGATAAAACATTAACAACTTCTTATGAGGTCATTGTACTCATCATTATGAACAACTTTTACTATGGGACCAAACCTGAAATCGCGAAAAAAAATCAGCTGTTCCCTACATTTATGTTCGTTTATCTCGTCAAAATGTAGGGAACAGATGATTTTTTCGCCATTTCAGGTTTGGTCCCATAGTAAAAGTTGTTCATAATGATGAGTACAATGTCCTCTTTTTACCAATAACCCTGCATAAATTGTTAATCAGTAACCAGTTTTAAAAATTGCGTGGCCATTTTTTCTGAGTTTGAGGTTATGCTACGCTATTCAAGGTCAAATTAGATTGGCTGTTGAAACTCCGCGGGACGTGATGGCTATCAGTTTCTAAACAAAATAATACTAAAAGAAAAAAGATTTCTTGAAGCTAAACGAAAAAAGATTTCTTGAAACTAAACGAAAAAAGATTTCTTGATTGTTTTTAGGTTTACGACCGCGTCACGTAGTGTAGTTACTTGTGTAAACTTCATAGTCATGATGGGTACCGATATCAAAACACAACAAAATAAAAAAAAAACTGTTTTTCAAAACTCATATTTCAAGTAAAAACTAAACTACCTGCGGTACTACTCCAAAAGAAATCGCCGTTTTTAAGGTTCGGTACCAAAATGGTAAAACGGAACCCTTATAGTGAGACTCAGTTTGTCTGTCTTTCGGTCTGTCTGTCTGTCTGTCACAGCTGGATATCTCAAGAGCTAGGTAGGTACTAATTAATGCATCAACTTGAAATTTAGAATAGTTTTAGATGACGTTTGCCCAACTATTTTGGAAATAAGAAAGAAATAAAAATATATGTACCAATATTTTTTGCAACAGGGACTGAAAGGGGGTCTGTAAAATTCGAAGTGGCGCTACTAGGGCATGTGGGGTATCATAATTATGAAAGAGCGCAGTTTGCACATTCTCAAACATATTTTGTTTTTTTTTAGGCCGCATAGTTTTCGACATTTAATGAAAAATGTAAAAAAAAAATACCGTTCCCCCCTTATCTCCAATGTTTGAAAGAGAAAAATCTGTAATTATTCTATGTGATTCTGTGTGAGTTTATGTAAAGATTACAGGAAAAATAAAACGAAGTCTCTAAATCGCACACTTTTTCAAAAATCATCAACAAAAGTTACATTAGTTCCACTATCGGTCAAGAGATGGCGCTGACATAAAACTGCAATGTTCTACAACCGGCAGTGCACAGTGTTAAAATTCTCTGACTCTGAAAAATTAAAAACATCATGGTACGGTACCCTCGGTGCGCGAGTCCGACTCGCTCTTGACCGGTATTTTTTCATGTTTAACCCTATCCACTCCTGTGTAGTTTCGCTGGCAAATTTAATTTGACCTAGTATTTTGTGTATCATATTGATGCTATTGAAACAGACTATTCATCTATCTACTGACATGTTTTTCAATCTTATTCATAAGATCCCAATTCCCACGAATTCGGATTTATTATGCGCATAAACATTTCGATTCCCACGAAACTTGAGTATTTTCCTTTATTCAGTTGTCACCCATATCCACCATCACTTGTCAAGGTCAACTTAACTTAGACTTACCTTTATTGTAGTCGAATAAATCTCAACTGGATTTATTGCACGAAATAAAATGGCGGACAAAATAATGTAGGTACACAGTTTTGGCATGAAAACAAATCCGGTAAAAGGGGCTGTAGGTTTTTGTGCGTTGTTTTCAATAGGATTTATGTTTTAAGCACCGGTGTTTCGCTGAGAATATAAGAAGACTGCTGAATATTGGTACAAAAGTAAGCTTAATATTCAAACCTACACGACAACTTTTGTTATAGTTATACTACGAAAAAAATTACTGCGTTAATTTTACACTCGAGTTACGATGTAAAAATTTGTTCAGTGCAATAAAATCACCATGGTACCAAATGGTTTAGTTAAAACCATTGAAAAACTTCAAAATGATTTAACAAAAAAAAATCTGGTGCACTTTACAAGAGCAAATCAGATGCCAATCAACAATATCAATCTGCACCTTAATTTTGTAATACACTAATAAACTCAATCTTAATTATTTTAAAGGATATTGCTAATCCATTGCTTCATACGTTCGAAGAATGTGTCTGCTCAACAACGTACCTAAATAACGCAATTAATGTTGTTGAACCGTTAAAACGAAACCCATTGCTACTGGATAGTGTATTACACAATCACCCCGCAGATTTTAATTATTTTCCACAGAAATAAAAATACTGTTATTTTAATTAACAATTTATATTTTCGGTCGACGCCTCGACAGGCGGCTGGGCGGGGCGGTAGTATTAATCAAAATATCGTTTTTCCTAAGGATTACATAATTATAACAACAAGGAAAAAGCAAAAATTAAAACCCCAGCTTATGATTTACTTTTTAATCAAAAAAGTAGCCTACTTAAAAACTGCCGGTCATAAATATTATTTTATTATTTGCTTACTTCTTACGTAAACGCTTCCACTGCTTGGGCGTACACATTAAGTATTTCAGTGCAAAAAAGGGAAAATCTTAACGACATCCGAATCCACAGAATATTGTAAGCGAATGACAGCTCAGACATTACCGTAAACATGTGTTTTATAACAAAAAATAAAATGATTTATGTTCCGTTTCGGTGCACGGCAGTGTAACATACTACCAGTGCCCGTGTATTGAAAAGGATAAATCTACCGGCTGATTGACACATAGGTCGAATATAAATACTGAGTTGTCGGTAAATGCTTTTGTTTCTGACGTGGGTTTTATTGAATTACGCAGTTATTTTGCGTGTTATTGTTTGTTGTTGGACACAAAAGTTTGGTAGGAAAATAAAATGAATGTGATAAATCTTTATTTTCAACGAAAAACACGATTTTGACCAGTTCTACTTCGATGCGTAAGCATAATGTTACGGTACCGAACCGCACCGTAGGCGCGGGCCTGCGGACAGAGAGTAATGGGTAGCTCACCGTCCGATCAGGACCAGGTCCGTGCCGGACGGTGCGTATGTGTTCCACGCGCGCCTCAAAGAGATGTCAGCATAAATTGAAGGGCCGGAGCTTGAGCCAGATTGTTTGAAAGGGTTACCGCTGGCCCGGAACATAAATGGCTAAGAAAGGAACACGCGTGGGTTTTAGTCAGTAAGAGTCTGACACTCCCTGCCGCTCTACCCGGAGCGGAAGGGGTCATTTGACGATTTCCCATCCGCAAAAAAAAGCTTAATGTTACGGTGTCATATAGTTTTCATAAACTTCTCGAAATAAGAAACGTTATATTATGTATGATCGCCCGCAGGTTTGCTCGTTGCTCGGGGGCCGTCAAAATAACTCAGTAGTATATTATTGGGCATTCTGGACCACTTTTCGCTCGGCGAAACAAGTTCGCCATCGCTCCGGTGGTCCAGAATGCCCAATCGTGAACGGTCGACTCGGTTTAGCAGTTAGTAATACAAAGTGGTAGTAGCTTCGCTACTGGACAGTGCCTCAGAATGCCTAATAATACACAATCGACTTGACTGACAAAGGTGATTCAGGACGCTCAATAATGAAGAATCAACTCACCTGTTCAGTTTACCATGGTATTCTATCACTGAGCATTGTTAATAGTTTAAAACTCAAACAAGCATGAGAACAGTGGCCTTAGTGTGAGTTTTTTCGACTCACGTTCGATTGCGAGCTCGTTAGAATTTTGTATGGGAAATTAGGTTTCTCCTAGTGACCAAAATTCTAACGCGCTCGCAATCGAACGTGAGTGAAAAAACTCACACTAAGGCCTCTGACTATTTAGTGTATGCTAACGTAATATTATTTATAAATGTGAATGTAACAAATTAATTGAGTCATTATTAGTCTATTTGTTTCATGTGTAACTATGAAGTTTGTCAAACAACCACAATCATTACATGTGAATACAGTTTGCATTGAGCCTCAAAATACTGGTTCTCTTCATGGAGAGCTACTACCTAACTCTGTACGTTGCATTATTTGCGGGCCTTCCAATTGAGGAAAAACTAATTTGTTAATAGGTCTTCTCATACATGAGAATGGATTAAGATTTCAAAATGTTTATGTTTATTCGAAAACTCTACATCAACCCAAATACATTTTCTTAGAACAAGTTTTACAACGAGTTTCTGGTGTCTCATTCCAGAAATATCATGGTAATGAGGAAGTACTGAGTGTCCAGGAGGCAAAACCTAATTCTGTGATCATATTTGATGATGTTGCTTGCGAAAACCAAAACAATATGCGTGATTACTTTGCGATGGGAAGACACAAATGTATTGATTGTTTTTACCTTAACCAGACATATAGTAAAATTCCTAAACAGTTAGTTAGGGACAATGCTAATTTAATTATACTTTTTAAACAA
This sequence comes from Mesoligia furuncula, assembly GCA_916614155.1. Classification (NCBI taxonomy): domain Eukaryota; kingdom Metazoa; phylum Arthropoda; class Insecta; order Lepidoptera; family Noctuidae; genus Mesoligia; species Mesoligia furuncula. The sequence goes on from OU744808.1 coordinate 5,937,222, forward strand.
GATGAAATTAATTTGAAACATATTTATGAAGAACATGTCAACACTGATATGACATGGCTCGATTTTCGTGAAATGTGTTCAAAAATATGGAATGAACCTTACAATTATGTAGTCATTAATAAGGATTGTTCCAAAAATAAAGGATGTTACAGAAATAAATTTGACACATTTGTAGTCTTTGATTAAGATAATTAATATTTAAGTATCTTACCTTTGCAATATTATTATTCATTAAACAAAGCTTAATCTATCAAGATCTAAAAATGGAAAAATCATTAAAAAGACAAATTGTTGATGCTGCAGAAGCTGTTAAGAAAAAAATACGAAAGATGAAAGACATTGAGATTGATAATAAACAGACACTGGAGTCAGTGTTCAAGCCTGTAACAGAACCTCTCAACCTAATTGCAAATGCAAGCCAGCAGCCGCCTCGTTTACATACTACGGGAAATGAAGAAGCAGATATTTCATTTGTTGATTCGTCTTCTCAGAAAGGAAACCGGATTAACGTCGACAACGACTATGAATCTGACAAGGAAAGTGATTGTTCGTTTCAATCATTAGTTGAAAATAAACAGGGTGATACATCCTCTTGGTCAATATCACCAGAAGCACTCGCCGGGGTTCCATATGGTGTTAGAGTGAAGGATGGGAACTTGATGCTAGGTTCAGCTCGCATAACAATCGGCGATGAATATATTATCGTGTCTGGACGCAAATATCAAAATACACCTGGTTTGAAACAGTTGTTGCTAAAGAAAGATGTAGATTTGAGTTTGGTAACCGACAGTGATATGCAACACTATAAGTCAATGCTACTCGATACAAATGCTCATCGGCGAGACTATGATTCCAGTAAACCGATAAACAGTAATAAGGGACAGAAATATCTACAAGTTATTAAGCCACTTTTTAAACTACGAAGTACCATTCAAGACCCACTGCCGAAGGGAAAAGGAATGTTATTGACAAAAATGTGGAAAAAGAATACAGATTTTGTATATTGGAATGATCCAAATGAACTGGTGAATAGGTTAAAATTACTGATAGCTTCTCGAGATGCTGGTAACACTGGAGTAAACAATGAAATTATATCTATCATTGAAAAATTGCGTGAAAATAAAATTATAAATAAATAAATGATTTTAAAAAATGTATTCATTTTATTGTTAACCTTCCATTAATATACATCTAAATATGAACGTAGACAAATTTGGACATCACGTTCATAAAAGATTACGATTAACAGAGTTACTAGACTTTAATGAGAATGCTCTGTGCAAGTCAGAAACGGGAGACTATGATTTAAAATCAACTAGACTGAAAGGAATAAGATCTCCCGTAGAAGGAGACGAAGTTGTGAACAAGGATTATGTAGATCGAATGAATGCTCACACGGTACAAGAATTCAATAGATTGTTTTCTTCATTGCGTTCTCAAATTATATTGGATGGGCAAAATGCAGTTAAGTCTTATTTAAAAACAAAGTCATCGGACGTTTTGATTCATTTCGAAGACAAGTTTTATACCAAAGCAGAGGTAGACAATTTAATTAAAAATCTCCCTAATGGCAAAACAGCAAATAGTCAATGAAATACACAAAGCCGCGCGAAGAAGTTTCCTGAGGCGTTCAGTTATTTTAAAAGGAATCGATGACTTGTGGCAAGCCGATCTGATGGACATGCAAAACTTAAAAAAGTATAATAAATGTTACAATTATGTGCTAGTGGTTATTGATTGCTTCTCAAAGTATGCTTGGGCAGAACCATTGAAATCAAAAAATAAACAAGATGTTACTCATGCATTTGAAAGGATATTGATTGATAGTAATCGCAGACCTGATAATTTACAAACGGATATGGGGACCGAATTTTATAACAACACGTTTCAGAATCTTATGAAGACGAGAAATATTAACCATTACTCAACGTTTTCAACCAAAAAAGCTTCGATTGTTGAAAGACTAATAAGAACTATTAAAAATAAGTTATATAAATCTTTTAGCTACAATGGAAACTACAAGTGGTTAGGACAACCGTTAGAAGTAATATTGAAGACATATAATAATACAAAGCATCAGACTATTAAATGTAAGCCGATTGCAGTAAATAAATATAATGAACACGTTATAAAAGAAAATATTAACAGAACATTAAAGAAAATATCCTCTCTCCATACAATGAAACCTAAGTTTAAAGTAGGCGATTATGTACGCATCAGTAAATACAAACACAATTTTGAGAAAGGTTATACACCTAATTGGTCAACCGAGTTATTTACCATAAAAAAAATTAATGGTACCTACCCATTAACGTATTACATAGAAGACCAGCGAAATCAACCCATATTAGGAACCTTTTATGAGCAAGAACTACAAAAATCTCACTGTCCTGGTGTTTATCTGATTGAAAAGGTTTTAAAAAGAAAAGGATCAAAACTATTTGTGAAATGGCTTGGTTTAAACAAAGAAGAAAACAGTTGGATTGATAAATCTGCTATAATGTGTTAAATCATTTTTATATTACCTATATAAACATTAATTATTGTAATCTTTGCTTCATTAAGCTTTGGACAATGCAAGGTGGTGAACTAGTTAACACTATAATTGATAATCTGCCATTCGAAGTTCATTTACCAGGATACAATTATTGCGGGCCAGGAACTAAACTTAACAAACGGTTAGCACGAGGTGATAGAGGTATAAATAAGCTAGACGAAGCTTGCAAGCAACACGATATAGCATATGCAAATCATAAAGACTTAGACAATCGTCACAAGGCTGATTTGCAATTACTAAACATGGCGAAAGAAAGGCTGAAATCGAAAGATGCTGGTAAAGGTAAAAAACTTAGCTCATGGATAGTAAGTAAAGTAATGAAAGCCAAAATGAAGTCTGGATCTGGTGCTAAAACATTTAAATGTTTTGTATCAAAAATAAAATCAAAAATAAAGAAACTGGATCCCAAGGACAGTAAAACATTAATTAAAGCTGCCTATTCAGCGGCAAGGAAAATAATTCCTTGCATGCAGAAGATTCGAGTACCGCGAGTGATACCATTACCAAAAACAGGAGGTGTACTACCTTTGATTCCGATTTTTGCTGGTTTATCGGCTTTAGGAACACTAGCAGGTGGTGCGGCTGGTATTGCGAAAACAGTTAATGATTACAAAGCTGGTCATCAAAATTTGCGAGAAACAGAACGACATAATCGTGCTATGGAGTCACTGAATTTAGGCAAGGGTTTATATATTAAAGCACATAAAAATGGTAAAGGATTGTATATAAAATCTCCAAAAAACTGAATTTCAAGCTACCTAATCGTGCTTTAACAAATATAGACATCCAAAAGTATGCACACCACATCCCATACTTTCGAGGAGTTTACATGAGAGATAGGTTGCCCAAGACACCGAAACGGATTGAATGTGGTATCATTAATTTAGATGATTCTAAGAATGAAGGAACACATTGGGTAGCTTACGTTAAAATATACAACTACTGTGAATATTTTGATAGCTTCGGGGATTTGAAACCTCCAATGGAACTGATTAAATATTTTAAGAATTGTAACATTAATTATAACTATACAAGATATCAGAAGTCCAACACTGTAATTTGTGGTCACTTATGTTTAGAATATCTATGGACTTTTTGGAATAAATTGTATAAATTTTATGCTTTTGTTTCATTTTAATCATTTGCAAGATGTCCCTCACTTTGTCGATTACTGGAAACTCGTCCACTTTATCTACGTACTATCCTACCACATTGCAATTATATGGAAAGTATGAGTGTGCCTTATTACATTTCTCAACATTTAATTCGATTCCCAACATTGACAAAACGAATAACAAGTTCTACTACGGTTCCAACGAAGTTATTGAAATACCAGAAGGTACATATGAATTGCAAGATATAAGTGATTATTTAAAATCTGAAATTAAGGATGCATCAATTAAACTACAGTGCAATAATAATACATTAAAAACTACTATTGACTGCACAAAAAGCATTAATTTTAGTAAAGAAGGCACCTTTAGAAGTTTGTTAGGGTTTAGTGAGCAGAACTTGAAAGCAAATAAATGGCATGTGTCACAGTTTCCAGTCAACATTTTACCTACGACAGTGATCAGGATAGAATGTGATATTGTAAGCGGTTCATACATAAACGGAGAACCCAGTCACATTATCCACGAATTTGCACTCAACGTGCCACCAGGGTACAGGATTATAGAAATCCCGAAAAACGCTATATACTATCCAATTAACCAAAACAACATAAGCTGCATACATATTAGACTTTTAGATATAAACAATCGCTTAATCAATTTACGTGGTGAGGAAGTGCAGCTATATCTACATCTTAGAAGAAAAAATGATTGACTATAATAAATACACACATCAAAAGTGTCTAGGGATCAACATATATTTTTGCAATAACTTTTCTCCTGATTGATATTAATTAAAATTTTCTTTAAGGATTCATCAAATAAAGTGTTTTCGTTTGTCACAGTAACGATAAACCAAGTCACCTTTGCATTAATAAAGAAATTTGCCATTTTCCTAATAAAGGGATTTTTGACATTTGAACCACTAACACAAAAGTTCGAAAAAAAAGACTGAAATAACAGTTTTCTTTAAAATTTTATTGGGTAACTTAAACAATTAATAATCCGTGTTTCTACCGCGAACACTAACAACACAAGAACATCGGTTTGGCATACTCAAAATGAGTTCATCCAAATCACGCTGTGGAATGGCCGCCCATGTTCGTTGCAACAACAAAAAAAGGTCTTCTTGCGACTGGATACCCTCCATATTCGGCAGAGCTCTTCTCTGTAGCATATCCCATGCATGCTCAATCGGGTTCAAGTCTGGGCGACTGAGCAGGCCAGGGCAGGACATTGATGTTAGCTGCGGCGAGAGTCTGTCTTACAACTCTTGCGGTGTGCGGTCGTGCATTATCATGCATTAACTGAAATAAGGGACCGATTTGCACTTGTAGAGGAACGATGACGTCTGATACAATCGTCTCAGCATAAATTTGAGCGTTGAGGTTGCCTCTGATCCAAATCAACTCAGTTTTTCCGCCGATCCAAATACCCGCCCATACCATGATGGTTCCACCACTATAAGGATGGACTTCCTGGCAGGATTTTAATCGCTGTTGGCGTCCAGGGGTTCTCCAGTGTCGTATTCGTCTTGTATCCGGTCTCATACCAAAACGAGACTCATCAGAAAAGCACACGAAACGCCATTGTTCTTCTGCCCAATTTCTGTGTTCAAGAGCCCATTGATATCGAATCCTACGATTGTGCATTGCTATAGGTGGTACCCGTAGCGGTCTTCGGGAATGAAGGTTCACTTCATGCAAGCGGTTTCTGACTGTTTGGTCGCTAATTAAGTTCCCTGAAGAGTGATGAAGCCTCACGGCTAACATCATGGCGGTTATTGTTGGAGCTCTTCGAGTTAAGATTTGAATGTATCGGTCTTGTCTCCGTGTGGTGCAGCGATACCGTCCTCCATGGCGCTCAGCCACGGTACCAGTGCTTCGGTAACGTGTCCAAAGTCGACTGATAACACTCTGACTTGTATTCAGAGCTAAAGCCACAGTACGTTGCCGGGAACCAGCTTCTATCATTCCCACGGCTCTGAGCATTTCTTCCCTGCTTAAATGACGTCGCCGCTCCATAATAACGTTGGTTTTAATCAGTAGTAGGGAAACAGTAGCACTAATAATGTCTTCAATGCGTTGTATGTTTTTATAGGGAAAATATTGACAGCTGATTTTCATCTTTTACTCGAATTTGATTCACAGTTCCTGATTCAAATTATGAAATGCACCAAAAAGGATCCATATAAATTTATAAAATCATAAATTTATTACAAAGCCACATCTCAATCTCAAGAAATCCGCATAAAAATGCTTGATCCCTAGACACTTTTGATGTGTGTATGTTCATCAAATCAAGCGCATCAGTTCTGCTCAAGCATCCAAACAAATAAGAGCTCGCACAAAAAAGAAAATAAAATTAACTAAAGACAATAAGGCATTTCTTAAAGCGATTGGATTATTAAAATGAATATATTAGATGTTTTGGCTGCTCCAACTTACGACAACACTGTGGAAGGAATTGAATTTCATTCATACAAGCCATATGTAACAAGTTTCAATAGAAACGATGAAATCCGAATACCTATCAATCAACAGGACCTGTATATACTACCGTCAGCCAGTACCCTGTATTTAGAAGGATCTTTTATAGTTAGCAAAAAGGATTCAAAGGATAAAGCTACTAGTGTGCATTTTACAAATAATGCTCTCCTCTACTTATTCCAAGATATAAGATACGAACTAAATGGTGTAGAGATTGACAAAATAAAAAATGCGGGCATAACGACCACCATAAAATCTTTAATATCAATGAATGAAAGTGAATCAAAGGCTTGCAATGCCTGGGGCTGGAATATTGATGGTGTAAAAAATATTAATGGAGGTAGTTTTTCAGCTTCTATACCACTCTGTAACATTCTTGGTTTCGCAGAAGATTTTAAAAAAGTTGTGATAAATAGTAGACACGAACTGATATTACTAAGAAGTAACACTAACCTGAATGCTGTAAAACTTAACACCGGTGAAATTATAGACGATGTTCAAATTAATAAAATCATATGGCGCGTACCGCATGTAAAAGTATCAGATAAAGAGAAAATAAGTTTGTTAAAAGTGTTAGAAAAAGACCGTCCACTTCAAATGATATACAGAAATTGGGATCTTTACGAATATCCAGCTTTACCTAAAACTACAAAGCATACTTGGTCGATCAAAACTTCATCGCAAATAGAGAAACCTAGATACATCATTGTTGGTCTACAGACAAATAGAAAAAACAGTGCAAGTTCAGACATGTCTCAGTTTGATCATTGCTATATTCGTAATGTAAAAGTGTATCTCAATTCAAACTATTTTCCATATGAAAACCTCAATGTTAGTTTCACAAATAACAGAATTGCTTTATTATACGAGCAATATGTACGATTTCAACAGTCATATTACGGACGTCGTCCTGAACCCTTATTAAACGAGAAACAATTTAAAGACTTGGCGCCTCTATTTGTTATCGATTGTTCTAGACAAGTGGATAATATTAAGTCAGGTCCTGTTGTGGATGTAAGAGTAGAAATTGAGAGTGAATCCGAGATACCTGACCAAACTTCTGCATACTGTCTTATATTGAATGATTGTATAATAGAGTATAAGCCGTTAAGTAATATTGTGAGAAAAATATCATGAATTCGGATACTATAATATTAGATATTCAAGGATTTAAAGATCTGTACAACAATTTTATAGTAAAAGAACTAGCGTTCGCTACACGTGATTATACACAACTGTTCTTAATAAAACCACCTTACTTATTCAAATATTTAACAACTGATGAAAAAAGGCAGGTAAAGTGGTTGGAAAAGAACAGAGGTATTCATTGGAACGAAGGATATATTGACTATAGAGAATTTCACCGTATAATTGTACCCTATTTAGAAAACAAAAATATATTAGTCAAAGGTTTGGAGAAGGTGAAGTGGATAAAAAACATTTGTGAAAATTGTAAAGTGTCCGATCTTGGTGAAGACCAGTGTCCCAGCTTGTTTGAATTGCATAAGAAATACTGTGACAAAAAAACTAATTTTAATTGTAATGTACATTTAAATCATTGTGCTCTAAAAAATGTTTTATGTGTAAAAAAGCACTTGGGATATGAAGTGTAAAGTGTATTGTTTTTGAAAATAAAAATAAGTTTCTTTAATAAAATGCATTTTTATTTGTTACACATCGTAAATACATAAGTAATAGAAAGTAAATGAATTAATATAACATATTATTGGAGAAAACTATACTTAGCATAAAATAATAACTTATAATAACAATATAATAACAGGAGTATCTTTAAAAAGCTAACTAAAAATCATTGTCTATTAAAGATTTCGATATTTTCTTAACTAACGATTCCGTTTCGTCCATAACACTGTCTATAGCGTCCTTAACAATGTACTGCGCACTTATCACAATGTTCTCACTTTCACTATCACTGTCACTTGTTTGAGAATTGTTGCAGAGATCAATTACAGTAATTTTAATTAACTTAGTGCCTCGTCGTTGTAATCGGCTCATAACAAAAGATTTCGTGGGTTTATGTTTTTTCAAAAGTTCTCTGCGACGTTGCTTCTTCGTCTGTGTCTGTTTCGTCTGTTTGCATTGCTCGGGTTCACAGGGATACATCTCAGATAATCCTTCGTAAGGATCCTGAGCATACTGGCTAAACACAATCTCAGAATCAGATACCTGGAACAAGATATACATAATGCATGTTAAAAATTGATGTACACATACATAAAATCACTAGAAGATTAGATTGAAACAGGCACTGTACTCACCGTTGACATGACTATGATAATATCCTGTAATATTGCAAAAAAACACTAGCCAATTCTAGTAAAATTATGTAAATAATAAAAAATAAACTGACAATTAACTGTATATATTTTGTTAGAATTGCTAACTTAGCATTAAATCAAGCTTACATTAGTTGTTTGAAAATCACTCTTTAGGCAATAGTCTTATAGCTCAATATAATAAAAGGCTTTAGTATGAATTGTAAACTGCTAGCTTGCATAATATTTCATACACTTCATATAGTGCAATGAACTGTGACCTTATACGCAAAACGTGTACATACCTGTATAAACAATATCTACCATATCAGAGTATTATAATATTACTAGCTGTTCCCCGCGGTTTCACCCGCACATCGTAGGAACTCCTTCCCGTACTCGGATAAAAACTAACCTATTGTCCTTCCTCGGGTTTCAGTCTATGTTCAAACCAAATTTTCATCTCAGTCGTTTCAGCCGTTTTCCAGTGAACGTGTAATAGACAAACAAACAAACAGAGTTACTTTCATATTTACAATATTAATACTAGTAAGGATTATGTTTTCAGCCATTGTTATGTGTTGTAAATACTGTTTTTAAGTAGTATGAATGAAATGCTAACCGAACAACGGTAAGACTATATTTGTAAGTTCAATAAAACAAAGTTGATACTTTTAAAAAAAATCAGTTTATTTATACTAATACATAAAAAATTAACATACTATTTACTTACAATCTAATTCGCATACATTTTAGTTTTATATAAAACTTAAACACTAACTGAATACAAATTATATTTATAGTAATTGCAAAATTGCTTTCACAATGATCATTATAGTACATTTCATATTTTACTTGGTATTTTAATATATACCTTAAATTTAAACAAATTAAACAACTATTTGACTTACATCATAGAAATATTTGTGCTCTGAGAAAATCGAACCTGCAACACTTAGCACAGAAGCCGATCGCTCAGGTATTGCGCTCAACTGTACTGTGTTCTACTGAAGTATATTATATTCAACTTATTTATCAAAGTTCGTTATTATTCTTTAAAATAAATGAGTGACCCCAGGCTCGCGTTGATATTTTATCTAATGATATCGATCGTTTATCGTCATTATTAGATAAGACAATTTTGTTGACACTCCGTGTAAATACTTCGTGCTTTATTGATTTAAACATTATATTCTTTCTACGAATAACTCCATCATTTAATAATATGTTTTCATAATCTGTGATGTTTAACTCCTTCACTACACATGATTTTACCTTTCGCTTTTTTAATTATATTATCAGGAGTTTTTATAGAATATAATTTCGATCTCAAGCCCACAAAATCGGAGATATATCTCCCTCCTAATTCATCTTTAAACAAACCGGGTACTTTTTTGTTAATTATCAGTATTCTAAAATCATTTTGGTTGTCATAGTTACTGGTGTCAAAGTATTGCAAAAAATGAAATTTTAAATCATAATAAAAATCATCAGTATATATTTTATATACAAAAGAATCGGTATCTGTATAACATAGCTGCACTCGATTTTCATAAAAAGGCTTGATAATATTATAATGAAAGTCATACATGTGTGACTTAGAAAGCTCTAAAACGCTAAAGCCAATATAAATAGGTTTATCTAAAATTATTTCGTCTGGTTTCATTTGGATAGCAACTAAACTTTCAGATAAAATAGTTGCACTATGGAAATAAGGGCTAGCTACAAGTCTCTCGGCGGATATTGATTTCTTGGTTCGATTAAACGTATCGGACCATTGATTAACTAAATGAACAGTTACTCTAGTTTCAGTGTTTTCTAATGTTTTACCGAAAACACTGTTGTTCAACAATTTGAAAAAGTCTTGTTCGAAAGAACTTTTTGCCTGTTGTCTTAATTGAGTGTTTAATTCTATATACTGTTTTAAATACGAACTCTGTCTAAAAGTAATAACTCTGTGAATTTTACGTAATTCCAACCGTTGCTCTAAACACTTTTTTAAATGAACGTAATGTATTACATATTTATACTTATTATACAAATTTGCAATTAATTTTTTTGCTTTACCTCCTGGGGGAATACATTTTTCGGGACAAAATGGTAAATCATTATGTTGGTCATGTAAATGCTCGGGATACAGAAGATCAACTTCTAATATGTATCCCCAGTCGGCATCATTCTCAACATTTTCGATATGTAAATTAGCTATTTCATTTTCAGTAAGAAATCTGAAACTAGAATAAGGTAAATACTGACACATGCTAAAGCCATAAAGATTATTACAATCCAAATATACTATGAAACAGTTAGGCTCTGATGAATTATATTCTTGCATATACTTATGATTAGCTTTTGCGTACCGTCGGGAACACATACACAATCCCCCACGTATTCCACTTTGAATCATTCTGACGATAGCCAAGTCTGACACGAGTTCTAACGTGACCCCAGTTTTTAGCAACATTGCATCAAATGATAAACTAGGGGCAGTTATGTAAAATGCTGGATCCAGTTTGTAGTATTTTTTACATGTTTTTCGAAAACTTTGGAATATATCTGACAACAAAAGCACATCTGTTTTTAAGTATAGATCTGTATATTCCCCTAAATCATTTATATTGAATTCGCTCCAAACTGTCTGAGCGTGATTATAATCTTGTTCACTAATGTCTTCGTTGGTTAAGGAATTATGAAAATGATACTTAGACGGTAACGATTTCTGTTCATAACATTTCCAATCTGTCATATAATCATAAGGGTATATCCCTTTTCGTGTCAACAAATTAAACTGTTTTTTGTCAGGAAAATGAGTTCGAAGATTAACATAATCTTCTACCTGTAGTGTTTTAGCAAGTTTATCTAAACTAGTGCCTAAAAAGTTGAAGGAGTCTAGAAACCTTAATTGTATATAATCATCACCAATATGTATAAACTTTGTGAATGCGATATATTTTTCCTTGGTCTTGGGTATTATTTTAATTTGTCCCGGAATTTCACCTAACTTTTTTATAAATAAGTGACAATCGTATCCCGATAAATTATGAAAAAATACGGGAACAAATTTTGGTACTCTATATTGTAGATTACAATGCCGATGTGCTGCACCTCGGTATCGACCTGTTATATGACAGTGGTCTCTAACCTTATCATTCCACAGTAAATGACCACATATGTGACACTTAACAGCTTGACTAAAATCAAGAGCATCTTTGTCGGTGAATTTCATGGGTTCGTTTTTGGATATAATTCTATAAATGTCTCTAGCATCTTCAATTAAAAACATTACAAATTTTGAAACACAATCTACACCGCGATAATTTCTATACCTATCGGCAGTAGCGTTTAATGATGACACTACATTATACCCGAACGCAGCCGGCACGTGCCGTTGTAAGTATGTCGTGTTAGCGGTATCAAACTCATCGTTGGATATTGGTTCGAGTAATGTTTCGAAATCGGCATAAATGACAAATGGAATGTTTAGTTTTCGATTATAATTTGTAAATTTTAAAAATGATCCTTTTTCTGGTAAGACAGTGACAACTCCTCCGCACGCATGTGTTTCACATTCACTGGACGTTGGAAAAAACAATAAGCATGTTTCGCAAAAATGGAGTTTACCGTGATGCTTAGTCATCTGATTTCTAACTAGACGAGGTAAATCTTTGATAAGACAATAGTGAGAATTAGTATTATTTTGTAAAAACAGTAAATGTATGCTCTTAGATTTATTGTTGTTTGAAGTATACAAAGGTCCTATGATTGTCCTATCATCTTTCAATCCATACACAAATATATTTAGAGACGGATTATTTTTCTCAAAAACAGCTATGTCTGAAAATGTGATTGGAAATGTTAAATTATCAACATTTAAAACATCCATGAAGTGAGGATAAGATGAAATCCTATTAGGATGGTGGGTTGCGGGGTACAAGGCAGCTACAACAGCCCATAAGAAGCAATACTCGTCATTGTTTTGAATATTCAAACAAGCTTTTTTATTTCTGATAAATTCAGGCAATATTATATGTTTAGATCCGCCGAGAGGTTGATATTTACTTATGTTTATTTCTAAATGTGAATTGCACAGGTACGTCCAACCACTATCCCTCTCTTGAAATTCCTCGATTTTCTTTAACAGTGACACAACTGATGATTTATATATTGAATCAAAATCGTAATTAAAGTGAACAATATAATTTTTTGTACTAAATGATTTCAGTTCTTGTTGATCATTTTTAAACAAAAGAAAAAAGGAAAAAAGTTCAAAATTAATTTTCACAGATGTATGTTTCTGTAATGATCGATCTATTAGATTTTTTATTTGTTTACGATTTTCATTGAGAAACATTTCAGGGAAATAATTTTTTTGATCGTTAGTTGCAATGATCTTATAACTTGCAATGCGATGTTTAAATGAAGAATTAATAATAGCAATATTATCACAAAAAGGAATGGCGCTATTGTTTTTATGAACATTACTACGTAAATGACCAGACCATCGACGATTATCTACAAATACTTTGCAATCCGAACAGTGAGGCATTATTAATGGATTTTATCAGAAAATAGAATGAATTAAAAGTTAGCAGTGCGGTGGGCGCAATGACTGAGCGATCGGCTTCTGTGCTAAGAGTTGCAGGTTCGATTTTCTCACAGCACAAATATTTTTTATGATTTACATTTAGTTGTTCCGGATTTAGGTGTAATGTGTAGGTAAGATTATGATATATCACGATATTATAGAAATCGTAGTGTAGGAAAAAGATGACATTAAATACTTACAACTAATAATCATGGTCTTATTATTAATACATAGATAATATCCGCTTCAATAAGTCATTGGAGTAACTTCAATAAGAAGATTGTAGAATTATCCAGTTGTTCAAATACAATTATTTTTCACAGGATTGAATCTATCAAATATTTCTGAAAAAATAAAATAAAATAAATGAATAAAAAGATTATCGGTGACAAAACAACAAAGTTAATATTAGATTTAAAATTTACCTGCAAAGTATCTAATCGATACAAACAATAATATTAATTATTATACATTTCCAATATAGTAGTATATAATATATTTTGCTTGAACAGGCCCCTCTGCTGACCCTCAATTCGTAATTAGTAATCGCCTGAAATTAAAAATCACATTATAATAATTCTGGTAATGGCATCAATTATAAAACATCTAATATAAAGTGCTTTCTTTCTAAATTAAATAATATAATAACATAATTACTATTACCTTACAATAATTCTGATAGCAATTTTGCAATTACTATAAATATAATTGTTATTCAGTTAGCGGTCAAGTTTTATTTAAAACGAAATAGAAGTTTTAACAAATTGAAGACACATTTTACGTGCAAGTAATAGCAATACCTAATGTGTGCATTGTCAAAAACAAAAGTATCATGTTAATATTCGTCGCATCCGGTCGCAGTTTACCCAAATGTATTTTGCAAGAATGCAATTTCGTACAGGGTTGTGATCTAAATGTAAAAATCATGTAGATATTATTTTTTTAAACGCTACATAGAAATTTTGTAAATGGTTAATTGATATAGGTAATTAATAAGAAGCATAAAATACGAAATAAATAATTCCAAGGTTTACTTACCTTAAAAATAATTATAGTTTTGTTCTTTGTGAAAGTTTGTATGTTTATTTGTTTGTTGTTACTTCTTCACGCGCAAACCGCTAAACGGATTTTGATGAAACTTGGCACACACACATAGAGGGTAACTTGGATTAACCCATAGGCTACGTTTTATCCGGGTGCGGGAAGTAGTACCCTCAGGATGCGGGTGAAACCGAGGGAAACAGCTAGTTTACTTATATGTGCTAGTGGTCTATAAATTTATTTAATAAATTGTTTAAGTAGTTATCATTCTTAATATTTTTTTTTGATAAACAATTACACTATATAAAAGACCCTTTTAATCATAGATCACAAATATTTTTTTATCTTCGTATTTTTATTTACACAGTTTTAAGTTGTATCGTTTTAAATATATCCTGTCGGTCAACCCTAATAAAAAACGTTAATTAGAATAATTTTAATAGTTGCTTGGTACCTATATGATAATAAAAGTATCATATTTACAACAAAATATTTCTGATTACTGCACTACGTATTTAAAACGCAGCGAATTTGGTTAGGGATGACACTTCCACACATTTATTGTAAAAATGGATTCAATTCTTACATATTATGTAGCACTAGCTTTCCCCACGCGTTTTCACCCGCGTCCTGAGGGAACTACTTTGCGTACCCGCATAATTTATAGCCTATGTGTAATTCTAATGTATAGGTAAGTTACATTACTGCAAAGTTTCATCCAAATCTGTTCAGTAGTTTTTGCGTGAAAGAGTAACAAACATACATGCATACACCCTCACAAACTTTCGCATTTATAATATTTTAAGTAGGAAGGAAAAGATGTATGACAATTATATTGATAGCCCTGAGTGCTTTCGCTACGTTAGCAAGTAGCGATTAACATAATTGCTAGTTTTCATTTTTACATGTACGTAGGTATAATCCGTACTAATAAGAAAGGTCTCATTTGTTGTTGTTTTTATTAAATATACACTAACATTCAATTTATCATTTTTACATGACTAATCTGCCTTATAAGCTAGCGTTTTCGGAGTTCAATTCATCGAATTCGAGCCTGATCCCTCGATACTACAGTGCGAGCAGTCTGCAGTTCAGTATTTAAAACAATAATTATCATATTGTTTTAATTATACTTCAAGTGTCCACCATTTAAAATGTAAGTCTTTATATTTTATATTATTTCCTTTGTTTAATTTAATTCAACAAATACTATACAGATCACTTGTAGCCAAATATCTACTTTTACTTAATATTTATTAACTTAGTGATAATTAGAATCAATTAAATAAGTACGAGTTCGAGTACACATATTAGGTATTAGTTAATTCCAAATAATTAACGTAAATATTTCGTTTTCTTTCAGCATAATTATTTCAAGTGATATTAATTTAAATTAATCTGATTATTTTTTAATATTTTACAGGTCGGACTCAGAGTGTGATCAACGCAGCAACTCTACAGATGTTGAACGCAGTGCCGAGTTCTTGGGAAAACGTTCTACTCCTGCAAGCAAGCGTAAATCTACTTCCGTTAAGAAATCGCCTGCTAGTATAAGGTAATCATACTTAATTTATATCAATCAATTATATTATATTTTTATCAACTTTTGTATTTATGTCTGATATATTTATACAGCGTTGGTTAGTAGTTGGTTAATTTATTCCATATCATTTTCGTATCGATCAGTGTTCGGATATGTAAATCACAGTAACACTATATTTTTTAACTTAGTAAATAATAAGTTGTTATGTACTAAATAATAGATATTATTGAATCGATACTGTCACTTACGAGTAACAACAATTTATTAACATGACAATCACTTTGCAGTTTTTATACTTATTAGCCTACTGACTACTATGGTACCTACTGAGGCTGTATTAATTGTGTTATTTTTGTAATGATTTTGAAACATTCTTATACGGGTTATTTATGTTTGTTTCAGAAAAAAGGCGAAGTCTGTGGACGTGTTTAATCTAAGTCGTGGCGATGGCGAACCCAAAAATACTTCTTCGTCCGTACTGTCCTCGTACTTCGTTAATAGAGTTGCGAACGGCAACGAGCGTCGAGTGATCAACGCGGTGGGAGACTACCTTATCGATTTGAAAGTATATCAAACCAACGATGCGCACAATACTGATTCTCAAGAACTTTGGAAGAAAGCGCTGGTTCGGATAAAATGCCAAACGGAAGATGATACACCGCAATGGCGCAAGCTTCAATCTCTGGTTCACTCCATAGATGCACTTTGTGTGGGCCACCCTACATTTATTTCAAATCAAAACTGTAGTTAACTTTATAACTATCATTAAATATATTTTTTTATAATATGTGATGTTTCCTTTCTCAGCTGAAGCTGTGTTAGTCACAACGACGAACAGTTCGCATGAAGCTAGCTACAGTCGTTTTGCATTTCAAATGTTAGTCACAACGACGAACAGTTCGCTTGAAGCTAGCTGCAGTCGTTTTGCATTTCAAATGTTAGTCACAACGACGAACAGTTCGCATGAAGCTAGCTGCAGTCGTTTTGCATTCCAAATGTTAGTCACAACGACGAACAGTTCGCATGAAGCTAGCTGCAGTCGTTTTGCATCTCAAATGTTAGTCACAACGACGAACAGTTCGCATGAAGCTAGCTGCAGTCGTTTTGCATTTCAAATGTTAGTCACAACGACGAACAGTTCGCATGAAGCTAGCTGCAGTCGTTTTGCATTTCAAATGTTAGTCACAACGACGAACAGTTCGCACGAAGCTAGCTGCAGTCGTTTTGCATTTCAAATGTTAGTCACAACGACGAACAGTTCGCATGAAGCTAGCTGCAGTCGTTTTGCATTTCAAATGTTAGTCACAACGACGAACAGTTCGCATGAAGCTAGCTGCAGTCGTTTTGCATTTCAAATACCTTGAATGATGTTAGTCACAACGACAAATAGTTCACATGAAGCTGGCTGCAGTCGTTTTGCATTTCAAATACATTGAATGATGTATCATGGTAAACCGAACAGGTGAGTCGATTCTTCATTATTGAGCGTCTTGAATCACTGTGTCAGTCAAGTCGATTGTGTATTATTGGACATTCTGAGGCACTGTCCAGTAGCGAAGCTACTACCACTTTGTATTACTAACTACTAAACCGAGTCGACCGTTCACGATTGGGCATTCTGGACCACCGGAGCGATGGCGAACTTGTTTCGCCGAGCGAAAAGTGGTCCAGAATGCCCAATAATATACTACTTAACTCTTTTCAGAACGTTTTATACGTCCCTGTACACAGCCCGCCTTTGGACGTCATATACCCAGAAGCAGTACAACGTTCTCCGTATTCAGTATAATAATGCGTTCAGGGTGTTGTTGCGGCTGCCCCGCCACTGCAGCGTCGGGAATATCCGCCGACGCCCGTGTCGACTACTTCTACACGACTATGCGAAAGCGGTGCATATCACTGGGGCGCAGGCTCCTGACCACCTCCAACGCCATCCTAAGCGTATTTGCGAACAGGTTTGATAGTCAGTACATTAATTAACCATTGTTATATGATTTCTGAATGATTGTCTCTGTGGTGCCGGACTTAAAGAATACCACCACCCCATACTTCCCGTGGGTGTCGTAAAAGGCGACTAAGGGGCGTACCGGAGAATGGGCAGCAGCGTTCTCTATGCATTCCACCACCATACCATACTGCGATCGCCAACCCGCCTGCCAAGCGTGGCGATTATGGCAAACCCCCCCTTTGGGGGAGGCCTATGTCCAGCAGTGGACGTCTTTCGGCTGATATGATGATGATGATGTTATGATTAATGTAATGACAAACAAACACATGACTCATAGGCAGGCGTATTATTAATATTTTTTTTGTTTTATTTTATGATTTTAATTTTATTTTATAATTTTGATTTCATTTATATTATTTTATTAATTATGTATTTATTATTAATACAATTTTTAACTTTTAATTTTAAAATTTTTATTTTATTTTAAATGTAGAACATATTATTATGATCTTAAATGGATTGATGAAATAAATGATTTTGAATTGAATTAATCGAATTAGGATCTTCGAAGGAATTTATTATTGGACTGTATAACAAATAACTAGAATAAGAGATCAGAGGGACAATTCTCGTAATTTTCAGAACGTTCAAAGTCTAATCTCAGTCTCAATCTATCAAAAATGTCTCTAAAATCCGTAAATTTTTCACAAGTTTTTGACATTGATTGTCGCTCAGATGACATTGCGTCTAGATCTTGAGCGTTTTCATCATCATCATTTCAGCCGAAAGATGTCCACTGCTGGACATAGGCCTCCCCCAAAAGGGGGGGGTTTGTCATAATCGCCACGCTTGGCAGGCGGGTTGGCGATCGCAGTATAATATGGTGGTGGAATGCATAGAGAACGCTGCTGCCCATTCTCCGGTACGACCCTTAGTCGCCTTTTACGACACCCACGGGAAGTATGGGGTGGTGGTATCCTTTAACTCCGGCACCACACAGATGAGCGTTTTAAATTACCGGAATTGGGTTTCTGTAGTTTAGACAATGCTTGTATAGGTACCTAGCTGTGATGGATTTATATCGGCCTAAAATTGGATGATTGTCCAAATAAATAAAACTTTCCATAGATATAATAAGTTGGGTAGCACATGAAAAAAAAAGAAAGAAAATACGTTTTTTTGCGGCAAACATGACAAAAAATAAAAAACCGGTCAAGTGCGAGTCAGACTCGCGCACCGTGGGAAGTACCATATAGGTTTTAATTTCGAAACATAAACGCCCGTATCTTTTGACTTAGAAGTTTTATTTTTTACTGCTTCAAGGGATTGCAACCCTGAGTATTTGATATTAATTTCAACTTGATTAATTCACGCGTTCCTGAGAAAAAGGGTCTTGACTAACAGACACACAGACGGGCAACGAAGTGATCTTATAAGGGTTAATTTTTTTCCTTTTGAGGCACGGAACCCTAAAAATTATACTGACCGAACTTCAGTCGTAGTATGTTCGGTATTATTATGTCTATGTCTGTTCGGGATATTATGTCTTACTTCGGTCACCGAAGTATTGCACATAATATGGTTCTACTACATAACAAAGTCATCACTCATCAACGTCATGGCTCATCGTCATCTGCTTAGCCTTTTCTCTACAATGTTGGAGTCAGCTTCCAGTCCAACCGGATGCAGCTGAATACCAGTATTTTACATGGAGCGACTGCCTATCTGACCTCCACAACCCAGATACTGGGTAATACGATACCGGTAACAAAGGTTGTATACACTCATTATTATTACTATTCTTCCTCTTTTGATATTTCTCGGGACCCTGGGGTCCCTTTGGAAGGAGTACGAGGAGCCGAAGCCAACTCGCAGTGGCCCGTTAGACGTTTTGAAATGAGGTACCAGCCGACGATTATTCCTGTTCGCACTGAGCAAGCGCACCCAAGAAAGAAAAGAAAGAAAGAAAGAAGGAAAATACATTTACAATCAAGGACAACCCCCGGTTGGTGTTGGACTATTATTATTATTATTTTAAACACGTTACCCCACACTAGGAACTTCTCCTGTTTTGTGGGTGCGTTTCGTCCTCGTCGTTGTCGTTTCAGCCGATAGGCGTCCACTGCTGGACATAGGCCTCCCCCAATTTTGGGAGGGTTTGCCATAATCGCCACGCTTGGCAGGCGGGTTGGCGATCGCAGTATGGTATGATGGCGGAATACATAGAGAACGCTGCTGTCCATTCTCCGGTACGACCCTTAGTCGCCTTTTACGACACCCACGGGAAGTAAGGGGTGGTGCTATTCTTTAAGTCCGGCACCACACAGACAAAATTGGTGCGTTTACAAACATTTAAACTCAAATACACAAACAGCCAGACCCGGAACAACTACTTGCAGGTCATACAAATATTTTTCCCATACAGGAATCGAACCCGCGACACGCAGCGCAGCAGTCAATCGCTTAACCACTGCGCCAATAATAATAATGTGTAATAATGTGTGTGTTAATGTTTATAATACACACTTTATTGTGTCATACTCCGTGTTTATGCTTTTTATGCTAACACCATAATGTCAAAGGAGGCTTGATGTCACCCCTGAACTCATAATTTCACTTTATGGTGTCGAAACATGATATTTACGAGCTACTGTCTTATAGATCACCTTGACACCATGTAGGTAATGGCAAACGTAGACATTGTAGTAAAAACAAATTTTAACCGACTTCAAAAAAGAAGAAGGTTCTCAATTCGACTGTATGTTTTTTTCTATGAAGTTTATTTTATTTTCTACTAGCTGTTGTCCAAGGCTTCAACCGCATGGAGGCGGGATATTATGCTGCGGCAACGTATTACCAGGATACAAGGTATCCTATGTCCTAACCCAGGTCATGGTCTACCCATGTGCCAAATTTCATCCAAATTTGTTCAGCCGTTTTAGCGTGAAAGCATAACAAACAGGCAAACTCACTTTCGCATTTACAATATTAGTTAGGATTTGGATTAGTTAGGTTTACCACTTACATTGGTGTTTAGAAGTATAGATAACCAATTTAATATAATATCACGCCTGTAATTCCCGACGGTTAGGCAGAGGTGTACCAGTAACCCCACATTTCACCAGTTATGTTTAAGTTTCGGGATGCTGCTGAGAATTTCCTGATGGAAAAACCCAAAAACACTTTGCTCGACCCGGGAATCGAATCTAGGACCTTATTCTCAGCAGTAGCGCTTATGACAACTAGATCAAAGATACAGTTCGATTTTTCATCAACGGGTTATTAAAAAAAAAAGGTTACCTTATTACCTATCGCTCTTTGCCAAAGGCCAAAAATGTTTATGAGATTGTTGCAGCAAACAGTCGTAAAAACTGGTACTTTGTCTACGAAACTTGACTTTAGCACCCAATTACAATAAAAACCCACAAAAATAGATGCAAATGACCTTAAACCACCAAACGATTACTAACAATTTGGTAATATTATTATTAACTAGGAGTAGTGGTGGCCAAGTGGTAACGGTCGCGACTTACGAGTTGTAGGTCGTAGGTTCGAACCCACACAGGTGCTTTACTTTTTGTAAATTATTTCATCATCACTACTCTCAAAACCGTGAAGGAAAACATCGTGAGGAAACCGGCATGTCCTAGAACCAAAAATTCTTAGACATGTGACATCTGCCAACCCGCACTGGGCCCGCGTGGTGGATTACGGCCCACGCCCTCTCACCGAGAGGAGGCCTGTGTCCCAGCAGTGGGAACATTATTGGCTGGTTATGTATGTATGTATTATTAACTAGTAGCACCCTGCGGTTTCACCCGCGTAAGTGTCAATCCTGTAAGAATATCGGGACAAAAAGTATCCTATGTTTTAATCCTAGTTATAAACTACCTGTGTGCCAAATTTCATCTAAATCCGTTCAGCCGTTTATGCGTGAAGAAGTTACAAACATATAAAGACACAAACTTTCGCCTTTATAATATTAGGGTGAAGTGTGTTTCCAAGTGGATTTTCTATACTATTTCAGTTTCGTATTCAAAGAAAAACAGTCGCCTTTTAAAACAATTAAACAGCCTACTCCTAGTGTAAAAGAGCACGGCTTATAAGCAATCCCAGTAAAAATAAGAACAAAATCTCCCGGGGCGTCCATCTTCCAGTCCTTAAGCATTTATAACACCATCGTGTCATAAATTGAGAAAAAAACCTGCAAATAACATCTTGCGGGGCGTTCGCGAGGAAATTATGAAACAATAAACTAGAACGTTGAATAACTCACGGCTGATTTTTTATTGCAAAAGAAATATAACCTTATTCCTTTAACTCAAGGTTCTTTCTCGAGCGTTGAATAGCTGTATAATTTTTCAGACAAAAGTACGAAAGGCGGACGACAAATTATTCTTCAGTGCCGTTTTATAAAGGCCCGAGGCTTGCGTCTTGGACAAGGGTTAATTTGACCGGGCGATTAAAAATTAACCCATCGTTCGTCGAGAGAATATTTAAAGTGAAATCTTTTAATTAAACTAGTGGTTTGTGATGCTTTTAGAAGAGCTAAAAGCGTCGTCGAAGGGAAATGTAGCGAGACCACAGACCTTTCAGTTTACCATAATTTCAGGCTGAGTCGTGACTAAAATGAAATACCTTTAGTGAAACCTTTCTAAACTTTGAAGGTATCCTTAAAGACTACCTGTGTCTTTAAGGATACCTTGAAAAGTTGAAACGTGTACTACTAAAGGCTATTTTATTAGAGCTATGAATTTCAGGCATGAAATATCTTTACATAGTATAAAACAAAATCGCTCCCGCTCCCTGTTAACTTAGATCTTTTAAACTCCGCAAAGAATTTTAATGCAGTTTTCAGCAATGGATAGAGTGATTCAAGAGGAAGGTTTATATATCATAGTAGAGAAAAGCCGAGAAATTCAAAGATTTGTAATGTGATGTCGTAACAAATATAATTATTTTTGTGCGCTTACATTGCAAACGCTGACTTATACCTTACGAGATAGATCAAATTAATGTATTACGGAATTGTATATCTTAAAAATATCAATAGAAAAGTCCGCGATGGTATATTATGTTTATCTCCTAAGGATAACCCACATATATCTTTTACATATTACATTTAAAAAAATATGGGTTATTTACCAAGCTATTTTAAACAATACAGTATTATTCCTTAACCAATTAAATACGTTGTGCATTTCATGGAGATAAAAATTGCCTTTTACAGCATATCATCACAAAATACGGATAGTACAGAAGTCAATCACGTGTATGTAGGTTCACTTTTCATACCTACGCTCGGCGGTCGCGCTATGGTTGTCAACTTTGGCATAAGCACAAAAAACTATCTATAAATCCCTAATAACTTCAAGTTATTAGGGATTTTCGATAGTTAAAAATTGACATAATATGTAAAATTTTATATGTTTTTGTTCTGTAAACTTTTTGTTTTGTAATAGTATGTTTATTGTTGTTTATTGTTTTGTTTTAATATTGTAGAATAAGCTAATACGAGTGCCACTACCACGATAGTTTTTTGTGCTTATGCCAAAGTTGACAACCATAGCGCGACCGCCGAGCGTAGGTATGAAAAGTGAACCTACATACACGTGATTGACTTCTGTACTATCCGTATTTTGTGATGATATGCTGTAAAAGGCAATTTTTATCTCCATGAAATGCACAACGTATTTAATTGGTTACACAATTTATTTTGCCCTATCCGTTTTAGACCTAAACCTATCAAATGACACTAAAAATAACACAATATCTACACAAACAAAAAATCATGTTATCAACTTGCGTAAATAGTTGGTGGCATGAATTTACCTTACAAAAAAGTTACTTTGTTTATACTGATTCAAAACAGGAAACTATTATATAAATCGAGCTTAGATAGGCTTCATTTTTGCACTTCACAGACGCGTGTATCAAGCGGCGTTCGCACTGCTCCCAACCCGTCTGAGATAACGTGTCCGTGAGCGGTGTCTATGTGGGCGTTGCTCGAGCGTACTTTGTATGTAGATTGCCTTCTGTACTGTCTGTATTTTGTGATATCATTAAAATGAATATCTTTTATATCAGAGATATAAAAAGCGGGGGTAGAGCGGCTCGCGGGGCGGTACGAAGTTCGCCGGGTCAGCTAGTTTATTATAAACATATTTGAATAATGTTGTCAATCTATATACAGGGTGGAATTTTCGAAGCGTACCTAGAGAGAAAGTACTCTAAATACTGAAGACAGTATTTAGAGAGATTTGATCCTTATGATGGACCCTATCGATTGGTGCCATAAAAGTACAGAATGGTTTTTTTCGGATTTTAGTCGGTTCGATTCCCGGGCATGCGAATTTTCAAAAATCTTTAAATGCAGTTTTGTTTCTTTTTTTGAATAAAGGAATGTTTCCTGTGAGTAAAATTTGCTTTCGTATTTAGAGTACTTTAACTCCAGATACGCTTGGAAAATTCCACCTAGTATATATCTATCAATACTAATAATACAGCCGAAGAGTTTGTTTGGACGCGCTAATCTGTAGAACGACTAGTCGAATTTGAAAAATCTTTTTGCTTTTGATAGCATAACTTTTGAGGAAGGCTATAGGCTATTTTACATCACGCAAGGACCGTTAGGAGCCGAGCAAAAATAAAAAAGTCAGAAATATATGCTAAGCGAAAACGAAGGAATAGCGCGGGCATTCGAAGCGATGCTACGGGGTGGGTCGAGAGAACAAGTCATTTCGCGCGGACGAATTCGCGGGCAGAAGCTTTCAACAGCTTCTACCCGCGATTTCGTATTATCGTAAGAGACATTCATGTTAATATTGAAACAAGGATGACTTGAATGTTTTCTTACGATGTCGATATTGAAATATAATGAATATGAAATGGTATCTCAGAACATACTGTCGCACAAAAAGCTTTCTGCCTGTTTGTTTAGTGTCCGCTGTGGGCGGCGCGGGAGAAGTTATTTAATAATTTTCAAAACAAAAAAAAAGGAGATCCAACTCAGACTCTATGGAGATTTTAATACAATCAGTTTATAAGTACCTACCTCTGAACTTTGAAGATCAAGATGGTGTCTTATAATAATATGACTGCCGTCCTTTCACTAGAAAGCCGTTAACCCTCAAATGGTCAATTTTCACTTTTTAATAGATTGTGACAGAGTTCAAAATTCTCTATCTTTCTGTCTAAGAAACATTATTATAATATTAATAGTTCCAAAGATATGAAGATCTTTTGGGCCGTTAACTAACATAATTTTTGATGATTCCATCACTTGAAAGCGTCTAACCCACATTTCTTCGCTTAATGTACTTTAAAATACCTTAACTGCCCGATGTGATGATTATTTTCTAGCCTTCTGCTTAACTACAAGTACGTTATCTGATTTTTCTTGGCTATAAAGACACTATAGGACTATAACTACTTTATAGTTAAGCATTTAAAGAACAGTTTAAGTGAAAAACTTAACTTGTTTGTAGTTACCCGCCCTTAACGCTATTTTAGTTAAGCATTTTATTCCCACAATACTTTTTTTGAAAATAAAGGTAAAAAGAATATATAATTTTGCTTAGCTACAAAGCAGCTAAGCCTCATTACTTAGCTAAAAGGCAGTTAGCTGACTCTCGCGCTGCGTTCACTCCGGGGGTGAGCGAGGTGCGGGTGCCCCGCTCAAGCCATCCGCCGTCCCGTCGGACTTAATCTTTCCTCCCGGAGGACCGTCTACCACTGACACTGACTATGTCAAAAATAAGAACTACGAGATCTAACTAAGATCGAAGAAGTGATGATACAGATGAAGATATTGAAACAGAAAAACCGAAAACTACTGAAAACGATCCAAAAAAATAAATACCTACAATAAAATCAAAGATCTAGCTAGTCTCTTTAATTCCGTCATCTAAAAGGTAATCCTCGCTGAAGAACTATAGACCAATCTCACTTGTGAACTACGTATAGGTACAAGCTGCTGTCGAGGGTTGTCAAGAATCGTCTCGCCAAAAGACTTGTCGAGATCCAGCTGCCAGATCGAGGCAGTTTTCGAAAAGGCTTCAGTACTATTAGACCACTTCTATGTTCGGCAAATTGTACAGAATACCGCGGAGTACAACCAGTCACTGTGTATTTGCAGACTACGAGAAAGCCTTCGTTTCCATCAAACCATGGGCAGTTCTGGCCTTTCTGCAACGATGTCGAATTAACTGGTGCTACATCGATGAGAGACGAGAGAGAGAGAAAGAGAGAGCGCGCGCGCGTGTGAGGGCATTGAGATGTTTGTAAGACGCTGCCACGATGACTGTTCAGATCCAGGATCAGAAAATCACCCCATCCAACTGCTCAGAGGGGTGAAACAGAGGGATGTAATATCCCCAAAATTGTTCACACATGCGTTAGAGGCCGTCTTCAAGACGCTGTCCGCTGGACTGGACTGGACTGGATTGGGTATCAACGTGAACGGCGAGTACATTTCACATCTTCAATTTGGCGATGACATCGTCATAGTGGCAGAGACGCTGGAACAGTTAGACCAGATGCTGCATAGCTTAAATGGAGGCTCCATTTTGGCGTACAACGTCTGGTCTATCTATTTCAGCGTCTGTTCGTCTTTTTCGATTTGCCGATGACATCGTCATATTAGCTGAGTCTCTTCAGCCGAAATGGAGCCTCTCGGCGGGTTGGCTTCGGCATTCATTTGGACAAGACAAAATTCATATACAATTCGCACATCTTAACGATTCCAATCCACATCGATGGCCCGCTTCTTAAAGTTTTGAAGGATTATGTCTATAACAAGTCATCCAGCTCAGTAGACACAACTTTGAAAAAGAAGCTGACAGACGGATCCAGTTGGGCTGGGCAGCATTTGAAAAACTTCAAAGAACTTTTTGGTCAAGTCTTCTCGTCGCCGGGATGGCGACGAGAATCATTTGACGGAGTTTTTGAACACTGAGGTCTTCAACCAGTGCGTCCTGCCCGTCTTGACATATGGTGCCGAAACGAGGACACTGACGGTCGGACTGGTCCACAAATTCAAGGCCGCTCAGCGCTCTATGGAACTAGCTTCGCTCAGAGTCTCTTTGAAGGATAAAATCAGGAATAAAATTATCCGGAAAAGAATCGGAACTACAGACATAGCTTGCAGAGTAGGCAAACTAAAGTGGCAGTGGGCTAGGAGAGGCCTTTGTCCGGCAGTGGACTGCAATAAACTGAGTTGATTGATGACTGTGTTTACTTTAGATACTGTTATGTTCCTAAATACATAAAACTACAAGTTTTGCTTATGGATCCATCCGCGTGGAGGTTTGTAAACGATATCATTTCGAATAATTAATCCACGGGAATGAACAACCGGGATAAAAAGTGTTCTATGTCTTATTCCAGGTCATGGTCTACCAGTGTGCCAAATTTCAATCAAATCCAATCAGCCGTTGAGGCGAACAAACATCAAACTTACAGACTGATATCCATAGTTTATTATGTCCATTAGTTTTTTTTATTAGTTTGCGAAATTTCGCATTATAGTATTTCTTAGATACATAATAAACTACTTGAGTATGTTATCTTTCACGCCCTAAGGGCTGTACAGATTTAGATGAAATTTGGCACATATGTAGATCATGATCAGGGTTAGGATGTATGATGCTTTTGACCACGGTAGTACTTTCCCGTATAATAATTTCCAAACTCAACGATGGCGAAGCCACAAGCAAAAGCTAGTTAGTAGGATATATATATATTAGTAGGATTAAGATATGATAGATTTAATTTATACACTTGAAAGTGCTGTTTATGTTTTATTATTTACTCAGTGTGCAATTTTACTACATATTTTATTACTTTTATTTGTGATTTATTTAAATAAATTAAGACTGAAGTTGCCTCATGGCTGATATAATGTCATAGATGTCTTAGTTTATTTAAATCAATGGAATTATAAAGAACATGGATTAAGTATATTGTTCATGCCAAATAATGAACTCATGATCTGTTAGATCATAATTAGTTATTAGTTGATTATTGCCTATTAAAATTATAAGTACTTATTTTACCTTTTAAATGTTGAATTAAACTTTTTAATTTTCAGAGAACATTTGAATTTCATTAATTACTCACATATTTCCATATGAATGCTAAACTACAAAGAAGTTAACCACAAGCGAAATATTTTTAGCCACCTTTTAGTTAAGTAAAGTAGTTAAGAGTTTACAGAAGTTCCCTAAAACATTGGCAACAATTAGCTAAAAAGCATCTAAAGCCCCGTAACCGCTCATTAGGAAAGTTATTGAAATTGAAATCGAAGCGAATGTCATGACTATAAAGCAGTTATGTCACTTAACAACTTTTTAGTTAAGTATTTCTAAACAAAATATAACAAATATTATGAAGATTAACATTTTAAATAAATTACTTTACTAAAAAGCCGCTAAGGTATGGTTAACGGCCTTATAGTTCAGTAATAAGATGCGATAACTAGGATATATGCTTAACAAAATAGGAAAAATGAATTTTAAAAGTAATTAATAATAGTTATTGGACAGAAAGTGTTATTTAGGATAAACAGAAAGAAATATCAATTGATATGTCCAACAACGATTCCCGCGTTTTTTGCCATTTTCTCCGAAACAACTTTTTAGGCTTAACGGCCTTCTAGTTAAAGGACGGCAGATGATAGAAGCAAACCTTGGCGTATGATGATCAAAAAATACTAACACGTAAAAATTAAGCCGGTTTATTGACAACGGAAAGAATGTAGGTACCTACTTGAAAAAGTCTTGGATGGCAAAGGCTTTTTCTCTAAATAAAAATCAGAAGCGTTTTATTTAAATTAGGCTGAAAATTGGAATTTTTAACGTCAAGATTTTATTAGTCAGCCCCACAAAACGCCCGCCCTTCACCACCTGCTGTATCATCAGGGTCTCTCAAGCTCTCTCTAATTTTTTCTGTTTTCCTATATATAGGTATACTAGCTTTTGCCCGCGGCTTCGCTCGCGTTAAGTATTATTTAAAAAAAACTAATACATTTACATCCTCCATCATCGCTTATTTTATCCCCAAGGGGGTTGAAATTATCAAAATACTTTCTTAGGGGATGCCTACGTCATAGTAGCTATATGCATGCGAAGTCTCAGCCCGATCGGTTTAAAATTGACAAAGTTTCATACAAACTTTCATCCCCTATTTTATCCCCTTGGGGGTAGAATTTATCAAAATCCTTTCTTAGCGGATGCCTACGTCATAACATCTACCTGCATGCCAAATTTCAGCACGATCCCTCTAGTGGTTTGGGCTGTGCGTTGATAGATCACTATGTCAGTCAGTCAGTCAGTCACCTTTGAGTTTTATATATTTAGATTACTGCCTGATTATACATAGGGTATCGTGTTACCCAGTAACTGGGTAATGGAGGTCAGATAGGCAGTCGCTCCAAGTAAAACACGGGTATTTGATAGATTAAGGGCAGAAATGCAAACACCAATAAGATTATAAAAGATATAATTTGAACACGTCCGAGCGCCTACGTACATATCGCAAAAAAAAAGGAAAGAACCAGAAAGAACTATTGATTGACAGCTAGGTCATTATTTGAGATCCAATTATTTATTTATTTATTAAAACTTTATGCACAAGTAAAAGAAATACTGTACAAAGGCGTTCTTAATGCCTGAGGCATTTTCTACCAGTCAACCTTAGGGCGATGCAGAGACAAAACATGGTAGGTGCAACATATGAAATGATTATGAAATACAAGACTACTTAATAACGTAATATCTTTTTATAAGGTAAGTTACAAGTGAGTATTATGCAAGACCTATTTCACCTATAAATACCATAATATGACGTTGCGTTTATAAAGATACCTCTAATAGTATTCAGACTGAAAGTCAATCCTAATGAAGTTGGGAAAAGGCTAGGCAGATTGCAGATTGATAATGATTAAAAACTTTGCTTCCAGGCCAAGCCATCGCTATACCTTCTAAAAATACTCAAAAAAATATAAAAATCAATAATTTTTATAACAATAGCATTACCAGTTCGAAGAATCTTTAGAAATACTTAATCACACCGAAAACTTAGAAGATATTAATTTTCTTGTTTTTGGTCTTGGACATTATTTTTGTCCGAAAGTTTTAAAAAATGGCTTAATTATAAAAGGAACTGTCTTGTTTTTACGAAGTAAGTCTCTTAAAAGGAGAAGAGATTAAACTCGAAGCCGTAAACTAAGAGATGATTTTACAATTAACGGCTCTTTCTTTGTGAACTTTAGGAAAAAAGAAAAAAAATGAGAGAGAGCTTGAGAGGCCCTGATGATAAAGCACTAGGAGGTGGTGAAGGGCGTTTTGGGGGACTGACTAATTTAATTTTGACGTTCAAAAATGCAGATTTTCAGCCTAATTTAAATAAAAACTTTAGATTTTTATTTAGAGAAAAAGCCTTTGCCTTACAAGGCTTTTTCAAGTACAGTCACGAGCATATGTATGTATAGGTATATATACACTTGGCTTTATTCAAAGGCGATTTTCTCCTTTAATTTTGAATGAAATTTTATGTTATTACGAACATAGTATTTTCGAACCGAAGGTTGCATTCGTTATTTCACGAAAAAATCGCAATTGAAAGTGTTGACATATTAGTGCTCGTGACTGTACATATTTTGATATTTTTTCATATACTGTCAATAAACCGGTTTAATTTCTACGTGTTAGTAATTTTTGATCATCATACGCCAGCGTTTACTTCTATCATATTATTAGAAGACACCATCTTGATCTTCAAAGTTCGGAGGTAGGTACTTATAAACTGATTTTAGTAAAATCTTCATAGAGTCTGAATTGGAACCCCTTTTTTTTGTGTGGGAAATTATCAAATAACTTCTCCCGCTCTGGGCGGAGCGGTAGGGCGTGTCAGACTAAAACTAACTATAACCCACCCGTGTTCCTTCAGTTGCTTGTGCCAGGGGCCACGGTATCTCTTTCGAACAACCCGCGACCCTGGCAGGAATTGAATCCCGATTCTTGATTTAAATTTACCTATGGATGACTGACTTTAGTCTTCCCTCTTGACACCATCTTGATCTTTCAAGTTCAGGGGTAGGTACTTATAAACTGATTTTATTAAAATCTCCATCGAGTCTGAATTGGATCCCCTCGAGTCTTGATTCATTGATTTAAATATACCTATCCATGGATGACTGACTTTACCCGTCCCTCTTGGCATTCTAATTTCAGTCACCTCGTCGATCGGCCAACTTTTCCACTACTGTTCCTACTCCGTGTAATGTGGGCCGCGGACCAGAGGCCAGTTCCTAACCCAAGTTTATAACATAAATTCAGGTTTTAGATTGACTTTTTAAGTAATTCAAAAAACTCACATCAGTGTAGGCCGTTCGTCAATAGTAACACTTTAGACCTTGAATTGACCTTGCGTAGTACGGAGTTTCAATATAATAAGATCGCTTTTAGCGATAAGACCGCCCATTGTGTCACCCCTTGTAAAATTTCTACATCTGTAATATTTATGGTCATCAGCTGCCTAGCCTTTTCCCAACTATGTTGTGGTCGGCTTCCAGGCAATTTGATACATGGTGTACATAATAGAGAGTATTCTATTCTATTTTAATATTAGTTTTGTTACCACAGACGACGGCCTACCGTACCAGATTTTAAGCTAGGAGTTCATATGACGGGTCGCGCCCGTTTGGTAATGCTCCCGTTTGGCAACGCTACTTATACTTACGTATAGAGGTGCATCGCATGCACCAGGTACAGTCAGTATATGGCCACCGTATAGCGTCCGCAATTTACCGTTAACTGATGTCACTGAAACGTTATTTATGAGAGTAACTTGGTATGTTTCCTTGGAGAGCGTTTTTGACACCGTAATGTCAAAACCCGCTTCATGAGAGCCATTGCGGCCGTTATGTAGTCGCCACCGTTGTCGTAGGTGACCATGGCTTTACGGTACGGCTTTCAGTCTCGGTGCAATACTGAGTCCCGGGAAAAAAAGAGACTCGATGTGGTCTCGAAATTCCCGATGAAAACGAGACTTTTGAGACAATTTTTTTTTAAATATATATAAAAATGTTGGCTCACACTAGTAATTTCTCCTGTATTGTGGGTGCGTTTACAACTACTTGTAGGTCATACAAATTTTTGTTCCGTGCAGGAATCGAACCCACGGCACGCAGCGCAGCAGTCAATCGCTTAATCACTGCGCCAACCGTGCCGTCAAATATTATACTATTTCAAAACTAGGTTTCTTACATAAAGGCTATGCAATTAGGCAGCCAAAACAAGATATTTTAATCAAGTACTTTATTAAACCAACGCAAATAAAAAATTATTTGTTGAAGTTTTTTTGTTTTTTGTAGCGGGCACTTAAGAAACAAAAGGCGTTTAATGTGATTTCAGACAGAGAAGACCTAATTTTATTACAAAAGTAAACCGCGTCTAAAGTCTCAAAAGTCTCGTTATTCTCGTGACCGAAAATGTTAGTCTTGAGTCTCGAAAATACCAAAAAATCGTCGAAGCTCTCAAATTTTTCGAAACCGAGATTCCCGGGATGAAAGCCTTACTTTACACAGGTCACCTTGATTTCTAACACGCAGACCCGCTAACATTCAGAGAAAATATATATTTTCAAAATAACATGAACGGCCTGATATTTTCGCTGCCGTTGAGCAAGGATAAGATATTTTCATCCTGAAATGGGTCCAGTTTCAAGAAAATAATGTGAAATATTAGACGCGACTTTAGCAGAACAATTTCACTAAGTACTAGCAGAAATTGTTTTACTAGTGTTAGCGCGAAAATACTATAGACTTCTACGTTTTCGAGTTTTATTCACATTCACTTTGCTAGTTTGTAGAAGTGGTTCTTTCAGTGCGTATTTAGCTCTAATTTTGTACTCTCAAGTCGTACAATATAAAATGTTCTTTTTATGTAAGTATTAATTACATCTTCGCATCTTTTGCAACAAAAAAATGATAATATGCCAAAATAATATTTGTTGTCATTACATTCTTAGATTCAATCTAAATTAGTACCTATCGGTTTATTTTTGGTAATCAATCTCAAATAATAAATCTATTTGAAGACAACTTACAGAGCACTACCTCGATTTCCAGATTTTTCTCCCAGAACCACGAACTAAAGTGATAACATTCTAAAATATTTCATTTCGCTACTGGTGATTTCAACAGAATTTAAAAAAAAACTTGCCAAATGCGAGTCGGACTCGCACACGAAGGGTTCCGTACCACAAAGCAAAAACACCTAAAAAAATCCGTTTGTTGTATATTATATATGTTTGTTGTTATAGCGGCAACAGAAATACATCATCTGTGAAAATTTCAACTGTCTAACTATAACGGTTCATGAGATACAGCCTGATGACAGACGTACCGTTATTAACCTTTAGGTACGGAACCCTAAAAAACTGGCCAAGTGCGAGTAGGACTCGCACACGAAGGGTTCCGTACCACAAAGCAAAAACGCCTAAAAAACCCGTTTGTTGTATGGGAGCCCCCCTTAAATAGTTATTTTATTCTGTTTTTAGTATTTGTTGTTATAGCAACAGAAATACATCATCTGTGAAAATTTCAACTGTCTAGCTATAACGGTTCATGAGATACAGCCTGATGACACACGTCCCGTTTTTAACCTTTGGGTACGGAACCCTAAAAAAGAACAAAAAATTCGACCCTCCCGAAAAATAGGCTCTTTGTAACGGGGAAGCTATAGAAGTACACTACTCTTTGTGGTTAAATTTCCAAACTATAGGGTAGGTATTTTTATACTGATATTAGAATGGGCTATAGAATTTATTATTCAAATTTTTCGTCCAGTACAAAGTCAAAGTAAGGTCCTACATTTTGTGATTTTCTGCTCGATATAATATAATGGTAAATATGTTAGGTAAAGCGGTTCACTGCGAAATAAATGACGTCAATTTTGACCTTTGTGACCTTGAATTCTATAAGATTTAGTTATTCTCATAAAAAGAACTTGTTTAGGCCTAGTAAATTGCCAAACAAATATATAAACTTTGTTATAACTAATACAAAATGGGCCCTTATGCCAACATTTGCCACCAGTGACATAATACGGGCAAGCAGTGGTTACGTATGACTAGTGTCGCTGCAACTTCTTGCAGTTGCATTGTAGTTGCGTTTTTGCTAGTAGTTATGATGCGGTTACGTTGTGGCTAGTGTTTGCAAACAGACCGATCATTGTGTTTGCGATGTAGAGCCGGCCGCGTGCTTGGTAGCTGGTGGTTGTGTTGTGGCTGCGACATTGCCTACATGTGGTCGGTATCGCCCTTACGGTTAATTTTGCCGGTCAAATGTGGTCCGTGTGAATAAACATTTCAGTTTGATACAAATCTGCGCCCGTCCTCATATTCTCGTTGTGGTGTGGTATATTACCTATCGTCATAAAAGGTATTACGGCCATCTGCCTATTCAAATTAACCCTTTACTATTTTCAAAACCGAACCATCTGTTAAACTCGTTCTTTTTGTTTATTTAAAAGTATCCTTTACCTAATAACACTGATATAGTACATTTGTCACACGTAATGTTAAGGTATGGTACAATGGGAAACACTATAAAAGCATAAAACCTACCAACCAATAATATCCATTGACGTAACCGACTTGGCAGTCACAGCAATGTCCGAATTTATTTGACTGAGTGCGTCTGTATACTCTTAAATAGGTAACTGTTGTTTAAAAAAGGGGGAGCAAACTGGTTTTACTGATAACCTTGAAGGCATAATACATTGATATGTTGGAACACAAAACTATTCAAATAATCTGATATTCTATTGAGCAGACTTATCAGAATATTCTTTTCTTAGAACAAGATGTCTTCTAAGAACGATTTAATTTATAGGCTCAGAGCGCTTTAATACCTATATTTTCAAAGTCCTTCTGAGAAGTGTCATTGTGTTCTTAAATTTCTTATCATTGGGAGAGTAGGACCCTTAGAACGGGGATATTGGAACATTTTATTATAAGGGGCGCAATCTAAACCGGTGGCAACGTGACACGCCTCTAGCGACTGCGATCAAAAAAACAAATGAAAGAAGTTTCTCAGAGCGTACCTCGAGCTACCGCAACGCGACTTGCAGAGCGACAGACGGAAACAGGAGACGAACGCGCGTGTCGCGAGTGTCGCGTGTGTTGTATAAAATGAATAGTTTATTCACACTGGCCACATTTGACCTTCAAAATCAACCCAACCACCAACAAAACTGCGCACTAGCGGCCGGCGACATCGCAAACACAACAATCTGTCTTTCTGCCAACATGCCACAGCGTAACCACAACACAACCACACCGCAACTGCAAAAAGTTGCTGCAAAACTATGCACGCGTAACCACTGCTTGTCCACATTTTGTCGCTGCGATATGGTGTGGTTGAGGTACGTGTAAACGGGCCCTCAGGGGCGAGTAGTGCGTACAACCAACCACACCACAACTGCAAGAAGTTGCTGCAAAACTGTGCACGCGTAACCACTTCTTGTCCACATTTTTCCGTTGCGATATGGTGTGGTTGAGGTACGTGTAAACGGGCCCTAAGGGGCGAGTAGTGCGTACAGCCATTTATCGTAGAGAACTAGCCACTTTTGATTTTAAACTCTTCAATAATTATTCTCGTATCGTTGATTTTAAATAAACATTGGACCGGTGTGGAATCTTTCCCGTATTAAATGCTAAGTACCAGTAGACGCGATGTTTCAAACTGATTGCATAATGAATGCGATCAATAATACATGATGTTCTATGAATGTAAATATTTTGAAGTAGAAACGTGTTGAATACAGTTTGTTGCTGATGTCATTGTATATGTTAAAATTATTTGTGATAGGTTTCTTTACAAAACAGCACTTGCATTGTTTTGTCACGTTTAGGCAAAATCTTACCCAGCAAAGCAATAAAGTTAACTTAAAACATAAACATCAACATTCGGAACATTTAGTGTTTTATTTTAAATTTTAGTCATGTTTCTGTACTCAACGTTGAAGGGCGTTCTTTATTTTCGCGAAAATAAAATTAATACGCAACAATTTTATGAGCACCAAATAATTGGGTTTAAACCCTTCATTCAGTATCGTTGAACTCGTAAATAATCCTCTTTGCAATTCCAATTATAACCCTGGAGCGAATATTATTATTTAAGCTGCCAAATGATCAAAGCTGGGCTTATCGCTAAATAAAATCTTTGTCGAAATTCTGATAGATAAATGCCCCTAGACTGCTGAAATTTCGTTCGCGGTCTCTCTGCGGAGGCAGGTCAATCAATTTTACTATTGTCAGTTAATAAAACGAGCTGTAACGAATTCGGGTGTTTTAAGTCACAAGAAACTGCGAAGATAAAATTCACTTTCATCGTGGGGAATCTTTACTTGAATCTTTACTTTCGTGGGCGGTAATTTTAACAACTTTCGATCAGCGGTGCTATTCTGTAAAAATTTCATAGTGAAAACTTAGGTGAAGTGAGCGTGGAGTGAGCTGTCAATAGTGTCAATTCCTAGCAAAAACAAACTCATTTCACCTAAGTTTTCACGGTGAGATTTTCACAGAATCGACCGGCTGGTGACTCTTCGACTTACTTGGCTACACTTCTACCTGTTTGTACAGACGCCAGCACATCAAGCTACCCAAAGCCATGAAATTTTCCCAATCAACTTTGAACCTTATGTTTTAACGATAAAGTTGAAAATCTATTAAAGACATTTGACAGCTGGCGTCTGTACAATAGACAAACAAAAACAATAATTTTATGACGATAATATTTTTTGTTTTCGTTGCACAATTTCCTGTTCACGTTATTTTCTTTCCTTGTTTTATATTGTGATTGCTTACCCATTTTCTGGTTATTATAACTCTATGTGAGTTTTGGCTGCAATGTAGGTAATAGGTATTTGATACCAATTCGTACTTACCTGAAAAGAAAAGAAAAAGAAAGGTTGAGTATACAATGTTACATTATTAAGAATAACGAAAATGTTTGTGTTAAATTTCAAAGTGTTGCAAGTTTTTTTTATAAATTTTAAAGCAAACAATAGCTGTGAATCATACGCACGTATCATTCGGTGGACGGGGAGCCCGTTAAAGTACAAATATCAACTTTCGTGCAAAAAAGAAGGTCTCATTTTATTTGCCTAGAAAACTGAACTTATATTCCGCTACCTTTTATCCCTTAATCCAGTGCCCAAAACAGACCACGGCCACATATGACTGTTCGCCAATTTATATTCCTTTGTCGACTTCTATATACTTTTATTATCAACGTGGTCTACAAATGTACCAGTTCCAGTGTCAATGGTGCACATTTTATGACCATTGTGTGAACACTATGGCTATAAATGATAAATGATAAACGATAAATAAATGATAAATGATTTATTTTCTGTAAGTTGGTTTGTACAAACACTTGTAAGGTACTTGGTGTTGTGTCAAAGAAAGTTGAGGAAGTAATGGGTCGTGACGTGTGTGTTTTGTTTTTTTTTAAAGCAAAGATTTTTAATTTCTGGAATTTCTCAGTAGCAACCCGCGGGCTAATTGCGTAACACACTATCAGTAGCAATGGGTTTCATTTTGACCGTTCAACAACAACAACATTTCTCGAACATATGTAGCAATCATCATCATTTCAGTCAAAATGCACAGGCCTCCCCCAAAATGGGGGATTTGCCATAATCGCCACGCTTGGCAGGCGGGTTGGCGATCGCAGTATGGTATGGTGGTGGAATGCATAGAGAACGCTGCTGCCCATTCTCCGGTACGCCCCTTAGTCGCCTTTTACGACACCCACGGGAAGTATGGGGTGGTGCTATTCTTTAAGTCCGGCACCACACAGACAATGTAGCAATGGATTAGCAATATATCCTTCAAAATGATTCAGATTTAGATTAACCCTTAGTCTACCGGAACGTAGATCTACGCGAGACACAATGGCTTTTTAATTGTGTCTGTAATTACGACATACGAGGGGTTAATAGTGTGTCACGCAATTAGGGTTTAGATTTGTGTCCGGGTGATAGCAATAGGCGCGCCCCTTTTATATGGAACTTTAACATAATTGGCGAAATGTTGGTGCACTTTTTGACAGTTCAACAACATACATTGCGTTATTTACGTTGTGACGCAGACATATTTTTCGAACATACAGGGTTACTTTTCAAAGACCATCCAAATTTTTACATGGTGTTCTACCCATGAATATAAACAACTTTCACTATGGGACCAACTCTGAAATCACGAAAAAAAAATCAGCTGTTTCATACAAAACTTCAATACCTACTTGACCAAAATGTATGAAACAGCAGATTTTTTTTTTCGTGATTTCAGGGTTGGTCCCATAGTGAAAGTTGTTTATATTCATGGGTAGAACAACATGTAAAAATTTGGATGGTCTTTGAAAAGTAACCCTGTATGTAGCAATGGACTAGCAATATTCTAAATGATTCAGATTATTAGTGTGTTACACATTTAAGGTGGAGTTTGGATTTGTGCCCGGGTGATGGCAATAGGCTCGCCCCCTATTACATGGAACTTTTACATAATTGACAAAATGTTGGTGAGGAATTGTAATAGGTACACGTCTGCCTAACCTTTCGGGGAATAAAGGCGTGCTGTTATGTTATTACTATGGTTAGAA
Organism: Mesoligia furuncula; assembly: GCA_916614155.1. Taxonomy (NCBI): domain Eukaryota; kingdom Metazoa; phylum Arthropoda; class Insecta; order Lepidoptera; family Noctuidae; genus Mesoligia; species Mesoligia furuncula. The sequence continues at coordinate 5,975,444 of OU744808.1, forward strand.
TATTGACATATTCTAACCATAGTAATAACACTTGGCAACATTGAATTGCAATTTTTTCGTGAAATAACGAATGCAACGTTGAAATACGACACTTTACACAAACCTATGAGCTCGAAAATACTTTGTTCGTAAAACTAAAAGAGAAAATCGTCTTTGAATAAAGCCAAGTGTATACATACTTATGCTCGTGACTGTACCTACTAGCGAAAAAAAAAGCGTTAAAAGTAATCTCTCTTTTCATTTGGATAGACTCCCGCTAAGCCATAATCATTTTTAGGGTTCTGTAGTCAACAAGGAACCCTTATTGTGTGCCTTTTAGTCTGTGTTAAATGTTAATTAAATGTATTTTTTTTCTTTCTTGATAGTTTCGCCATGTCCATCTGTCCGTCCGTCCGTCCGCAGCTTAGCTCAGAGACTCTTATTATTAGAAAGCTATAATTTGGCATGGAAATACATATGAATCACGCCGAAAAGTGGTAAAATAAAATTATGAAAAAAAAATTATGGTCCTCGTAAAGCGGGGATGGTTTTTTTTAGTCTACCCCATGCTGTGGGATATCGTTAGATAGGTCTTTCAAAAATACTGCGGGTTTGTGAAATATTAACCACTGATATAATATACATATGTGATAGGATATCGGCCCATTACAATAGAAAATCAATTGTGTCTCATTAGCGGTGATTAAGCGGTTAAGCTTTGAAGTGCTAATTTTCAATGTATGGGAGAACATGATTTTCAACTACAATGTTAAGTTTGCTGTTGGTATAAATTCAATCCCACTACGGAACCCTTCATTGTGCTTTGTTCGACATGCACTTGGCCGCTTTTTTTATTATATCTTGCCTAGAATTAAACTTCGCCTGATTTTTCGATCAGAATCAAACGGTTTTGTTCCAACTACAGAACTCTACGTAGAATATACTTTTGATCTAGCACGAAAACGTGGAGTAAACATAACATAATTTCGATTTTAAAATACTTATTCCGCACATACGTGTTGCAGAGACATTGACGCGCAAACTGTGACCATGAATTGAGCACATGATTCTAGACCCCCCTTTTTAGGGTTCCGTAGCCAAATGGCAAAAACGGAACCCTTATAGATTCGTCATGTCTGTCTGTCCGTCCGTCTGTCTGTCTGTCTGTCTGTCCGTCCGTATGTCACAGCCACTATTCTCCGAAACTATAAGAACTATACTGTTGAAACTTGGTAAGTAGATGTATTCTGTGAACCGCATTAAGATTTTCACACAAAAATAGAAAAAAAACAATAAATTTTAGGGTTCCCCATACTTAGAACCGAAACTCAAAACTTTTTTTTCATCAAACCCATAAGTGTGGGGTATCTATGGGTAGGTCTTCAAAAATAATATTGAGGTTTCTAATATCATTTTTTTCTAAACTGAATAGTTTGCGCGAGAGACACTTCCAAAGTGATAAAATGTGTGTCCCCCCCCCTGTAACTTCTAAAATACGAGAGTGATAAAACTAAAAAAAATATATGATGTACATTACCATGTAAACTACCAGCGAAAATTGGTTTGAACGAGATCTAGTAAGTAGTTTTTTTTTAATACGTCATAAATCGTAAACGACAATTTACCATTCATTCAATCAACTCAAAAACAAAAAAAAAACATTTAATTTCATAAACATAAACCTTATGCATAAACCCGGATGTTACGGAACCCTCGGTGCGCGAGTCCGACTCGCTCTTGCCCGGTTTTTTATGACTCCTCCCGCTCTGGGTGGAGCGGAAGGGAGTGTTAGACTCATACTGACTAAAACCCACCCGTGTTCCTTCCTTAGCCCTTTATATTCCGGGCCAGCGGTAACCCTTTCGGACAATCCCGCTGACCCGGCAAGCTTCGGCCCCTTGAGATTCTAGAACACCTAGCGTAGAAATGTATCGTCGTTTATCAAAAAAAAGTCAGCTGTTTCATAGAGAAGTGCAATATCTGCGCGATTAAAATGTATAAAACAGCATATAATATTTGTTTTTAAGGGGCTTGTAGGACCTAAACACAAAAAACTCAAGTTTTAGAAACAATAAAAGTATATCATCGACTACAGTAAACAAAATCAGTAAAATATATGATATTCTACAGGATATATGCTAGGTAGATTAGATAGTGTGGTGAAAACATAATACTCCTAATTTGATACGAATGAAAAGAATCATGAAGATACCTCTAAAAACTTTATTTTTACAATACAAACCAAACTAATTTACATAAGAATCATTCGGTTTTTTTGTCAGATTATTCTACAAGCAACATACTAAAACTAGTGTTTTAGTTTTTTAGTCCAAACAATAGTTTTTTTGTAATTAAATAATTGCTTCATATTTTGCAACAGATTACCAGCGTTTTGTCATCGCGCTTCTCTTTCTTTTCAGTGCAGTCCGACAGTGACCGCGCTTTAGGTCATGTCGAAAAATTTCAACGGTAACAGCATGCGAGTCGATGTCAATGCGATGTTTTATTATAGGTAGTACTAATTGTGTTTGTCGCAAAAAAAAAAAACAATAATGCCAGTAGGGGTTCTTCCCAAAGTACTCCAAAAAGAGTTCCCAAACTACTCCATGAAAAATATTATATTTTTAATTAGGTTTCATTCTACTTCATGATAACATTAAAATGTTCTCGAAGTACTCCACCCCATTTTAATCAAAAAGCTAATTTAAGTATTTTCGATTCAAAAAGCGTTCGAATTTACGTAACATTTACATCGTATGTTCGAGCTGGGGCCTCTGAACATACAGATCCACTTTGTCACATGGAAAACGTTCCAGGAAAAAATACCAGGCTACCTTTTTTTTTTTTTTTTTTTTTTTTTTTTTGTGGATGGGAAATCATCAAATGACTCCTCCCGCTCTGGGTGGAGCGGAAGGGAGTGTCAGACTTTTACTGACTAAAACCCACCCGTGTTCCTTCCTTAGCCCTTTATGTTCCGGGCCAGCGGTAACCCTTTCGGACAATCCCGCTGACCCGGCAGGCTTCGGCCCTAAGGGGGCCCCTCCTCGATGCTGACATCTCTTTGAGGCGCGCGTGGAACACGTACGCGCCGTCCGGCACGGGCCTGGTCCTGATCGGGCGGTGAGCTACCCATTACTCTCCGCCCGCAGGCCCGCGCCTACGGTGGCCGGGAGTCGTCACGCGGCTCCCGACGCCCGGAGCGTCTCCCGCGGCGGCTGGGACGGGAGGCTCTCTCCCTGAGCCGTTCCGCCACCTCCTTCGCTAGCATGACTGCTTCGCAGAAGGAGGTGACTGCCTCCCACTCCCTCTCGCCCCGGACCATGGCTTGCACCAGGGCCGGACGCGAGAGGTCGCCGTCGCTGCCAATCGCCTCTACGAGGTCACGGCGGTGCTCCGCCCAAGCGGGGCAGACCTCCACCGTGTGCTCCACCGTGTCCTCTGGGCAATCCTGGCAATGGTGACACCCGGGCGTTTCCTCCCGCCTGATGATGTGCAGGAACCTCCCGAAGCTTCCGTGTCCGGTGAGGACCTGCGTCAGGCGAAAGGTGAGGGCGCCGTGGCGCCTCTCTAGCCACTCCTCAAAGAGGGGTCTTATCGCCGCTATCGCGGCGTGCCCTGCGCTGGGTTGCGACAGTCGCTCTTTCCATGCCGCCATGAGATCGCGCCGGAGATCCGTCCGCTCCGCAGCGATTTGCCGCGGAAGCGGATCCTCCCCCCGGCGTAGTGCCTCCGCGCGCCACTCATACAGGCGCGCGAGGACTATCGCCTCCAGATCCCATGGCGGCAGTCCGGCAAGGAGGCTTGCCGCCTCGCCAGAGATCGTGCGGTAGCCCCGGATAGCCCTTATGGCTACCACCTTCTGGGGCGCGTTCAGGTAGTGGGCGGCTCGCCGCCGCAGTGAACGCGCCCACACCGGGGCCCCGTATATGGCCATGGACCGCACGACCCCCGCGTAAAGCCTCCGGCAGGAGGCGTTTGGCCCCCCCAGGTTGGGCAAGAGCCGCTTGAAGGCGGCCCCGGCCCGTTCCAGTTTGGGGGCCAAACGTCGGAAATGCTCCACGAAGTTCCACCGGCTGTCGAGGACGAGACCCAGGTATTTCATCGTCATCCCGACGCCGATGTGAACCCCTCCTACCGTTAGTTGGGATCCCGATGGCGGCGCGTTCCGGGGCCCATGAAACGACATGGCCTCGGACTTGTGCAATGCCACCTCGAGACCCAACTGCCGGATCCTCTCCACGACTATCGCAACCCCGCGTGTCATCGCGTCGGCCGCCGCCTGATGCGACCTCCCCTGCGCCAGGACCAGCGTGTCGTCAGCGTAGCAAACCACGCTGACGCCATCAGGGAGGTCGGCGCGCAGCACCCAGTCGTACCCGATGTTCCACAGAGGCGGCCCCAGGACCGATCCCTGTGGGACACCGCACGACATCTCTCGCCGGTTCCACTCCCCATCGCGACCGGGGTAGCTGACGGCTCTTTCCGTCAGATACGCCTCGACTATTCGACGGAGGTAGGGCGGCACCCGGTGATACCGGAGTGCCTCCACAATGGTGCTCCAGGGCAGGGTGTTAAACGCGTTGGCGATGTCGAGTGACACCGCCACGACGACCCCACCCCGGGACACCGCGTCCCCCGTCGTGAGGGCTCTCACGCGCATGATGGCGTCCACCGTCGAGCGCCCCTTGCGGAAACCGAACTGGCTGTCCGCAAGATCCGGCCCCGTCCTCACCAGGTGCCCGACGAGGCGGCCCGCAATCACTCTCTCAAAGAGCTTGCCGACCTCGTCGAGCAGCACGATGGGCCGGAATGCGGACGGAGAGTCCGCAGGGCGCCCTGGCTTCCGAATGAGGACCAGCTTCCCCGTCTTCCAACGGCGTGGAAACTGGCCTCTCTCCAAACATGCGCTTAAGAACGCCTCCAGTCGAGGCCCGAGAGCCCCCGAGGCCAGGACCCGGCTTTACCTGGCAAGCCGTCGGGTCCTGGGGCGGTATTTTTGGCCTTCAGCCTTCCTACCGCCGCTCTCAGTTCTACCCCGGTCACAGCAGGGATGTCGTCGTCGTCCGCGTGGTCCGCTTCGGGCACCGCAATTGGCGGAGCCATGGGCGGGGGAGTGTGCTCCCCCCGCGAAGGGAACAGAGCGCTCACCACCTCCTCCACCAGCTGGGGGCGGAGACTCTGCGTCAGCGGGGGGGCCCAGGTGCGGAGTTTATTCCGCACCATTTTATAAGGGCGCCCCCACGGATCTCTGTTCAGAGTCTCCACCATCTCCTCGCGGGCCACATCCTTGGCCCGCTGGACAGCCTCTTGGAGGGCGGTCTTCGCCGCTCTGTACCCCTCGTACAGCTCCGCCTCCGTGGCTTCCGCATCCGGAGGGCGAATGCGGAGCCTGCGGTGCCTGGTGTAAAGGTGTCGCGCATCGACGCACGCCTTGCGTAGTGTCTCCACCTCCTGCGACCACCAGTACACCTGACGTCGGGCGCGTCCTGGCCGGACTCGGGGCATTGCCACGTCACAGATCTCGGACATGGCCTCCCGGAACCACTCCGCCTCATCGTCGATGTTGGCAGGCCTGTCCGGTGATGACAGCCAGGCCTGCACGATCGAGGCTTCCAGGAGGAGCTCCCGGTCCAGCTGCTTCAGCGCCCACCGCGGACCACTCGGGGCCTGTTGGACCAGCGCGCTGGAGGTCTGGGCGGAGACGTCGAACCGGATATACCGGTGATCGGAGTAGGTCTCCACCCCCTCCATGACGCGCCAGTCAATGACGCGTTGTGACAGAGCGGGGCTGCCGAACGAGATGTCCACCACGGACTCACCCCGCATCCGCACACACGTGGGAACAGAACCCCGATTTAGGACGACCAGGCCTGTTTCCAGAGCCCAGTCCTCCACCATCCTGCCCCGCACATCCGTGTAACGGGAACCCCAGGCCAAATTCTTGGCATTGAAGTCCCCGAGCACTAGCACGGGGAAGGGATGGTTTCTGGCGACGACGACACTCAACTCTGTTAAAGAGTTGTGGAACTCGGCGAGAGTTCGGTTCGGAGAGAAGTACACCCCCACTACTACTATCTCTCCGAACCGTGCTGCTACGCACCCCTGTCCCTTCGTGACGCATTCGAGGGACGGGGTGCCGGCGGCGGCCGACGAAAGTATGGCCACTGAGCCGCTCAGGTCCTCCACCCAGTCATCCCTGGGCGGGACAAAGTACGGCTCAGCGACCACGGCGATGTTAATCGACCACTGCGCCGCGCTCTGGAGCAACAGGTCCTGAGCGCAGGCGCAGTGGTTGATGTTCGCCTGGAGGAGGCGTAGGGGAGCCATTACTCCTCCATTTCAGCCCCCTCCCGGGCCCCTTGTGAGGGCCCCACGACGATGGCGGCGGCGGCAGCGGCGGCAGCGGCGGCAGCGGCGGTGGTGGTGGCGGCGGCGGCGGCGGCGGCGGTGGTGGCATACCAGGCTACCTGAACCTACATTTTTGCTTTTCCCCGTAACACTGCGCACTGCAGTTTCAAAAAGAACCATTGAGTTCAATGTGTCGAGTAGAGCCTTTTGATCCAACGAGCCGTGTCGGTACATTCTGATCTGTGCTAGAAACGTGGAGTTTTGCATTTGAATCTCGAAAAAACATGCATAGCTCAACATGCAATGATATTGAAATCGATTTCATTTGTAAGAAACAATAACTGTAAAGCATTTGCAAGACTCTAAACCAACAAAATTATTTTCTATGATTTAGAAAATCAAAGGAGTTTATAGAAAATCAAGGGAGAAACTCATAAGAATCTCCCTTATTTGTCATAGAAAATCATTTAGCAATTTTTTCACACCCTCTTAAAATGGTAAAAAAGTTCATTTTGGAAAGAAATGGCACGGCAAATGACCGGAGAAGCCTAACTAATCCAGCCACTCGTAAACACTTTTTCTGTTCTGTAATTTAATCGTTGCAACGACTGACCTACTCTAAAACTGGCCAGTGAAAATATTTCTTTAAAAAACATTTTTTTTTATTTTTTTTTATTTAGCTTCTTCTGTCCCATAGCTGGGCAAAGGCCCTCAAGTCCTTCCAAGAATAATTTTCCAGCTACTTCGAAGCAGCCCTCGCGGGCTAAAAAAACGAAAAAGATATAGTATTCCAAAAAAAACTCCGAAACAAAACAGGTTTGTTGTATGGGAGCCCCCCTTAAATATTTATTTTATTCTGTTTATATTTGGCGGCAACAAATACATCATCTGTGAAAATTTCAACAGTCTATAATAGCTATCATGGTTCATGAGATACAGCCTGCATATGGTGACAGACAGACAGACAGACAGGTGGACAGTGGAGTCTTAGTAATAGGGTCCCGTTTTTACCCTTTGGGTACGGAACCCTAAAAAGAAATGAGCATCACTCATCAAAGGTCTCAATTATTAGTTACTGAGCCACACTGAACTGCCAATTTGACCAAGCCAAGTTCAACGAAGCGTGCCTCCACATTTTGATCTATTTGCACGACACGACCTAACTATTGCTCTGAGTCCTGATCATGAATATTGGCCGAATTAATGAGCCTAGGAAATGTTCAATAGTTCATCTCTAGGAAAAGCTTAAGTACAAGAAGCCATTTCTAAGGATAGACGAAATTGGGTCAGTTGACCTAACGATGTGCGTTGTGTGTTTAGTGAAGATAGGAGGTACTCCATTTTTTTTATGTGGTGACTAAAGATCCCGGGGTATTAACGTTAAATGCGCAATGCTGCACAACCCTACCCTATTTCAAGTTAAATAATTATCAACTTTATTTCAATGACAATTAAGTTGATTTCAGAGTGACTAGCAAAGGTTATTGACAAAGTTATAAAAATGTTTGAAGTTGTAGCGTAAACTTAACTTTATTTTGTAAGAATTAAAGTTATTTTTCCATTAATTAATATTTGTTTATATTTTTGGCAAATAAATCGTGAACGCACGGTAGATGTGTTAATGGCAGAAAAAAAAATGTTACTCAAAATAACGTTACGCGTAGTTCCAGTACCGATAATTTGTACTGTTCTACCAATGTCGTAACAAAAATGATTCTTTGGCTATAACGATACTGACAAAAGGAACGAAATCTTAAACTGTTCACTAACAATGTAAGTATAACGATATGATAACGTTATTCATTTCGATACTCAACTTTGCAAGCTTCATGACACAAAAGATGACGAAAAAGAATGAAGAATAACGTTACAAATAAATCTGTAACGTTTCACCCGTAACGTTATTTATTCCAAGCAGATAAGCCCTTTTGAATGTCTTAAGTTACACAGTTCGACATAAGCAATTGTCTTTCTATTGTGTTTTTAATTACGGCATTCGATGAGTTAATGTTACTGATACCTAAAACGTTACTTTTAATATTGTTCTACGAAAATGATATTCTATAACTTTTTTCTTTGTAACGTTATTGATATTTTTAGGTTTTAGTATCGTTACAAATTTTGGAACGTTATACGATAACATTAGTGGTAACGGAACGAAATTCATTTCGTTTTCAAGTTCCTGGTTGTTAGTGTTTAGGATTTAGTTTTGTTGTAAAAAGTTGGATCGGGAAAAAGCTAGGACCAATCCCGTTTATCATCTTTTTCGTGGATGGTACGACAGTGAATTAAATTCACCACTGTGATCTGAATGAATGAATGAAGGTGTATTATTCTGTTGACGAATATTTAAATGACAAATTTTAATTATACTTGTTAACTAAATCCAATCTGTGCTCATGTTATGACATACTAAATAATTTTGTTAATTTTGATTACTGTTGCAAATTATTATTTTTATTTAATTATCACATGACATTATGGAACCTTTGATATTTTCTAAGCCTTTTGGCGGGGCGCAGCTCGGATCTTATGTATTTACTAGCTTCTGCCCGCGACTTCGTCCGCGTGAAATTCGTACTTTCCTCTTATAATTTCGAATTTTTATCATTTATTTAGATATAAATAAGTATTCCAGCCAATTTTTTAGTTTATAGCTCAAAAGGATCAGATTTTTCAAACAAACTGTATCCCAGCTTTTTACCCCCCCAGGAGAGTAATTTTGAAAAATCATTTGGGATGTGTCAAACTTGACTCAAAGACCCATACCCATTTTCGAGTTAATGGAAGCAAGCAGTAGAATTTTCCTCCTTCGTAGGAGTCAATTTTTGAAAAACCCTAAATCACTTTTTTTAAAGTATTTTAGTTTTAGGAGTACCGAGTTTCGAGTTAATCCGACAGCGGGTTAAATATTTTTCTAATCCATCAACTTTGTCACCCCCAAATCCTTTGTGAGGGATTTTTTAAACTAAAAGTGACAATCTTTATTATTTACTGACCCAAATATTGCCAAGTTTCTAATTTATTAACCAAATGAATAAGATTTTTCATATAAACTGTATCTACTTTCTATCCCCATAGGGGTGGAATTTCGAAACATACCTAATCTAGATTATTTATACCAATTTTCCAGTTAATCAAGCCTCGTAATAAAATTCTGCCCTGTGAAATTGACTACCCCTCTTCACCCTATTAGCGGTAGATTTTCGAAAAACCCTGAACCACTTTATTATTCATTTTGGTCTTAGATAGGTCCTGAGTTTCGAGTTAATTGGACCGCGCATTAAAATGTTTCCATACTAAATTTGACACCCCCAATCTCCCCTTTGGGTTAGTTTAGAATTCCAAAAAAATTCGAACTTTATAATTATGTGTACCAAGTTTCAAGTCCAAATTTATTTGTACCATTTTTTTTTGAGTTTATCAAGGCACTCATTAAAATCCCCTTATAAATCGAATTACAACTTTTTGTCCCGTCAGGGGTCAATCATTTTCGAAAACCCCATACACTTACTATTGATTCTTCATCTGCCTAGCCTTTTCCCAACTACACACATCAAAAGTGTCTAGGGATCAAGCATTTTTATGCGGATTTCTTGAGATTGAGATGTGGCTTTGTAATAAATTTATGATTTTATAAATTTATATGGATCCTTTTTGGTGCATTTCATAATTTGAATCAGGAACTGTGAATCAAATTCGAGTAAAAGATGAAAATCAGCTGTCAATATTTTCCCTATAAAAACATACAACGCATTGAAGACTTTATTAGTGCTACTGTTTCCCTACTACTGATTAAAACTAACGTTATTATGGAGCGGCGACGTCATTTAAGCAGGGAAGAAATGCTCAGAGCCGTGGGAATGATAGAAGCTGGTTCCCGGCAACGTACTGTGGCTTTAGCTCTGAATACAAGTCAGAGTGTTATCAGTCGACTTTGGACACGTTACCGAAGCACTGGTACCGTGGCTGAGCGCCATGGAGGACGGTATCGCTGCACCACACGGAGACAAGACCGATACATTCAAATCTTAACTCGAAGAGCTCCAACAATAACCGCCATGATGTTAGCCGTGAGGCTTCATCACTCTTCAGGGAACTTAATTAGCGACCAAACAGTCAGAAACCGCTTGCATGAAGTGAACCTTCATTCCCGAAGACCGCTACGGGTACCACCTATAGCAATGCACAATCGTAGGATTCGATATCAATGGGCTCTTGAACACAGAAATTGGGCAGAAGAACAATGGCGTTTCGTGTGCTTTTCTGATGAGTCTCGTTTTGGTATGAGACCGGATACAAGACGTATACGACACTGGAGAACCCCTGGACGCCAACAGCGATTAAAATCCTGCCAGGAAGTCCATCCTTATAGTGGTGGAACCATCATGGTATGGGCGGGTATTTGGATCGGCGGAAGAACTGAGTTGATTTGGATCAGAGGCAACCTCAACGCTCAAATTTATGCTGAGACGATTGTATCAGACGTCATCGTTCCTCTACAAGTGCAAATCGGTCCCTTATTTCAGTTAATGCATGATAATGCACGACCGCACACCGCAAGAGTTGTAAGACAGACTCTCGCCGCAGCTAACATCAATGTCCTGCCCTGGCCTGCTCAGTCGCCAGACTTGAACCCGATTGAGCATGCATGGGATATGCTACAGAGAAGAGCTCTGCCGAATATGGAGGGTATCCAGTAGCAAAAAGACCTTTTTTTGTTGTTGCAACGAACATGGGCGGCCATTCCACAGCGTGATTTGGATGAACTCATTTTGAGTATGCCAAACCGATGTTCTTGTGTTGTTAGTGTTCGCGGTAGAAACACGGATTATTAATTGTTTAAGTTACCCAATAAAATTTTAAAGAAAACTGTTATTTCAGTCTTTTTTTCGAACTTTTGTGTTAGTGGTTCAAATGTCAAAAATCCCTTTATTAGGAAAATGGCAAATTTCTTTATTAATGCAAAGGTGACTTGGTTTATCGTTACTGTGACAAACGAAAACACTTTATTTGATGAATCCTTAAAGAAAATTTTAATTAATATCAATCAGGAGAAAAGTTATTGCAAAAATATATGTTGATCCCTAGACACTTTTGATGTGTGTATGTTGGGGTCGGCTTCCAGTCCAACGGGATGCAGCTGAGTACCAGTATTTTACATGGAGCGACTGCCTATCTGACCTCCACAACCCAAATATGATACCCCTTGATAAGACTGGTTGTCAAACTTTCGGGATTCTGACCACCCCTAGCGACTGTCAAAGATCCACGAATGACAGCCGGGACCAACGGCTTAGCGTGCTTTCCGAGGCACGGAGAGGTCACGGTATGTAAAGATGGACACCTATTCACAGACCAACCGCGGCAAGCGTAGCCTGCGTAACCTGATCGATCGATCTGTGCGGCTGTTATTATTGATTATTTTCGGTCAAAAGTATTAATACTTAGTTTCGAGTAAATCGGACCGCGCGTTAAAATTCTTCCACACAAACTTTAACACCCCAAAACAAGGGGTGTTGGGGTGTTTTGATAAACGAATAATGATAAACTTTATTACTTGCTTAGGCAAGTATTCTTGCCAAGTTTATTAACCAAATTAATAAGATTTTTCTTATAAACTGTATCCCCGTTTTTCACCCCCACAGGGGTGGAATTTCGTAAAATTGTTTGGGATGTGTTCATTACTCGACTCAAAGATTGTTTATACCAATTTTCGAGTTAATCAAGCCACGGAGTAAAGTCTTCCCCTATAAAATTAACTTTTCACTCCGTTAGGGGTAAATTTTCGAAAAACGATGATACACGTTATTCTTTATTTTCAATTTTAAGTATTAATACTGAGTTTTGAGTTAATCAGACCACGCGTTAAAATTCTTCCATACAAACTTTGACACCTCCCAATCCCCCTTCAGGGGGTAGTTTAGAAAAAAAAGCCAAACTGCATAATTTATTTAGATAAGTATTCGTGCCAAGTTTCATGGTTATGTTCTCAAGGAATAAGATTTTTCATACAAATAAAATCCCCTCTTTTCACCCCTTAAAGGTTAAATTTTCAAAAACCCCTTCTTAGTGGATATCTACTCTTCACAAAGAACACACCCTCTAAAATTAATTTCTCTACCCAGCGGTACCGACCAGCGTTTTAGGCTGTGCGTTGATATATCAGTCAATCAGGACAAAATTTCATCACCCTTTTCACCCCCTTAATGGATGAAATTCTAACAACACCGTTGTGTTAGCTTCCAGTCATAAGCCTAGATAATAAATTTAGTGATTTTTACGTCGAAAATTAATGACTTTCTATACACAACTTCATCCCCCTTTTTAACCCTTCGGGGGTAGAATTATCAAAAACCCTGAGACACGTGTAATTTTATTTTCAATTGTCAGCCTAAATACTAAATTAGAAGATCCTAACTTCAAAACTGTCGGACTTTCATATAAACTTCCATCCCCTATTTTAACCCTTTAGGGGTTGAATTCCCAAAAATCCTTTCTTAGTGGATACTTACTCTTCACAAAGAATACACCTTCTAAGTTTCAAGTCTCTAGGTCCAGCGGTTTGGGCTGTGCGTTGATATATAAGTCAGTCAGTCAATCAGTCAGTCAGGACTTTGAATTTTATATATATAGATAACACCTTTTGTATGTACCCTGTGTTCACGTAATAAATGAATTTGAATTTGAATGAATGTGTGATAATTTTAATTAACACATGACGGCATCACGTGTTGTTTTGTAACAGTTTTTGCTCATACCGATTTTGTGTTAGAACTGTTTCAAAACTGTTTTATCTATCACTAGCTGCGCCCCGCGGTTTCACCCGCGTAATTGTCGATCCCGTGGGAATATCAGGATAAAAAGTAGCCTATATGTTAATCCAGGGTGTCAGCTCCTCCATATAAAATTTTATCAAAATTGGTCCAGCCGTTTGAGTGTGAAGAAGTAACAAACATATAAACACACACACACACTCACAAACTTTCGCCTTTATAATATTAGTGTGATTAGTGTGATAAGCATCAAGCCAGCCTATTTTTCTCTGCTCTGCTTTGTATGCGTGAGAGGAAGTGGGCCGTAATCCACCACGCGGTCCAACTGCGGTTTGGCGATGTCACATGTCTTGGATTATTTTGTTCTAGGACATGCCGGTTTTCTCACGACGTTTTCCTTCACCGTTTTTAGAGCAGTGGTGATGAAATTAAATACTTACACAAAGTAATTTTATTTTCTTTGAAAAAGTTTCAGCTAAGTTAAACATAATAATTTAATATTAATTTTAGGCATACAGTTTTCCATATATCACATTACTTGCTATACTATGTATGTCACTGACTGCCTCATTGCTCTCGTGGTCGCAAGCGCGAATGCTTCTTCTTCTTCTTAGCGTGTCGATAGCAATCTAAATGTACTCGGCCCAGAATTCGGTTACTTGTTTGGCGCCTTCATCACAGTCCATCAGTTCCTGTAACGTGCAGCTGACAGGACACGCAGGACACGATATTAAGTGTCCCATCGTTTGTGGGACAGCACCACATTTACACTCCAAGGCGGAGTCGTCTATGAATCTCCACCTGAACAGGTTTTCCTTGCTGCGGCCTACCTGGGTCCGGAGTTTGAGCGCGAATGCTGAGCGTGACCGAGCAGCCGCCTGGTTCGATTCTCAGGTCAGGCAAAGTTTTATTGGGTTTTTCCATTAGAAATTTCTTAGAAACAGCCCGGAGTTTGGAAGTTGGCGGTGTGATACCCCCGTGCCTCGTAAAGCAAGTTAAGCTGTTGGTCCTGCGCCAGATCTCTCTCCGTTCATATCGGATTGCCGTCCCATCGGACTATTATAAGACTGACGGAAGAGTGAGTGCACCTGTTTCTGCGAACATACTTGTGCACTATAATAACTCCCGCGCCGAAGGCTACGACTCTGAGATTTGCCGCCATGGCTGAGTTACGTTCTGCAGGGACTATACAGGGTTATTGGTAAAACATTAACAACCTCTTATGAGGTTATTGTACTCATCATTACGTACAACTTTTACCATTGGAAAAACCTGAAATCGCGAAAAAAAATCAGCTGTTCCTCTCGTCAAAATGTAGGGAACAGCTGATTTTTTTTCGCGATTTCAGGTTAGGTCCCATAGTAAAATTAGTCCATAATGATGAGTACAATGACCTCTGAAGAGGTTGTTAATGTTTTACCAATAACCCTGTATATTCGAGTCGAGTACTTAAGCTGAAATTTCAAATTTATTAGTCTGTAAAAAAAACCCCAATAAAAACGTAGACCTGCAAATTGGTACTCAATCCTTATTGGCTCATTCAAATGCCTACTGTGTTCGAGTACCCTCGTATTACATGCCCAATAAGGTTGTTTGCTTTCGAACCATTACCTTATTAGACGGTAACTACAATATATTTTTACAATTTTCGTGGGAAAAGGTTAAGTGATCTCGTTGGCTGGGTAAATAATTTTGCCGACTTCAAAAAAAAAGAAGGTTATCTATTCGACACGTATGTATGTAAAATTATTGGGATTGCATTATATTCACATATATAACAATCTATTAGGGCTTCCAAACAAATATACAAAATTTTATAGACGTATGTACGTATGTATGTTTGTCCACGCATTTCTCTGCAACTATTAATCGGATCGTGACCATTTTTTTATTGGCTTACATTTACTTCAACTTAAGGAACAGTGTAAGTTTCATCAAAATCGATTCAGTAATTTTCAAGATATCGTAATACATGTAAGTGTGACGGCCTGGCTTACTGATACGAGCTACGGGGTGTAGTCTCAAAGGGAAAACATCTCAAAATCTTGGTCAAATTCTAGTGCAAAAACTAAAAGTGACGAAATAAAAAAGTAATTTAAAAAAATTAAACCTACTTCAAAAATATTGATTTTGTTTTTGATTGACCGACTTCCGAAAGAAAAGTTATTTCATAATTTTGAGTTAATTTCTTTTTGAAGTCGGTTTTTAAGTGACTATTAGAGAAAACATTCAGAAAAGGACAACTGGAAAACGTTTTCCGAGCTAAGTTAATAATTATGATCTTACGTCATGGGGAGAGCACTTGTGGCTCAAAAGTAACGGCCTCGACTTACAAGTTGTAGGTCGTGGGTTCGAACCTAGGAAGGCGCGTAAATAATTTCATGACCGCTGCTCTCAAAACGATGATGGAAAACATCGTGAGGAAACCGGCATGTCCTAGAACCAAAACTTCGAAGACATGTGACATCTACCAACCCGCACTGGGCTCGAGAGGTAGATCACAGCCGGCTCTCGAAGAGAGGAGGCATGTGTCCCAGCAGTGGGAACATGCTGATGATGCTAACATGATCTATTGAAGCCTTTACGGGCTGTACAGTCACGACCGCTAATATGTCAACTTTCAATTGCGATTTTTTCGTGAAATGACGAATGCAACGTTGATATACGGCACTTTATATAAACCTATGGGTTAGAAAATACTATATTCGTAATAACATTAAATTTCATTAAAAAATAAAGGAGCAAATTGCCTTTGAATAAAGCCAAGTGTATACATACTGTGTCACATATAAGGTCTGTGTGGTGCCGGACTTAAAGAATTGCACCACCCCTTACTTCCCGTGGGTGTCGTAAAAGGCGACTAAGGGTCTTACCGGAGAATGGGCAGCAGCGTTCTCTATTTATTTCACCATCATACGATACTGCGATCGCCAAGGCGCCTGCCAAGCGTGGCGATTATGGCAAACCCCCCCAAAATTGGGGGAGGCCTATGTCCAGCAGTGGACGTCTATCGGCTGAAACGACGAACGACGTGTACATACTTATGCTCGTGACTGTACGTACAGAGTCCTAAGTGCTCATACACACGAACACATACATACGCGCGACAACGGCAGAGGGAACTGCAGTCATCGACGCGTTGAAGATGTTATATGGTTTCCAAATTGTAATTTTAGCACTGTATTAATTTGTGATTATTTTGAGCGAGTATTTTTCAAAAATTAAAATTCTTTAAACATTTCGTATGTTTTCTGAAAGGGTGTTCATCTGAGTCTATCTAGAAATCTCTGAAAAACTAGGTACAAGTCTACCAGAATCTCATGGCATAAAAAAAAGTGTGATTGTCATATGGATTGACATTGCCATATGAAAATCACATTTTTTTTATGCCATGAGATTTCGAGAGAGGTTAGTTGTTGTTTTATACAAACAAAGTGTACTACAGAATAGGAGAGCAAATTTACTCCTCACAAAATCAGTCTCTTAAAAACCATGTCTGAAAAATCAGGGGAGACAAAAACGAAAGCTTTCCTTATAATTTTCCATTTCACCTGGTAACGTACAATGGAATCAACTATACACTTCATTTCCTCCTCATACTAATAGCGCCATTTATTTCATCCCTCTGTGTAAATGAAACCGCGCGTTGGAACAGAAAAATAAATAGAGGCAAGGTTCTTTTTTGTTTCACACTTAGTAAGTGTTCTGGGTCAACGAGGCAAGGGAATGAATGTTGTTCTATTGTAATTATTACGAAGGAAAGTTATAGTATTTACTGGCTATTAACAGCTTTGGAGTTTTTAAGAGTTAACTAGTCGCGAGCTTGAACTCACTGATGGTCATGGCCAAAAAGCACGCTGTCTCACCTGGCTTCGTGTCCGACAGAGCTAGTATCAGTGATGAGCAGTTAGACGTTAAAGTTTATTGAACTCTTCGATAGCTGAGATTTATCGGTACAGACTTGGTTTTAAAGATTTTACAGATCTTTAATTACTTATTTATACCCAAAGTTACGTTAAAAATAGCAAGAAAAACGAATCTTTGTCGGCTCATAACTTTTTAATGACTTTTTATTTTACTATTCTGTTTCCGTACAGACAAAATTAATAATAAGTCAAAACGATATGATGTTTAACTTTGGATGCACAATGTCAAACAGTGGAGTAATACTATTCCGAAATTTGTATGGAAAATATATTGACTAGTGGCACCTTAATTGGAGAAAACTGTGCGGAAAGGGTTTTTCGGTACTTAATTAATAAAAATATAGGAGAATGTTCAGAGATATTCAAACTTAAAGCATTTCGTCGTCGTCGTTTCAGCCGATAGACGTCCACTGCTGGACATAGGCCTCCCCCAATTTTGGGGGGGGGTTTGCCGTAATCGCCACGCTTGGCAGGCGGGTTGGCGATCGCAGTATAGTATGATGGTGGAATAAATAGAGAACGCTGCTGCCCATTCTCCGGTAAGACCCTTAGACGCCTTTACGACACCCACGGGAAGTAAGGGGTGGTGCAATTCTTTAAGTCCGGCACCACACAGACAAAAACATTTATTTCAAATAAACCAATTACGGGCACATTTGAATTGTCAAGGGGTCGGTCAGTCAGAAAGATAAAGCTAGTAGCCCATTCCAAAGCATAGTAGGAACCTGTGGAGAAGAAGGAACAAGAAACTCCACGGACAGTCTTTTCAATCATAAAATTGTTACAAAATGTTGGTTACATGATTCATGTTGAAATTATACATGTGAGAACGACGTAGAAAGATGTGCACGTTAAAAGCGTCCGCTAGAAAAAAGATAAAAAAAACAATTCAGTGGCAAAATAATAATAAGTGGCGTATTAATTATTATTGTTAATAATGCTACTTTTTTAGCGATAAATGGGAGCTCTTTCTTTTTTGTTACCATAATATTATAGTTCCCAAAGTCAGTCAAAGTAATGCAGGCATATAATGAGTCTGTAAATTCTCGTCGCTTACTCTCTAGCCTAGTTAACTATTATTCAGATCACTAAACAGCCGGTTATTCATCAAATCAAACACCAAAATTTCCACTGAACTCATCTATAGAGCATGTTATCGTTTCCACTAAATTCTGAAGCACTTGTAATCTTCGTCGGAGATAAAAAATTAATACCTTTTGATACCGCACTATGTTTGGTACGGTAGGATGCACATTAGTGTTAGCAAAACTTGTACAATCTGGCCTCTTGTTCGATTGAAACTCCGTACTACGCCAGGCCAACTCAAGGTCAAAGTGTTACCACTTAAATGCGGCCAACTGTACTAAAATGACTTATTAAAGAGCCCTTTGCTGGCGCATTTGGCAATGTCATCGGTTTTTTTGTTAATAATGATTACCATCATCATTTGCGAAGCCTTAAAACATGATAAAATTATTGTTTTTTTTTATTGGCTTAATAATGATTTATTGGATATTCATTTTGTTATTGCTGTGGACAAAATGGATTGCTACAGTTTTAAACAATTTCTGGGATCAATTGAAGGTGATTTTTTTGGTGCCCGTTAGGGGCGAAGCCTGCCGGGTCAGCGGGATTGTCCGAAAGGGTTACCGCTGGCCCGGAACATAAAGGGCTAAGGAAGGAACACGGGTGGGTTTTAGTCAGTACGAGTCTGACACTCCCTTCCGCTCCACCCAGAGCGGGAGGAGTCATTTGATCCCATCCGCAAAAAAAGGTGATTTTTTTAATATTAAGAAAAATACCAGATCGCGACTTACTTGGGCTGTTATATTGACTTCACTAGAGCAATACTTGAGTATCATTGGTGAACATTGTGGACAACACAAACATACACATTCATAAACACAGCTTCTTCCCATGGGGCAGAAACTACAGAACGCCACCAGCTACGATCCTTACATACTCCTTTTGTTTCGTTTACGCCCATGCATCTGCTGATACACGCAAGCCGGTTGCCAGTACTACACACCTGAACTTTCTGGACAACATCGCCAATAAGGTAAACCTTATAAGAAGTCCTAGCGTAGAATATGTTATAAGAAGTCCTAGCGTAGCATATGTTATAAGAAGTCCTAGCGTAGAACATGTTATAAGAAGTCCTAGCGTAACATAATTATGTTCTCTTGGCGTCCCCTCCCGGCGTTGCATTGTGAACAAGGTGGCTTCAAATTAATTTGTCATTGTCAAGTTATCTTGAGGAGTACAGATGCCAGCACATCAAGCTACTACAATTTGTTAATATTCTTTAATAGATTTTCAACTTTGTCGCTAAGGCATCAGGTTCAAGGTTGATTGGGACTGTACAATTGTAGTATATAATGGCATAAAATTAAATTTATTTATTAACATTTTATGCACACGTAGAAAACATATTGTACAAAGGCGGAGTTAATGCCTGAGGCATTTTTTACTAGTCAATCTTAGGGTGATGCAGAGACAAAACATGGCAGGTGCAACATACGGGATAAATAGCTAGGATACGAGTATAAAATACAAGAATAAATGCTAATACATAGATAGATACATACATAATTATAAACAAAATGAACTGTCAGGAAAAAAAAATCAGTAGAGGAGAAAACGAATATGTATTCTGACGGATATGTTCACGTGCCTTCACTTTAAAAAATAACCGACTGGTTACTGTCCTGATGTTCAGAGGAAGCGCATTCCAAAGAAAGACCACCTGGACAAAGAAAGAAAAATTAATGAAGCTATAACGGTGAGAAGGACATCGTAGAAGACGATTGTTGGTGGAACGAAGATTTTTAGCATGGGCAGAGCAAATATTGAATTTGGCATACATTTTAAATTACTATACCAAATCAAACGAAACTGACGAAGCGTGGGAGTACTGTGCCTCTACCTAACCTTTCGAGGTATACAGGCGTGATGCTGTTATAAATGCCAGATCACTATGATATGATTATAACTCAGATCCTTTTAGAGCCTAAAGCAGATACTGAAGTTTATGGTAGAGCAACTGGAGAAAAGTTGATAAGACATTAAATGAGGTGAAATAAAACGATATAGTTTTACTGCATCTGAGATAAATAGAAAGACATAATCATAATTAATACTATAATATTATTTCTAAGATACGTATCTTGCTTTATCATGTTTTACGATTTGCAGTTAGTAAAATTTTTGTTGCCAAACACAACGCGATTTTTTTTATATGCGCTCGCTGTCATCCTATGCGATACTAATCATCTATTAGTGTGCATACAAAGAATGAGAAGAATTGCCAAACTTAAGTGGCAGTGGGCAGGGCACATTGCTCGCAGAACAGATGTCCGATGGGGCCGAAAGGTTCTGGAGTGGCGACCGCGTATCGGAAGACGTAGCGTTGGAAGGCCTCCCACAAGGTTGTCCGATATGAAGGCCGCAGGAACGGAATGGAGGCCTATGTCCAGCAGTGGACGTCTTTCGGCTGAAATGATGATGATGATGAGTGTGCATACACACAAGCGACATGCGTCAACGGCAGAGGCAACTGCAGCGGTCGTGGCGTTAGCGGCTGCCACCGACAACGTGTCGTGTCAGATGACAGCGCATATTAAAAAAATCATCATCATCATCATTTCAGCCGAAAGACGTCCACTGCTGGACATAGGCCTCCCCCAAAAGGGGGGGTTTGCCATAATCGCCACGCTTGGCAGGCGGGTTGGCGATCACAGTATGGTATGGTGGTGGAATGCATAGAGAACGCTGCTGCCCATTCTCCGGTACGCCCCTTAGTCGCCTTTTACGACACCCACGAGAAGTATGGGGTGGTGCTATTCTTTAAGTCCAGCACCACACAGACACGGTACGTAGTACGTGAGCACGATTCTCAAATATTTACATAAACGGCATGTTGTTGACGGCAGCCTCTGACGTATCGATAGCTGCAGTTTCCTCTGCCGTTGACGCATGTCGCTCGTAAATATGGTCCAAGTCGATTGAAGTATTGGATCTTTTCACAAATAAATTGCTTCACGAGCCCTACACATGGAGCGATGTCCTGAAAACGATGACGGTGGCAAGGTGGGTGCAACAGGCGGAACCGGGAATTATGGTACAACTAAAAAGACGTGTCAGTAGAGTATGCAATATATACTGAGTTGTTTAATTGAAATCCCCGCCGAAGTTAATTTAGTCCTTACCTGGCAAAATACTGGAAACTTAAACACAGCGGTCATCTAAATTAAACGCTGACTGTTCATACATCGACTGTGAATACAAAAGCGAGCTGAAAGCTGGTGTAAGCTGTGTGAGGTAGTTTCAACCGTTTTCATACAACCTGCACTTGAAGTGGACTACTAACGAGAAATGAATTACTAATACTCCTGTTAGACCCTACTAGCCGAGTTTAATGAACCCAAACTGGGACTTCAACACAATATAGTCCCATTTTCCATTTTAACTACTTCTAGTTGTTTGGGGTCGAGATGAGCCACTAACTCTCTTCCCGAGTGTGTCGTCAAATTATGTACTGTTGTTTTGGTAGGATGATGTTTTTGATGGATGAAAACTGCCCCAGATTCGTTATTTTGTCGTTTGCTCCCTGAAGTATGAAATGTGGATGAAAAAATTCGAAAGTCAGGATTTGTTCTTCGATCTGGGACATCAAATTTTAATTGGCAGTTCCTTGTCACCTTGTCACAATAATAATTACTGTCGATATTCTTTTCGATAAAAAAATCGTATTAATGATTTGTAATCCTTAAAAAAATCGATAAAAACTGAATCGTTTTTTTTTAATAATGCATAATATTATTCTGTTTTTATTCCGTGCCTCCGAAAGCACGTTAAGCCGTTGGTCTCGGCTGTCATTCGTGGATCTTTGACAGTCGTTACGGGTAGTCAGAAGCCGGAAAGTCTGACAACCAGTCTTACCAAGGGGTATCGTATTATCCAGTAACTGGGTTGTGGAGGTCAGATAGGCAGTCGCTCCATGTAAAATACTGGTATTCAGCTGCATCCGGTTAAACTGGAAGCCGACCCCAACATAGTTGGGAAAAGGCTAGGCAGATGATGATGATTATTCTGTGTTTTTATTTACGTGAAATTTACGCCCTGTTTGTTCCTCCTATTCTCTTGGGATAATGATTTGATTCCACAACTATGTATGTACAGACGCCAGCACCTCAAGCTACCCAAAACTGTCAAATTTTCCCAATCAACTTTGAACCTTAGGTTTTAGCGATATAGTTGAAAATCTATTAGAGAAATTTGACAGATTGTAGAAGCTTGATGCGCTGGCATCTGTACGTAAGTACATAATCGAGGTAACTATTTGGTGAAACCCAAGCATGCATACTCATGCACACAGACAATACTGTGCAGTGCCTACATATTAGATAGATCGGTTAGCCAAGCATGCTATTGACATTATCAGTTGTATTATGTACTAGGTAGGCGATGTGCTACTATAGAACCTAATCAGTCAGTACACAGTCATGTCACTCACTGGATAAAGCCAGCTTTTCTTTACACAGTGTGACTGGGTTTTCAAGAGCAAATTTGGTTTTGCAAGTCAGCAAAGAACTCACGAAAGGAATGAAAATTAGCCTGGGTCGCTGTCGCCAGATACGGTGAAGAGGACTATGTATACAACGTTATTTTTAGTATATGCGAAACCTGAATATACATAGTTTGTTCAGAATAAGTAACTGAATCGTTTCCAATAATTTTTACCCTATTTTATATTTTGTCCCAAAAATATTTAAAAAAGGTTAAAAGCTGGACACCGAGCGACACTAAGTAGGTTATCCAATCTCCGCGCCGAACGATTAGGTACCTAGGTACTATTATCAATGAGCGCAAGACGGCGCGGCGCGAGTGGCGCGGGTAACTTAACAAGCTTATAACTTTGTGATTTTTCATGATACAGTTTTGATATTTTGTACATAGATTCTTTACATAAAAATACTAGATACGTGTTTCGGGTTTCGCATATACTAAAAATAATGTTGTATAAAGCTAAACTTAAAGAAAAATATGTACAAAGTGATGTTGATAACTGAATTTCAGTTGCGAGTGGAGGTTCTTTTAAATGCCTGCATCACTTACATTGTTTATCAAGGTTTTCAATATATTCGGTAGGTAGTTCGCTATTTTTGCAATAGTCAATCCTTTAAGAGTTTTGTTGAGCAATGAAAGAATATTATCCCGTCATATCTATAAAAGGTGGATACTTTTCAAAGAACCCTCATGACGAGACGTGGCCCTAATTCCTTGTAGGAAGATAATAGATTCATATTCGATGGCGGAAACGTCTATTGATATAGGTATCAATAGACGTTCGCCGATCTTCTTGTTATTCTGTCCCAGCTAGGGCTGGGACAGAATAACAAGAAGATCGGCGCCATACCATGAGGGACTACTAGTCCCTGCGAAGGTTCAATTTTTGTAACAGGTAAGCCGGAGTAGATAATTGTCTTTAATAAGATTATATTATTTGTCTGTATAGAATACTGACTGTGCTATTTTTCAAAGGGAAGCCGGTAGGGATCGAGGTGCATGAAACCTTCGCCACTGGTAGGTACGTTCGGCGATTTCAAAAGAATGTCCGTCCTGCAAATGCGCTTGCACTTATTGTACATGAAGCGGCGTGTCTCTTCGCGCATGCGTTTTCGCTCGTTCTGATTGATAGGCTAGGTAGATTGATTATCTACCTAGCCTTTTCCCAACTATGTTAATGGCGGCTTCCAGTCTAATCGGATGCAGCTGAATACCAGTATTTTATATGGAGCGACTGCCTATCAGTCCACAACTCAGTCACTGGGTAATACGAGTGATACCCCTTGGTAAGCCTGGTTGTCTACCCGTAACGACTGTCGAAGATGAATGACAGCTGGGACCAACGGTTTAACGTGCTTTCCGAGCCACGACCTCAATCTAGACCCCTTGTCTTTGTATGTAGAGATGGTCACCCATCCGCGGAACAACCGCGGTAAGCGTAGCTTAACCTGATCGATCGACCCGTGGGGCTGTAATAAGTTAGCCACAAGCCCCCACGCGAGCGGCTGTTATTATTTTACCACTAGCCCCTGGGTTTTCGTTCGTTTTACGGAGCTTATTTTCTGTACCTATCTGTTTTGTGCCTCTATACCGGACACGTTAAGGCTCCTTCAAAAAATCCCGCGCGACACGAAGGCACCGAAAGTCGTGCAACGGGCGGTGCCTTTGTGTCGCGCGCGATTAAATCGCGTGTCGCGCCTGTTTGTAGGAGCGTTTATTCTCAGCATTTAACTTTTTATACTCGTACAATTCTGTATCAGTAGTTTTGTATTCAGAAATATGAATGGCAATTAAAATTTATAGAATATGTATAAATCATAATATACAGGGTTATTGGTAAAACATTAACAACCTCTTAAGAGGTCATTGTACTAATCATTATGAACAACTTTTACTATGGGAACAAACCCGAAATCGCGAAAAAAAAATCAACTGTTCCCTACATTATGTTCGTATAATATCTCGTTAAAATGTAGGAACAGCTGATATTTTTTCGCGATGTCAGGTTTGGTCCCATAGTAAAAGTTGTTCATAATGATGAGTACAATGACCTCTTAAGAGGTTGTTAATGTTTTACCAATAACCCTGTATAATCGTAATGGCTGTTGTGGGATCAATGTATTTTTTTTCATTAATAACGATGACCTTTTGAATTCAAAATGGAGGATCAGACAATTCCAGAAATGTATCATAGTGATTTTTGGTGAGGCAGACAAACAATTGATTTCTCTATATTATTTTATTTTACAATTTGCGAGAATGTTCCCGCAAGAAAACGTTTGTAAGAAACGTAAGAAGCCACATGTAATCAAAAGGAATCACATAGTTCTCTGCGAATAACCAAAAATCTAGAACCTTTTTGGGGTAACAAAGGATTGGATCTAAGATTGTGTAATCTTGCTAAGATTGCAAACGTTCTCAAGTCAATTAATATCTTGTTAAATTCTGTGTTACAGTAATTTCCTTTATGAAATTTCTCTTATTTTTAAGGGCATTGTGCAATCTGCCTATGGGCCTACTGCCAGAAATAAGCCGTAAATAGTACTTGAAAAAGAAGACCGTTTTTTTTTTCCACTGATAACTTTTCACATTACAAACAGACACTTTAATTTATTAGTATCACACTAATATTATAAAGGCGAAAGTTTGTGAATGTGTGTGAGTATGTGTGTGGGGTGCGTGTGTGTGTTTATATGTTTACTTCTTCACGCTCAAACGGCGGGACCAATTTTGATAAAACTTTGTGTGGAGGTAGCCGACACCTTGGATTAACATATAGGCTACTTTTTATCCCGATGTTGCCACGGTATAACATTTACGCGGGTGAAACCGCGGGGCGCAGCTAGTGTTTATATAATTATATGTTTCAGGTATGTGAGATGATATTATTTATTAATGTTAATATGAGATGAAGACAGGTAAAAATAACAATATTAAAAATAACAATATTAAATTCTAACTTAACTAAAATTATCTACACAGAAACTAGAAAATGGCGTCGAAAAACTCATCCGCATCGCTTGTATGGCGATGCTTAGCCTCTGGCCAAGGTAAAAGCTAGCCCTTGGGTCACGGGAAGTGTCAACCAGCCGTTTTGAAATTTCTTTAAAAAGACCATGAGCACTTGGACCCCACGGCCCGAGGGTTTCCACCCCAAACGGCTCGAAAATATAATTTCCGATGAGGTTATTATATTTTCGCCGCTTGAGGTTTTCCGCAGCCGCAGCAGCAGCGCCAGCACAGCATGCCGAGCCAGGAAGATGGGATGGCGCAAGAGTATCGACACACGTAGCGTCCCACACTAAAGGCCTACCCACCTTCCATGGAAATAAAGACATACCGTCCGGTCTCTTGCCATCGTCGCGTGCCAAGCCATTGGGTTCTAATACAGCTGGAACGCCGACCGTGACAAGAGCTCGTCGGATGATGTCATTAATGTTCGCGTGCCGCGCTAAGCGACCCGTATTTCGGCTGCAAGACAGGCCGTGGTGTCCGAGGCTGTTGACATCTTCGCCACAGTGACAGCGATGGGGAGAACAGCAAGGAGTGCCTAGTCGTAGGGAAGCAGCGAGGCGAAAAGTAGTGTCGTCGAACAAAGTGCCTATGTTCGACGAAGGTAGTGCATGAAGCCACAGACCCGACTCCCACCTACCCACAGCCAGCAGGCGCGCACGCTCCGCAGTAGTAGCAGACGAGTTAAGTAAATTGTTCTGTACTACTCTGCAGAGCGGCTCATCCCACCGTCTCTGGGAAGATGGATTGTCGGGTGGATCTGTATTTGGGCAAGCGAGTCTCCAGGCATCCATAGCCTCGGTGAAATACGGCACATCAGAATTAATCAGTGTGGAGGCTAGGATTTTCCTGATTAATTTATCAGTGCCGTGGACCGAAGATATGAAAGCCGGTAAACTAATACTAGAAATTTTGCGGACGCCGAGGCCCCCCATACGAATGGGAAGAGTAGCTTGTGCCCAAGCTCGGTCGTCCATGGCCACATTTAAAATGGAAGTTAATGTATGCCTGATAATTTGGTCCATTTTGTCTAATAGGTGAGTGTGCTTCCATAAATGGGAAGCGCGAAGGAAATATGTTAATTTAGGGCCGAAACAGCAGTAGGGGATTAAGGTTATGGCCGAATGCATATTAATTTGGAACAATTTTTCCGAAACGTCATTGAAATTTTGAATTTTTTCGTCAATAAAAAAGGGAAAGGAATTGTCAAAGATTGGAGACCCAAGGAGGCGAAGAGAGCTTTTTTCAATTATTTTGATTTCTGGAGCTATTGCGTTAAATTTGGGAAGTGTCAGATGTCTGTCAGTACTGTCCGCTAAATATAGTTCACATTTCGAAAGATTGAGATCAAGGCCAATGGAATGAAGTTCATTTTTAAAAAATTGAGGTCATGTAATACAGTTTTTGCATCGCCTCCCAAGGTTCCATCATCAAGATACCAAACGTTAAATTTGGAATTTAGCTGTCGAATAATTGGGTGTATGGCTAAACTAAAAATCACTGGCCCAAGGGGGTCACCTTGTTGACAGCCAACAGCAGATTCCAAAACGTTGTCCCGATACAGTAATTTAGAAGGGTGTCTGTAACATTGCCAAATGAAACTATAAATTTGGGGTATTTCTTTTCTAGTTTCTGCCAGCAAGGTGTCCCTATTAACAGAATTGAAGGCATTCTTTATGTCAACCTTCAGGATGACCTCTCCTTTTCCAGAATTTAGGTAGGTCGACAATGCGTGTACGGCAGCCTCACAGCCCCCTTTGGAGCCGTAACCTAGCTGCAGGGGCTGAAATTTTTCCGAAACAACCTCACCGTAAAATTTACAACAAATTTTGGCTGCCATACGGCGGTAAGTAGTGCCCACGGCAATGGGCCGAATGCCGCCATCCTTCTTACGCAGGGCGCATAAATTGGCCCCGTACAGAACGTCGATGACGGCCTCGTTCACCTTGCCGGAGAGCATAAGGTTAATCAAAGCCGTAAGCTCATTCAAGAGCAACTCACCAGCTGCCCCGGCGCCTGAACAAATAAGGTCCTTAATGTGCTGAGGACTCAGGCCGTCGAGGCCGCCAGCGGAGCCGTTCCGGAAGGAGCAAACGGCTGTGACCAACTCTCGACCTGTAATGGTGAGGGAGTGGTTATCAGGATCAGGAGGGTCGGGAAAAGAAAGGCCATCCGCTGCGGCAGGGTGTTTGCTCTCCAGAGCTGCGAGTGTTTCTGGAGAACACGGTGCCACCACATCACTACTAAAAAGAATCCTGGCTGCTCCGCTAATGTCACCTTCCCCTAACTTAGATTCTACCAGATGGGATATACCTCTTGATGAGGTATATCTCTGTGTCTGCAATTTGGAATCTAAATTATGAGCCGAAATATTACAGTTTTCTTTAATTTGTGCAGTTAATGTCTTTTTGGTTGCCAAATTCTTTTGTACATGTAGAATTCTGTAAGGGAAGGTGAGTAGTTGTTCCCAAGCACTTAGCGAGTTCTCGCGGGCGGCGAGGCGAACGCAACCTGCTAGGTGTTGCGCCTTTAAGGGTTAGCGGGTATCTTGATTCAAAGACGTTTCCAGATGATCTGTGTTTATTCAGTAAATTGTCCTATTTATATTTACTTTCACCTTGGTACAAGTAATGCTTAGCCTAAGATATTACATATTATTTAAACCACCACCTTCGTCAGATGTCGCTCGATGCGCCGCGCATGCGCGGAGCGCGCATAGTAGCACAGCCAATCAACGTCGTCCGGCGCGCACCTCGCTAGACTATAAGTAGGTGCGGGCGCGCCGCGCGCGTCCTTTCCTCGGGCTGCCGGCTTTGCGTGAAGATCTCTGCGTGTCATCGTGTCGTGTGTCGCCGTGCCGCGCCGCCGCGTGGCTTCTACCGCGTCGTGTGTCGCCGTGCCGCGCCGCGTGCCACCTCTGCTGCCGGCTTTGCGTGAAGATCTCTGCGTGTCATCGTGTCGTGTGTCGCCGTGCCGCGCCGCCGCGTGGCTTCTACCGCGTCGTGTGTCGCCGTGCCGCGCCGCGTGCCACCTCTGCTGCTTCGATGATCTTCACGCATGTCGTCAGCCTTGAGCCCAAACCGTTCTTTTCAGAGCGAACTTCTTATTTCTTAACAGAGCCACGTACGTCCTTTTCAGGGCGGTCTTCTTCTCTGTTTCTTTAACTGATTTGTCAAACAACGAGGTGGGTAGGTATCGGAGGTAAGTGACTCGCTCTGTGTCACTACATCACTCCCCCCTAAGTGAAGCGTACATTTGGTTTCACAGTGCGGCCGCTTCTTGTGACGTAGGTATGTTTACTCGGTGCGTTCGATGTGTGAGTGTCTGCTGATGCGTTTCGATGTCCTTGAGTCGGCGAATGTGTCACAGGCGACAGCGAGTTCGACGTTGTTGTTTCTGTGTTGTCTACGTTGTACATATACGCCGGCTTCAATCTGTCGACCGACACGATGGCGGTGCGACGAGGTAGGCGCAATGTAAACTGCTTTCCTTCTTCGCTGCGTTGTAGTATCTCGAACGGGCCGTCGTAAGGTGGTGTGAGTGGGCTGCGCACAGTGTCGTTTCGCAGAAACACGTGCGTACATGTTGCGAGATCTTTGTACACGAATGTGTTCGCGTTTGTTGATTGGTTTCTTTTCCAGGGCGATAGCGACGACATTGTTTCACTCAACTGACGTACGAATTCAGCGTCTTCAATTTTCGGCGTTGTAGGCACGAAGAAATCGGACGGAATGCGTAGTGTTGTACCGTACGTCATTAGGGCTGCGCTGACGGAGGTATCATCACGAAGTGCGGTACGTAATCCTAGGAGAACTGTGGGTAGTTCCTCGCTCCACCGTGTCGCGGCTGCTCGCGCCATCAATGCCGACTTTAGTGAGCGGTGCCATCGCTCGACTTGACCATTCGCTTGTGGGTGGAATGCAGTGGTGCGAATGCGATTGATGCCGAACTTTTTCATCAGCGATGTGAATAGCGCAGACTCAAATTGTCGCCCTTGGTCTGTTGTGAGTCGTAACGGGCATCCGAATCGTGATATCCACCCGTCGTATACGGCTTTGGCGACAGTCTCAGCGGTGACGTCACGCGTAGGGATCGCTTCTGGCCACTTGGTGCAGCGGTCGATCATCGTGACGAGGTATCGATAGTCATTAGATGGAGGTAGTGGTCCGACGATGTCAACATGAATATGTTCGAAGCGCGTTGACTCTTCGAATTTACCGAGCGGGCTCTTCACGTGTCGTTGGACTTTCGCGCGCTGACAGCCGATGCAGGCCCTTGCCCAGGTAGTGACGTCTTTGTTCATGGAAGGCCAGAAGAATTTTGTTGCCATTATTTTTCTTGATGTTCGTACTCCGGGGTGACTTAAGTCGTGTTGCGCTTTGAAGGCGGCAAAACGATAGGTTTGTGGTAAATACGGTCGAACGTTGTTTGTTGATGTTTCGCATAGTATGGGTTGTTGAACTCCAGGCATAGTCAGTCGGGTGAACTTCAGCTTGGGGTTGTTCAGGCACGATTGTAGTTCGGAGTCGTCTTCATATTCTCAAACAAGTTGATTGTAGTCGATAGTCGAGTTTAGTAGTTCGACCTCTTCTATCCGTGATAAAGCGTCAGCTGCCTCGTTCCTATCGCCGTGTATATATTTGATATTTGCGCAGAATTGGCTTATATAGTGAAGTTGTCGTTCTCTTCTAGGCGTGTCGGTGCTGCTCGGCGTTCTTGTGAGTGTGTACGTTAAAGGTTTGTGATCGGTGTATATTATCAGATCGTTGCCTTCTATTAGCCGTCGTAGATGTTGGACAGCGGTGTACATAGCCAATAGTTCGCGATCGTACACGCTGTAGCGTCGCTGCGTCTCGCTCATTGTTTTTGAGTAAAATGCGAGAGGTTTCCACACGTTGTCGACTTTTTGTTGAAGAACGGCGCCGATGCTAGTGTTCGACGCGTCGGTAAACAAACATAGCGGTGCGCTAGGTACCGGGTGCGTCAGCGTAGTTGCTTCGAGTATGCTTTGGCGGCATTTCTCGAACGCTTCTTCGGCTTCTGGCGTCCAGGCGATTGGTGATTTATCGTTCTTTTTGCTGTTATGTAGGTATTTGTTGAGGTGGTTTTGGTGTTCGGCTTGGTGAGGTAGGCAGCTGCGGTAAAAGTTTAGCATTCCCAAAAATCTTCGTAATTCTTGTATTGTTGTCGGTTTCGGGTAGTTGGTTATAGTTTGGATGCGGTCTTGCGTGGGTTTAATTCCTTATTGTGTGACTTCATATCCGAGAAATTGTATCTTGTTCGTGCCGAACTCGCATTTTTCGATATTAAGTGTGATGCCGTAGTTGTTCAGTCGTTTAAGCACTTGATGTAGGTGGCGCTGATGTTCTTCTTCATTATTTGAGTAGATGAGTAAATCGTCGACGAAACAAAATACGATATCGTCGAGTCCTCGCAGTACCTCGTGCATGAAACGTTGAAATGTTTGCCCCGAGTTGCGTAGGCCGAACGGCATGCATGTAAACTCGAAGAAACCAAATGGCGTTATAATGGCGGTCTTGACAGCGTCTTCTTCATTTATTGGTATGGAATAATAGGCCATCTTCATATCGAGTTTTGAAAAAACTTTCTTCCCATGTAGTTGGTACGTAAAGTCTTGCATTCTCGGAATTGGGTAGCGGTCGGGTACAGTCACGGCGTTAAGTCTTCGGTAATCGCCGCATACACGTAATGAGCCATCTTTTTTCTTGACGACGTGTAATGGGCTGGCCCATGGGCTTTTAGAAGGTTTACAAATACCCATCTCCATCATCTTCTTCGTCTTCACGTCGGGGTTTGCAGAAGTCTTGAGTGACATGGGTCGCAGAACATCTGGATACTTCCTCAGGATGTCGTGGTATGCATGGTTACGGTCGATTAAGTAGACGGCTTCTTCAGTGGCTTGAATTCTTATGGTGTTCACGGCGAGATCGGTAACGCGGTCGATGAGTTTCCGTTGATGTAAATCGACTAGTAATTTGTGATTTACTAGGAAATCTGCGCCCAATATTGATGTCTTGACGTCGGCGACGACGAATGTCCATTTAAAGCTTCTACGTAAACCTAGGTTGAGCTCAAGTGTACGCTCTCCGTAGGTACGTATTTGTGTGCCGTTTGCTGCGAATAATTTGTAGGTACTGTCTGCCGGCTTCGAATATTTCTTGTTTCTTGCTGCTAAAACTGATATGTCGGCTCCGGTGTCAACAAGAAACTTCTCTCGGTTGTTGATATCGATGATGCAGAGGCGGTGACTTCGTTGGCTTACATCGACTTCGGCCACAGTCGATGTATGTTCTAGTTTTCCTTCTTGATTTTAGAACAAGGTGACTCGCATTTGCGTGCTTTGTCACCGAATCGGTAATGATAGTAGCACAACCAATCAGCATCGCCCGGTTTGCTCGATCCGCGGGAGTTTTGGCGCGACGTGCTGCGGTGGCGCGACCACGACGTGTAGCGGGAACGGGAGCGAGAGGGGCGGGCGTGCGCCGCGCGTTGTTGCTGACTTGTACGTAGCTCGGCGATTTCAACTGATAACTTCTCGATTTGTGTTGCTAGCAGTTCTACTTGCAAATTCGTGATGGCTGATGATGAGTGATGACTTCCGCAGAAATCTTCGATCTGGTCGTCCTTTGACATTCTGCTGGATCTCGACTGTTCTTCTATATTTAGGTATCAGACCGTAGGCGTCTTGACTCCTCTTCGTATTGCGGCTTGAGTTTTCGGGGTCACCAATTTAAGGGTTAGCGGGTATCTACCAGATATACCAGATGGGATATACCTCTTGATGAGGTATATCTCTGTGTCTGCAATTTGGAATCTAAATTATGAGCCGAAATATTACAGTTTTCTTTAATTTGTGCAGTTAATGTCTTTTTGGTTGCCAAATTCTTTTGTACATGTAGAATTCTGTAAGGGAAGGTGAGTAGTTGTTCCCAAGCACTTAGCGAGTTCTCGCGGGCGGCGAGGCGAACGCAACCTGCTAGGTGTTGCGCCTTTAAGGGTTAGCGGGTATCTTGATTCAAAGACGTTTCCAGATGATCTGTGTTTATTCAGTAAATTGTCCTATTTATATTTACTTTCACCTTGGTACAAGTAATGCTTAGCCTAAGATATTACATATTATTTAAACCACCACCTTCGTCAGATGTCGCTCGATGCGCCGCGCATGCGCGGAGCGCGCATAGTAGCACAGCCAATCAACGTCGTCCGGCGCGCACCTCGCTAGACTATAAGTAGGTGCGGGCGCGCCGCGCGCGTCCTTTCCTCGGGCTGCCGGCTTTGCGTGAAGATCTCTGCGTGTCATCGTGTCGTGTGTCGCCGTGCCGCGCCGCCGCGTGGCTTCTACCGCGTCGTGTGTCGCCGTGCCGCGCCGCGTGCCACCTCTGCTGCCGGCTTTGCGTGAAGATCTCTGCGTGTCATCGTGTCGTGTGTCGCCGTGCCGCGCCGCCGCGTGGCTTCTACCGCGTCGTGTGTCGCCGTGCCGCGCCGCGTGCCACCTCTGCTGCTTCGATGATCTTCACGCATGTCGTCAGCCTTGAGCCCAAACCGTTCTTTTCAGAGCGAACTTCTTATTTCTTAACAGAGCCACGTACGTCCTTTTCAGGGCGGTCTTCTTCTCTGTTTCTTTAACTGATTTGTCAAACAACGAGGTGGGTAGGTATCGGAGGTAAGTGACTCGCTCTGTGTCACTACACGCCTCTAGAGGTCTAGTGCCGCGGGGAACTCGCTTCAAAACAGGAATAGAGTTTTTTAATTTGGACAGGGTTTTCCAAAACGGGTCAAAAGTGGTTGTAGCTGGAGTTGTCGGTGTAGCTGTTGAGACAGGGTCTGAGATGAGCACATTTGGTGGTCTGTGCACCTTTCCAATGTGCACATTCAAACCCCGCTTACCTTTAAAAATCGTACCTGGGTACACAGCGGACATCTCTCCAGGATGCTCAGCGATGTAGAAGGTTGACAAGCACTGTTATCTACCACATCGCTGCTACCACTAAGCATTTATGTACCTATATTATGAATTTAACTTATTAAAACTAATAAAAATAAAATCACTAAAAAAACACTAAAACGTCTATGTGACACCGATGACAATGCGGATGACAAAGACGTGAGCTGTGACGGGACCGACGCAGTAACGCAGGCGGCCTAGGGCGCCACGTCGCCGATGCATTTCGGCGCAGCCCTGGCAACCGTTGCCTGGTGACATCGGACTGGCGTCGCGTCCTCAGCGACGCGATGAGAAAATAAAAACATGAAATTCACTTCGTTAGGTCGTTGTAGTAATTGAAAAATGGGATAGCAACTTATAAGATATTGTAGGTGCTTAATAGGGTTATTTTTTCAGAACTGCCAATTACAAAAGAGATTGATAAGAATTTTATTGAAACTGATATTTTCGGCCGCTGTGTAAAATTTCTCCATCAACCAATGTTTGTTCAACAACTCTTTTAATTAGATATATGTATATTAGTCCAATTTCTTCAATACACAGACAGAATTTCTATCTATTTTCTGGTTCAAGCACAATTATATTATTTATTCCAATTATATTAGATGTCGTTTTTCGGCAGCCATATTTTGCAGCCATAGGTATGTGTAGATATATATTTTGCTGCATTATATAATAATGAAAATAGAAACACAAAACAAAAATGAAATAATAACTGGATTTCACACAAAACAGTTATTTCCACGGACATACAAAAGCACAAATGCTTACCGGACACGAGTTTTATCTAGACTACCCACATGATCACTATTCGTTTGATTGGCTGTGCACGTGAACAAAAGATTGTTTTCCAATTCTGTTCCATGTTCGAATTTTTATTGAAGTTCTAAATAACAATAGAGCATCGCCATTTTGATATTTGTTTTGTGGAATGTTGCCGTCCGAATTGACTTTTTTGTATGTTAAGAGCTGATTTTTCCATCGCCAGATAGCTTATATTTGAGGAATAAAATTGACGTTTGACTGTTTTTGTATGAAACAACTGTCGAAACTTCAAAATTATTCCTCGAATAAAGTTATCAGATCATTGAAAAATCAGCCCTAAGTTAAATAAATACTTGCGAGCTTATTTTTTCTTAGACGTTGGCAAAAAGGATGCCAAGCTTAAATGGGCTTGGGCGGGTCACGTCAGCCGCAGGTATAGTGACAGCTGGGCAACAGTCTCCACACGGTGGGTGCCTGAGGATGGACGGCGCCGCTGGGGCCGGCCCAGGAAGAGATGGCGAGATGGCCTGGACACATACCGCAAGGGTTGGATCGAGGTGGCGCTAAAAAAGGATGCGTGGAAGGATTTTGGGAAGACCTTTGCTTAGCAGTGGGACAGAGAAGGCTAATTTAAAAAAAAAAGCTTATTTTGAATAGATTCCTCTGGGCTTTTCAACTTGAACCGTTGTTATACTCGTTCCGTTCCGATGACAATACAATTTTATTTGATAGAGAAACCTGGCTAAATAATAACAGCGGGTCGATCGATCAAGTTAAGCTACGCTTGCCGCGGTTGGTCTGTGGATGGGTGACCATCTTTACATACCGATACCCCTCCGTGCCTCGGAAAGCACGTTAAGCCGTTGGTCCCGGCTGTCATTCGTGGATCTTTGTCAGTCGTTACGGGTAGTCAGCAGCCCGAAAATCTGACAACCAGTCTTACCAAGGGGTATCGTATTACCTAGTAACTGGTTGTGGAGGTCAGATAGGCAGTACCTCCATGTAAAATACTGGTATTCAGCTGCATCCGGTTAGACTAGAAGCCGACCCTAACATAGTTGGGAAAAGGCAGGCAGATGAGATAACATAAAGCTGCTTCCTAGTTTGACCTCGCAAAAATAAAGTTTTTTTTTAGAGGGTTTTCATTATTGTATTTCTAATAAAACAAGGATTAACTATTTCAACAAGCCGTACAACTAATGAGTATAGTATGATGTTTGTATTTCTTCATCCGAGAGATACTAGTAGTTAATTAGTTTACTGCATCTGCCGTGTATGGAAACACGATTTTGCACTATTTATGCTAGCTCGTCGTTTACTCATTTTATAATAATTTAGTTATTATGAGGTAAAGTTATTAGCCGCATTACTTGGTAAGGAAGCTAACACCTCATTAAAAATACTGAAGTGAAGTGTGATGCAAGTTTTATTTTAACGCAAACTAGAACATTTTTATAAGGGAAAGAAAGGATCAAAAACAAAAGAAAAAGCGGTTCAAACCGGTATGAGAAAGTTTTTAGTGGATAAGACAGAGATTAAAACAGAAGACGATCTAGGAATGGATCGAGGCGGGGGGGGGGGAAGGGGGTTCAGGGGATCAGAACGGAATAATTCGAATAATACCCACTTAGATGTTAGTACGGCTTTTGAACAACTTTTGCACTGTTTGGGAATCAAAACGAGATGCTAACATAATATCAATTGTTTAGTCTTGATTGACTAATCGTATTGACGAATATTGTATCCAAGAAATAAGTAATCAAGAATATTTCCAATTAGCGACCACAGGTGATTGAAAATATTATCCTTGATCCTAAAAATACCTAACCTGTCTTAAAAGTTTCGTTTTTATTGTAATAACCCATCCCTGAGAGGTTAAACAAGCTGTGCCCTGTGGTTACGCACACATAAACGCCCGGGGAAATATTGGGATAAAAAGTATCCTATGTCGTAATCCAGATGGTCTACTCATGTGACAAATTTCATTTAAACCTGTTTAGCCGTTTTTTCGTGAAAACGTAACTAACAAACATACTAAAAAAAAAATAGTTTAGATTTGTATTAACATTTTGAACCACTCTATCTTTCAACAAAATCATTCAACAAAAAACTACATTCACTTTTATAACAAAACTTTTTCCACGAAATAGAAAACCTCACTGTTCCACGCCAAAAGCCACATTCTTATAACATTCAAACATCACAAAGGAAAAAAAAAAAAGAAATGTGTTGCCAGTCGCCATGCTGTTCTGAAATCAAAATCTAAACAATTCGGTATGTAGGTCGCACAGTGCTGGGATTACCATAATCTTGACATCAACTGACGGTCGGCTGGCACCGAAAGAGATTAGGTACCTACAATGTTGACTAAGGACTAAAATTACAATCTGTATGAGTAATTATACTTTAAGAAGTAGTGGAGCGGATATTCTTGTCGCCAGTGGAATTTGTTTGTTGCTGTTTTGACATTGGTGTGTCAGTGCTCATACAACGCGTCAGGCGGCAGAGGCAACTGAAGCTGTCGCCAACATGCCGCTCGTGTTTGACTCGGTGCTCAAATCCACGAATGTGTTGTCGGTTTTACATCGAGGTTTAGAACATTTATTTTACGCGATGTTAGATTTTATGGCTGAAAATTCAGCATGAATGCAAACAACCGGTCGATTCTGTAAAAATCTCACCGTGAAAACTTAGGTGAAGTGAGTTTGTTTTTGCTAGGAATTGAGACTATTGATAGATTATATATTATTGATATTATTATGTATACTTAGGTTAAGGTATGTATCTATGGGTCTTTGTTACCTGATAATAAATGGTTTATTATTATTATAGCTCACTTCACCTAAGTTTTCACGGTAAGATTTTTACAGAATAGCACCGCTGTATTGTTTCAGCTATTACTAATCGGCACGAGTACTTATCTAAATAACAGATGCCTATCATTTCGATACTGTAGTAACAAAGGTCACAAATGAGTCCATAGAAACTATAAAATAAATAAATGATCAGTTTTTGGTACCTGCTCTTTTTAGGGTTCCGTACCCAAAGGGTAAAAACGGGACCCTATTACTAAGACTGTTTGTCCGTCCGTCTGTCTGTCCCCAGGCTGTATCTCAAGAACCGCGATAGCTAGACAATTGAAATTTTTTTAAATTATGTATTTCTGTTGCCGCTATAACAACAAATACTAAAAACAAAATAAAATGAATATTTAAGGGGGGCTCCCATACAACGTGTTTTTTTCGGCGTTTTTGCCTAGTTTAATTATAAATAGGCTGTATTGCACGACTCATAATGCGAAGCGAAGCATTAGAGAGTGCTTTTCGATCGAAAAAATGATTTGTCTCCTTTCTGCAACTGTTTTTATTGTTATACTGCTAGTACATAGAACCTACTTAATTTATATACCACTAGCAGCGCCCCGCGGTTTCACCGAATATCGGGATAAAAACTGCCCTATGTTCTTTCCCGAGATGCAGTTTAACTGTCTGCAGAATTTTATCGAAATCCGTTCAGTAGTTTAGGCGTGAAAAGGTAACATACAGACAGACAGAGTTACTTTCGAATTTATAATATTAGTATGGATATTAGTATGGATTGTATAGATAATAATTTAATGGAGATTAATTCTGTACTTTTCAAAAATAGATTTAGTGCAGTAGAAACTAAAAAAACATCAAAATATTTCTAAAAAAAATTTCGTCATTCAAGTGTGAAACCTGAAAACATTTTAGCTTGCGAAAAAATTAATTAATTGACTCATTTTTTTTTAATAGAATTTTTCACCCATAAGAGGAACTCTATTGAAAATGGCTCTTTTATTCAAAGATAATATCTATATCTATATATATAGGTTTTTTATACGATCAAATAAGAGTTATGGGTAGGGTACATTTAGTATTTCTAAAAAAAAATATTTGTTATCTACCTACTCTTGCACGATAGTAAAGTTAGCAACGCCAGTATACAAACTAGTGAGCTAAAATTGCCGAAAATTAATCTCCTCTATAAAATCGATGAAGTTTTCAGTTGAATGATTTTCAAACTAGACAATATGGTAGAGAGATTAGTCGAGGCTAATGCTTCGAGTCAACATAATGGCGGCGATTACGTAACTTTTTCAATCCTACCCGAAACGTTTAATTACAGTACCTTTTTTTTAAATAATAGCCCAATATTTTAGGTGTTGAAATCAGTGCTCTGAGTGGAATACCTCTTTTATTGCATTGCTATGGACAAAGAAAATGAATTATGGGTTAAATGGCAAATGTCACAGACACAGCTGATTGTTGTCATTCAGCTGTTTCGGTACAATAGGTTGGTAGCAATTAAAAACATAACTTTTAAATTCTTACCCCCCTAAACAACGCTTTGTCTTCTTCTTTCGAAAGTCAAATTACTGGCGACTGAAAGAGAGAAATCGGTGTGTAACTATTCATCTGATATAAATACGTTTATTAGTAACGGGGTAACAATACTTACTTCCACATTCGATAATAAAATGCCTCTGAATTTTCATAGAAAACCAGCAGCTACCTACCACTTAACATATTTACTTACATACACATAAACTCGAACATTATGTTATTAAGTTAGCAATAATATAAGCGAAACGAGGCAAACGAATTTTCCCTAATTTTATCGACGACATTAAAACCTAATACTAACCGTACTATAGGAGGGGCCCGTGGCTAAATAATAACAGCCGCACAGGTCGATCGATCAGGTTAAGCTACGCTTGCCGCGGTTGGTCTGTGGATGGTTGACCATCTTTACATACCGAGACCCCTCCGTACCTCGGAAAGCACGTTAAGTCGTTGGTCCCGGCTTTCATTCGTGGATTTTTGACAGTCGTTACGGGTAGTCAGCAGCCCGCAAGTCTGACAACCAGTCTTACGAAGGGGTATCATATTACCCAGTAACTGGTTTGTGGAGGTCAGATAGGCAGTCGCTCCATGTAAAATACTGGTATTCAGCTGCATCCGGTTAGACTGGAAGCCGGCCCCAACAAAGTTGGGAAAAACCTAGGCAGATGATGGCTAACCGTACTATAGGTGAAAAAATCATTAAGTTGGCTAGTATGTCATAATTAGTGCTATATTATGTCAATGAAAATTGCATGAATGGGTGCAGGAGTCGTATTCCTGTGACCAGCAAGGTTGACTGTGTGACATAACATAACAATTAGTATTTGTAATAATAATTAAGAATTAATTGCCATGAATTCATTCCAAGGTTGCCTGGAAGAGATCGCAGAAAGCGATAAGGCCGCCCTTTGTATGTTTTGTTGTGTTCGATTTTTTTAGGATTCCGTACCAAAATGGTAAAACGGAATCCTTATGGTGAGACTCAGTCTGTCTGTCTGTCACAGCTGAATATCTCAAGAACTACTAATGCTATCAACTTGAAATTTGGAATAATTTTAGGTGACGGTTGCCCAACTATTTTGCAAATAAGAAAGATTTTTTTTTTTTGCAACAAGGACTGAAAGCGGTTCTGAAAACTTCTAAATGGGGCTAATAGGGCATGTGGGATATCATATGAGTATTCGACTTTTGATGGAAAATGTAAAAAAATACTGTTGTAAACTTTATCTCCGAAGTTTGCAATGAGAAAAATCTGAAATAATTCTATGTGATAGAAGTTTATGTAAAGATTACAGGAAAAATGAAAATATGTCTCTAAATAGCACACTTTTTTAGAAATCATCAACAAAAGTTACACTAGTTCCACTATTGGTCAAGAGATGGCGCTGAGTTAAAACTTAAATATTCTTCACTGCAGTGCGCAGTGTTAAAATTACCTAACAAATACAGGCCTCACCGATGAAAATTGAAAAACATATGATGGTACGGAACCCACGGTGCGCGAGTCCGACTTGCTCTTGCCCGGTTTTCGTTTTTATTATGTATATTTGTGGTGTACAATAAAGTATAAATTTAAATAAATATTATATGATTTATCACCTGCCTCGTTTATATGTAGTACAGGAAATGGAAACCAAATTGTTTTCTTTTAATTTATTCAGCCAAATGACCGTGTTATGAACAAACACGTTCAATTATTTATTTAAGCGTTGTTACAGCGTAAAACAGCTGAATAAATTATTTAAAACAAAGTGGTTGACCAGGATTTGAGCCACGCTCTAAATACTACATGTGAAACACGTACGTTGAACAGTAAAGTCTATTGAAATATTATGTAATATAATCGCGGGTTTCGTTAATGATTTCATGTTTGTTATTTGATTCCATACTCATGTTGCACCTCCGATAAAATAGGGTTACAACTCCAAAAATAAATTTTCAGGTTGATTTTCAGGAAAATTGAAAAACAGCGTATGCCATTAAAACATATTTTTTGTAAGCTTTTCAAGTAGTAGTAGTGTATAATTTTGATCACATAATAATAATAGTGTAAGAATAAAGACTGATTATCAAATTCATGAGTTTATTTTCGCTTTTCTAAAAATCCAGGGTTTTCTAGCTGTAACCCTATTTTATCGGAGGTGCGATATTATAAATGCGAAATTCAGTGTTCAGCGGCATTTCGCTAACGGCAGAAACACCTGCAGCCGTCGACACTAGTTGGTAGCAGTCGTACTTAGTCGTCGACGCAACTGCAACGTGCTGCTCGTGTAAAATACGGGCTCAAATACACGAACGGCACGTTGCCGCGACACTCGTCGGTCTATCTACCTCTATCGGTTCTCTTCCAGGTAACCGAAAGCCAG
The DNA here is from genome assembly GCA_916614155.1 of Mesoligia furuncula. Taxonomy (NCBI): domain Eukaryota; kingdom Metazoa; phylum Arthropoda; class Insecta; order Lepidoptera; family Noctuidae; genus Mesoligia; species Mesoligia furuncula. The sequence goes on from OU744808.1 coordinate 6,016,517, forward strand.
CATGTGCTGGTTTTCGGTTATCGAAGAGATCGCAGAAATCGATAAGGCCGCCCATTGTATGTTTTGTAGTGTTATATGTATTTTTTTGTTATGTAATTTCTGGTGTACACTCACCTGCAAAAGTGCATGGATACCCTAATGGCTATTTTTCTGTGAACGTTTGAGTTCAAGTTTTCTAAAATAAACTAGATGGCGTTGGTTTCTTCACAACTGTGACTAATTTACGAAACGTAAGTAAGGAGTTGGGAAGAAATGTATTGAGAAAGGAGTTACACTGCTAATATATTTATCTAACTATTACATTACATTTGCTAGCATAAGTAGCTTAAATGATAAAATAATAAAAGAAACCGATAGGAATAATTAAGTATTTCTTACTTACACAAGCAAGAAATAACCAAACAAACGATGAGGGCGCCACTGCGCGGTCGGCGCAGCCTTAGGCTAAGTGGGTATTTTTAATAATTTAAGAAGGAAAACGCATAGATACTTACAAGAAAAATAATCAGCTAACGAAAATACACTAATGTGCCCGGAAATTTGTTATTTTAGGTCAAAATAAATTCACTTTAATCAGTCTTTTTTTTGCTTGGATATCTTTAGTTAGACGTACTGAGCGCTGGGTAAAATTTGTCCTTCTATTTTAATGGGACCCTGTATAAAAAATAATTTACGGCTAAAGATGGAGTGTCCTAAGTGCCCGTTCACCAGCACCTCAGATGACCTAAAAGATACAACTGATGCCACAATCCACGTGGCTACATACTGGACTCAAACTTTAAAAAATAAGTCAACGAGGAAGAGTACCATCGACACGGAAAGATATTACAAGATACTGCTCAGATTTTGCTAATAAGTACTTTAATTTCATTTATTTCAAATGGGCACATTAAAGGCACTTTTGAACGTCAAAAATTACAGTAAAATAGAATTGATTGTAGTCGCCCCTTCCAAAAGGTAGTGAAGAAGAAGAAGAGAAGAATGGGCAAGAAACTCCACCGTTAATCTTTTAAAATGTTGTACAAGGTTTTGTATACATAATACAATTATATGTGAAGGCGATGCACCTAGAATAAAATTGGTCTACCACAAAATAAGAAAAAAAATTAAAACCTTGACGTTTGTTAAACTTTAAAAATCACAAAGTAACTACTACGTATGAGTCAGTGTTTCATTCCACGTGCAAGTAAGCGTCAGGTTAAAGATCATTAATGTCAGTAAACACTTTGCTTAGTAATTTTATAAGGGCAGGAACACATGACATGGTAATGAGCGGCGCGGCGGCGGACACGACCGCGCAATCAAAATATTTGACGAAAGAAAATCGCAAGTAAATGTTTCGTTTCATAAAATCGTGTGACCAAGTGAAAAATAGCAAAGACGCCTTATGAATTGGTTTCTTAAGTAAGCGAGAAACAGTTACACAATAACCGTTGTCTAAATATAAAGCGTCTTTGACAGTCGTTACGGGTCGGCAGAAGCCCGAAAGTCTGACAACCAGTCTTACCAAGAGGTATAGTATTCCCAGTAACTGGGTCGTGGAAGTCAGATAGGCAGTCGCTCCATGTAAAATACTGGTACTTAGCTGTATTTGGTTAGACTGGTAGCCGACCCCAACATAGTTGGGAAAAGGCTAGGCAGACGATGAAGTATAAAGCGTCTTTTGACACCTTAATCTCAAATATTTTCTGGTAAAAATGGCAGATTTTCATGGCGTCTGTTATAATATCACGGAACCACTTACCTGGAAACCAAAGCTTTAGTGAAGATTTTGATAAGTTTAGGAGGCAAATACATTTCTGCTAGTCTATTTATACTGTGTTTGTCACTAAGTACTTTATTATAATATGGAAATCTTAGGATAGTGAGTGCAACTAGTTCCATGTAGATAGGTACTTGGCTTTGTATACACCTCACCTACATATTTACCTAACGCCCGTCAATCAAAACTTGGAAGCCAATGTTATAAAATAGTCAAGTCAAACATTTTCTTTTTCCTTTGTTTCGAACCCAGACTTGATTTGACATTACTATGTGTAAATTATTTCATCACCACTGCTCTCAAAACGGTGAAGGAAAACATCGTGAGGAAACCGGCATGTCCTAGAACCAAAACTTCGAAGACATGTAACATCTACCAACCCGCACTAGGCCCGCGTGATAGCCCTCGCACAAAGAGGGGTCTGTATCCCAGCAGTGGGACATGATAGGCTGATTATGTAAACATTTTACTTTTGCACACAAATAGATGCTCGTTCTTCCATAATAAATAACACAAACTGTTGTCTAGCGTTTGTTAAATGTTATGAGAGCAGTGTGCATAACATACGATGAGGTTATTTTTAACACGGCAACGGAAAGACGAGGATTTTCCTCCACTTTATTTATGAGGGCGTTATTATTTGTCAGGGCTCCGCTCGTGTGACCTAACCTTTACATTTTAATGCCGTCGATAAAATTAGGGAAATTGCGTTTGCCTCGTTTCGCTTATATTATTGCTAACTTAATAACATAATGTTCGATTTTATGTGTATGTAAGTAAATATGATAAGTGGTAGGTAGTAGGTTTTCTATGAAAATTCAGAGGCATTTTATTACTGAAGGTGGAAATAAGTTTTTTATTTGGTAGGCAACAGGTACTATTAAGTACCTACTTTTGGTGACGTGAAAAAAAAGCCATGTTGCCGAAAAACTAAAGTACTTTCTCAGGTTTCCCCCTCCCTTATTGAGATTTTATAATAGGATAGATTTAAGATAAAAAAAAAACATTAATGGTAAAGTCAATATTTGACCGTTAATGTTTTCATTAATGACTAGCTTCCGCCCGCGGCTTTGCCCACGAAAAATGTAAATAAAAACTATCTCTCTGCCTAATTTTATCGTAATCCGTTCAGTGGTTTAGGCGTGAAAAGGTAACATACAGACAGACAGACAGAGTTACTTTCGAATTTATAATAATAATATGGATTTTGTATGTTAAGAAAACTTAACAAAGGACTTTTTCAGGTTTCCAGGTTTTCCATCCAATTCAATAATTCTGACTCAGCCACATTATGAGTCGCCCAATTAGGTTACTTTAACATTAAAATAAAACATTAATAGTCAACATTTTAATATTCAAAGCTTCATAAAATATAAAGTTAATGGTGGCAATTCTGTTGTTTACAAACTAAACCTTTAAGTTCAGTTCATCTTGTTCTTTCTATTTCATTAAGAAAAGGACAGAAAATAAATATTAGTTTAGTCCTGTCAAATTAGTCAGCGCCTGATGAAAATTGTCGTAATTTTAGTAGGCAAGTTTTTAATCACGTATAAACTTGTATGGGGTAGTGTCAGGCGCTGATTAATTTGACAGGACTAAACTAAAATTAATCTTCTGTCCTTTTCTTAATGAAATTGAAAGAAAAAGATGCACTGAACTTCAATTTAGTTTAGTTTCTGAGCCCTTGAATTGGCACCAATATCTAGTAATTATTTTAAGCATCGTTAAGCTCAATACAGCTGAAAGTTAGTCTAATAGTAAGTAATGTTGTTTGATACTTTTAGTCAAGTACTTAAGTTTATAGAAGCTACATTAAAACTGAATTATGATTTCCGGGCTTCGTCTTTATCCTGGTTTCAAAGATTTGATAATATATGTAACTTGAAGTTAAAAGTTCTTTCAACAATCTTGCGTCTTTCTCGAAGTATTTAAGTAGTTAGTTAAAAGACTGATAGCTTTTAAAACTATTTAAATATGTCTAAGTAAATAAAAACACTTAGAAATGAATTTCTAAGTATTTTTATTTACAGGTAAAACGAAATAATCAGATTGTTACACATACAACGTTGAACATACAACGAACGAACGAATGAACGGAGTAGAATACGGAATGTCGACGCACAAAATATCGATAAATGCTCATATTATTATGATGCTACAAAATTGCGATGCACGTTACGGCGAAAGACCGTCTCTGCGAAGCCACTACACTTCGATGCACGTTACCGCGGTAGATCTTCACTGCGATATTATTTGACTGCGATGCCCGTTACCGCGAAAGATTTTCACTGCGATACTACTTAACTTCGATGCACGTTACCGCGAAAAACTACGGAGCAACTTGGCTTCGATAATCTATTGCGAAACATCGTTACTGAGAAACTATTACACTTCGACATCCCTGCTCGTCTTTCGTTAAGCTTGCCATATTAGCTATCTACATTTATTTTATTTATTTATTATATTATCACTTATCAGAACGAAAATATCGCTTCGTTAACGTTCATTCGAGTCGCGATCGCCACGCCATCTGCTACGACCCTTAGGTACATATTATGTACCTAAGGGTCGTAGCAGATGGCGTTCTGTAGTTTCTGCCTACCCTCATGTTAAGAAGGTGTGAGTCTATGTATGAACCTAAAGTTTATTAAAATTTATGTTTCATCATTATCTGTCTAGCCTTTTCCCAACTATGTTGGGGTCGGCTTGCAGTCTAACCGGATGCAGCTGAATACCAGTATTTTACATGGAGCGACTGCCTATCTGATCTCCACAACCCAGTTACTGGGTAATACGATAACCCTTCGTAAGACTGGTTGTCAGACTTTCGAGCATCTGACTACCCGTAACGACTGTCAAAAATCCACGAATGACAACCGGAATCAACGGCTTAACGTGCTTTCCGATCCACGGAGGGGTCTCGGTATGAAAAGGTGGTCACCCATCCACAGATCAACCGCGGCAAGCGTAGCTTAACCGAGTAGGGTAGGAGCCCTACTCCTACCTTAAACAAAGAAAAACCTGATTAAAAGTATATTATGCCCGTCTCCTGGTTTTAAGCTACCTTCCCACCAATTTTCAGCAAAATCGGTTCAGCCGTTCTTGCGTTATAAATAGTGTAACTAACACGACTTTCTTTTATTTAAATAGATTTATTTATTATTATTAATTACAACGGTTATACACCAGTGACTGTAATTCATTAATTTCTTATGTATTATAAAAATTACAAATTCGTCTGGATAGGTAGGTACAGCGTTAATATTAAAAATGAAAAAAAATACATTAAAAATAAAATAATTAATTAATTTATCATAATTATAAATATGTAAGTAGGGTTCTATTTTCAGAGGATCCATAAACGGGATAATTTTAAACCTACGTCTTTTTTTACCAGTCTGATGAATCCTAGCTTAGGTCCAAGCCTCGGTCCTATTTTTATTTAACCTTTCGAAATTCATTCTAATCAAATTACTTCAACAAAATGTGAACGGGCCCCTTAGGGTCGAATCCTGCCGGGTCAGCGGGATTGTCCGAAAGGGTTACCGCTGGCCTGGAACATAAAGGGCTAAGGAAGGAACACTGGTGGATTTTAGTCAGTAAGAGTCTGACACTCCCTTCCGCTCCACCTAGAGCGGGAGGGGCCATTTGATGATTTCCCACCCAAAAAAAAAGCGGGCCAAATAAGCATTAGGCACATAGGTACCTACATTATTTTATTAATTACATCCATGTTATGAATAAAAATTCAGCCGATATAGTTCCCACTGCTGGGACACAGGCCTACTCTCTTCGAGTGGGAGTTGGCTGTAAACTACCACGCGGCCCCAGTTCGGGTTGGTAGATGTCACATGTCTTCGAATATTTGGTTCTAGGACATGCCGGTTTCCTCACCATGTTTTCCTTCACCGTTTTGTGAGCAGTGGATTTTACGAATGATCAAACTAAAATTCACCATTTTCAAGAAAGAGTTTGGAGAATTGAGAAATTGGTGGATCAAAAAACGAACATAGCATTTTTATTTATTTATTTATTTTATAATTTATGTAGACACAGTAAAATACATAGGGATATGACATAATTTTAATTAATAATTTAATCATTTTTTTAATTTTTGATATTTTTGTAAGTTTTTGATCTGGAAAAATCTTATATAGAAACTAATTCGACCTCGGCTTCTTCTGAGTTACAGTAAAAAAATTGAACTTATTTTTGAAATGAAAACTTCTTTAAGCGCGTTGGTTATTTTTTAAGATGGGAAAAAACCATTGAACTCGCGACACTGTTACCGACACCGCGCTATATTCGGATGTATTCGGCTGTCTTCGGGATGTACTCGGTTTCAAATCCGATATGTCAGTGAGTGATTGCAAAGTATTCTGTTTGTGTTTTGTTTTCACTTCTGTCGGCACTCTCGGAGTGCCACTGTTTCTTTTTATTGCTAAATGTTCCTGCTCTTGACCTTGATCACACCTGATCGAAAGCGATGGATGAGGTCTATGATGGAACGAACGTGCACAGAAGATGCCTGTTCACTCTTGCATTGAAGGCAGACGGGTTAAATGTGAACACAGAAACTGGCAGAAAATTCTGGACCTATAGTCCGACTTTTAGTTAGCTGCAGTAAAATTACACTTCTTAATAACTCATTTCGGACTGAGTTTAGATATATGCATGTCAAATAAGTTTCGTTTGTTACACTATTCTGTAGTAGAAAAACAAGATTTGTATGATGGCCGCGAAGAAACAATAAGACGCCAATTTTAGTCATTTAAGTAACACATAAGCTGTCAATTTACTGCTTATTAAAAGTCCGACTATAGGTACCTATTTGTCTGAAAGTTTCAACACACAGTGATTGCACTTCACCTGCTATTATGAAGTGTGTGTTCACTATCAATTGTATGTAGTTCTGCATGCAAAGATCATTATAATTATTGCTATGCATAGGGGCAAATAGCGGTTGGTAACACGATTTTCGCATAATCACTACATTATGTCGATGTTTACTCATTATTCCCATTACACGGTGTTGATATTTTGATTGTTGATGTTTTGGTTTTGAAGTTGAGTATCCCGCCGGATTTTTGTCGAGTACCGGAATTTCCCTACAATAACAGCCAGATGTTACATTCTGTAGCATTCCCAAGGGCCTATAAATACGTTACGTTCAAATACACGTTGATAATGACGTCATATTGCGTGACGTCACTATAACCACGCTCGTTAAACTATGGCCGGGTAATGTTAGTACAAAGTTATATTTAAATTCTTGATGCAATATTGACGGGATTTTCATAGGGTGTTACTAAACTTGGGACTTAAGGCTAAGTAATAACATCCGCGCAGATCGTTCGATCGGGTTAAAGTACGCTTGCCACGGTTGGCCCCTGGATGGGTGACCATCTTTACATATCAAGACCCCTCTGTGTCTCGGACAGCACGTTAAGCCGTTCGCGTTGGTCCCGGCTGTCAATCGTGGATCTTTGGCAGTCGTCAGTAGCTCAAAAGTCTGACAACCAGTCTTACCAATATGGGTATCGTATTACCCAGTAACTGGATTGTGGAGTTTAGATAGGCAGTCGCTCCATGTAAAATACTGGTATTCTGCTGCATCCGGTTAGACTGGAAGCCGACCCCATCATTCTAGGTAAAAGGCTATGCAGATGATGATGTTACTAATATGATGGGGACATTTAGTATTTCGTAACGCACGTTTCAGGCTTTTCAGGGGTGCTAAGTGCACGTGGTATAAAAAGTTTTCAGGAATAAGTTGAGAACGTGGTCCAACGACACGAAAATACTGCCCAGGCATATATATTGTCTGTGTGGTGCCGGACTTAAAGAATAGCACCACCCCATACTTCCCGTGGGTCTATGTCCAGTAGTGGAGGTCTTTCGGCTGAAATGATGATGATGATGATATTACTGTATGCTGAAGATGAAAACTAAGTGCTGTGACGTGTAAAGGCGCACATTTAGATACAGTCAACCGCATATCAGGGAGTAGTGGTGGCCCAGTGGTAACGACCCCGACTTTCGAGTTGTAGGTCGTGGGTTGGAACCCAGCCAGGCGCTTTACTTTGTGTAATTTACTTCATCACCGCTGCTCTCAAAACGGTAAAGGAAAACATCGTGAGGAAACCGGGTTGTCCTAGAACCAAAAAAATCGAGGACATGCGATATCTACCAACCCGCACTGGGCCCACGTGGTGGATCCCAGCCCAGGCCCAGGCCCTCTCACAGAGAGGAGGCCTGTGTCCCAGCAGTGGGATTGTATAGGCTGATTATGCTAACCGGGTATGAGTGGTAATACATGCATTACGAAAACAGGCCTTACTGCTAAGACATCAAGGCTTTTCTTTTCATGTTTTTTTTGCGGATGAGAAATCATCAAATGACTCCTCCCGCTCTGGGTGGAGCGGAAGGGAGTGTCAGACTCTTACTGACTAAAACCCACCCGTGTTCCTTCCTTAGCTCTTTATGTTCTGGGCCAGCGGTAACCCTTTCGGACAATCCCGCTGACCCGGCAAGCCTTAGCCCTAAGGGGGCCCCTCCTCGATGCTGACATCTCTTTGAGGCGCGCGTGGAACACGTACGCGCCATCCGGCACGGGCCTGGTGCTGATCGGATGGTGAGCTACCCATTACTCTCCGCCCACAGGCCCGCGCCCACGGTGGTCGGGAGTCGTCACGCGGCTCCCGACGCCCGAAACGTCTCCCGCGGTGGCTGGGACGGGAGACTCTCTCCCTGAGCCCTCCCGCCACCTCCTTCGCTAGCATGACTGCTTCGCAGAAGGAGGCGAGTGCCTCCCACTCCCTCTCGTCCCGGACCATGGCTTGCACCAGGGCCGGGTGCGAGAGGTCGCCGCCGCTGACGACATAAAGGCTATCTCAATGCCAAATTGTTACTGCCAATTCTTAACTATCAAAAACAAAAGTATTGCGGAGTAAGTCTTTCCTTTAAAAAAATGCTCACCTACACAGTAATCCTTTTAAAATAAATGCATAACATTATCTAGTGTAACATTTGGTACAGCAGTGTATCTTACCAAAAAATACCCAACAGAGTTGTAGAAATTCCAAGGTTTTTAAGCAAACATTTTCACGGTTGACAGCCTGCGAGTCTGTTGTAACAAAGTACAGACGTCAGCACATCAAGCTACCCGAAACTGTCACATTTTCCCAATCAACTTTGAACCTTATGCTTCAGTGATAAAGTTGAAAATCTATTAAAGAAATTTGACCGATTGTAGTAGCTTGATGTGCTGGCGTCTGTACCTACCTACGTCTGGTAACTCCGATAAGAAGTCACGCCGGTTCGTTGTTCTTATGTACCGGCGACCTTTCTCTATGCATATGTAATGTTTTTACAAGGTTAATTGGGGTTAAAGGTCAAACAGCTCAGGTTAAATACCTCATTATAAGAGTTTTTGTCTAAATAAATAAATAAATACTTGTTATAATGAGTTGAGACGATAAACGGTCAGATACCTATTGGAGCACTGTTGGATAAAGTATTTTACAAGGAAAGAAATAAGCAATATAAAGTTATCTTGCTTATTTCTTTCCTAAACCCCCTTTCTTTCCTTTCTTTCTTAAACCCCCCCCCCCCCAAATTAAAGTGGCAGTTCTACCACTTCAATTTGGGGGGTTTAATGTCATCAGATTAAAAGATTAGTCTGTGTGGTGCCGGACTTAAAGAATTGCACCACCCTTTACTTCCCGTGGGTGTCGTAAAAGGCGACTAAGGGTCTTACCGGAGAATGGGCAGCAGCGTTCTCTATTTATTCCACCATCATACCATACTGCGATCGCCAACCCGCCTGTCAGGCGTGGCGATTATGGCAAACCCCCCCCCAAAATTGGGGGAGGCCACAAGGCAAAAATTAAGTTTTTGCCTTGTGGTACGGAACCCTTCGTGTGCGAGTCCGACCCGCACTTAGCCAGTTTTTTCACTTTTGGTTCAATTGTGTTCAGATCTTTCACTCCGAGTGGAAGATCCCAAGGGAAAATAAAAATTGAAGCGTCTGATATTTGTTTTAGTGTTAAACCAAAGGTTTTGGCAGCAGTGACCATCATTCTCGAACCTTCTCGTATGACGGAGCAGTTATAAGACAATAATAATGTATTTTCACAACATTACCAACAATTTATTTTGCCTCACCACACAAAATATACCATCATCACAATGAAAAATTATGATTGTCAAAATACACAAAAAAAAAAACGACGGGTTGCACTCCGGGAGTGCCGGCAGAAGTGAAAACTTGAATATTAACGTTGTTTACTGTAACTGTCTGTCTGTCTGTCTGTCTGTCTGTCTGTCTGTAATTTGATCCTGTATACTTGTTTTCAATTTTTGATATTTTGGAATCTTACGAATTTTCGATCAGGGACACGTGTTATCTTACGATCAGGGTCACGTCCATAGATGACCAATCCGCGGGTTTAAGCCCGGTGCTTTGATAAACACCCAATTTTTTGGGTGTTTATGGGTCGGGTGTTTATCGGGTGTTTATCAAAAGCACCGGGTTTAAACCCGGTGAATTGCCCATCTATAGCACGTGTCATCTTACGAATCTTACAATCAGGGTCACGTGTCCTGACGCGAGATAACATTTTTTACCCATTACAAAAAAAGGGCACAACGCCGCTAAAGAAGTTTTCACTTCAAAAACAATGGCACTCCGGGAGCGCCGACAGAAGTGAAAACGAAACACAAACAGAATACTTTGCCATCACTCACTGACATATCGTCGTTGATAGTCCAATACCGCGTAACTAACATTATTCAAAACTGCGAATGTACAAAAAAAGCAAACAAAAATGTCATACGGGTTGACGCCAATCACAATCAGTTACCCAAAGCCGCGAAATCTCATTACTGCTTTTTTTTTGTACTTTCGCGGTTTTGAATAATGTAAGTTACGTGGTATTTGTACTATCAACGACGATATCGGACTTACATGAAAACCGAGTACATCCCGAGGAAAGCCGAACACACCCGAAGCGCGTATTTTTTAATCTTCTTTTAAACAAAACACGCGTGGTGTTGCTTACGGTAACAGTGGCGCGAGATCAATGGTTTTTTCCGAATGAATGGGCAGCAGCGTTCTCTATGTATTCCACCATCATACCATACTGCGATCGCCAACCCGCCTGGCAAGCGTGGCGATTATGGCAAACCCTCCCAAAATTTGGGGAGGCCTATGTCCAGCAGTGGATGTCTATCGGCTGAAACGATAAAGAAGTTTTCACTTCAAAATATCGAGTTTCTCTTTTCGTCGTTGTTATGAATATTTTCATTTACTTTAAATTACACATTAAGTGTACCTAAGGTATTCTTCCTTCTCATACCTGTAATCTTATCCCTCCACAGAATGTAGTTATTGTATTACGAAGGGCATAATGTCAATAACCTAAGCCATAAACAACACAATCATGGCAATAAGGGCTCCTCGATCGATGGTCATGTGGAACAAATTACTGTACGCGCCAAATTGTCGCCTTGTAAGGAAGCGGACACAGTGATAAATGACCGCGATTATCGAAATCGATGGTCATTAATAAATAAAGCTAGAGTATTGCGATGTACGTGTGGCTTCATAGGGCAATTTATGTGTTTCTAGGGATAATTCTGCTATAATTTTAGTTCTTGTGATTATATTGTGTTTTGCTGGGGAGTTTGTTGCGCCACTTCTTCTCCCCAGCGAAAGCACTAGTAAGTGGTGAAGGGCGGGCGTTTTGGGGGACTGTCTTTTGTAATTTTGACGTTCGAAAAGTGCTGATTCTCAGCCTAGTTTGAATGAATGACTTTTGATTAGATTTGATTTATAAAAAGTTTCGTAATTCCATTTTATATAATGTAATAGCCTATAATGTTCCCACTGTGGAGACACAGGCCTCCACTCTGTGAGAGGGAGTTCTACGACATTTCGCGATGTTTTCCTTCACCGTTTTGAGAGCAGTGGCGATGATATTAAATCCTTTTTTTTATTTTTTAACCCTTTCGGACAATTCCGCTGACCCGGCAGGCTTCGGTCCTAAGGGGGCCCCTCCTCGATGCTGACATCTCTTTGAGGCGCGCGTGGAACACGTACGCGCCGTGTGAAATTAAATACTTACACGAAATAAAGTGCCTGCCTAGGTTCAAACTCATGACCTACAACTCGTAAGTCGGGACCACCACTGCTCTCTAAATGTCATTTTAATTTCGATAAAATAATACGACTATAGTTATTCAAGTTAGGGCTGATTTTTCAATAGACAGATATTTTTTATTCGTTGAATAAAATTGACGTCTGACAGTTTTTGTATGGAGAAATTGTCAAAAATTCAAAATTATTCCGCAGATAAAATTATCTGGCATTAGAAAGATCAGCGCTTAGAGCTCTAAATGTCAGCATCATAATAGGTAACAGAAGAAGTTTAGCAAATTCGTTAACCCTCGAAAATTATTTGGAAATGAATAGACTGGTACCACCCGGTAACAGTTTTTAGGACCCAGTTTCCCTAGTTGTAACCCTATTGTATAGCAAATTCCGGTAAATGACAACACGGCTACACTTCATTTTCCGACATTTCACTCACGTACGCACACTTTTATCGCGCACTGGATTTTGAGCTCTCGGTTGAGCTGAGCGTTGAGAATCCAACAGAGTGCATCCCAGCGCGTCGAAAAATTGCTCTCGATTGGATTATCAATGCTCCAAAATCCAGTCAAGAGTCCCTTAGATATATAGATTTTATGTGCACCCGCACGTTTAGAAGCACAATTGGGTCAATTAAAGCGCTCGATTGATTGGATAGTAGAACTACTATAATTACTGTGTCAAATTGTTGTCGCCTGATGTTACAAATTTGCAGCTTCAGCCGTGGTTTAGACTTTAGACTAACAAACTAAAGTTATTTTCAAACTGTTTGGATACAAGATTTTGTTGAATAATTTTACACTTCAACTTTAAGGGGAATGCTCCAACCAGCCCGCGAAATTCAAAATTTCTTGCGTTTTTTGCAATTTGCAGGCCAGTGCTAGGTTGTATGTTGATTAAAATATTATTCGCGGCTGTAAGACGTATGTAGTTACAGAATTATAATAATCAAAATCACCAATACAACCCTCCAACTTCATAAAGGTGTAAGAACAAAAAAAAACAGAAAAAGTAATTCTAACAGCTTTATGAACTTAGAGCGTTTTATTGATGATTTTCATGATTATAATTCTGTACCTATATATGTCTTACAACCGCGAATAATATTTTAATCAACATACAACCTAGCACTGGCCTGCAAATTGCAAAAAACGTAAGAAAATTTGAATTTCGCGGGCTGGTTGGAGCATTCACCTTAATATACATTGGCAATTGTATTAATATAATTGTCTGTGTGGTGCCGGATTTAAAAAGAGGCGTACCGGAGAATGAGCGTTCTCTATGCATTCCACCACCATACCATACTGCGATCGCCAACCCGCCTGCCAAGCGTGGCGATTATGGCAACCCCCCCCCCCCTCCCCATTTGGGGAGGCCTATGTCCAGCAGTGGACGTCTTTCGGCTGAAATGATGATGATGATGAGTACAAAATAAACATTGACTGTTAATACTTTTGTTCGGTATTTATCTTGTTGATGATACATTGTCTGTGTGGTGCCGGACTTGTCTGTGTGGTGCCGGACTTGTCTGTGTGGTGCCGGACTTAAAGAATTGCACCACCCCTTACTTCCCGTGGGTGTCGTAAAAGGCGATTAAGGGTCTTACCGGAGAATGGGCAGCAGCGTTCTCTATTTATTCCACCATCATACCATACTGCGATCGCCAACCCGCCTGCCACGCGTGGCGATTATGGCAAACCCCCCCCAAAATTGGTGGAGGCCTATGTCCAGCAGTGGACGTCTGTCGGCTGAAGCGAGCGATACATTGGCAATTATGTTTTTGTCTGAAGTTTTTCCAACAGCCCATAGATTATTAATGCACGAAATAAAATAACAGCCCATTTATCCCGTAACAAATTCACCGTGAAAACTTAGGTGAAGTGAGCTATCAATAGTGTCAATCCATCTAGGGCCTAAATCTGCTATTTTTTTATATTCGTCATTCCAACACGATCCCATTGTCATTTTGCTAAAAGTTCGTAATCTGCTAAATTCATAATGGTCGATCATTGGTCGGTCAATGGCACAGAACATATACGATACTCGTAACGAATTAAAAGCAATGACTGCACAATGACGTTCTAATGGTAGGTCACTGATCAAAGGATATGTAAAACATTTTGTAGATTAACGCCTAAGTCAGTCCTATGCCATGTCTTTCAATGGAATGTCAGTGGTTGACCATTGGAAAGTCATAATGACGCCATTATAATAGTAGATTACCAAACTTGTCAAGATCAACAATTATGAAATTAATGATAGACCATTCTGACACTGTTGTAATAGCAGACTTGAGGCCCAGGTGGAATGACAGCTCCCTTCAGTTCTGTTTTCACGATGAGATTGTTACGTCACTGTTAGATTTATTAGATGAGCAGTACAGGATAATAATTATGTCACATTGGTTGCTTTTATAAGAGTCTTTTGTGGTTCACGGAGCCGCACGGGTCGATCGTTCAGGTTAAGCTACGCTTGTCGCGGTTGGTCCGCGAAAGAGTGACCATCTTCACATACCAAAACCCCTCCGTGCCTCGGAAAGCACGTAAAGCCGTTGGTCCCGGCTGTCAATTGTGTATCTTTAACAGTCATTACGGGTCGTCAGGAGCCCAAAAGTCTGACAAACAGTCTTATCAAGGGGTATCGTATCACCCAGTAACTGGGTTGTGGGGGTCAGATAGGCAGTCACTCCATGTAAAATAGTGGTATTCAGCTGCTTCGGGTTGGACTGGAAGCCGACCCCAACATAGTTGGGAAAAAGGCTAAACAGATGATGATGATGGTCTGTGTGGTGCCGGACTTAAAGAATAGCACCACCCCTTACTTCCCGTGGGTGTCATAAAAGGCGACTATGGGTCGTACCGGAGAATGGGCAGCAGCGTTCTCTATGTATTCCACCATCATACCTGCCGCCTGCCAAACGTGGCGATTATGGCAAACCCTCTCAAAATTGGGGGAGGCTTATGTCCAGCAGTGGACGTCTATGATGATGATAGTTGTTTGAAAACCTTAACTATAAGGTTCTAAAACTTTATCATACTAAACGATCCAATGGCTACGAAAAAATTTGATGTATTACATCAATTATTGTCAAATGACGAGTTCAAAGTGACAAAGTCCAATAGTGATCAACGTTTTCGGAAGGTAATTATTGTACTTACTCAGACGCCACTGGCAATTTGGACGAAGACTAATCCTTACTAAGTGTATAAATCGGAAAATAACTACATTTGTCTGTTACCTTTTCACGACTTAACGGCTGAACGGATTTTGAAGAAAGACACACAGATAGATCCGGGTTAGAACATATGATATTTTTTATCACATCTATTCAAAAAATAATAATAATAATAAGTTTATTTGTTAGAATATTGTTGTTACAAGGTGTTACTACAATTTTAGGTCCAAAATATTCTGCTGTTTCCAGTGTACAAAAAAAAAAGAGCTAGTAGTGTATTCTTCGTAAACAAGGACTAAAATAGCTCTTTAATCCCTAGGGAGTAAAAGTGATTTGAATTTGTAATGTGGATATTGTTAGTAAAAGTTCCAATCACCAAAGAGATCAAATACGAACATTGTATGAACAAGTAACAGTTTTATGATGTTAATTAAAAAAAAATTGTGAAGAAATAAAAAACGCGCGAAAAGCACTCTGCCTTTGTTCGTAATAGTTTACTCAAAATTGTAAGTAAACAAATAAACATACTATTCTTATTCATAAGTTGCATTTGCCTATTTTTTCATACAAGGTGATAAAAAGTAGAGTGTCCACCTCGGGAGCAACACTATTTTAAGCTCGAGTGACGTACTTTGAATCCCTCGCTGCGCTCAGGTTTCAAAGAAACTCTCTCGCCTTCAAATTATTTGTTTGCTCTCTTGGCAAACAATCTACTATTTTATCCGGGTAGTGTGCACGGAACCGGGAAGTATGGCAGAAGTAAGGGGAGACCAGCAGTAAACGATCCCGGGCTGAAATGATTATGATGATGAGTATTTCGTATTCTGCGGGATACGAGCAAAGTCGGGGCAAAAGCTAGTGTTATTTAAATTCAACTTCTCAAACAAAACATTCAGTATTAAAGCTATTTTCATGAACTAAGCGGGCATCAAGGTCCTTGTAAATAAGTATACAATATGATTTACAATTGTCGCCTGAAAAGTTTTCAGTTTGCTCGTTACAATTTGGAGGTACTTACTTTCATTAGAAAGTTAGGGATATTATGTCAAACTGGTGTTTGGTATTAGCACTTAGCAGTTCTGTTATCTGGCGGTGTAAGGCTCCAAGCATTTGTGATGAGTTAAATTTTGAATCTGGCAGTACGAAAACTTTCAAAGTCAAAGTTAAAGCATTTATTTCAAATAGGCACATAAAAGGCACCTTTGAACTTCAAAAATTACAATGAAATAGAATTGATTCTAGTCGCCCCTTCGAAAAGGTAGTTTTCGTATGGAGAAGAATGGGCAAGAAACGCCATCGTTACTCTTTTAAAATGTTTTACAATATTTTGCTTATGTACTTTAATTATTATAATAATATGCGAAGACGATACACCTAAAATAAAAGTACTATACCACAATAGGTAAAATACGTAATTAAAATGGATTAATCAAACCATGACGTCATATAAAATTAATCTTTATTTTAATCTTTGATCTTGGTTTGGTTCTTCAGAATACCAATGGCCATAAGAAGATCAATAGCAAAATAAAATAGGTAGAAATAGGAAATATCGAGATTTTAACGGCTGCTAAATGCTGCACCGGTTTAAAAATAATTGGGATAAGGAGAGAAAGAATTGCATGACTAGGTACCTATTAATTCAATCAGCATGGCTTCCAGTTAAACCGGATGCAGCTGAATACCAGTATTTTACATGGCAACTGCCCATCTGACCTCCAAAGGTAAGAAGACTGGTATATACCAGTCTTCGCCAGTTACCAGTACCAGTTTCGCTGTATATATATACAGCGTGGCGCTTTAAAAAATGTTCTCTACTTACTTTTTAGACCTTTGTATCCTGCTTATGCATATGAAGTTTCATAATCGGTACATTCATTTCGAAAAATAAGGGTTTGAAAGTTTGTATGAAATGCCGTACAGCGTAAACGCTTTTAATGGCGACATTAATTTAACAGACGTATACTGTTTTGCGTTTTCGTTTTATGGGCTTATTGTAATTTCATTAAAAGCTATTATTTATTAATTTATTTATAATTTTCTAAAATAGCATTTTGCAGCAACCCGACTTAAAGAATTGTAGTGCAGGGGTTATTTGCCACGGATCAGTAACAATGAAATTAAAACGAATAACTTGCAAAGAGTAGGCGAATTGAAGGAAAGAGAGAGCCATAATTATGTCGGCGAGCGGCGCAGGCGGTAATTTTCAAATTACGAATTATTTTATGTTGTTACTAGCAGCGCCCCGCGGTTTCACCCGCATAAGTGTCGATCCTGTAGGAATATCGGGATAAAAACTATCCTATGACCTTCCCCGGGATGCAATCTATCTCTCTGCCGAATTTTATCGAAATCTGTTTAGTGGTTTAGGCGTGAAAATGTAACACAGAACGATAGAGTTACTTTCGAATCTATACATATAAAATTCAAAGTCCTGACTGACTGACTGACTGATATATCAACGCACAGCCTAAACCACTGGTCCTAGAGACATGAAATTTGGAGTGTGTGTTCTTTGTGAAGAGTAGGTATCCACTAAGAAAGGGTTTTTCGAAATTCCACCCCTAAGAGGGTGAATGGGGGCGGAAGCTAGTCTATAATATTAGTATGGATATTTTTTTTTATGATTACAAACCGTAGCCATATTGGAGTGTTAAATTAATGTCGCCATTGTATGGAACAGCAAATTTTTTTGACGTATTCCACATTGGGCAGGTGCCCAGCGGCACATTCACTCAGATGCCGTTTAAGCAGGTGCTTAAACGGCATCTGAGTGAATGTGCCGCTGGGTGTCAGGTGCTTTTTTTTTTGCGGATGGGAAATCATTAAAAAAACCCACCCGTGTTCCTTCCTTTTCACTCAGGTGCCATTTTTGCGGGTACCCAATGTGGCATACGTCATTTAACTAAGCGGCGAAGTATCTCATCGCAGCAGGGTTCAGAATCATTTGTACTGAATCCATGGTATCAGGTTGGGCATCGATATCCCTACCATCCATACAGAATACAAAAACCGGGCAAGAGCGAGTCGGACTCGCGCACCGAGGGTTCCGTAACATTCCGGTTTATGCATAAGATTTATGTTTATGAAATTAAATGCTCATTTTTATTTTTGAGTTGATTGAATGAATGGTTCTGTATGGGGATGGGGAACCCTAAAATTTATTGTTTTTTTTCTATTTTTGTGTGAAAATCTTAATGCGGTTCACAGAATACATCTACTTACCAAGTTTCAACAGTATAGTTCTTATAGTTTCGGAGAAAAGTGGCTGTGACATACGGACGGACAGACAGACAGACAGACAGACAGACAGACATGACGAAATTTATAAGGGTTCCGTTTTTGCCATTTGGCTACGGAACCCTAAAAACCAGCAATCAAGAATCTGAATAATTTTGAAGGATGTTGCTAATCCATTGCTTCATAAGCTCGAAAAATTTGTCAGCTCATTAACGTGAATAACGCAATGAATGTTTTGAACAGTCAAAATGCCAAACCATTCCTACTGTTAGTGTGTTGCGTAATTTAACTCCGCTGTTGCTCAAAAAATATGAAGGTACAGACGCCAGAACATCAAGCTACCTGAAACTGTAAAATTTTCCCAATCGACTTTGAAACTTATGCTTAAGCGATAAAGTTGAAAATCTATTAAAGAAATTTGACAGATTGTAGTAGTTTGATGTGCTGGCGTCTGTACTTCCAACAGTTACGACATGCACTTGGCCAGTTTTTTAATGTGTAAATTGTAATAGTCACAGCAAATTAAAGCTATTTTCGTAACGGGACCTGGGTATAAATAATTTCGTTTGTTTATGATTGATATCCGTTCTTTGAAGCATCGTCGTGAAGCTTTAAATTGTCTGTGAACTCGTGTATGAAGGCCGGCGGCAAAAACAAAATGCGTTTTATGATTATGAAGTGCGCACATTGCTCAGTGCCGTGAAATTATTACCGGGTTATTTTTGTACATTACTATTATTATATTCTGGCACAAATAATAACTCTAATAACGAACGTCATAGAAAGAAAGTACTGTAATTCATCATCATCTGCCCAGCCTTTTATCAACTTCATGAGGTCGGCTTCCTGTCTAACCAGATGCAGCTGAATACCAGTATCTTATATGAAGTGACTGCCTATCTGACCTCCACAACCCAGTTAATAATACGATAATAATACGTTAGTAATACGATACGTTTTGGTAAGACAGGTTGTCAGATTTTCGGGCTTCTAACTACCCGTAACGACTGTCAAAGACCCACTGAAACAAAGTAATGTAAATACCGCGTCTTAAGTAGAAAATGTAAACACATTTTCTACTGAAGATTGAAACGCTAGGGCCATGGACTCCGAGTGCCCAGTTAGTTTTAGAGACAATTTCCAAGAGGTTGGTCGACTCTTCATGTGATCAGAAGGCTGGCCTATTTTTTGTCCAAAGAATCAGCATTGCCATGCAACGTGGCATTTTTTTGATGCCCTATGATTCTTTCCCCTCCCTTTTTTAGGTTTTAAATTATGTAAATACTAGCTGCGCTCCGCGGTTTCACCCGTATAAAAGTCGATCCCGTGGGAATATCGGGATAAAAACTAACCTATATGTTACACCCGGAGCTATCGGGATGCCAACCAAAGGTAGGAGGGGTTCACATCAGCGTCGAGACATCGATGAAATATCTGGGTCTTGTCCTCGAAAGTGGAACTTCATCATTTTCGACGTTGCGCCCCCAAATTGGAACGGGCCGGGGCTGCCTTGAAGCGGCTCTTGCCCAACCTGAGGGGGCCAAACGCCTCTTGCCGGAGGCTTTACGTGGAGGTCGTGTGGTCCATGGCCCTATACGGGGCCCCGGGCGCGCTCACTGCGGCGGCGAGCCGCCCTGAACGCGTCTCAGAAGGTGGTAGCCGTAAGGCTTATCCGAGGGCTACCGCACGATCTCGGGCGAGGCGGCAAGCCTCCTTGCCGGACTGCCGCCATGGGTTCTGGAGGCGATGGTCCTCGCGCGCCTGTATGAGTGGCGCGTGGAGGCACTACGCCGGGGGGAAACTCCGCTTCTGCGGCAATTCGCGGCGGAGCGGACGAAGCTCCGGCGCGATCTCATGGTGGCATGGAAAGAGCGACTGTCGCAACCCAGCGCAGGGCACACCACGATAGCGGCGATAAGATCGCTGTAGAAGTGGCTAGAGAAGTGCCACGGCGCCCTCACCTACCGCTTGACGCAGGTCCTTACCATCACGGATGTTTCGGGAGGTTCCTACACATCATCAAGCGGGAGGAAACGCCCCGGTGTCACCATTGCCAGGATCGCCCGGAGGACACGGTGGAGGTCTGCCCCGCTTGGGCGGAGCACCGCCGTGTCCTCGTAGACGCGATCGGCAGCGGCGGCGACCTTTCGCGTCCGGCCCTGGTGAGTGGGAGGCAGTCACCTCCTTCTGAGAAGCAGTGATGCTAGCGAAGGAGGTGGCGGGATGGATGAGGGAGAGAGCCTCCCATCCCAGCCGTCGCGGGAGACGCTCCGGGCGTCGATTATTGGAACGAAATTCTTTTAAGGAGCTTGCGGTAGTAATAAAATTGGAGAAATCGTCACGAAGGTAACGAAAATGCCCATGCCACTTTTCATCTATTTAATAGAAAGAGACACAGCGAGAGAGAGAGAGAGATAGTTTACATGGTTTTCGAGGCTGCTAAAGCCGATAGTGTGGTCAAAATGAAAATCCAAGATGGCAGATACAAGTTTTTTTTTCGTCATTTGTGCCGTTTTCATGGTTTCCGAGGCTGCTGAAGCCGATAGTACGGTCAAAATTTCGTCATGGTGTCGTTTTCATGGTTTTCGAGGGTGCTGAAGCCGATAGCGAGTCAAAATTAAAATTCAAGATGGCGGCTACAAAATATATAAATTTTCAAAATTTTTAAATTTCCGCAGCCACTATCCTGGATTTTTTGTTATTACAGAATGTTGAAAAGCTTTGAGTTTTATGATAATTTCCATAGGTTAAGATTCACCTAGTTCCTGACAAAACTTTAAGATTAAGAGTCAAAATGCACATTAGTTGCTTAAATCTACATAAGATTCAAAATAATAAGTTTAAACTCGGAAGCATGCTGTTACTCACTTTTACTGCTGCCCCATTTAGTTATCATAACGAGCTTGAACATTAACATTGCTGTTTACAAGTATTAATTAACAAACAAGAGATTGTTGAGATTATGAAAATGTAAAACACATTTACGGAACTACGTGCAAGAACAAAGATTATAACACTGAAATAAGCCCTTATTAAGGATCCGTAAGCAAATGTTAAAAATACACGTACATGCGTAAATATTCATCCCGACTACGGACCCCTTCACTTACTACGGACCTGATTATGGCGTTTTTTTCCGTTTCTTTTTCTTTTCTGTATTTCAGTGAGACTTCTTCTCTACAAACAAAATATTGTTCTACAAGCTACGTCACTTATTTTTGTAGTAGCGTAATTATGTATTTTGGAGGATATCTAATTATAATAATTATGTGAAAAGCGATGAGGATATCTCGGTATTATAATGCTTTAGCTTTAAGCTTCATATCCTTATCTGATTAAAAACTCGGAAACTTCATACGGATGGACACAACATCAGAATTGACAAAATGGTTGCAATAGTTGTTGAGTTTCAGTATCCGCTTTGAAGCCCGCTTACGCCAACACTATATTACAGCCTAACACGCGGGTACAATCGGTAATGGCTCCGCAAATAATGTGTTCGAACATGTCAATAACGCCATCGCGTTTGCTGTGATACAAAACATACAATATTAATGTGTTTACTTGGTAGGAATTGATGTCAATTATAGATCGATTATGGGTAAGTTAATAAACGACTTTTTTAGGAAGCAGTCGATGACCTTGTAAATAGATGGGGTAACTCATGAAAACAAAAGAGAAACAGTGGCTTACCACACACTCACTAGACTTGACCATACCTTTGAGAAGGTGTCAGACAAGGCACTGCCAGATGGAGCCCATTTTTAGGATATGCTTCACCTCCTTTCCTGGTCGTTATGCACAACCAGCTGCACCTTCCAGGATTTAAATAAAGCCAATGAAAAAGCGAAGGAGTGCAGTTGTGGTTCAATGCTATGCTATCAGTTCAGTGAACCCATGCAGGTGCTTTACTTTTCGTAAATAATTTCATCACCACTGCTCTCAATACGGTAAAGGAAAACATTGTGAGGAAACCGGGCGGCGTGTTCTAGAAGATATGTGACATTAGTGGCACATTATAGGCTGATAACAGTAGGTACGCTAAATACGCGCTTTCAATTCAATTCAATTATAATTCAGTAACAATTCACATTGCGTTCGAATATAATCCAGCATGAAACATTAAAATTTGACGTGGATTTGTCTTTGACGTGGTTTTACGGACAGCAGCCCGTATTACCAATTACCTATAGGCTGATTAGTAGCAAACTGGTGAAAATAGCTACTGGTTTTAGCACAGAGGTGTCTGATTATCGAGTGAGGGGTCACAAGTTTAAACGCCGGTCGTTGCATTTTAACATGGACACACTCCTGAAACAAACACATTTAGCTAAGTTGGAAGAGTTCTTCAGGATGAACGAAGTTGTATTAATAGAATAAGTGAATAAATGAAAATATAATTACATAGGTAAGATAAAAAATAAATCTAACTTATTAACAAGGAAAATTATTAAGAGGCCTCTTACAAAAATGTGCATAGATGCAGGATTTCCTCGTTGAAATTGAATACTATTCGGTGATTGGTATAAATAGCAATTAATTGGTAAAGATAGTTCGTTTTCTCTTCTACAATAATAACAAAGCGATTTTTTTATTATTTGTCTATTTATTTAGCAATAACCGTTCTCCTGATGCATGTTTTGGCAAAAACTCATGGAGAGCTAATTTGTAGTTTCTGTTAAATATAATCCATCAAACCATTTTTTTTTCATATTACTTATATCATGTACTTTAATAATAATAGAATACATTTTTGTTATATGCCTTATAAATAAAGAAAAAAATACTGGACCTAATTCAATTTTCTACTGGAAACAAGTCTGAATATCTCCGAACTTCTACATCATTTTCACGTAGTATTTATACCAAAATAGTCTTCAATAATTGCTTAAACAATATCAATTAAAAAAAAGCATTTATTGATACTGTGATTTTTTTATAAATAAAATAAAAGTACTCTAAATTTCACTGCGCCGTCGATGCGCGCTCGCCCTGGCTGGAGGGTTAATTTATTGAGGCATCATAGACTGAACTGCGACATGCCATTTATAACCAAAAAAAAAAATGTGCGCACAATACCAAAATGTAAGAGGGCTCTTAAGGCGCTCTTCCTCTCTCTACCTATTTAAAAATTTGCTGTGCCCGACAGACCTGTAATTGTACATTATGGATTGCAATAAAAACGACTTTGATTTGATTTGAAAAAAAGAATAAATCATTGTTTCTAATGTATAATTTGGACACAAAATATTATTAAAGATAAAAATGTAAAATAGAACATTAAGTTTCATAACTGTGTAGTTTTTCTCCTTCAATTTTGTAGACATGACACACATGAAGGTTGTAGCCAAGTCTATTAAGTTTTTGAATGGTTACCAACAGACGTTTCTTGGCAATAACCGTTTTATGACATTGTAAACCTTGACAATGGCGTTTTGTAGTAAAATAACACACTTGATATGAACATTTTTAATTATGTTCGTGGTATGTGGATAAAGTTCTTACTACTAGTTCAGGCTGAAGGTATTCTACGGGCGTATAACTCTTTTTTTTCTTTTTCAAGCAGGCGTGTGCTCGATGTAATTTTCCATTGGCCATTGGCAAAAATGAAGTTCCATACATACTTTCATCCCCTATTTAAACCGTTTACAGGATGTATTTTCAAAAATGCTTGGATCCGTAGCTCCTCGTCTCGTTTTAAAAGGTTTTCTCTGTGCAAATTTCATGCTTCTAGGTTCAGCGGTTTAAGCTGCACGATGTCTGTTAGTAAAATAATGAATTTAAGATTTTCTTTATGTCGATTGGAGTATACGATGAACGCTGATCACTTGATACCTAGACACACACACACACATATATATATACATAGATACGCCTAGATAACGCAAGAGCAACTACTTCGCGTGCCAAAAATCGCACCAGGCTTACGTTCAAAAATCGTAAGCCGCCAATTTCGCGCTCAGTCCTGTGTACTGCTGACTGGGCGAGCGTGAGCGCTGGCGCTAGGCCCTGGAGGGGCAAGACGGGTGCCACACGCGGCGGCGTCTTTGAATCGATTTGATTTTCCCATCACTAAAAGTGCTTGTGACGTCATAGTAGGTAGTCAAAAAATGGCACGCTTGGTTTTCATACAGATCGTGATATACTTGCGTTATCTAGGTGTATCTATATCTGTGTGTCTTTTACCTCCATCCTACTACTTCTTACTTACAGACCGGCCGTGTCGAGATAATGCGTTCTTGACTCCCGTCAGTGCGAGACTTCTAGTAACTAATAAAGATCAAGTTCGCCAAACACGTATTCGTTTGAATGAACCTGACAGGGGCCAAGAAAGCATTCTCTCGTCAACCGCACTGTAGGTACTTCCAGATTACAATCATGAGATAAGTTTGATAATATATCTATAACAAACCTACCTACAAATTTACAGAATATGAAACACTATTAGAAGTTATCAGAGGATCCCTGACACTTCAGTGGGTCTATCACGAACGCGCATAGTGAGCATAACATAAATTCGAACGATTTTTGAACCTAAAAACCACTCTTCTCTGCCGTTTTGGTTCATATTTTTGCAACATGCACAATTATAACCATCCATATATACAAATAAAGTCTTACTAAGCAAATAATTATTTGCGAAATGAGTACCTATTTGAAACGTTATAATAAAGCAATTTGAACACGGCACGGTTTCTTTGTGGTACGGCGTATAAACCGCGCCTTAGAATAAACGTGTCTGTCATGAGGCTTCCGTACTGATCCATAGAACACTGATGAACCGTGCCTAAGCACGGCTTATAAATCGCGCCGTAGAACAAACTTGTTCTTGTACAAGGTTCCATAGTGATCCATACAACACTGACGAACCGTGCCTACGCACGGCATATAAATCGCGCGGTAGAAAAAATTTGTTCTTGTACAAGGTTCATAGTGATCCATACAACACTGACGAACCGTGCCTACGCACGGTGTATAAATCGCGCCGTAGCAAAAACTTGTTCTTGTACAAGCTTCCATAGTGACCTATATGTTACCGGCCAAACCCGATTTTAGGATGAACTAGTTTCGCCTAGGCCAAACCAGTTCTCATTCGCTCGCTCTTGCATAGTTATCGACGGAGCCCCGCTTCGCAGGGCTCCTATTTCTGTGTAAAAGTTTTAAAATAACCTAACCAAACCTAACCTCTACGTGCCCTTGGCTCGCTCTTGCATCCTACGTCACCTATCGACCGACCGCAACCATGCAACCCGTGTAGGGCGAACTGGTTTGGCCTAGGCGAAACTAGTTCATCCTAAAACCGGGTTTGGCCGGTAACATAATATACAACAATGACGACCGTGCCTACACACGGTGAATACACCGTAGTTTATCACGGCAAGAAAAACACGTGTGTGTAAAGGGCCTTACTCTGCGCGTTCGTGATAAGGCTACTGGAATATGTCTAGAAGCATCACTAGATGGCGCCAATTACGCAATCGGAACTAGAGCACGTAGGTACAACCGCAGACAATGGCGGTCGACCACTTTTCATCCTTATGCCCTTATTAATAAGATTGAAGAGTCCACTGCCAGTGTTCGCAATGGTACGTCTCGTCTCTGTGTATTTAAGCCGTAGTGCAATGAACAAACATACGTGACTGCACTGATTGCAGCCCGCTGAAGTCGAAGACCCACAGAGTCCTAATTAGTTCTCGCAAATGCACACAGATAAATAAAGGCACACACTGAAGCGATTTTAAAATAATATCCAAGTGCTAATTGGATTAACGTAAGCGGAAAATAAATATTGAGGACTGGGTAACATAAAAATGGTTTATAATGTAGGTGTGTTGGGGAGTTTGTTGCGCCACTTCTTCTACCCAGCGAAAGCACAGGGAAGTCATCATCATCATCATCATCTCAGCCGACAGACGTCCACTGCTGGACATAGGCCTCCCCCAATTTTGGGGGGGGTTTGCCATTATCGCCACGCTTGGCAGGCGGGTTGGCGATCGCAGTATGGTATGATGGTGGAATGCGTAGAGAACGCTGCTGCCCATTCTCCGGTACGACCCTTAGTCGCCTTTTACGACACCCACGGGAAGTATGGGGTGGTGCTATTCTTTAAGTCCGGCACCACACAGACAAGCAAAAAAAGCGAAAGCACTGGGAAGTATTGAAGGGTTTTGGGGGACTGTCTTATGTAATTTTGACGTTCGAAAAGTGCTGATTCTCAGCCGAATTTGAATAAAATTACTATTAATTTTGATTTTATTTTGTTAGTATCGTCAGAATCAGGCGAAAAGGTCGACAGATTTTCTGAAAGAAAAACCTCTGGGCGATTTGCTGATGCGGTTGCAATTTGCAACCTTATACGATAAAGCCGTCGCAAGTGCCTGTAAGTTAACCTGTACCTATAATAATATAGGTTTGAAACATATGGTACAGATTTTTTTTTTGCCTATACCTACTGTCCTACTGCTGGGCAAAGGCCTCCCCCAAGTCCTTCCAGGAACTCCTTTCCCGCGCCACCTCGAACCAGCCCTCGCGGTACGTGTCCAGGTCATCTTGCCATCGCTTTCTGGGCCGGCCTCGGCGGCGCCGTCCATCTTCAAGCACCCATCGTGTGGAAATTTTTACCCAGCGGTCATCCTGAATGCGGCTGATGTGACCCGCCCAATCACACTTGAACCTGGCAGCATTCTTGCCTACGTCTAATAAACCCGTTTTGGACCGCAGCATGGTGTTCCGAATTTTGTCTATTTAAATTATGCTAAGAATTTTAGGAGGTGAGCAAAATGAAAAAAGTCAGGAAGAACGCTAATCGCCAAATTAACTTCGAAGCATGCAAACAAAATGAAACCCTTTAACGTTTAGGTAAGCCAAGTATGCAAATTCGATCACCGTCATAATCCTTAAAAAAATACACCCTACAACCTGAAAAGGGTATCGTCCGAACAATTTATTCGCAACCACGTTCTATACTCGTGACTTGCAATTCGACCGTACAGACGCCAGCAAATCAAGCTACTACTATCTGTCCAATTTCTTTAATAGATTTTCAACTTTATCGCTAAAACATAAGGTTCAAAGTTGATTGGGAAAATTTTACAGTTTCGGATAGCTTGATGTGCTGGCGTCTGTACATACATAGTATGGTATGGTATGGTGGTATGGTATATATGGTAGATGTATTTAAATTTAAAAGCTTGGTGGCAGAAATATTTATGACGGTTTCAGAAGATCTTGATGGTTAAGCCAGATTACGTGGTACACTTCGTCTTAGCGTGTTGATGGCTGTCTGAATGGACACGGTCCAGAATTCAGCAACGTGTTTGGCACCATTACTAGCATCCATCAGTTCCTGTAACGTGCAGCTAACAGAACACGCAAACCAAACACTCAATAATATATAATAATATAATATAATATATAATATAATACATTCGACAACTATCACACAACGCCGTCTAGTCCCAAGCTAAGCAGAGCTTGTGTTATGGGTACTAGACAACTGATAAACATACTTATATATTTCTAAATACATACATATTATAGATAAATTACACCCAGACACAGAACAAATGATCATGCTCATCACACAAACATTTGTCCTGGGTGGGAATCGAACCCACGACCTCCGGCATAGCAGTCAGGGCCACTAACCACTAGACCAACGGGCCAGTCTAATCTAACCATTTTTGGATATTTAAATCTTCCCATTACTGCAAAAATATACTTATTAGCTAATGGGTTAGACTGTCATGTGAATAAAGTATGAAGCAACCACCCGCGGCTTTGCCCGCGAGGTATGTCGATAAAAACTATCCTATGGCCTTCCCCGGGATGCAATCTATCTCTCTGCCAACTTTAATCGAAATCCGTTCAGTGGTTTAGGCGTGAAAAGGACACAACAGACAGAGTTACTTTCGAATTTATAATATTAGTATGGATTATGATACTTTTTAAAGAACGAACTGGAGAAAACAAACTACCAGTGGTCCACTTTAGCCCTAGATCGAAAGAGCTGGATGTCATAGAGAGAGGCCTTTGTCCAGCAATGGGATGTTGCAGGCTAATTAATAGTTACAGTGAGAGTAAAATAGTAATAAAAAAAATTTTAAATCGACTTCAAAAAGAAATTAACTCAAAGTTATGAAATAAGTTTAATTTCGGAAGTCGGTGTCTTGGGATCTGTATTTTAGTTTTAGTTTTTTTGCCACCGACTTCCGAAAATAAAGTTATTTCATAATTTTGAGTTAATTTCTTTTTGAAGTTGATTTTATTTTTTTTAAAGTTACGCTTTATTTCGTTATTTTTATTTTTAAGTAAAAACTGGAATATTTGATTTTGTAATAGGTATGTACCTAATAGTTTTGTTGTAAATATTGCACTTAAATTTGACCAAGGTTTTGAGATGTTTTCCCTTTGACACTACACCCGTAGCTCGTATCAATAAGCCAGGCCGTCACACTGACACGTATTCGTCCATATCTTGAAAATTACTGAATCGATTTTGATGAAACTTGTACTGTTCCCTAAGTTGAAGTAAATGTAAGCCAATTTACAAAAATGGTCACGATCCGATTAATACTTGCGGAGAAATGCGCGGACATACATACATACATATGTCTATAAAATTTTGTATATTTGTTTAGAAGCCCTAATAGATTGTCATAAGTGAATATAATGCAGTTCCAATAATATAACATACGTACGTGTCGAATCGTTAACCTCCTTTTTTATTTGAAGTCGGTAAAAAGGAAAAAAAGCTTTAGCAAACCAAGCATTAAATTGGTTCTTAATTCGATAACCAATCGAGCTACTTTAGTCGCTCTTACCAAAGATGCGAGGAGGAAAAATGTGGGTTACTTCGAAGCCCGAAGGGAATGGTGTGGGCTTTGTAGCGGCCTATTCAATGAAGCTAGTGCTGAATAAATAATTGCAATCCCATTTAAACTAATCGTGGAAAGGTTGCGTAATCAGGAGGGGATTAATAAATGTTGCATCGAATGAAAGTGGGGCGAATTTTCAAGGTGTGCCTATGAAATGGGTCCAATAAGTTGACACCATTTATTATAGATGTACCCACCTATACAGGGTTATTTGTAAAATATTAACAGCCTCTTAAGAGGTCATTGTACTCATCATTATGAACAACTTTTATTAAGGGACCAAATCTGAAATCGCGAAAAAACAATCTGCTGTTTTCTACATTTTGACGAGTTATACGAACACAAATGTAGGCAACAGCTGATTCTTTTTTGCGATTTCAGGTTTGGTCCCATAGTAAAAGTCGTTCATAATGATGAGTACAATGACCTCTTAAGAGGTTGTTAATGTTTTACCAATATCCCTGTATAATGTGGACCTCAGAAAACTACAAGTTTTGCCATTTTGGGGGGAATAACCTGCTAGAATCTGTCAATAAATTGCTAGAGTTACAATATTCCTATGATGTACTTAATAAAGAGCATTCTATTCTATTCTTCAAAATAGGATATCTTTCTTGAGGCAGCAGCACCTCAACAGTTAAGGTAATAAAACCTAAAAAGTTTGGTTAAGAGTAAGCAATATTTTTAACCAAATCTTTTAAGTGCAGTAAGTAATTGGAAGGTAACGTTTAAAAGATTACAGAGGCAGGTAAGTATCGTACATAGGTACCTACCTATGTTTGCAGAAAATCCCGACACGAAATTCGATAGGCAAAATGACTGGGAGCATTATCGTTAACAGGGTACACTTGCAATTATCCCTTGACCCTATTTGGCTAATGTTACCTGTGCAAAAATGCTGAAAGATTATTTTTTTCTTCATCCGAAAATTCTGATTTGATTCTCAGCTCAATTTAATGAAAACTGTTATTTATGAGGGTAAGATAATAATTATATTACATACTAGCTGCGCCACGCGGTTTCACCCGCGTCAATGTCTTAACCCAGAGTGTCAACTACCTCCATGCAAAATTTTATCAAAATTGGTCCAGCCGTTTGAGCGTGAAGAAGTAACAAACATATAAACACACACACATACACACTCACAGACTCACGAACTTTCGTCTTTATAATATTAGTGTGATTAAAGTCTGCCTCGTTGGTGTAGTGGTGGCAAGTGCGGCTGTCGACCGTGGCAGTTCTAGTATCGATTCTCGAGTTGACAATTGCATCGTATAACGGGCTGGTGTCCGCAACTCCATGTTCAAGCGTAAAGTGGGAAAATTAGTCAATGAATCCACCCCAGCTGTGTTATTCAATTTTTTCAGTGGAAGTCAGGATTCGTGCTGATTGTGTTACTGGCATTATGTTTGCTCCCTACAGGTAACATGAGTATATAACTAGTTGGACTGGCGAAATGTGGCCATGTGCTATAGGTATATAAACAAACTTTTTAAAAAAAAAGAAAGAAACAGGGTGGCAGGGACACAGAAACACGACAATGGATGGATTCAGAGCTTGAGTCTGGTTCCCCAGCGTTATTAATTTTCGAAGATTATTAAAAAAAATCTCTTAATTCCTTTATAGAGGTATGAGGAATAACTGCACCAGCTGCTGCTGCTGCAACTCATGAAATCGCGATAAAAATTGCTTTTCCCTACATTTATGTTCGCATAACTCGTCAGAATGTAGGAAACAGCCGATTATTTTTTCGCGACTTCAGGTTTGGTCCCAAAGTAATAGTTGTTCATAATGATAAGTTCAGTGACCCCTAAGGAGGTTATCCATTAATTACCGGACACCCTGCATATGCTAGCTGCACGGTAAACTCTGCTTGTGAGATGCAAGATTTCGTGTGACGTCAGTATGTCGCGTAGTTCGCATGTGGCGTTTGTTTGCAAATTTTATGGAACGGCTACTTTTTTTTTATAACGACGACGAAATATTTCTACGCAGGAGGGTTCAGAATCATGTACTGAATCCAAGGTTACAGGTTTCGCGTCGGTTTAGGTCGGTGTCCCTGCCACGCTATACCTTCCTACCTACCAAACCAAGGTCACTCAAGGTCAATCAAGGTCAGGTCCTACTAGGTCTACCTTTTCAAAATACAAGCGTGATTTTATATTATTTTCATATAATAGGAAAGAAAGGCGAACTTGATATTTCGACATGAGGTCTCTGGTCATATATTAAAATAGAAATCGTTCAAAGGTCACTTTATAGGGTAAAGGCAAACGTTTAAACTCAAATTAGGGAGGTACCTTAGGGAGGTATGACTGGTGTAAAATGTCAAGTAGGATAAAGGTCAGCTTCATTTTAATGAAGCAGACTGAAAATGTTCACACGTATATGGAGTAACTAGCTTCCGCCCGCGACTTCACCCGCGAGTTATGTCGATGAAAATTATCCTATGTCCTTCCCCGGGATGCAATCTATCTCTCTGCCAAATTTTATCGAAATCCGTTCAGTCGTTTAGGCGTGAAAACGTAACATACAGACAGGCAGACAGACAGAGTTACTTTCGAATCTATACATATAATAAATCTGTAGAAGGGTCAATTCTGTACATTGAAAATATTGAAAAAATAAATAGCGGGGGGTGTTGCTGGATCGATACCAAACCCAAATAAGTGATTAAAAAAATTTTTGTCTGTCTGTCTGTCTGTCTGTCTGTCTGTCTGTCTGTCTGTATATGCAGGCATCACGTGAAAACTAACGGTTCGATTTCGATGAAACTTGGTATAATTATACCTTATTATCCTGGGCATAAAATAGGATACTTTTTATCCTGGAAAAATACGTAGAAAAAAAAAATCTTATTTTTCGGTTTTATTCATAGACGTTGTTCTGTAGAACCGCGAACACACGTTGCATTACCCGTAGTGGATAATTTTCCATTTCAATTTAAGAGAATACAGTTTCCTGTAGCTTTGTGTTACGCCATGACAGTAAATAAGGCTCAAGGTCAGACCCTAGGAGTTGCTGGCGTAGATCTTACCGCGAGTTGTTTTACACACGGGCAACTTTACGTAGCTCTTTCCCGTGTGAGCAGTCCAAGAAATCTTCATGTTCATATTCCGGACGAGCTCACTAACAATGTTGTGTATGCTGAAGCTCTCAATTAACTTTCTGTCGCATTGTCACGATCACTTTTTTATTATTGCAAACTTTTCGTCATTGTCAGTAATTTACTGCTACATGCTACTTATCAAGGTCGGAATTACTATGAAAAAAATACTTACTACAGAACGCGAGCTCAACAGCAGTAGCTCAATAGAGGGACCTCCTTAATTATTATAGGCTTAGCCGTATTTGGGTCCAATAGATATTTATAAGATGTCATTTTCAGAGTTACTCAAAATGGAGAAATAAACCATCCACGCGAAGACCGACATCCGCGCGGACGGAGTCGCGGGTGGAAGCTAGTTTATAATATTAGTATGGATGCACGTCGTTCGTCGCCGTCGTTTCAGCCGATAGACGTCCACTGCTGGACATAGGCCTCCCCCAATTTTGGGAGGGTTTGCCATAATCGCCACGCTTGGCAGGCGGGTTTGCGATCGCAGTATGGTATGATGGTGGAATACATAGAGAACGCTGCTGCCCATTCTCCGGTACGACCCTTAGTCGCCTTTTACGACACCCACGGGAAGTAAGGGGTGGTGGTATTCTTTAAGTCCAGCACCACACAGACGGATGCACAGTATGGGATAAAAGCTATTGTGATCAAAAAGTAGGTAACTGCAGCCATCCACATCGACACGTCGACGGCTGCCATCGACACTTGTCGACGGACGCTTGTCGCTCGTGTGTATGAACACTAAGTTTGACTATTTCGCCTCAATTAAAAGGAAATAAGAGCTCAATTTTCTACATCCAGCCAATCAGAATACTTAGCGATACTCAATTACACAGACACAGAAAAACTTCTAGAAATTTTGTCATGATTATAATTTGATTCTCTTTTAAGTATTTACTTTTGTATGTTTACATAGACTAAAGTATTAGGTATTAATTTACCAAGAACAAAAATATTATAAGGAGCACTTACGCATTAGATAACGCTGCACTGCCTATGCAGTGCAGCGTTATCTAATGCGTAAGTCATGTCAGTCACGTCAGTGAAGGATCTTGGAATACTAATTGGATACTAAACTTCACCTTGATCAGCATATCCAAAAAATTGTCAACTACGCTTATCGTATGTATGATTTTGTTATGAGATCTACTACCGAATTTAAGCGCATAGATACCTATATACATTTGTACAAGTCACTAATCAGGTCACAACTCGAATACGCTGTAATAATCTGGAATCTTATTTATCAAAAATACATAGACAGCTTAGAAAATGTCCAGCGTAAATTCCTCAAAGCCCTACATTATCGGTATCATCATCCCTTTATTCCCCTTAATTCACGCCAAAAGAATGTTGAACTGTTAACTGCCTTTTCCTGGAAACTATGTTTCTCTATGATTGCATAGATCTTACTAATAAGTTAAGCTAAGTTGTTCCGAAAACTGTCATTGGACGACAGGTGCGCGCACGACTACTTTTTGCCGTTTCTTCCTGCCGCACTAACGCTGGAGTCCGCGCACCTCTTCGTCGTATAGCTAATAGTTTTAACACTGTGTTCACAAATTTGGATTTGTTTACATTGTCTGCTAATAAGTTTAGAAGCTCATTGATAAAATTAATTAGTGACTCAGATTTTTAGTTGTTTTGATTTGTTCTTTCTCTATTATTGTAAAATAGTAGGTATTTATCTTTTCTTTACATTTAAAAAATAAGAAATCTTAAGATTTTGCCTTTTAAGTTTCAGTCGTGTGCAAATAGTTCCATAATAATTTTGTAGTATTTAAGATGTGGATAACGTCGTGAGCTACACATATGTTATGTTTCTTTTTCTCACTACATTGTTATTACAATGATTGTGTAACTGTTTGTTTTTCCGAATTAAATAAATAAAATAAATAATGTACCAATGTGATTTTTCTCAGAATTGTTAATCAATTATTTTTAAATCAGTTTCATTTCAAAAATTAACGCTTCGATTTAATTGAAATGTAAAGGGATGGTCTGAAACACAGGTTTGATTATACCTAGTTCTGGCCGGTCACTACCTACCACTCTAATTCCGAACCATCACTACTTGCACCTGTAAAAAACATATTTTAGTTTTAGTTTATTTTTAGGCACTAAAATTTGCTACTCTTGGCTAAATGTACACCTTTTGTAAACGTTTTTATTAAATAAATAATAAATAATTCCTTGACGGAACAGCAGAAGGATGTGATTGCGGAGCTGTGTCACAAACCATGCTCCACCTCCTATCCTGCCCTCTGTGTCCCAAAACATGCAGTCAAAGTGACCTCTGCGCTGCCACTGACAACGCCGTGGAAGTGGCAAAGTTTTGGGAAAACAAGATTTAAAATATAGTTGTGCCAGCGACACGAAGAAGAAGAAGAAGAAGAATAAGTTATTAATATTATTAATGAAAAATAAGAATGCAATAAATGTTTCCACACAAAAAAAAATACTGTGTTGGCGATATTTAGCCGTTCATTTTACAAGTGCCATGCTCGTGAACAAATTAATTTGTGAATGTGATTCAAGTTTTTTACTTATAGGCATCAAATTTATTTTTGTATACCATTTACTGTGCAGTTAAACCATTCTCGAAAATGAATAAAATTCTTTTCTTTCTTTCAATTGCTGACAAAGTCCAATCTGTATACTATGAAAAAAGATGTGCAAACACTTACATTTTTTACGACAAACGTAAACGGGCGGTGGTTTTAAATCTTATTTACGTACGAAATAAATCTTTCGTAATGCGTTTTTGTACTTCCTATTATACTTAGGTTTTTTTTTTGTGGAACTGACGCACGTGATTTATCTGACCCACCTGGTGTTAACGTCATTATAATTATTGCGTCAGGGGTAATGTTTAAATCTGTGTCGGTAATTCTATTACGAGTGCACATATTACAACGTAAGGCAGGACGCTTCCGGGCTTGGTGGAACGACGTATGTTTGTAGGGTGGCTAGAAGCAGCTGGATGAAAGTGGCCATTAGATGGCCAGTTAGGGGCCTTGTAATGGGTAATTAGATACGCTGATAATGATGGACACAACAATGCTACTTGGTACGTTCGTGCAGTGAAAGTACCTACCTCCTCAAATGGATACTTTCTCAAGAATTTCTCTGTTAATCTGTGCCTGTAATACATGTAACGAAGCAGGAGTTTGGCCGAATAAAATTCTTGAATATTTTTAACACTTCTGAACAAAGTCACGTTAGCAAAGAATTTTCCAAAACTAACTGTCACAACTATGTTCTACCTTATTTATATTTTTATAATTTTAATAATACAATCAAGTCATTATTGGAAAATGTATACCATATTACATTAGCTTTTTAATCGTAAATGTAAATAATGTTAAAATGTAAATAATTTCTTAGAGAATTTCTTAATAATGTGTTTTCTAATGTGATACATAATGAACACTGCACGACACGTCATGCCCGAGGGATGCCTATTTGGTGACACAGCCTATTACTGTGAGACTAGTTGAAAATCAGCGTCGGGCACTAGTTGTCTGGCATTTTCCTGAACTGGGCTTATTTGGCTCAGCCGTATGGTATACTTTCCTGTTAATTTCTCACAACTTACTTTTTTCTCTTTTTATTTGTTTTCTATTTTTATATTTCTTTTTTATTTGTAGGTGTTGCGCCGTTTGTTGGTGTGCCCTCCGTGTCTCGAAAAGTAAGTTAAGCCGTTGGCATTCATGGATCTTTGACAGTCGTTACGTGTAGTCAGAAACCCGAAAGTCTGACAGCCACTCTTACCACTCTTGCTGGGTTGTGGAGGTCAAATAGGCAATTGCTCCCCGCCCTCTCCAGGACTTCGAGAACTATCTCGGAGTCCTGGCCGCCGTGATCGGCAGGGCGGCGCCGCGTCAGGTCTCCGTATTGGGAGACCTGAATGCCAAGTCGGTGGCCTGGGGCAACCCGGCCACCGACCCTCGCGGGCGGGCAGTGGAGATGTGGGCAGCCTACTCTGGGCTCTCCCTCCTCAACAGAGGAAACGTCCAGACATGCGTTCGGCGGCAGGGTGGCTCGATAGTGGACGTCACTTTTGCAACCCCTGCGTTGGCCACGCGCGTGCTGAACTGGCGGGTGGATCTGGTGGAGACCATGTCGGACCACCCCTACGTGCGGTTCGACATCTCCACCGGTGGCCCCGGAGAGACGCGGCCCCTCTCGGGGCGGTCAGCGTTCCCACGGTGGGCTCTCACCCGCCTCGACAGGGAGGCGGCGGCGGAGGCGGCGTTTATCCAGGACTGGCTTTCGCCGCCTTCCGCTGGCCTGGACGTGGACACCGTGGCGGGACACCTGAGGGAGTCTCTGACCGAGGTGTGCAATTCTAGCATGCCTCGGTCCGGCCGACCGCTGCCCAATCGGGCGGTGTACTGGTGGTCGGTGGAGCTGGAGGGGTTTCGAGCGGCGTGCGTGGAGGCCAGGAGGGCCTACGCGTGAAGCCGGCGGCGGCGTCGACGAGACCACGCCCGCGAGGACCACCTCTATGAGGTGTACATAGAGACAAAACTGGTCCTCGAGCGGGCCATCGCCGACGCCAGGGATTCGGCGAGAGCGGAGATGCTGGAGGGTCTCGACAGCGATCCCTACGGGAGGCCATACAGAGCGGCGCGCAACAAGCTGCGCCCCTTTGGTCCCCCGGTGGCCGAGACCCTGGAGCCCTCATTCCTGGATGGGGTGGTTCAGTCCCTGTGCCCGTGTAGGGACAATTTCACCCCACCAGTGATGGACCCTCAGCGGGGGATGTCTCCGCCAGCTGAGGAGGAAGAGGAGGCCCCTCCGGTCACGAAGTCGGAACTCAGCGCGGCGATTGTGCACATCCGCGCCAAGAAGACGGCTCCGGGCCCCGACGGTGTCCCGGCGAGGGTGGTGGCAATTGCCGCCACTCAAATGGAGGAGCGGTTTCGGGACCTCTTTAGCGCATGTCTTGCGTCTGGGAGGTTCCCGAAACCGTGGAAGGAGGGGCAGTTGTGCCTCCTTCGCAAGGAGGGCCGCCCTGCAGACTCGCCCTCGGCATACCGACCCATCGTCCTGCTCGATGAGGTCGGCAAAATGTTCGAGGGGATAATCGCTGCTCGCCTAAAGGGCCACCTGCGGAATGTGGGGCTGACTTGTCGGACGCTCAGTTCGGTTTTCGGGCTGAGCGTTCCACAGTGGACGCGCTGGCCCGCCTCAAGGGCCAGGTGAAGGAGGCGATGGAGGTGGGGGACGGATTGTTGGCGGTGTCATTCGACATAGCCAACGCCTTCAACTCTGTTCCCCACAGCACCATCCTAGAGGCGCTCCGATTCCACGGGGTGCCTCAATACATGCGACGTCTACTGGCCAGCTACCTGGAGGATCGGGCGATCGTCCTCGTGAACAGGGCTGGCCAAGTCCGGCGGTATCCAGTCGAGGCCGGCGTTCCACAGGGGTCAGTCGTAGGACCTCTCCTCTGGAACGTCGGCTACGACTGGCTCCTGCGGGGAACTCTCCTCCGAGGCACGAGTGTCATCTGCTACGCGGATGACACTCTCCTCACCGCCCGAGGGGCGAGTTTCAGGGAGGCGGCCAACTTGGCCTCAGCGGGCGGATCCATGGTCGCAGGAAGGATCCGCCGCCTAGGATTGACGGTGGCGCTGCACAAGACCGAGACCGTGTTCTTCCATGGGCCTCGGCAGCGCCAACCACCAGACGCCCACATCTTTGTGGAGGGCGTCAGAATTGAGGTGAAGGCCCAAATGAAATATCTGGGCCTTGTACTCGACAGCAGGTGGCGTTTCGGCCCGCATTTTAGCGGGCTATCGACGCGCCTGCTGAAGACTGCGGGCGCCCTCTCGTGGCTGCTCCCCAACTTGGGGGGGCCCAGCGCGCGATGCCGGCAACTCTACGCCGGCATCTTGAGGAGTATGGCCCTTTACGGGGCCCCTATTTGGGAGGACTCCCTCCGCAGGAGGGAGAACGCCGTCGCATTGCGGGCCCCGCAACGGGCCATAGCCCAGCGGGTGGCGAGGGCCTACCGCACGGTCAGCTTCTCAGCGGCATGTGCTCTGGCCGGCACCCCACCTTGGGAACTCGAGGCGTGGGTGCTCGCCAGAGTATATGAATGGACGGCGGGGCGGAGGGCGAAGGACGCCATAGTCGTCCACTGGACGCGGGACCTCGCCGCCGCAGTCTTCGGCCGCCGAACCCTCGACGCGATTGGGCCGGTCCTGCGAGACTGGCTCGAGCGTTCGCACGGGTTCCTCTCCTTCCGTCTGGTGCAGGTGCTGTCCGGACATGGTTGCT
Organism: Mesoligia furuncula; assembly: GCA_916614155.1. NCBI lineage: Eukaryota > Metazoa > Arthropoda > Insecta > Lepidoptera > Noctuidae > Mesoligia > Mesoligia furuncula. Next base: position 6,055,133 of record OU744808.1, read on the forward strand.
TCGGATCGTACCTAAACCGTATCGGGTGGGAGGAGACGCCGTCGTGTCACGACTGTGGCACAGCGGAGGACACGGCGCAGCACACTCTCGAGGTGTGCCCGTCGTGGTCCGAGCCGCGCCGCAGTCTCACCGCGGCGATCGGAACGGACCTCTCGCTCGCCGGCTTGGTCAACGCCATGCTGGGGGATGAGGGATCCTGGGCGGCAGTCGCCTCCTTCTGCGAACACGTCATGTCCCAGAAGGAGGCGGCGGAGCGCGCGCGGGAGGAAGACCCTCTCGCGGCGCCGCTCCGAAGGCGGAGGAGGGGTCGAAGAAGACGTCAGTATGACAGTCATCTCCGACTCCTCCCAGGTGGAAGCCAGCAGGCGACGGGTGCGGGGGCACCCTCGCCTGTATTGCACAGGCTTCCACCAGTGCCGGATGGGAATGGCCAGGTGTTCCCGGCCATTCCCGTAGCCCCCCAATCAGGGGGATATGCGGGGCCCGCCAGATAGGCGGGCATGTGGCGAGGGGGTTGTGGACGCAAAGGCTGAGCCGGATTCCCATGACCACTCCATCAAGGCGATGAGGGAACACCGCTGAGTTTTAGTGGGTATACTGCCACTCTGGCAGGGAGTCCCACATACTCCGTCTCGTCCCCCGACGAGCGGAGATGCGTAATGTCAAATCTCAGCGAAAAAAAAAAAAAAAGGCAATCGCTCCATGTAAAATACTAGTATTCAGATGCATTCGGTTAGACTGGAAGTCGACCCCAACATAGTTGGGAAAAGCAACTCCCCGTTCAAGCGCGTATTTTGCGTCCCTACTATCAATTATTTACTCCAGTGTGATTTCCCGGAAAGAGTAGGTAGAGGCATTTAGAGCCATAACACAATAGAATTCACGATACAAAATATTGTATCGTGAATTCTATTATTTCTATTGTGATATGGCTCTGAAACTTAGAACGTTTCCTATAAGTTTCATAAAACAGCGGTGAACGAGGTAAATTCGAACTAAGCAATAATTCTGGACCTCAAAACTTTACTGAACAAAACCAATACATACCGAGTTAATAATTAATATACCAATTTATTGAAGTAGAGGTATTTACTTAATTTTCATAACTGTGGACCTAAATAATCAAATTTTCAGCGAACTTATTTCAAGAATGTTGTGTAGGATGTTATTAGGAACACTTTGAAACTCTTCACTAAATTAATATTAAATTCATAATTACCTTCATCAGTAAGAAGTTTTAGAAGATGGCTGTCTTACTACCAGAGATTAGGACACGCCCGCCTTCTAGAAACTTCTTACTGATTAAAGTACACAGGGTTATTTGAATAACACCAAAAACCTCTTAAGAGGTCATTCTACTCATCATTATGAACAACTTTTACTATGGGACCAAATCTGAAATCGCGAAAAAAAAATCTGCTGTTCCCTACATTTATGTTCGTAGATATAACTCGTCAAAATGTAGGGAACAGCTGATTTTTTTTCGCGATTTCAGATTTGGTCCCATAATAAAAGTTGTTCATAATGATGAGTACAATGACCTCTTAAGAGGTTTTTTGTGTTTTTCAAATAACCCTGTATAATTATGAACGGGTACAGTTTGCAACAGGATTAAGGGTTCATTTATTTATTTATTTAATATAATATAATATATAATAATTTAACACCACACAATCACATAATCAGCCTATAATGTTCCCACTGTTGGGTCACAGGCCTCCTCTCGGTGAGAGGGAGTGGGCCGTAATCCACCACGCGGGCCCAGTGCGGGTTGGCAGATGTCACATTTCTTCGAATTTTTGGTTCTAGAACATGTCGTTTTCCTCACGATGTTTTCCTTCACCGTTTTTGAGAGCAGTGGTGATGAAATAATTTACATAAAGTAAAGCGCCTGTCTGGGTTCGAACCTACGACCTACAACTCGTAAGTCTCGTAAGTTCATTTAATACCGAACATACAAAAATTCCAAAGAGAGTAGAATCGAGTGTAAACTTGCTCATTTTTTCTGAAGAGTAGATAGGGAATCCTTTTTAAGACTTGTATTATCAAATTCTTATAAAAAACAATAATAATTTTGTTTCAGTCTACTACATTCCTAAACGGAACCCGTCTCTAAACAAACTGAACTGTGTTATGGCAATTTTTCATATGACCACTCATTCTAATTCTTTGATTGGTGCTTGATAATCAGGTGCTTAAAGTCTCTAATAAACAATTAATTTCCCTGACTGTTCAACTTACAGCAAAAACTGTTTTTTTTTATGACAGACAATGTACATTTTTCTCTTCCTATGATTAAAAGCTGTGACGTCACTGTCACAAAGTTTCTTGTTTAGGAGCTGATGTGATTCGCCTCACGATTTCTTGCCACCTACTCCGATTTCGGGTGTTTTTTGTGCACTCATACAATGGATCACCCACTGCGGATTTAATTTGCCATCTCATGGGTGAGCGTCCGCGTGGTCTAGTACCCTCCACTCTTCCCTGCACGACAAGGCGCTCAATAGAGTCTCCCTCACGCCTCGAGACATGTCCGAAGTATTTGAGGATGCGCGTTTGGACCATAACAGATAGACGCTTTTTGATGTTGAGTTCTTGGCGTATAGAGGTGTTGGTGCGAAACTCAGTCCAAGACACCCAAGCATTCTTCTCCAGCACCACATTCTATCTTCTTCTTCTCGATGTCTCGCAGCGTCCACGTCAAGTTATTACTTACTCACAGGTAAAGTTCCGGATGTAAACTCAGTTTCCTGGTGACCCTTGTCCATTTTATACCAGATATTTTATACCAGATATTTTATACCAGATATTTTGTACCAGATATTTTATACCAGATATTTTATACCAGATATTTTATACCAGATATTTTTCAGCATACAAGTCACTATCTTCTTCTTACAGTTGGTTTTGCCCTGCGGTATCGCCCACACGAGGTAAAAATCGATTACGTCTTCCTTTGAAATTTAAATGAGAACTCTTTCTTGCTTGGTTTTGGCTAACGTTAAACACGCCTATGTATACTAATTTGACAAGGTTTGTATTTAATTGAACCTCTAATAATTCCCATTTTGCGCTCCTAAAAAGATTATTACTCACTCACTCTAATATAATGATTGCGCCTCTTTTTGAGATCCTTAAATATAATTTATATTTTGGTGTCCTAAAAATACCTACTAAATGGCCAAGTAACTGGGACTAACTTGCATTTAGCGCGGTTGGTAACAGTTCTAATCTAACCGAACCCATTGGGTCGGGGTACCCTAACTTAGTTACTGCGACCAATTCGGCTCGCGAGCGGTTGGCCATAGTTTCCACCTAACCTATCTCGTTTGGTCAGGGTACCCTAACTTAGTTACTGCGACCAATTCGGCTCGCGAGTGGTTGGCCATAGTTTCCACCTAACCTATCTCGTTTGGTCGGAGTACCCTAACTTAGTTAGGTACTGCGACCAATTCGGCTCGCGCGTGGTTGGCCATAGTTTCAATCTAATCTATCTCGTTTAGTCGGGGTAACCTAACTTAGTTACTGCGACCAATTCGGCTCGCGAGAGTGGTTCATCATAGTTTCAACCTAAGCTATTTCGTTTGGTCGGGGTACCCTAGCTTAGTTACAGCGACCAATTCGGCTCGCGAGAGTGGTTCGTCTTAGTTTCAATCTAAGCTATTTCGTTTGGTCGGGGTACCCTAGCTTAGTTACTGCGACCAATTCGGCTCGCGAGAGTGGTTCGTCATAGCTTCAACCTAAGCTATTTCGTTTGGTCGGGGTATCCTAGCTAGTGACTGCGACCAATTCGGCTCGCGAGTGTTCGTCATAGTTTCAACCTAAGCTATTTCGTTTGGTCGGGGTACCCTAGCTTAGTTACTGCGGCCAACTGCAAAAGTTAAAAAGAGGTTTAGCTATTTAAAAAAAGTGTTCGTCATTCTTAGAAGCGCAAAAAGAATTTTAGAGGGTCAATTAATTATCGGCCAATATAATATTACCCATAATTAAGAAATTACTTTATAGAGTCCTTTTAAGAGCAATAGCGTCAGATGCACGACTTGGTCGGTAGTAACAGCAAAAAACTCCCATTCAACCGGTACAAACACCTCGTTAATCATGATCATGACTGATTAACGAGGTAAAAAAGAAACAAAAAACAACAAGGGTACAATTCCCTTTTTGTTTATTTTTTCGTGGGGAAGAGTGGAGGGTTATGTCAGAATCCTATCGACCTTCCAGCTCCATGAGTTGGGGTCCCGGGAGATATTTATTAGGTCATTGTTCTATAGAGGTATGAGGAACAGGGTGTAAAGTTCTCTCATACTCCATAGAAAAGGGTGGATCCTCAGACCAGGCGGGTGTCGTATCTGGCGGGCAAATGCCCAATGATTAATTTTTTTTTTTTGTGAATGGCAGCTCGCAGTTCAACCTATGAGGTTGTCGTCTGCTTAACCGGGCTTGCCTGTGGTTGCGTCAGTAATTTAAGGCCCACAGCCAGGGCTTAAAAAAACTTAAAAACTAAGCGACTACACGCCAAGGGCACCCCCTGTGGGGTACGGACCTCGGCTTGGGGCGTCACTGGAAAAGGGTAGCAAGGGACAGGCTGGATCGGAATTATTTAAGGACGAATTTAAAACTACAGACTCCGCTGATTCTTGTCGGGCAGTTGTATATATATATGCTAGTTGTGCGGTTTGCGAAATGCCTGATTTAGTGTTACGTCAGCATGACGCGTATTTCGCATGTGGCGTTGTAGAAACCGCTACAGTTCCCTAAAATAAAGGTTTACACAGCTTTTAAATGTCGGTTCTCAATGAGAGCTTTCATAAAAGTAAAATAATCCCCGCAAAGCTGTCTGCTGTCGAGTGGTATAATATTGTTTTCAGTAAATGTTTTCGTATTTACTTTAGGTTCCTTTTTGCTTTTCATCGGTATTCCAGCAACTTTACGTTTGTGTAAAAGAGTGGCTATTTTTTTGTGACCTTTAATAATGAATCCGCGAGATATTTTTTTTAAATTTTGAGTTTTAATTTTAAAAGTTCAAACTCAAAATAAATTGTAATTTCGTAGAAAGATGAGTGTTCTTCTTTTTGTGTCAGTGACATACGGGATAATAATTTATACGATAAATTACAAAAAGGCGATAAACTAAATTTTGTGACAATCGAAAGCTTACTTTTTTTTGTGAATAATACTTTTTTTTTCTTTTTATTAATTACATTTTTTTAGTATATTTAAATTGCATGTTACCATAAACATAGCGTACTATTTTATATGTAGGTATATATACCTATGTTTTACAAATAAACTTTATGATTTATGATTTTACGGTAGGTGTGTGCGTGCATTGAGTGTGCAACATGTTTTCGGCAACCCAAAAACACACTGCAACATTGGAGTTGCTGGGAAACTTCTGTGGGCGCTGGGCTTTATTAATAACTGCTTCGTTGGTCTAGTGCACTGCTGAACACGAAGTCCTGCGTTCGATTCCCCGGTCAGGCAAAGTTAAGCCAGGTTGGGTTTTTTCATCAGGAATTTCTCCGTAGCTGCCCAGAGACGGGATTTGTGCCCGATTGATGGCAATAGGATTGGACCTACCCTTCGGGGTAAATAGACAAGGTGTTATGTTTTTTTTTATTTATTTTTATTGCTGAATGGGCCCGCTCTTGACATCGATCACGCCTGATGGAAAGCGATGGATGAAGTCTATGATGGAGCGAGCGTGCCCAGTAGGGCTCTGGAACTCCCACGCATCGTCGAAACACAGCAGGCTTGACGCCGGACTCCGGTGGGAGGGTGGTCGCAAACCAGGCGGGCATTAGCCTTGCCACCGCAAGGGAAGAATTGGCCAGTATAAGGTGTTGGGTGTGACTGTCTAGAATGCACCAAACGCTCGTTTTAGTTGAGTAACTGGCTGAACAAACTACGCTACACGAGGAGGCTTCTTTTTATCCCAAAAAAAAAATGTAAATACATATGTTATGTTACAAGGCTAAATTCGCCTCCCATAACATGTGACGTCACAACTCATTGACTAGAGTAAACGTGACAGGAAAAAATAAGATTACCTACCTCAGGAAAAAATCAGACACAACAGAACAGTCATGCGAAGTATTATAAATAAGATTAAATAAAAATTGAGAAAAAGATTAAAATAAGATTTGTATGTACCTTATCAACAAAAAAATACGTGGTCTATAAACGAGAACCAAGTTCTTGATAACAAGAGTGCAGATGACAGTGAAGTATCAAAGATTGTTCGAGATAATAGCCCTTGATGTCGCAAGAATGGAATGATAACGTTCGTTCAATTACTGTCGCCAGTTAGAAGTAAGGCGTGTGATGCGATGCTAGGGGATTGTCCATTGAAACACGCTACTTAAGCACACCTAAAAACACATAGAGAGATAGAGAACAAGCAAAGAGAAGATACTCAACGTCACTGGAAAGGAGAAAATGCTAAAGCGCCATTTGGGCCAAAATGAGTTATAAAATATATCGTTGGATTACATTTTTTTGAAGTGGAAAGTTCTTAGGGCGCGTAGGGAATTTTTTGAGATGGGAAAAAACTATTGTACTCGCGCCACTGTTACCGTAACCGACACCGCTTCGGATGTGTTTGGCTGTCCTCGGGATGTACTCGGTTTTTATGTATATACCTACCTACGATATGTCAGTGAGTGATGGCAAAGTATTAGTAAGCAGTTGTGCCTTATTTTCACTTCTGGCACTCCCGGAGTGCCATTGATTTTTTTTCTGGGTCGATATTGTTATGTTCCAAGACAATCTGAGCCAATTTTAATTGGCTCAGATTGTCTAATGGCGCTTTAGCATTTCCTCCTTTCCAGTGACGATATAATATGTATGTATATAATATTAAAGAAATAGGATAATATTAGTTATATAGTGACGATATAATATTAAAGAAATAGGATAATATTTTGAAGTTATTCAGTAATAAATTATAAGGTATCCAGTTGTGAATACGTATAAAAGGAATATTTACAGACTAGGTACCTAAATAAAGGTGCACAAGTATGTTGTTGTTGTATGTTGTTGTGTGGTGTTTGTATGTAAGTGTGTTGTGGTGCTGACCCACAAACGATGGGACACTTAATATCGTGTCCTGCGGGTCCTGTCAGCTGCACGTTACAGGAACTGATGGACGGTGATAAAGGCGCCAAACAAGTAGCCGAATTCTGGGCCGAGTACATTTAGATTGCTATAGACACGCTAAGAAGAAGAAGTAGGTATGTTTTACGGGCTTCTGCTGGAGATTTTTCGCAAGTAACTCAATAATGCTATTGGAACTGTGAGCAAGGTTCATCAAAAGGCGTTCTTGTATTCTATTTTCTTTCTGTTAGACAGTCATCCCTACTATGCAGGCTATGTGGGTAGAAATATATGAATATATTATATGCATACTGTTACTGCCTCGTTGGTTTAGTGGTCGCAAGCGCTACCGACATTTATTTTTTAAATGTCGCAGCATCGTGCTGAGATAGGAGCCTTTTGGCCTCGTATAGAACTTTCTGTTTTATTTCCCTTTTGTTACTTTTTTTTATGTAACTTGGATTTTTATTTTACTGTGTTTAGTTTTGTTTGTGATTTTCCTGTACTAGTCGCAATAAATACTTATTCTTTTTTCTTTCTACCGCTGAGCATGAGTTGCCAGGTTCAATTCTCAGGGCGAGCAAAAAGTTATTGGGTTTTTCGATTAAGAATTTCTCAATAGCAGCCCCGAGCATAGATTTGTGTCCGGTTGATAGCAATAGGCTTGCCCCCTGTTACATCAAATCAAATCAAATTTATTACTGAACCAAAAAGTTTTACATTAGTTGGTGATTGGAGCCTCCTGTTAACCCCTCTTCCCCCCGGACCTCGAGCACGAGCTAACGTGTACTAGAATCGCTGCTGCTTATTATTTTAATTCTATTTCATTTTAAAAGTGAAAAAAATATTCAAGTAAAATATTCGGAGTTCATAAAATCAAAGAGTTTCCATCAACAATAAAATCGACAAGTACAAGATAAGAACGGCCCATCCCACGGCAGAGAAGACCAGCCTATCCTGAGACAAAACCCCGCCTACTGCTACAGACAACGGCCACCAGTGGAAGATTGTCACCTGCGCGGGCGCTGTCCTCCCGTGCTGCGAGCCAATTAGGACGAAGATCATTAGGAAGCTCATTAGACGCGTGAGTCAATACATATTACACCATTTATTTTAAAAAAGTGCCTAATTACCACCACTCAATGACTATTTGAGCTTGCACCTACATCTGTGCGCCTGGTATTTTGTATTGAATCTATCCATAAATCTGTTTGTGCTTACAAGTCTACGATACTTTTGCCAAACACAAAATATGCAGCGCTCTCCGCCATTAAATAAAGCCCAATCAGTGTCTGATTCAGATATCGTGACTAAAACTTGTGCAGAAGATCGCAATCAGCCAAATGTAACCTTGAGAGACAAACGTCGTCGACTCTCGGATGATGATTATGATGAACTCACGGCTTTCAAAATGGAAATGCGAGAACTGTTTAAAGGTTTTCAAGATACCCAAAACATAAAGTTCGACTTACTGAACAAACATCTAGAAGAAGTTAAATTGCAAACGTCTTCGATACGTAGCACAAACCAAGAGATTGAAAGAGCCCTCGAGGCCGTGAACGACCAGTTGCGGTCCGTGCAATCTAAAATCGATGGACTTGAAGAACAACGGAACAATCTCACTTCACAAATAGATAGCATTGAACTAAAATGTGATTTCTTTGAAAAATCCCTCAAAAAGACAAGCATTGAATTAAAGTATATTCCACGAATGGATAAAGAAAACAAAGAAAGTCTGTTCAAATATGTGACACAGCTCTCCAATTGCCTAAACATTGTTATGAGCCCGGGCGACGTGCGCGATGTCTATCGCGTTCCTAATAGAAAAGACCCAGCGAAGTCAACTGTCATTGTGGAACTTTCCAACACCTTAATCAAAAGTAATTTTTTGGCATCTGCAAAAAGCTTTAACAAAAACAATGAGCTAAAAGTCAGTCATTTGGGGATACCTAATAACTCTTCGCCACTCTTTGTTTCGGAATCTCTTACCGCCAAAACTAGGCGCCTCCACTTTCTTGCAAGAGACTTTGCTAGAACAGAAAAATACAAATACTGCTGGACATCTAACGGTAACGTGTATGTAAAGAAGCAGGATGGTTCTGAATATGTTCGTATCAGCGATGAAATGCAACTAATGAAACTAAGACAGTTAAATTGACTAGAATTGCTCAAAATAATAATCTCATGCATGTTAAAACTCTATTGTCCTTTCTTCTATGCTTATGTATTATACTACAGTTACTTAATAGAAATTAATAGTGGTGCTAACACTTACAATCTACACGTTTACATAATAACACAACTCTTACTTACTAATTCAACATATTATAACAACTTCTTTTGCGTGCAAAATAAACCTAAATTACTCTCAAATTGGTCCTCTTACACGGAATATGATCAACTCCATAATAACTTACTGTCCTACGTACTAATTCGTCATATCACGTGTCTAGCTTTTAAAATATATCAAAACACTAACGTAAAACTACAAAAATCGTGGAATAAGTAATAAAAGGGTCACTAGGCAACCGAACTTGACCTTAATAATGGTGTCGATGGGTTCGTGCTGGTTCACATATTTTAATAATGATATACTGTATTTTATATTACTAGTAATATTTATATCAAAGCGCAATGCTGGATAACACCTCATTTCTTGAGGATATCGACAGCACGCACCTCTCAAATTGTATTGAACTCGACACCCCCGATCTTTGTAAGGAATATCTCTATGTTGCCCACAGCAAACTTACAATCCTATCTCAGAATATACGTAGTATAAATAAGAATTTCGATTCGTTACTTATATTTCTGCAACGTTTAAAATTCAACCCCGATCTTATAATATTGACTGAGTGCTGGATTGATGATTCTTTTAATACTATTAATCTAGAAGGTTACAACTGTAATTATTCTAAAAATTACATCAACAAAAACGACGGCATTGTGGTGTTCTCCAAATCGGAACTTAGTGTTCTTATAACTGAGCCCCCTTTCAATCATGCCAACTGTCTACAAGTGGATGTTGGTCAATCATACTCTATTATAGTAATCTATCGATCACCATCATTTTATAACATAAGCAACTTCTTGACTTCCCTGGAAAAGGTCCTGAGTAACTGCACCAGCCAGCATTGTGCACTAGTTGGTGACATTAACCTTGATATTAAAGAAACATCCACTGATCCTCGTGTTGATGAGTACCTAAATCTTATTGCTCATTATGGGTATGTTCCCGGTCACACTTTTCCAACGCGTGGCATGAATAGCTTGGATCATTGTATGATTAAATCGAAACTTGCCTCTACAACAATTGTCTGTCATTCCGATATAACAGACCATAGCACAATATTGTGCATCATGGGATCTTCCTTTCCTAAGGACAAAAAAATTAACACATGTACCAAAATTGACTACAAAAATCTACTTGAAGACCTCAAGCTAATTGACTGGTCGGACCTGTATGATACAACTGACATTAATAAAGCCACTAAACTCTTTATCGAAAAATTTAATCTTGTCCTTAACCAGAATAAATGTACACGAAAAGTGAGAAGTGCTGATGTAATTGTTAAGAAATGGATAACTCCAGGTCTCTTAAAGTGCATTAGACGCCGCGATGAATTGCATACTAAAGCCAGAAAAAATCGTAATGATCTCAATTTACAGGAAAAATACAGGTTATACAGAAATCATTGTACAAATATATTACAACAACAAAAACAAAAATACGATCAAAAACTCATAACTGAAAACCAAAATAATATTAAGAAAACATGGGACTCAATTAAAACTATTTGTAACATTAAAAAGGCTGCCAACAAAAATGAAGATTTACTTAAAATTAAACCTAATTCTGTAGAATCACTGAATGTAGTAAACCACTACTTTAGCTCCATTGGCGATCAGTTGGCAAGTGAGGTACTTAGTGAATTAGGAAAAACAGAAGTTGAACTGGCAAATAACACAAGCCAATCAGGAAACACCTCACCAGATTCGCTCTTTCTGTCACCAACAGATGAAATTGAAATAATTAAACTAATTGGTACACTAAAATCTAGTACAGCTGTTGGACAAGATAACATTAGCAACGATATGCTAAAACAGACCAAACATGTAATAGCTAGCCCTATAACATATATTTGCAACCTGAGCATATCCTCGGGCGTGGTACCTAATGACCTGAAGATGGCCAACGTCATACCAATATTAAAATCAGGCCACTCATGCGAACCAGCAAACTATAGGCCCATTTCTCTTTTGAGTCCACTTACTAAGGTAATTGAAAAGGTGATTAATGTAAGGTTACTTAAGTTTCTTGAACAAAATAGCTTATTGGCCGGGAATCAGTTCGGATTTCGGGCTGGCAGGTCCACGGAGGATGCCGTTACGCAGCTTATTGATTCTGTTATTAGCAAAGTGGATAAGGGACAAAGATGCGTCGGCGTCTTCCTGGATCTAGCAAAAGCTTTTGACACAGTTTCCCGGCCGATCCTGCTAAAAAAACTCGAGGCTCTCGGGATCAGGGGCCTAGCTCTGGATTGGTTTAGGTCCTATCTAGGAGAACGAAAACAACGCGTCCGTATTGGTGAGCACGTCAGTGAATTTGCGAATGTGGGCTACGGCGTACCGCAAGGTAGTGTTCTGGGCCCTACGTTGTTCCTGATCTACATTAACGACCTATGCTCTCTTGAACTCCAGAATGCCAGCGTCTTTACCTTTGCGGATGATACCGCAATAATCTTTCATGCAAAAACCTGGAGTGACGTCGTTTGTGTAGCCCAGGAGGGACTTGGGAGGGTTGCTACCTGGCTGCAAAATAATTTGTTGACCTTAAACGTCGGTAAAACCAAGTCGGTGTGTTTTAGCATTACTGATCGGTCTGCACCTGACGAAGAACTGAAAATAAAGATTCATGTGTGTGGTAGTGTTAGTAACGAGAGCTGTCTCTGCGCGCACATTGAACAGGTTTCGTGTATAAAATACCTAGGGATACTAATTGATAAACATCTAACATGGAGAGCGCAAATTGCTGCACTCGTGAACCGTATTAGAAAACTCTCGCACATTTTCAAAAAATTAAAATCTATCGCAGAACCAAAACTCATCCGTATGGTTTACTATACCTTGTGCCAGTCAATTTTATGTTACTGTGTATCAGTCTGGGGAGCAGCAAACAAAACTAACCTGCTTGCGCTGGAACGAGCTCAACGAGCTATTCTAAAAATAGCCTACCAAAAACCTTGGCGATATTCTACTGATGCCCTGTACTCAGAATGTAGCCTCCTCCGTGTGAGGCAGCTGTTTATTGTTTCGACACTGTTACGCTTCCATAGGCATGCTAAAGAACTGGCCCGCCATTCATCCAGAACGTTAAAGTGGGATCGGCCAAGAGTACATTCTTCTTTTGCACGCAGATCTTTTGCATTTCTTGGGTCATATCTGTACTCTAAATTCTACTCCCATAATAGATCTATACTGACCTTAACGTACAACAGCTGTAAGAATGCAATATTCAAATGGCTGCACCCCAAAAATTATGACCAAACAGAAGACCTTTTGCACATACAAACATAATATCTGACATACAAAAAAAAAAACAACTTGCGCGCTTTTGCACCACATACACCCGCTCACACATCACATACACCCCACACATAACACACACACCACAGTACACACACACACTCACACCCTGTCAAAGCACCTATACACCTCTACAACATAATAATTTTAGTTAGTTAGTTTTTTTTTTTCTCTTTTTAGGTCATCTTTTAATTTTATTTTCATATGTAACACTGTAGGTACTACTCAGGTTCTTAATAAAAATTAATTTTGTAATTTTTTTTTTTACTGTTTAATTTCTCTTAAAATTAATTACATCACTTAGATACATAAATTAAAATGTTTGCTTTACTTGGGAAGAGACTGGACCCCACGACACAGGGAATCCTAGTGTGGGGTCCAGGGCATTTGTAAAACCTAGCACCTAAGGCTCCTAGTAAACTGCTACTAGTTTTTTGTTCTTTTTTATATTGTACCGTGTTTTTCTGAACTGAATAAAGTTTTTTTATTATTTATTTTATTTTATTATAACCCTTCCGCGAGCAATACTATTTGCACCTCCGATTTTGGTTTTATTTATTCTAAACATTGTGAAATAACATTTGTAAAACATTACTAATAGATTTCTCCCCCTTTGCTTACCCCCCCCCCCCTTTTTTGGGCTATGGCAATATCTTTGCCAATGCCCGTTTGTGACTTTTTATTTGGCAAAGTAATTGCCAATTACCAGTTTGAAATGCCTTGTTTTCACCTAATTACCTAAGTATATTATTTATTTTAATTATTATAAAAATAAAAACGCTCTTTTTAATTTGGCAAGTAATGCCTGTGTTAGGAGACTCCGCTCTTCCACAGCAGTATACAATTTTTTATTTTTACTTTTTTATTAGTACCTTAGTTAAAAACAGTATGTGAGTGGGGGTGTGCTTGTGTGTGTGTGCGTGTGTGTTACATGGGACCTACTATGGGTACACCTCTGACTAACCCTCCGGTAAAACAAATCGTAAGGCTATGTTACTCCATATTATACTGACATATATTATTATATACTCTATCCCTCTTACTAATAAACGTATAACAATAACGTATTATATCACGTATAATGTAAAACAAGTCGTGAGGCTTTGTTACTCCATATTATACTGACATATATTATTATATACTCTATCCCTCTTACTAATAAACGTATAACAATAACGTATTATATCACGTATAATGTATAACGTATATATTTATTTAGATTTATTGTATTATGAAAATGGTACACCACAGACTACCTACAGTATTTGTCTGCCCTTCCCGTTTTCAATCCATCCAAAGGTTGTCTTTAAAAGATCGCTTTTAGCGATAAGACCGCCCATTGTGTCACCCTTTGTACCTACAGTTTCTATAATTATGTCTGTAATTAATATGGTGTACATAATAAAGAGTATTCTATTCTAAACGTATAACTGATGAATAGTTACACACCTATTTCTCTCTTTCAGTCGTAAGTAATTTGACATTTGAAAGAAGAAGACAAAGCGTTATGTAAATATACAGGCGCTATACAACGTTTATTAGTGAGTGAGTAAGACGATAACCAATTTCTTTTACAAAGGTTATCAATACCCGGGACCGAGTTAACTGCCGTAATTGACACTCAGATTCCAAAGGAAACAATTCGTATAATTTTACGTAGGTGTCAATGAAGCTACCATGCATAAAGGGCGCGTTTGGGTACGGTAAAGCTAATTGGGTCGCGTTTAATTTTAGCATTTTTAATGTCATTTTTGTCATAGGACGTGAAAATTCTTTCCACGATTCGGGAATGTTTTTCACTTTGAAGATAATTATGTTGTTTTAGGTCTAAAAGTCGTGACCAAAAATATGATGAGTTGAGTTGCTACATTTCTCCGAGTTTTAGAATTTAAATTAAGAACGTGACCAGAGGGCTGGCCTATTTTTTGGCCAAATAATCAGCATCGCCTACAACGTGGCAAATCTGCCAGCTTTTTGGGCACATTTCGTGTTGACAGCGATGCGGATGAATCTTCTGTTATGATTCTTTTCTTTCTTTTTAGGGTTCCGTACCCAAAGGGTAAAAACGGAACCCTATTACTAAGACTTCGCTGTCTGTCCGTCTGTCTGTCACCAGGCTGTATCTCAAGAACCGCGATAGCTAGACTGTTGAAATTTTCACAAAGTATGTATTTCTGTTGCCGCTATAACAACAAATACTAAAAACAAAATAAAATAAATATTTAAGGGGGGCTCCCATACAACAAACGAGATTTTTTTGCCCTTTTTTGCTCGATATCAAAAATGGCAACAGGTAGGCACTTGAAATATTCACAAAATACTCAGTTGTATTTTAACTTTAATAATAAATAATAAAATTAAAATAAAATAAATATTTAAGGGGGGCTCCCATACAACAAACATGTTTTTTTTCGGTGTTTTTGCCTTGAGGTACGGAACCCTTCGTGTGCGAGTCCGACTCGCACTTGGCCAGTTTTTTATATACTTGTACATAATGTTTATATTTTAGTGTTAGCTTTTATATTGTAATTAAGACTGGTCAGAGTCAAACAGGTCGCACCTCCGCTCAAATAGTGTTGAAAGTCAAAAAGGAAACTTTCGAGAAAAGCGCGTTTGAAATTTTATTCTAACGTTTTTTTCACTTAATATTATAATGACACTAGTGCCATCTAGGGATAAATATTTAAACCATAAGCTAGATATTATTCGAGATTTTGAAGTTTTCTGAAACGAATTTTACAATAAAAGAGTTATTAATTTTTTTTTTTGATTTTTGACATTATTTGAGCGGAGGTGCAAGGTAGTTAAAAGCTTTTACGCCGTACGGCATTTCATACAAATTTTAAGCCCTTATTTTTCGAAATTAATGAACCGATTTTAATGAAACTTTATTCACATAAGCAGGATATAAAGGACTAAAAAGTTAGTAGAGAACGTTTTCGTAATGTCTTATTTAAAAAAAGATAACTGGAAATCTCTGTTTCTATGGAAAATTTTAAATCGGTCTAATTTAGCTGTCACACTATTTTTCGAAAATGTTCTCTACTAACTTTTTAGACCTTTGTATTCTGCTTATGCGTATGAAGTTTCATTAAAATCGGTTCATTAGTTTCGAAAAATAAGGGCTTGAAAGTTTGTATGAAATGCCGTAAGGCGTAAAGGCTTTTTAAGAGCTTTGTTTTTATATTTGTTTTGTTTAATAGTAGGATCTAAGTAAAAGTAGAAGTATCTAGTTTAAAGCAATTTACTTTTCTCGGATCAGTCGTATCAAATCGTAACTCACGAACGTCACACTATCTTCGAACTAAATCACCCGTAAAATTGTCATTTGAGGGCAAGTGCGATAACCTTTCCTGTACGTCCCATCCATTAAAATCGCGTGAGTGCAGAATACCTACGTATATATGGATATATGCAGAGGTTTTATGTTCTGAAGTGCTCTGAATCAAACATTCAAAGGCACGTGTAAGAACTAAAGTTCAGCCTTTTTCGTGCCAATGTATTTTTTAAGGACACATATTAAGGAAAAAGGAGAAAATATCGCGTTTTGAGCATTCCCAGCGGAAAACAGGCCAATTTGTTTCCCATTCGGGATATAGTTACAGACAAAGAGATTTAGTTCAGGGGGTAAGCAGTAGAAATATTTACTTACTTGCCAAACTAAACCAGTGTTAAAGCCTAGTACGGTGATTGTTAAATTTTAGCGATTTAGTGGATAAATAATTAATTGTAGTAGTAGTTTTCTCGTGCTCCTAGTAGTATGTAATGTACCTACTCTTTTCCAATAAACAGTAATAATAATAATCAACCTGGGAGTCTTGTTTAATGATTGTCGTTGTACTCATATATGTCGATGTTTACCTTCAAATATCTCGTAACATGACACTTTGAGGTGCCGTGTTACTTGAGATTTTTGTCCGTCTATGTGTCCTCTACCCATACGTACCACTTTCATCGTGCGACGCGATGTCGAAAAAAAAAACAAAATGGCTGTAGGTTGATAATTGCCAGCTTCCAAACAAAAAAGTTCAAACCCTTTTAATATTTTTGTTGCTGACGATGCTTCAGGAATAAAAACAAAAGACAAAGCGGATCAAACCGAAATGAGAAAGTGTATAAGACCGAGAATAAAACAGAAGAAGAACTAGCTGGGGATCCAGGAGAAGGGGGGGGGGGGGGGTTCAGAATAACTCGGCATAACTACATAACAGTTTTTTGTTCTTAATAAATTAATAGTTTAAAAAACACGCTCACGAGACTTTTCTATGAAATCCAATACAGCCATGGTACGATTTTCCATCATGAAGTTCCAGTTCATATCTTCCGGCTCCATCATCAGATCAGTTCGACAGTACCATATTATTGTATTGTCATCAGAACTACATACAGCTGCCAATTTTCATTACGCTACGACCCTTGGAAGATGGTTAACTTAGTTACCTTAGATTCCATTACATAGTTCGTTACATGCAGGTCGACCTAATAAAAGCGTGTTAAAAGTACTCCGACTGGAAGACCTTTGATTCTCAACAACCTCCCTTGAAGAATTAATGTAAGTACCTAATTAGTTCCATTTCCTTTCAACAACAAAAACTTCTTACTGCATAAATGCTTTTTATTGCTTTGTCTAAAGGAACTAAGGAAGCCAATGCTTTGTGTTCCACTGTGCAAGCACTTTGAGTTGTTCAAGGACGAGATGAGAACGTGTGCACATATCCTTGTGGAGTACACTTGACACCTAGAGGCCCTTTACTTGGAGCTACTTTGAAAAAGCAGAGATTTTAAAGAAGTTTGGAACGTAAAATAGAAGTACCTATGTTAAAAGAGTGAAAGATAAATAATAATCACCAAATAAGGCACACGCGTACACACTAAAAAATAAATAAGTACAAGAATATACAATACACAATATGCAATGTTATCATGTTCAGATATCGTAACCATCACTAATTTAATTAGACCATGTTTAAAACAAAAAAACTGGCCAAGTGCGAGTCGGACTCGCACACGAAGGGTTCCGTACCACAAGGCAAAAACGCCGAAAAAAACACGTTTGTTGTACTTGAATACTTATTTTATTCTGTTTTTAGTATTTGTTGTTAAAGCGGCAACAGAAATACATCATCTATGAAAATTTCAACTATCTAGCTATCACGCAAGGCAAAAACGCCGAAAAAAACACGTTTTTTGTATGGGAGCCCTACTTAAATACTTATTGTATTCTGTTTTTAGTATTTGTTGTTAAAGCGGCAACAGAAATACATCATCTACGAAAATTTCAACTGCCTAGCTATCACGGTTCATGAGATACAGCCTGGTGACAGACGGACAGACGGACAGTGGAGTCATAGTAATAGGGTCCCGTTTTTACCCTTTGGGTACGGAACCCTAAAAAAGACGTGTGCGAGGCCAAAAAGGATCGTATAGGGTGCTAAGGATATTTTTCCGCGTTTATTGTTTTTTAAGAGTTAAGTCAGGATTTGGCACAAGCTGGAGTGACAACCTCTAGGTAACGGGAATTAGATTGGATGGGGGCAGAACCGGACTAGTCTTTGTGACCGGCTTTTGAGGGACATCTAATTTCCAGCAGTAGGTTTTCGGCTGAAATGGTCATGGACTACGACGGACCATGAATTGACAATTACAATGAAAATAATTATGTAAATAAATAAATAAATTTTAAGTATCCAAAGAAATATTCAGTATGTTTATGGCGTGTTTTAAATCTCATACTATTTCACTAAAAACAACTTTTTTTAATTTCTTTATTAGCTGCTGAGCAAGGGCCTCCCAACTCTTTTTCCACCTCTCTCTGTCCAGAGCTGCCAAGGACCAATCTTTATGAAAGGAGTCCAGCTCATCCCGCCATCTCCATCTGGGCCTGCCGCGGTATCGTTTGCCAGTAACCTTTTGACCGCCACTGTCAAAAAATCAAAAACGTGCCGTCGGCGTCAGTCAGTCATATAGTCGAACCGTGGCATGCTGGGCACGTTTTGTTGGTTTGTCATCTATACATGACTGTGACGGTCACAAGGTTAAGCGGGACCTACTAGATTGTAAGTTTGGCCCATTGATCGTCTGACATGAGGCAGATGTAAAAAAACAACTGTAAACCGTTTATCTAATCAGCATTAGAAAGATACTCGTACTATAATGAGATAAAAACGTCTGATAAACTAGGACCAGCTGATATACTTACACCCTAAACAAAATTCTGTTACAGAAATGAATATAGCGAGAGTTACGCGGGCGATGAAAAATATGCCAAAAAATTACTTAAGAAGAAAACTCAGGCATTTGCAAGGAGTTTTGATTTTCGTAACTTTCACAATTTGTACAAAATATTGGACTTTTTATGTTGTTTTTTTCCACTTTAAGTTGCCTGAGAAATAAGGCTATGTACTCTACTGGTAGGTATAAATAAAAGTAATAAAAAAAGCCATAAATTACATAAGGCTGATTTTTCAATCGACACATAATTTTTATTTGTGTAATAAAATTTTCTTCTAACAGATTTTGCATTGAAGAACTGTCAAAAATTTAAAATAATTCCCGGATAAAATTACCTGGGGTTGGAATAATCAGACGTTACAAAAAAAAAAAAAAAAACAACTAAAATAAGAACTACTTAGTTTCTAAATTAGGTAGGTCTATACAATTTATTAAATTCTGTTAAGGTTAAGAGCGTTTACGCCGTACGGTATTTCATACAAACTTTCATTATTTTTTTATTTCATTCTTATATTTCGAAATTAATGAACCGATGTTAATGAAACTTCATAAGCAGGGCACAAAGGTCTAAAAAGTTAGTTGAGAACATTTTCGAAATGTCTTATTTAAAAAAAAGATAACTGGAAATCTCTGTTTCTATGGAAATCTAATTTGGCTGTAACACTATTTTTCGAAAATGTTGTCTACTAACTTTTTAGACCTTTGGTATCCTGCTTGTGCGTAAGAAGTTTTTATTAAAATCGGTTCGTTCATTTAGAAAAACAAGGGCTTGAAAGATTGTATGAAATGCCGAACGGCGTAAACGCTCTTAACTTATTTTAAACTGAAAGCCTCCTCTAGAGGTTTCCATTCCCCCCTGTCATTCACTGTTCGCCAATATACCTACCTGAATAGGAGAGCTTAAAGATGCATAGACAGGTCCTACCTACGTAAATATTAAAACAACTGGAGGTCGAACTCACGACCTCACGTTCAACAAGCCTTTGGACTATTACACACAGAGAAGATTATTAATGGACGTAAAACATGGAACCGTTTTTGATTGAGGTTCTCAGCGTAGCATTGCTTGTGTGAGGATAGCACTTTGATAAATAGTTTTCCTTTGAAATATCATGAAAGGAAGAAGTACCTAATTTTCAACCGAAATGGTACCATTGTCCAAGTTTCGGTGTTCGTGTGCCTTTTGAGTTTGAACAAGACAGATAGACAGTATTCAGTCTAACAGTCAGTTCAGTTCTGTCAATAGTTATTCTGGCACCCTAATTAGGTACGTAACATAATATTAATCAAAATCTGAATTTTGAAAAATATCGAAAGAAAGAAAAAGAAAGAAAGAAAACACGTTTATTTGCGGTAAACATGACGTAATAAGGAACATCATCATCATCATCATTTCAGCCGAAAGACGTCCACTGCTGGACACAGGCCTCCCCCAAAAGGGGGGGGGGGTTTGCCATAATCGCCACGCTTGGCAGGCGGGTTGGCGATCGCAGTATGGTATGGTGGTGGAATGCATAGAGAACGCTGCTGCCCATTCTCCGGTACGCCCCTTAGTCGCCTTTTACGACACCCACGGGAAGTATGGGGTGGTGCTATTCTTTAAGTCCGGCACCACACAGACGAGAGATAATAAGGAACATTAACAAAAAACAAAATAAGAAAGGGTTGGGGGAAACATGCGTCCCATCTACGCAAAACGGCTATCGCTCAGCATTGTGCTGCGACCCTATGCAAGACTGCCCAGCGCTGCGACAGCCGAATCCATTACTAATCCATTAATTGCTAATCCATTGCTGCAAATGTTCGAAAAATTTGTCTGCTCAACAACGTAAATAACGCAATGAATGTTGTCAACAACAACACTAACAGTAGGAATGACTTTCATTTTGACAGTTTGCAAACTGTCAAAATTAAAGTCATTCCTACTGTTAGTGTGTCACGCAACCACCCCGCGGATCTGCATTCATATCACTTACTGTAATTAATCTTCGCTTTGGAATTATTTGGTAGCCAATATTTATAATATGGATTCTCTTTTGTAATCATCCGTCATAACGTATGTATCCCGTGGGTGTGATAAGAGCTCACTGCAGCATAACTTTGCAAATGAATATATACAGGGTGAATTTTCCAAGTGGGCGTGGATGGCCAAAACCGAAAATAAGAGGAATAGCGAAAAGTACTCAAAGGAGTCGCGGGCTCGATTTTGATGAAAACTGAAACTGCATCATTAGATTTTTTTAAAATCTATATTTCTAGCCAGGAATCGATCCCGTGTATTATTACACCATTCGATAGTGTCGCTGATAAGGATCGAATTCTGGGAAGTAATCACATACGGGAAACTAAAGAAAAGAACTCATTTTTAACAAAATACTTTTTTTTATTTTTCTTATGTTACCTATCTATTTAAACTTAACTGATTAATTGTTCAAAATGATGAACATTGTTTTAATACATAGCTGGATTCGGGTTAGTCCTGTCACAGTAGGTAATCAGCGGTAGATTATGGCCCACTCCCTAAACCTAGGAGGCCTGTGTCCCAGCTATAGAAACGATATACAGACCCATTAGTCATTATGCATCAAGTTTTTCTGATAATAACGGCCACCACAACAATGGAGATACTCAGAGCATGGTTAATGCACAAACATTGTAGATACCCAGCGTCAGTTTGGTAACATCTGGTTTCGCGCAGATAACTGCAGATCACTTTACTGCGAAAATAAGAGAGCATTGCCTAAGATAGTCGCAATCCCTGATAAAGAGGCTGAAGATAATATAGTGAGTATTGCGTATTTGTTGAAAAATTCTGTAGTCTGTGATGACTTACTCGTAGTTTAGTGATAAATATATGCATGCGATGACGTAATGATGTCATATGTTAAGTCAATTTAAAGCCAGTGATTTGATTTATTGTTCTCTTTATCGTAATGGCAGTAAAATACCGTTTATCGATAAAAGTCTTCAAGTAATTGGCCATTATATACCACTAACAGCACCCCGCGGTTTCACCTGCATAAGTGTCGATCTCGTGGGAATATCGGGAAAAAAATATTCTATGTCCGTTCCCGGGACTCAAATTATCTCTATACCAAATTTCATCTAAATCGGTTTAGCGGTTTAAGCGTAAAGAGGTAACAGACAGACACTTTCGCATTTATAATATTAACCGCTTGTATGCCGTAATTACAGACACAAATTAATAAAAAGCCATTGTGTCTCGCGTAGATCTACGTTCCAGCAGACTAAGGGTAAATAGTATGGAAGAATAGATTACTGTTAGCCTGCATCATCTCACTGCTGGACAAAGGCCTCTCCCCATGACTTTCAGCTATTTTGATCCAGGGTTAAGGTGGACCACTGGTTGTTTGTTTTCTCCATCTCGTCCCGCCATCTTCTACGGGTTAGCGATTATAATAATAGACACAAATTACATGTATGTACAGCCAGTAGGCATTTAATAATAGTTTGTGCAGACCCTTCCAACTGTTATTTATAAATCGCTCCAATCACTCAGCTGCTGCGCAAATAGTCCCATCAAGCATTCTACTCCAGATATTGCAGAAAATATTATATGTGATCTAATTTATCAGATTGATTTTTCATTGATACGAACCACTAGAGTAAGCTATAAGAAAAATATTTAGGGCATTTCCTCGACTAAATCGCAAGATCCTGATATTGACAGTTTGTAGTCCTTATCTAAAAGTGTCATAACTAAGCATAGAACAAGTTTAGGCCAGTAACAGCAATGATACGAAATATGGTTTTAGAGCAAGTAAAGGTTCAAACTCAAACTCAAAGCATTTATTTCAATTAAACCATTTACAGGCATTTTTGAATTGTCAAGAAGACGGTCAGTCAGAAAATATGAAGCTAGTTGCCCATTCCAAAGCGTAGGTATCTATGGAGAAGAACGGGCATGAAACTCCATGGACACTCTTTTAAATTATATTTTTATATAAATATTAGTTACATCATTAATGTTTAATTATATCTAAGAACGATGTAAAAAAGACGTAGGTACGCGTTAAAAGCGTCCTGTGAAATTTCTTCCAGCAGACCTGCGAAAGGAGAAGTCAAAAAGAAATGTAGACAATAGTGTGTGAAAACAAGAAGAGAAAAATATGAGTACCTAAAGTAGCGAACTTGTTTACATGAACGCGCCTGTTTATGTAAACTCGTTTGCTTGGAATAAACGCAGTAATTATAATGTTGTATAATTTTGACAGCCCCACACAATATTCCACACTTTACTCATAACAGTACAGGGGGCCCAAAAAGGCCACTTTGGCAGAATCATAAAAGGATAACATTATGAACCATGATGGACAGTTAACAATTAAGTTAATCGTCTCAAAACCTATTGGTGAAGGATTTTTCAGTTATATTTTTTTGTCAACAAAAAATTTCGCTGCTCTACGTAGTGCAGCATTAACAAATCCTGCATTATTTTTTTCCTCATCAAGCCTTCTTGGAGTTGATATTCAACCTCGTTTTTAATACAGGCCATGTATTACTTAGATTTTTTATATTACGAATCGTTGATACGTCAGATGGCATTTTTTATGGTGCTAAACTTGACTTGAAAGAAATCTTTTGACGTGAAAGATTATATTTTTTTTCTTCTCGATCTGAACGCCTAAATCCCTTTTTTTATTTATCTGAAAGTGTTTTTGTATTATCTTGGTTCCTCGCTAGAAGACGTTTTTTAAAAGAGTCTCCACTGCTGATGGAAAATAAGTTCTTTTCCTTATTCATTGATTAAGGCCCGAACTCAAGAGCAAGCCGATACACTCGGCTCCACCCCGGCACCCAGTCGCTTGCCATTAAGTTATCCATCCTGAAATTCCCCGGAGCAACAGCCGATTCGTAGGTACCGAATACGCAAGAGCTGAGCCGTGCTGAGCCAGTTTCGCCGATCGTATTCGCCAAAGGACAGGAGCCTGCTTTAAACAGATATTTTTATTTCTCCCCTATTCTTGTATTACGTTGTATGTTGTAGATAGTTTGATTTTTTTTATTTTAACTGTAATACGGCGGGTGTGATACCTTAGCTATTTTTGCGGACCTTTTTAAGCACGTGTACGGATTAAAATTGATTGCAATCACGTTTTAAATTCGTCGCGTTATCAAATTTTAATTTTTTTTGGTACAATCCCTAGGTATTCTTTCCAATTTTCACGTCACAGATTCCCAAATTATTTTGTCATCATTTTTTTTACCTGTACCTATATTATTTTATTTTATTTTTTTATAATCAATATTTGGATTTTTAAAAAACAAATTAAACGTAATAATTAGCGAAAAGTGTTTCTTTCCGTCTATTTTCGCTACAGTAGGTATAATCAAAGAGATTTGTTTGATTATACCTACGTAGTGCAGCGAAAAAAGAAAAACACGGCCATATTATTATGATTCTGCCAAAGTGGTCTTTTTACGCCCCCAGACTGTGTAAATAAATAACAGTGTTGTATATAGCGGAACAGCACGTTTGGCTTGCCGGAAGATGTAGAAAGAGGTGAATACTACGCCCACATTTATCCTCGTTAAGGGCCTTACATTACCTAAACACAAAAAACGCAAGTATTTGAAACAATAAAAGTATATGATCGACTACAGTAAACAAAATCAGAAAAACATATGATATTCTACAGGATATATGCTAGGTAGATAGTGTGTTGAAAACATCGTCGAAAACATAATACAACTAATTTGATACGATAGAAAATAAAAACTTTTTTTACAAAAAAAAAACAACCAACTTCCGAAAAACACTATAAAGTGAAAAATAACTTTAATTTCGGAAGGCGGTGTCTTTAGATTTGTATTTTAGTTTTTTGCCACCGACTTCCGAAATTAAAGTTATTTTTCACTTTATAGTGTTTTTCGGAAGTCGGTTGTTTTTTTTTTGTAAAAAAAGTTTTTATTTTTCACTTTTTAGTGGGTCAGTTTGTAATTTATCTAAGTTACAATAGCCTAATGTCAACTGCTCATCACCTTTTACAAAATATTGCATTACCCGATGCAGGGACGTTAATTGTTGAGGAGTTCCCCTAATAAGAGCCAGGAGAACTGGAGCTGTTTGAGAAGTCACCATCAGCTCCATTACACCATATGCATTGTAACGAGCATAAATTGCTTAGCAACCATATTAAACTAATCGAATCGCAACCCGTGAAATGTTTGTCATTGAGTAGTTCCGATAGCCATCTGTGGTCTTTATCATCAGCTCCACTTTACCAAATGATGATTTTCTAGAGAAAATGCTCAAAAAAGTATTTTCCAAATCGGTTTGTTTTATGAAATATGAAAAGATCGTTAATGTAGATAAATTTTTAGGTTTTTGTTGATTTTTCAAAAACCGCTTGTCCGATTTCGATAAAATTTTCATGGGACCATTTGGGAAGCATACCAATTCCAACAAAAAAATAATTTTTCAAATCGGTTGATAAGCGACGGAGTTATGCGCGAACAAACATAAAAAAAAAAAATACAAACATCCGAATTGAGAACCTCCTCCTTTTTTAGAAGTCGGTTAAAAAATCATGAAGATATCTCTAAAAACTTTCTTTTCACAATAAAAACATACTAATATACATACAATCATTCTAATTTTTTGTCAGATTATTCTATAAGCAACATTCTAAAATACTAGTGTTTAAATTTTTTGTCCAAACAATAGATTTTTTTGCAATTGAATAATTGTTTCATATTTTGCAATAAATTACCAGCGTTGTGTCATCGCGCTTCTCTTTCTTTACTATGCAGTCCGACAGTGACCGCGCTTTAGGTCATGTAAGCCCCTATGTAATATTATTAGTTGTTATTTCTGCAACTAGAAACATTTGTGGCTTAGTAAAGCTGTGCTTGCCGCGGCCAGTACTTGGACAGCGGTAATTCACTTCGCGGCTTTTCCGTGCCTCGGAGAGAATGTTCAACCGTTGTTGGTCCCGTTTGTTGTACGAATATCTATGGCAGTCGTTTCAGGAAGTCTAACAACTAGTCTACAATGGTAAATTGGTAACGGCCCACTACCTAATTGGGTTGTGGACGTATCTACAATAGCAGTCGCTTTTAGCTAACTGGCAAGCCTAGGCAAGTGGCAATCGCTTTCAAAGCGTTTCGTATTGCTACAACGACTTTGAACACGGCGACTTTAACAGAATTGACGTAATGGTTTAGGTAGCTGTCACTTCGTGCAGGCTTTCTGGTAATGTAATATCGGTATTGCTCAACAGTAATTTAGGTGTTACAGTTTGATGAAGCTTACCTATTAGCGAAATTTCAATAGTGATGTGACAAAACTTTATTGTAAAACCGGCCAAGTGCGAGTCGGACTCGCACACGAAGGGCTCCGTACCACAAGGCATGAAGCGCCGAAAAAAACGTTTCTTTTATATCCCTTTAAATTTGATTTAATTTTTATTATTTGTTGTTATAGCGGCAACAGAAATACATGATCATGTGTAAAAATTTCAACTGTCTAGCTATGACGGTTCATGATCATCATCATCTGCCTAGCCTTTTCCCAACTACGTTCGGGTCGGCTTCCAGTCTAACCGGATGCAGCTGAATACCAGTATTTTACATGGAGCGACTGCCTATCTGACCTCCACAACCCAGTTACTGGGTAATACGATACCCAGTAACTGGCGGTATACTATGACGGTTCATGATATACGATATAATATATGATATATATATGATACAACCTGGTGACAAACAGACAGACCGACGGACAGTGGAGTCTTAGTAATAGGGTCCCCTGTTTACCCCATGGGTACAGAACCCTAAAAATACCATGTTTGCAAAGAAATAAGTGATTTGATTTGAAAACAAAAGAATCAATTCATTCAATTAACATTCAGTTCAAAATCGATCAATGTTTGATTTTATAAAATAGCATAACATTATCAGAGGATCATATTTATAATAAAACTATTATTAATAAAAGTTTACAAAAAAAAGGGTAATGCTAAATTATTGTTTTGTCATCAGTTCATCACATAAGTGATCGGATTGTATTTATAAAACGCGTTAACTCTAATCACAAACATTTCTTCTAATTATATTCCTATGAGGTTTTTGGTGGTTTGCAAATAACCATGTAAACGTTATTTCAAATGAAAACTTTAAATAATTAAAAAAAAAAATTTTCGAAGATCGATTTAATAGGCTTTTTAGAGTAAAAAAATTAAACAAAATTAGCTCTAGTAAACTATGTATTTACGCTAATTTGAAACTACAACATTTATTTTTATCCGATCAATACCTACAAAGAGTATTATGAGAATACACATAGGTACAGAGTTAAGAGCCTATACTACCTCAAATGGCTTAGCATGATCCTCTGTTATGTCGAAAATACCGCAGCATTAATTTTGAAATAAATATTTATGCTAAAGTTGAAGATTGATGTTAAGTAATTTAAAATTTTGCTCTAGATAGAAAATAATTCCAAAGTTACCTCCAAACCGAACAATAAACCGCTGGTATTAAAAAAATACTTCAAATTAGATCATGAAACTTTGCATACTAACTGAACTAACTATAAAGCAGGTCTTATATTATTTAGTTTTTTTGAAATACCTTTATTTTCACAGTAAAAAGCAAATACCTAAACT
This sequence comes from Mesoligia furuncula, assembly GCA_916614155.1. Classification (NCBI taxonomy): domain Eukaryota; kingdom Metazoa; phylum Arthropoda; class Insecta; order Lepidoptera; family Noctuidae; genus Mesoligia; species Mesoligia furuncula. Next base: position 6,082,675 of record OU744808.1, read on the forward strand.
ATTAGCCCTGCCTTCCGCACAGCACCGCACTCTGTCTCGCTCTCACACAGTCCGCGAGCAGTATCGTGCGAGAGAGATAAAGAGTGACTATTAGCTGAGGTAGTATAGCCTCTTAATGATATTTCAGCTTTATGTAAGTCAAACTTAGTTACGACAACACTCAAAGAATATTAATACGAGCAGGAAGTTAAAATGAGCGTCGTGCGAGACATCTTCAGTCCAAAGACGAAGTCAAAAGTTAGTTGTGTGAAATGTTAGTGAAGTTAGTGAACTCAATTATCTCAGTCTGTAGGGCCAGAGTTAGATGATTGACTTAAAATCTAGTATAAGGAAGTCATTATCCTAGTTCCGGAATGAAGAGTTATATGAGTTTCACTTGCCTTTAACCTTTTAAGCGCTTGGCTAAATATCAATTGCCGTGCCCCTAGCGCGCAAATCAAATCGATAAAATAATCATCATCATCTGCCTAGCCTTTTCGCAACCATGTTGGGATCGGCTTCCCGTCAAACCGGATGCAGCTGAATACCTAAATCGATAATAATACCTACAATAAATAAGGAGGAGCAATCGTTGAATGGAACGAAAAAATCATGCATGTTCTCTGTCGCAGAAATACGACACGAGCGATAGGGGCACGGAATTATGTGTCGCATAAATACGACACAAGCGGTTAAAAGGTTAATTCAAAATGTAGGTTTTTGGCTGCGTCAGTAATCGTATTGGTGAATTTTCGGCCAAACAAATTTAAAATAGGCACTGTACTGAGTCACAGTTATTACCGAAACAAAAAACTGAAAAAGTATTTAAAAATAAAAGAGTTGTACGCATTAGCCTGTAACTTTTCCACTAGGAACTCGGTGATAGAATATTTTTGTACTCAGAAGAAAGTACATATAATTACGAAGAAATATTTTTTTTTTCAAATAAACAACCGATTTCAGAAAAAACACTTAAGTGATAAATAACTTTAATTTCGAAAGTAGGTGTCGTTGGTTCCGCATTTTCGTTTTTTGACACCGATTTCCGAAATTAAAGACACTGTGGGTTTTTTTTGAAGTCGGTTTTTTTTTTTAGTTGTACCTACCCCACACAAATTCAATTATCACTAGTGCACTGAAGAATTGAAGACACCGACTAGAAGAATCATCAAAATTCGCATAGAAATGCCGGAGATGCAATACATTTATGTATATAACTTCGTACATAAGAATAAAATTACCTAATGTATTATATACTAAAACCTCCCTGAAAGTATGCATCACATTAATGAATAAATCATCAAAATTGCTTCATAAATTTTTGAGAAAATCGCGGACACATAAACATACATACATACATACGGGTCGAATACAGAACCTCTTTATTCGAAGTCGGTTAAAAAACAATAAACTACATAGATGGCTTTATTCAAAATTTATATTTAAGTCTATTGTCGGTCTATATGTAAATCTACTTGGAACTTATGACTCCATTTTCTATGTTAGATCACCGCCGACCTTCAGTCGTATTTCGGTCAGCAAGTTAGCACAATTCCGGTTGGTTACGTTTGATGGCATTGCTACTTAGGAAATGGGACCTCGAGGTCCAAAGCTAATGTTCCGTGCAGGACAGACTGAATAGAGCTGGATGAAAGGAGATATTTTTATGTTTGAGAAAAATGTTTTTAATTTTCTTTATATCTATTTCTATCTTAGCCTACCTCTAGTTTACTCATAAAATAATACTTTATGAAAATTATAAATTATAAAGTTTTATTAACCTTACTAAAGTAAGTTTCGTTACAGATAATTGCTATGATTTTACAATTTACTATTCGATGTAATTTTTGATTTTGAGCTCGAATTTATTTTTATTTTATGTATTTAATGTGTAGATAGATAGTTCGTTTATTATGTAATAGTTAGTTGCATCTATGTAGTTTATTATTATATATTTCTGTTTGAACTCCCTTTTAATTAAAAACGTTTTACTGAAATTAAGATTTATTTATATGATCAAATAGGTCAAAAGTTTGTAAACACAATTTAAAAAAAAATGTATTACCAAGTGTTCTTAGATTTTTTTAAATACTTATGAAAATATCAGTCGGATGTTAGTGGAAAACTTTTGAAAACTGTTTTCTAAGTAGAAATGATAAACAAAATCATTCCCCTTAGATAATTCTCTGTATCTCCGTTATCTAGATTACTATAACATTTGGATGTCTACCGATAAAGAATCACAATATTTCTATAGTTATTTGAGGAGATTATTAAACCACTAGTTATACCTACCGTTATTTAATAACATTAATTATTCAGGTATCTAGGTCAATTCCCGATATAGTCTTTCAGTGTTAACGATTACTAGGTACCCAAACGTCCATTATTTTCATTTCGTTAAAATATCATTGATGAGATGATTATGTATTCAAATAGTTTTGATTTCTGTAAATAATTTCGTGGAAAATTTCCTGAAAAATATTGAAATTAAATAATATGATCGAACTGATCGTTAAGCTGTCAGTTGTTACTGTACGATTTATTGGCCGTTCCAATGGCAATGATCATTGGCTGACGATAATTTATGACTGCTGGAAAACGGCATATAAATAAACAAACGATGCCATCCTTCATAAATTTTACGCCTAATTTATTTTTAGTATTCAACGAAAAAAAACTGCGTGACGTGGAAAGCAATAAACATACCTGAAAATTCGCTTCTAATTATTTTTCAGCATAAAACTCCGAACTTAAAAACTGCTATTAAGTTTTAATTAGGTATATAATATAATAAAAGTTAAACTTTTTAAAACTTACCGATAAGGAGATCCGATGAAACAAAACCAAATATCTATTCACGAAACTTTTTTAACAGAACAGAAAGTCGCACGTAATTAAAAAGTTATTCAAACCACAGATCAGAAAAGTTTTTATAACAAATGACTGGAGATTGTTTTGTATATTCCCTGTTTCACAAAGTTATCGCGCGTACGAAACGTTCGCTAGACAAAACGTCAAGTCGTCTTCACGCACCAATGTTCAATGTGAGACTGGCGATGGCGGTACTGTAGTTAGCAGTAATAGCAGTTGCCGTCCGCTGATACGATGATACGTCACGGCACTACATTGCAAGCCCCATTTTCCCTGTTCCTAACTGGCAAATGAATTAAAACTATAAGCTCACTAAACAATAAACAGCAACTTATTTTTAATTGCTTTTTTTAATTTTCTCGCTGGCGACAAAATTACGAACTGTTTTTATTTTTCATATTTGAAATTGGAATATGTTTAAGAGTTTCATACTTATTTTGTTTTTATTTTATTTAGCAGAGTGTAAAAAATAACTGACAGTGCCTGATCCTTTTATCCAAAAAGTATGGTAGGTATCAAAGAGACTTTGACGCAAGAGGTACCTACTTGGTATCGGTGAGAGTTTAGACGAATCTTATCAGTGGCTTAAGAAGTATTACTCAATAAGACATTACACACGATACCTGTCATTGAAGTAATACTGAGATATATGCAATGTGAATTGTTAATCTTTATTTAAGTTTTGTGTTTCATTTCAAAAGAAAATAATTATAAAATTGTTTCAAAGGATATTCACAACAATAGTAGATTGTTTTGATTGTCCTTTGAAACAATTTTATAATTATTTTCTTTTCAATAAGGTTTTTGACAAATTTTGTATTTACATTCACAGAAGCAATTCTGTGAATGTAAATACAAAATTTGTCAAAAACCACAATTGTTTAGTTAGGCATTGTTTATTTTCGCTTCTTGATTATAATAGGTGCTTATAATGAAAAACCTTTTAAAAGGTCACTGAATTCTACGTACGTTGTTAAAAATGTCGGTGAGCAGACACCACCACACTTTTTAAATGTGATAAACTGCTAAAATATTGAACTAGCTGTGCCCGTGGCTTCGTTCACGTGACTGTGTATTCTTTTGGCAGTAACTTAATGGGCACGTGACGTCATAGTATTTTCTTGAGAGCTTAATCCTGATCAAAACCTCTACAAACAAATAAAGATTATTAAAAAAAAAAACACTGACAGCTGCTTTTTTTTAGTATTATTTGATGACGATAAAACCACATCTATATAAAAGAAACTCGTGTTAGTTACACTATTTATGAATGACTAGCTGCGCCACGCGGTTTTACCCGCGTAAATGTCGATCCCGTGAGAATATCGGGATAAAAAGTAGCCTATATGTTAATCCAGGTTGTCAGCTACCTCCATACCAAATTTTATCCAAATTGGTCCAGCCGTTTGAGCGTGAAGAAGTAACAAACATATAAACACACACACACACTCACACACACACTCACACACTCACTCACAAACTTTCGCCTTTATAATATTAGTGTGAAGAACGGCTGAACCGATTTTTCTTAAAATTGGTGGGGAGGTAGCTTAAAACCAGGAGACGGACATAGGATACTTTTTATCCGGTTTTTTTTCTTATAGGAGTAGGGTAGGACTAGGACTAGGGTAGGAGTAGGGTAGGAGTAGGGTAGGAGTAGGGTAGGTGTAGGTTAGGAGTAGGGTAGAAGTAGGGTAGGTGTAGGGCCTACCCTACTCCTAGTCCGGGTAGGGTAGGGTAAGGGGTAGGACACCACGCGAACGAAGTAACGCCGGGCAGCTAGAAATAATTTACATGGCAAAACAACGCAACCTTTGCCGGGTCAGCTAGTTTTTCATAAATAACATTTCGTCTTTTTGTTTCCACAGTGAAGCAAAACTTTTCAACCCATTTTCACACATGGAACTCACAAAAACATTACCAGCCAGCAACAGCAGCTTTTGAAATATTAATTATCAGTTTACTCCAAATCTTTCGATCTCAACTCGGATTAATTCTCGATTGACTTCGCTCACAAGGATTATATCGAATCAACAGCATTATATCGAGATATTATAATTATGTTTGAATCGATTGTCGCCTTTTTGTTACCAAGTCAGCGCCATTGAGGATAAGCTTGGCTTTGTTGTCGCTTGGTTAGTCATGGGCTCCTGGTCGTTGTGGTTTTTATTGTGTAGCTGTAATTTATATGTAAAAAACGGATACAGGTGCGTTCTGCCAAGTTTTCTCATTTAAGAGTAAAAAGTTTACCTATTACCTAATGTAAATCGAAGAAATATCCGTCATAAATCATAACAAAACAACCAAGGTTTTGGAACGAAGTTCTTTAACGACGCTTTCGGTAGGAGTAAAGTGGTAGAAATCGTCACGTAACGAATTATGCCTTCCATGCGACTTTTTCTTTATTTTATTTTTTATTTCCCGAAATAGGTTTCACTGTTTTTGAGGGTGCTGAAGCCAATAGTGGGGTCAAAATGAAAATCCAAGATGGCGACAACTTAACGAGAGCTTCTCCAAACTTATACCAGATGACTCTGTATTAAAAATGCGTATTTAATTCACACTTTCTCTCTCTCTCTCTGTCTCTTTCTATTAAGTATGTGTGCGTGCAAATTTCACGTAACCTTCTTTCCTGACGGGGATCCCCCGACCGCACAATTTTAACGATAAGGTACAGGTGGTTTTAACCGGCTTCAAAAAAGGGACGAGATTTTGGTTTTGTTTTTCACTATTCAGGCGCTTTTCTTTTTAGAAGGTTCGTTATGAGTTTCGAGTTACTCCCATTGTCGTTCTTTTGTTTTTGTCTTTGTAAATGAGATCACGTTGTGGCCTGCCAGTTACGTTAGACACCAAACCATATCATGCCTATTTTGTCCATATTTTAATAAACTGTTTCTTTTTGTTGCTAAGCTCATACTTGCATACCCAGTCCGAGGGCTTGAGGCGCTGCGTGCTGAAACACAGGCTATAAACCTAGTTCAGCAACAGATGCTAATAATAAGACACATTTGTAACTGATTTACTCTTAAGAATAATTATAAGTAGCTAAGACAAATTGTGTAACTAGTTTATTATCTTTGGTCTAATAAATATATTATTATTATTATTATTTTCCCCCTAAGTATAGACAGAGGTCATAGACCTCTGACGACGTAGGCGTAAACTTAATTGATGAAATGTGAACTGTTCTCTGCAGAACAGTTCACATTTCATCAACTAAGTTTACGTTGTGTGTTTTACATGAATTAAGTTTACTTGTGTCTCGTTATTATCAGCCATATTTTAACTACTTTGGGCGTACTATGTGGGTAGTGTTGGTTATTGCGCAATAGAAAAACGGTTTTGCAGTTCAAATCAGATTATAATTTCACGAACAATTTAATCACACACTGCAGGTACACGATACAACCAGATACGGAACGCGGGACAGTTTCTGAGCACATGATGTTCGTACTATGTTCAATGTCCAAGAGCTCTACATCGTTTTGTCGAGCTGTCGTCGACCCCCACGAACTTAGGCTAGACTCTGTCAAGTGCCACCAGATGGAGCTGGCGTTTCGAATAGTCAAACTCGTTGACAAGTCAGCTCCCGTACTAATGATGTCTCCGACATATAAATGATTATTACGTTAGTATTAAGATTTCTTAAAAGTGTGTCAACATCCGGACAGACTAATTGAGATTTTTGCGATGTCTCTGTTTATATTTTGTATCGTTCCTTAATTAATAAACAACAAAAAAGTACCGCAGTAGGTTTTTGCCTTTGTTCTGCAGTTTTTCGTCAACCTAAAGAACTTCTATAGCGCAGTTAAACACAAAAAAAAAAAAGCAATAGTACATTTTCTTTCTTTCTCTTTTTAAAATTCTCGAATAACTCATGGTCTTGGAGATTATTGCAACAGCTTTTCTGTTTAGTCAGCTCTGTCAGTGAAAAATAACCAGTTCATTACTGAGCGGTACCTATTTTCAGCTGTTTTCCTGCATGACTTGTATAGTTTCATCGGGAAAGCAAACAGCTGTTACATTTTATGTTTTGTTTTAGTGAGTGCAAGAACATTGTTGAGCTGCAACCAGGCTTAAATTGGAAGAATAAAGAACAATGGACGAATAAAGAACGATGGACAAAAATGTTCACCCGTACAATGTACACCACATTGTACGGGTGGACATTTTTATCCGTCTCGTCGTAAATCGTAAAAGGTGCTGGCAAGCATTATAGAAGGTTAAATGCCCGATATTTAGAAGCTTTCATAAAGCTTATATCTGATGCTCCACTTTTTGTCAATTTTTTACTATTTTTTCGGCATTTGTCAGTCAAAGTGAAACGTCAGAACACAAAATGGATGAAAAGTGAAAAAAACCGGGCAAGAGCGAGTCGGAATCGCGCACCGAGGGTTCCGTAACATCCGAGTTTATGCATAAGGCTTATGTTTATGAAATTAAATGTTATTTTTATATTTGAGTTCATTGAATGAAAGGTAAATTGCGGCTTACGATTTATGACGTATTAAGAAAAAAAACTTAGTGTGTCAACATCCGGACAGACTAATTGAGGTTTTTGCGATGTCTCTGTTTATATTTTGTATCGTTCCTTAATTAATAAACAACAAAAAAGTACCGCAGTAGGTTTTGGCTTTTGTTCTGCAGTTTTTCGTCAACCTAAAGAACTTCTATAGCGCAGTTTAACACAATAAAAAACAAAAAGCAATAAGTACTTTTTCTTTCTTTCTCTTTTTAAAATTCTCGAATAACTCATTGTCTTGGAGATTATTGCAACAGCTTTTCTGTTCAGTCAGCTCTGTCAGTGAAAAATAACCAGTTCATTACCGAGCAGTACCTATTTTCAGCTGTTTTCCTGCATGACTTGTATAGTTTCATCGGGAAAGCAAACAGCTGTTACATTTTATGTTTTGTTTTAGTGAGTGCAAGAACATTGTTGAGCTGCAACCAGGCGTAAATTGGAAGAATAAAGAACAATGGACGAATAAAGAACGATAGACAAAAATGTTCACCGGTACAATGTACACCACATTGTACGGGTGGACATTTTTATCCGTCGCGTCGTAAATCATAAAAGGTGCTGGCAAGCATTATAGAAGGTTAAATGCCCGATATTTAGCTTTCATAAAGCTAATATCTGATGCTCCACTTTTTGTCAATTTTTCACTATTTTTTCGGCATTTGTCAGTCAAAGTGAAACGTCAGAACACAAAATTGATAAAAAGTGAAAAAAACCGGGCAAGAGCGAGTCAGAATCGCGCACCGAGGGTTCCGTAACATCCAGGTTTATGCATAAGGTTTATGTTTATGAAATTAAATGTTGCCAAATGGCAAAAAACGGAACCCTTATAGATTCGTCATGTCTGTCTGTCTGTCTGTCCGTCCGTATGCCACAGCCACTTTTTTCCGAAACTATAAGAACTATACTGTTGAAACTTGGTAAGTAGATGTATTCTGTGAACCGCATTAAGATTTTTACACAAAAATAGGAAAAAAACAATAAATTTTGGGGGTTACTTAGAACTGAAACTCAACAGTTTTTTTTTTCATCTAACCCATACGTGTGGGGTATCTATGGATAGGTCTTCAAAAATGATATTGAGGTTTCTAATATTTTTTTTTGTAAACTGAATAGTTTGCGCGAGAGACACTTCCAAACTGGTAAAACGTGTATCGGGACCCCTGTAACTTCTAAAATAAGATAATGATAAAAATAAAAAAAATATATGATGTACATTACCATGTAAACTTCCACCGAAAATTGGTTTTAACGAGATCTAGTAAGTAGCTTTTTTAATACGTCATAAATCGTAAACCGCAATTTACCTTTCATTCAATCAACTCAAATAAAAAAAACAAAAAAAAAATTAATTTCATAAACATAAACCTTATGCATAAACCCGGATGATACGGAACCCTCGGTGCGCAAGTCCGACTCGCTCTTGCCCGGTTTTTTTTCCCCGGGATGCAATCTATCTCTCTGCCAAATTTTATCGAAATCGTTCAGTCGTTTAGGCGTGAAAAGGTACCTAACATACAGACAGAGAGACAGAGTTCGAAGTTATAATATTAAGCTGATCTGCTAAGATCAGCTTAACCAAGTTGTATGGACCCAAGGCGGATCACATACTATTTATTTATTTTATTTATTTATTGCACAATGTACACAACCATAGTTACACGCTAGGCTTAAACTAGTGAGTACATGACCCTGTCAGGGCGCAGCAAGATTACTTAAAACGAATAATATTGTAATGAGTATCTATTATCTAATATCACGTAAATTAGGAACTTGAACAGTTAGAATATTATAACTAAACTTAAAAAAAAAATTATTACTATAAATATTCCTCCATAAGGCGGATCAGACACTACAACGCGACACGCGACGGCGCGCGGGACACGGGGCCAAATTGCCCGCAGAAGCGCGTTTTTATTGAATTTATATACAATAAAATAATATACGCGGGGACGCGTCATCTTCGTACCGTCGCGTGGCGCGTAAGGCGTAAATATTCCTCCATAAGGCGGGCCTTATGAAGGAATATTTAATATAATAGGTCTTTACCTATCAAATTGCCGTTCTGCAGTACTGGCCATTTCAAATCAAAATAATTTTTGTTTGGCTAAGAATTCTAATTTCAAATTAATTTTATTTTAAAAACATGGATTTTTTTTCCAAAAGTAGTCATTTGTTTATTGATTAGTGTTACATTTTCATAGCATTTCAATCTTTTTGGTCATCATGGATACGTTAAAAATTCGAGTAATTATGGAATATGAGTACCGTCGTGGCAGCAACGCGGCACAAGCGCCACGCAACATCAACGACGTTTACGGAGCTAACACTACAAACCAACGCACCACCTGTTATTGGTTTGCTTGCTTCCGTTCTGGAAATTTCGACCTGAAAAATGAACCTCGCGGTCGTCCGAAGACTTTGGTCGACAATGACGAATTAAATTCGATTGTGGAAGCTGATGATACACAATCTACGGCTGAATTAGTAGCAGCTTTCAACGTTAGCGTAAAAACAATATTGGTCCATTTGCGTCAAATTGGCAAGGTAAAAAAGCTTGACAAATGGGTGCCCCACGAACTCAATGATCGCCAGCGCGAAGTACGCGTCGAGACGTGCCTTGCACTGCTCAACAGACACACAAATGAAGGAATTTTGAACCGCATTGTTACCTGCGATGAAAAATGGATTCTGTTTGATAACCGCAAGCGCTCAGCAAGTTGGTTGGATCCTGGTTCAGCACCTAAACAATGCCCTAAACGAAAACTTACCCCTAGAAAAGTGATTGTCACTATTTGGTGGTCTAGCGCCGGTGTGATTCATCACAGCTTCTTACCAAACGGGGTGAGCATTACTGCAGATGTGTACTGTGAAGAACTGAACACAATAATGGAGAAACTGGCACATCTCCAACCAGCATTGGTCAATCGCTCGTCTCCACTGCTCCTGCACGACAACGCGCGACCTCATACTGCGCAGCAGACGGTCTCCAAGTTGCAAGAACTGGGGTTGGAAGCTCTCCCTCATCCGCCCTACTCACCAGACCTTGCGCGTACAGACTACTACCTTTTCCAGAATTTGGATAATTTCTTGGCGGGAAAAAAATTCAATACCCGAGAGGCAGTACAAAATGCCTTTGAAGAATTTGTTGCCTCCCGTCCAGCTGATTTCTTTAAGAAGGGCATCAATAAACTGTCACTGCGTTGGCAAAGATGCTTTGATTGCATGGGTGATTACTTCGATTAATACAAATAAAAAATGCATGAAAAAAATTCGTTTAAATATTTTCATACAAAACGGCAATTTCATAGGTAAAGACCTAATATTAATCTTTTGTTTAAAAATCCGTCATTATCAAAGTAAACACACTTTATTATCAAAGTGTTTCTGACATGCACGATTAATATACATACCAACCCTCACAAGGCTTGTGCTCTTCTACGAAATGGGCTCAGCAGATAACTTCAACAGCCGGGTCTTCAACCCACGACCTTTTACCAATCTAAGTACCCCCTGACCGCTGAACTATTGTCTCTTAAACACAGGCACCCGAGCCATTGACATTTTATATTGTTTTGCAACTTTTATTGTTTACTTATGTCAACGACTCTGGGTTAATGCTATGTATGTGTTTACGGTGGAGGACAGGGTATTGTGGCACAGTCTGGGAGAGGCCTATGTCCAGCAGTAGACTGCAATAAGCTCAGTTGATTGATTGATTTATGTGTTTAGTTGGTAAGCCATAGGTACTCATCATCTGCCTAGCCTTTTCCCAACTATGTTGGGGTAGGCTTCCAGTTTAACCGGATGCAGCTGAATACCAGTATTTTGCATGGAATGACTGCCTATCTGACCTCCACAGCCCAGTTACTGGGTAATACGATACCCCTTGGTAAGACTGGTTGTCAGACTTTCGGGCTTCTGACTACCCGTAACGACTGTCAAAAATCCAAGAATGACAGCGGAGACTAACCGCTCTACGTGCTTTCCGAGGCACGGAGGGGTCACGGTATGTAAAGATGGTCACCCATTCATAGACCAACGGCGGCAAGTGTAGCTTAACCTGATCGATCGACCTGTGCGGCAGTAATTATTTAGCCACGGGCTCCAGTAAATAAATAAATATTTATTTTGTCTATTGGTTTTTTTGTCACGAACTATGCACCACGAAGTCCAAAGTCCTTGCAGGACTTTGGACTTCGTGGTGCATGGTTTTTGTTTAAAAGAATAAAACTTCCACTATTATTGTCCCGCTGAAGGCACGAGCATTGATCACCTCGCTTGCACCAGACGACATTTTTCGATGGTCATTAAAAAAAAACTGGCCAAGTGTGGTCCGGCACGAAGGGTTCCGTACCACAAGGCAAAATCGCTGAAAAAAAACACGTTTGTTCTGTAGGAGGGCCCCCCTTAAATATTTATTTTATTCTGTTTTTAGTATTTGTTGTTATAGCGGCAGCATTTTTCATCATCTGTGAAAATTTCAACTGTCTAGGTGTAACGGTTCATGAGCCTGGCGACAGACGGACAGACGGACAGTGGAGTCTTAGTAATAGGGTTCCGTTTTTACCCTTTGGGTATGGAACCCTAAAAACAGTAGCACTCCGAGAGTGCTGACAGAAGTGAAAATAAAACAAATAGAATAGGTACTTTGCCATCGCTGACATATCGGATATACATTAAAACCGAGTACATCCCGAGGACAGCCGAACACATCCGAAGCGGGTATTTTTTTAATCGTCTTTTAAGCAAAACACGCGCGGTGTCGCTTACGGTAACAGTGGCGCGAGTTCAATGGTTTTTTTCCCATCTCAAAAAATACCCAACGCGCTTAAAGAAGTTTTCACTTCAAAAAACTGCTGTTTCCTATAAAAGTGCAAAACCTACAAAATGAAACGTATGGAAAAATGATATTTTTTTGGTAAATAACCTTCCAAAAATTTCAACAGCAGCAGGGGTCCAGAATCTTGTTGTACGGTGTACGTACAGATGCCAGCACATCAAGCTACCCGAAACTGTTAAATTTTCCCAATCAACATTGAACCTTATGCTCGAGGGATAAAGTTGAAACTCTATTAAAGAAATTTGACAGATTGTAGTAGCTTGATGTGCTGGCGTCACGTACATGGTTTTGAAATATGTATTTTTTATGCAATAACTTAGTTAGTAGGCCCGCGGACTTTGCACTTTGATCGCGACCTACATTTGGGAGTGCGTTGACATAGGTACTGTGGAGCCTTGATGACGCATTTTTATACAAAATTTAATTAATAGCCTCCCCGACCGTTTTCGGTCACGGTGGCCAATCAGCCAGGTACTCAGGATATTATAGTGCACAAGTGTGTGCACAAACACAGGTGCACTCTCTGTTCCTTTTACTCTCATAGTCGGATGAGACGGAAATCCGACACGACCCCCCGAGAGTTCAGGCGCGTTTACGTGCTTTCCGAGGCACGGGGGTATTAAACCGCCAACTTCCAAACTTCGGACTGTTACTATGAAACTCCTAATGGAAAACCCAATAACAGTTTGTCCGACCCGGAAATCGAACCCAGGACCCCCATGCTCAGCAGTCGCGCTTGCAACCACGAGACCAACGAGGTAGTCAAAAACCAAACAACCCCATAATCTGACATAATTCCGACATAATTTAATTAGTGTTCGAATAGACGTGGTTTGAGTCGGATAACTTCCATTTTTAGGGTTCCGTAGCCAAATGGCAAAAACGGAACCCTTATAGATTCGTCATGTCTGTCTGTCTGTCTGTCCGTCTGTCCGTCTGTCTGTCTGTCTGTCCGTCCGTATGCCACAGCCACTTTTCTCCGAAAGTATAAGAACTATACTGTTGAAACTTGGTAAGTAGATGTATTCTGTGAACCGCATTAAGATTTTCACACAAAAATAGAAAAAAAACAATAAATTTTAGGGTTCCCCATACTTAGAACCGAAACTTAATTTTTTTTTTTTATCTAACCCATACGTGTGGTGTATCTATGGGTAGGTCTTCAAAAATGATATTGAGGTTTCTAATATCATTTTTTTCTAAACTGAATAGTTTGAGCGAGAGAGACTTCCAAAGTGGTAAAATGTGTGTCTTCCCCCCCCCTGTAACTTCTAAAATAAGAGAATGATAAAACTAAAAAAATATATAATGTACATTACCATCTAAACTACCACCGAAAATTGGTTTGAACGAGATCAGTAAGTAGTTTTTTTTAATCACACTAATATTATAAAGGCGAAAGTTTGTGAGTGTGTGTGTGAGTGTGTGTGTGTGTTTATATGTTTGTTACTTCTTCACGCTCAAACGGCTGGACCGATTTTGATAAAATTTGGTATGGAGGTAGCTGACACCCTAGATTAACATATAGGCTACTTTTTATCCCGATATTCCCAAGGGATCGACACTTACGCGGGTGAAACCGCGGGGCGCAGCTAGTACGTCATAAATCGTAAACCGCAATTTACCATTCATTCAATCAACTCAAAAATAAAAAATAAAACATTTTATTTCATAAACATAAACCTTATGCATAAACCCGGATGTTACGAAACCTCAGTGCGCGAGTCCGACTCGCTCTTGCCCGGTTTTTTTATTTAGATTCATGCCCGTTGAGCATTCATTGACATTCCTTGCATTTTCTTGTCATTTTTCTGCATACCACTATTTTGCATTTACATTCACCATCTGCCTAGCCTTTTCCCAACAGCTATGTTGGGGTCAGCTTCCAGTCTAACCAGATACAGCGTTTTACATGGATCGACTGCCTATCTGACCTCCACAACACAGTTACTGGGTAATACGATACCCCTTGGTAAGACTGGTTGTCAGACTTTCTGGCTTCTGACTACCCGTAACGACTGTCAGAGATTTACGAATGACAGCTAAAACCAACGGCTTAACGTGCTTTCCGAGGCACGGAGAGGTCACGGTATGTAAAGATGGTCACCCATCAACAGACCAACCGCGGCAAGCGTAGCTTAACCTGATCGATCGACCTGTGCGGCTGTTATTATTTAACCACTTACATTTTGCATTTACATTGATAGACTATTGTTTGGTTAACACACCTAACATTTATGTACTGAATCCATCGTAGCGGGTTTCACGTCAACGTTCCTGTCACCCTATTTCATTCACGATGTTTTCCTATTAATTATCCTTAACCTTACATAGTTCAACAAAAAAAGTCGCCGAAATGTCTGTACGCGCATAACTTCCGAATGATCGCACCAAACTGGATAATTCTTTTTTTTTTTTGTTGTGTTCGGTATTGTCAGCACAAGGTTTGTATGAATGAAAATTTTGGAAATTCGATAAGAAAAATTGCGCCCGTGCGAAGTTGGGGCTGACCGCTAGTCACACTAATAATAGAAAGGTGAAAGTTTGTGAGTGTGTGTGTTTACACTCACAAACTTTCACCTTTCACAACAAAAGAATTAAGTATCCAGTTTGGTGCGATCATTCGGTAGTTATGCGCGTACAGACATTTCGGCGACTTGTGTGTTACTTCTTCACGTTCAAACGGCTTGACCAATTTTGATAAAATTTCGTATGGAGGTAGCTGACACCCTGGATTAACATATAGGCTACTTTTATCCCGATATTCCCACGGGATCGAAACTTATGCGGGTAAAACCGCGGGGCGCAGTTAGTTAACTGTAAGCCCAGGTTTCTTTTCCATGTTTTTCCTTGATGCCGGTGCCTCATATTGGATTGTGATTTCGGTCCAAGCTTGGCTACGAACTGAATGGCCAATCATTGTACCCAATTATTGTTCCGTTTATGTCCAATATCGATATACACATTGGTGTATTGGATCCAAGACTACAAATTGTAGCCAATATACCCAATGTGAGGCACCACCATCACAGATGTCGGTAATGTCCAAGATAAACTCTGAACACGTGCTGCGAATAGCGACAGGTTATCTATATGTCACTTGAGAAGCATAATATAGGTACATAACACAGATAAAAATATTTGTATCGCTTTTAATGGGCTTTTTTATAAGTTATAATCATACCTATAGGCCGACCTCTTAAATGAGATGTTACCGCAGGTAGCTGCGCGGTGCGGGAGGGGTGATAGTTCTCACAAGTTGACGAATCACTGAGCTCTCGCATCACGTCACCACACCCCTCCCGCACCGCGCTGTTACCTCAGGCAGCGTCTCAGTTAAGTGGTCGGCCTTATTAAGATGGAGACCTTATATTAATTAAAATTAAATACAAATGATGCAATATTTTATTTACATTACATTTTATTTACATATTTTTATTTACGTTTATGAAGTCCGATTAATATTGAAATGAAATCACCACATCTTCTGTTGTACTCCTAGGCACGAACTGCATATCGGTAAATTGATATAATTACTCCCTTCAACTACTGGACTACCAGACGTACTGCAGGGTAGGTAGCATCCGCACTTGGTTGATAGCCGGACTAGTCGTACTCAGCGATTCTTCTCCACGTTTATTATATACTAACTTCTGCCCGTGACTTCGTCCCCCGACCCCGTTTCTTCGCATCGTCTTCCCGCGCTAGTACTGTGTTCTTTCTGACTTTTTTTGGGGTAACATTTAGTATCGTTTGGCAGGCGGATGGGGGTGGGTGGGGAAGGGGGGAGGGAGGGGGCTCCCCTCTCCCCCGGAACCATTCCCGTGAAAAGGTAACGCACCATTTTTGAGAAAAACAGATATTTGTAATCTAACCTCAAAACACTTTATAATCACCTATTATGGTCAATTTGCTTCCAATCAATATTAACAAAGGCTTCGTCGACGGAGCCCCGCTTCGCGGGGCTCCTACTTCTGGGTGGTTTAAACAAAAATAACCACGAAGGGGATGGCGGGGGTCTTTCAGCTACCCCGCCATCTCCTTCTAACCTAACCTGTCCGAGTCGGGGTGCCCCAAGTTCCGATCTCGCTTCGCTCGCTCTTGCATACTAAAGAGGAACAACACTGTAGTAGACTCCACATCTTAAAGCCAACCCTTTTTTTGTTTTGCTCGGCTCCTAAGGATCATAGCGTGATGTTACATAGCCTTCCTAAAGAATTGCGCTATCAAATGCAAAAAGAATTTTTCAAATCTGACGGGAAGTTAGATAGATAGATTACCCCCCTACATACATACAAACAAACTATAAAAGTATAATAATATATTATAGTGTAGAAGTATAGATATAGATAGAAGTCTATGCGCACGGCCAAAAAGTGTGGAAATCTCTGCCAGCGTCTGTTTCCTTTCACATAATATAACCCATCAGCCTTCAAAGCAAGAGTGAAAAGACATGTTCTGGGCTCGCTCGTAGACTTCATCGATCGCTTTCAAGAGAAGTATAGCAATAATATAAAAATAAAACCGGGGAAGAGCGAGTTGAACTCGCGCACCGAGGGTACCGTACCAACATAATATGTTTTTAAATTTTCATCGGCGAGGCCTATATTAGTCAGAGAATTTTAACACTGCACGCTGCGGTGTAGAATATTGCAGTTTTATGTCAGCGCCATCTCTTGACCGATAGTGGAACTAATGTAACTTTTGTTGATGATATCTGAAAAAGTGTGCTATTCAGAGGCATCGTTTTATTTTTCCTGTAATCTTTACATACATTTCTATCACATAGAATAATTTCATCAATCCGATTCAAATCTAATCGTAGTGCAGCGAAAAAACTGTCGAAGCGACTGTTATCCTTTTATAATTCTCCAAAGTGGCCTTTTTAGGCCCCCTGTTTTGTTATCAATTCTCTTTATTGACGACCTTATGGCTAACAACCTAAAAGTAGGTAGGTATGTAAACATTTTCATTGCTATTAAAACTTCATTAACCACTCATGATTATTATGACTGACGTTTGACTGTGTTAACCTCAAACATTAAGTAAATAAGACAAGCCATACATATAAAGTTTTACGCATAGGTTTTACGTGTTTTAAGTGCCGTTAAAATCAGTGTTCTGAATGAAAAAGGTTTCTGTCAGGAATTTCTCAGTAGCAGCCCTGTTTTGTGCCAGATTGGTAATTAGCTCACCCCCATGACGGATGAAATGTAGGTACCTTTACTATATGTATATGTTACCGAAAATGTATGAAACCTGGGAATTTTACACAATTCATAGGAAATATATGTAATTCCGAGCCTACTTAGGAAACGTGTAAAATAATCTTTCAAAGATTCTTTAATACACACATTTCCTGTGAAATGTATGTATTTCCTAGGAATTGTATACAATTCCAAGATGATACTAGGAAATATATAAAAAGTAATGCTTTCTGTGAATAAAAGAAATAAAACACGTTTGTAAATTTCTCTAATCATAATAATGATTAAGCATAACATTCTAAAGCATAAATTTAGCATGCTGCATGTTTTATTTCTGACGACGTCGTCAACGTAAGGTCGACGGAGCCCCGCTGCGCGGGGCTCCTATTTCTGTCTGCAGGGTTTAAAGGAACCTAACCAAACCGAACCTCGGGGTACCCTTCGCTCGCTCTTGCATCCACGTCGTCTATTAGCATAACATATTGAATTTTAAAATTTCCGATTGCTATTTAGGATTTCCTATCTATTTTAGGAACTGTACACATTTCCTTGGAATTGTATAGAATGACGGATTGCACACTTTTCCGTTAACATATACACCTCTGCTGTCTGTCTGTCTATTTTCGGGGAAAATAGGCACTATGTTATGTTCTATCTTAGAGGGTTTAGTTTCCGCACTTATTCTCTTCAGGTGGATTATTGTGCGTGTTATTCCAACCAGTCCACCTCCCTCCAGAAGTTGATTATATGTCCTGGTCTGTTAAGAACATCTGTGTAAGATCTGGGTGCCCCGAGGGTATCTGTCCTAATCTGGGAGATGCCTGTGTATTCAAAGAGCACATGCGCAACAGTTTCCTCAGCTTTCATGCAAGCCCTGCATATAGGTCTGTTCGTTATACCTATTGTGTGAAAGTGTTTATTTATCGAGCGGAGACCCGTGATAGTTCCCGTCACCAGGCTTAGGCATCAGGGTTATGTTATGTTAAATAAGAGTGGGTGTCGTAAAAGGCGACTAAGGGAGACCGGAGAATGGGCAGCAGCGTTCTCTATGCATTACACCATCATACCATACTGCGATCGCCAACCCGCCTGCCAAGCGTGGCGATTATGGCAAACCCCCTCAAAATTGGGGGAGGCCTATGTCCAGCAGTAGACGTCTTTCGGCTGAAATGATGATGATGAATGATGAATACAGAGATTATTCTTGCTTGAAATACACCTTAAAGCAAGTTGCTTAACAATAAGCTTTAGGCAACATCATTCTTAAAGTGGATTGGAACATCTTTCTTTCCTACAGATTTATAGGTTGTTCCATTACCAAGGTATTAAATATTGACTACAGGCACGCATAGTGTTAGGCATTTTTTAGGTGGTATAATTATACACTGTTAGCCTTCACCTTGTCGTGGGAACTATAATTATGAAATTGTCTGAGTCATTATACCTAAGCAATCTACTAATTACCTATTGATATATCCAGCTTACGTCATCGTAAAAATATATGTATACTTATAGTTTTTTTTTTTATATTTGTCTGGCCCAAAATTCAGTAACGCGTACCAATCGTGTAACGTTTGCTAACACAGCCATTAAGTCGCAAAATAAAAGTCATTTGTATTACCCGTCTGTATAGAACTACCCTCTTTGGGAAAAGTGTGTTTGCTATGGCCGCAAAGATCTACAATAAGATTCCTAATGAATGTAGCAATTTTAATGTCTTTAAAAATAAATTGTACCGATTTCTTATAGAAAACTGTTATTACTCTCTTGCTGAATTTTTATAGACCAAAGTTTTTTAAATGTTTTATGTCCGCTTGACTATAATGTGTTGTTGTTGATTGTCTTGTGTCTGTCATGCATGACTAATAATAGAATTTATATTTAAGAGCCCCTATCAATTTCGCGGACTAAAAACAGAAAAATCATTTTTTTCAGCGCAAATTTCTCAATATCCTTAAGTTATCTAGTTTTTTTAAAAATACACAAGGATTTATCACCTATCTATCTAGTAAGTCTACGAATTCAAGTTTTGATAACTACTTAATATAAATTCGTTTATAAGGCATTATTTAGATATTTTACTACAATTAAATTAGTAGTCAAGATAAAAATATAAAAATTGAGTTTGGTAGACAAACACCTCAAATTTTAAAATATTTAACACTTTTTGTTATTTTCAATAAATTCTTACGCGTAGACGACGGTTTTGCGCATGACTTTATTGGGTTTTTTCAGCGTAGTCAACATTTTTTTACAAGTACTGATTCATTAAACTTAAAAATCGTAGACTTACTAATATACTATATGCCTAGTATTTAGGATTTTTTTTCAGATCGTTATTTGCTACCAGTTAGCTAAGAAAGCAATCGAAAAACTTGGTGTTTCGTGATTACGTAAAAACGTGTTTGATTTTTTTTTTTTTGATTTTATATTAAGTAGTTATAAAACTTAAATTCGTAGACTTACTAGATAGATAGGTGATGAATACTTGTGTATTTTTAAAAAACTAGATAACTTAAGGATATTGAGAAACTTGCGCTGAAAAAAACAGATTTTTCTGTTTTTAGACCGCGAAATTGATAGGGACTCTTAATCTTCAATAGAATTTACATCAAATCATTAGAATTTTATAATCATATTTTCATTGTATTATTTATTATTTAATAATTTGTATGCCTAAGTAGCAGATCATGGAATGAGCCCCCAATGTGGGGGTTATCCTTGCCAATAGGTCTTGCTACGGCCTACTGGTTGAAAATCTTTTAAAAATTACAGTACCTACCTTCCTCCTTGTGCATTTTACTGAAATGAATAAAAATGTTGACAACAATACAACTAGGCGACTAAGGGTCTTACCGGAGAATGGGCAGCGTTCTCTATGCATTCCACCATCATACCATACTGCGATCGCCAACCCGCCTGCCAAGCGTGGCGATTATGGCAAACCCCCCCAAAATTGGGGGAGGCCTATGTCCAGCAGTGGACGTCTATCGGCTGAAATGATGATGATGATGATACAATTTGCTTCTACTATTCCTGATCTCATTGCCATGTGACTTGATTCATTCAATATAAAAAAAATGTCTCTCTCTCCTCATTAAACCAACAAAGTCCCAGCTCATCGCGATTATATCGATTATCCTCCTACTGTGTTGTTTACGTTACCACGTTAAGCACCGCTCGATACCCACTAATGAAACAGCTCGTTAATTTACAAGCTCGAAACCCCAGTAACCCCAGTATTTGGGACGAGGCTACGATGGCTTTTGGATTAGTTGCATCCGAATATGTTTTCATAGTTACTATTAGTTTGTGTGGTGTACCTATTTACAGTCACGAACATAAATAACTTACGTAACATTCAAAAGCGATTTTTGCCTAAAATATTGATAGATGTGTTATAGTGTTACGGTCATAGTATTATCGAACCGAAATTACTGATCACACCAGCCGACCATTAGTGACCAACTGATGGTCGGCTGTGATGTGATCAATAATTGGGTAGTAACTTCTGGGTGGCCGCCCGTATAAAGAAGTGTGTGGTGTGTGTGTGTGTGTGTGTGTAGGGGGGGGGGGTGTGTGTTTGTAGTGTGTGTGTTTAAGTGTCCATACACACTTATCCAAATAAGCGGTGTACTTGTTTACTATTGTAAATTTAATTTAATATTGACATTAGGCTAAGCTACTACTAACAATATATGGATGTAATTCTGAAATAAAATATTTGAATTTGAATAAACTATTCAAATGCAAGATGCAAGGTGGAACAGGCCAGGTGGGTGATAACTGCTGCATGTACAGATGCCAGCACGTCAAGCTACTACAATCTTTCAAATTTCTTTAATAGATTTTCAATTTTATCGCTAAAATATAAGGTTCAATGTTGATTGCGAAAATTTGACAGTTTTGGGTAGCTTGATGTGCTGGCTAGACGCCAAATAAGCGATAGACCTAGTTTTGATACTAGAAATAAAAATAAATAAAATACATCAACCATTTTTCAGATTAGCCAAAGTACAGTCAACGAAGGAGATAAGTATACAGGAGCGTCTGATATAGTTGTAGTTTACTAAGAAACCGATGGATGTTCTTGAATAAAATTTAATTTTGTTAATAGAAAACAAACAGCTCATTTATTAAATTAAATTTCAGACCAGAACATCCATCGGTTTCTTAGTAAACTTCAACTATATCCGACGCTCCTGTATACTTATCTACTTTGTTGTAGCATTGTACAATGTACAGAATATTAGTAGATTTGTAATAATTATAATAGCTTTCTTGCTTTCTCGTAATAACCCTTCTGAGACGAAGCGCTGTGACCTCTCTTTCCTATAAATTTTCGTCTTCCCGAGAGCCCTATAACGCGGTGGGTGTTATAGTGTCGATATACTATAAATAGTAGGCTTTACAAGTACATAGCTTACTTACGTATCTATACGTACGTACAGTCGGTGGCCAACATTATCTGACCCACTTGAGTGATAGCGAATTTGAACCTTATCGTGAACATTTGGAACACTCCGTGCAAGTATTTCGATAAATCATGTTGTTAGGCGATTTTAATCATTATATTGTTGTTGTTAAGGTTGAAAGGCTAATGAGTTTCAAGACTACTAAAAAAAACCAAAGCGAGGGTGGATGAATAAAAAAAAATATCGCGCATCAGTAACATTTTAAAGGTGTCTACGGTTAATAGCTAAATTCCGTGATTCATTTTAATAGCTGGTTGTGATTGTGCGATAATGAACTTTATGAAAATATACGATATGGTTCAAATTCTTTAGAATATTGCGTCTGTCATCACAACTAAGATCGAATTTCAAATCATATTACAAGAGTCGAGTTGGTCTCGTGGTCACTAAGGCAGCTCGATATTCATTGTTGTCTGCGTTCGAGACCAGGAAAAACATAACAGTTTTTTGTTAGCAATGTTTTGTTTTTAATTATTAAGTATCTATTTTTTTACTATTTTTTAACTAACGAAGTCGGGAAATATCTTTTTAAATGGGCAGTTTGTATAGAAATGAAACAAAATCATTGCAAGTAATAAGAATGTTTATTAATTCATTAAAATATACTTATATAAGTAAGATAAAGTAAGTAAATGCTCTTAGTTCAAAATTAATACATTTTATAATATCATATTCAAACCTAACCATTTATAAACATTTAAAAAAAAGTCATGCTAATGGTAATTGCTTGGAAGTGTGTTATCGAGAAAACATTGATGTATAAATGCGAGAAAATGAAGGAATTTGTGAAATGTTTTACAGATTTATAGCTAAGTATATGTAGTGAATCAACATGTTATTTAAATAGAAAAATGCATTTCCATTTATAACAATAACATCACCACAGAATCTTACATTTTAATAGTTTAGCATTCATTCAATTGAGCATTTACTTACATAGTGTGTTTCAAATACACACATCAAAAGTGTCTAGGGATCAACATATATTTTTGCAATAACTTTTCTCCTGATTGATATTAATTAAAATTTTCTTTAAGGATTCATCAAATAAAGTGTTTTCGTTTGTCACAGTAACGATAAACCAAGTCACCTTTGCATTAATAAAGAAATTTGCCATTTTCCTAATAAAGGGATTTTTGACATTTGAACCACTAACACAAAAGTTCGAAAAAAAGACTGAAATAACAGTTTTCTTTAAAATTTTATTGGGTAACTTAAACAATTAATAATCCGTGTTTCTACCGCGAACACTAACAACACAAGAACATCGGTTTGGCATACTCAAAATGAGTTCATCCAAATCACGCTGTGGAATGGCCGCCCATGTTCGTTGCAACAACAAAAAAAGGTCTTCTTGCGACTGGATACCCTCCATATTCGGCAGAGCTCTTCTCTGTAGCATATCCCATGCATGCTCAATCGGGTTCAAGTCTGGCGACTGAGCAGGCCAGGGCAGGACATTGATGTTAGATGCGGCGAGAGTCTGTCTTACAACTCTTGCGGTGTGCGGTCGTGCATTATCATGCATTAACTGAAATAAGGGACCGAATTGCACTTGTAGAGGAACGATGACGTCTGATACAATCGTCTCTGCATAAATTTGAGCGTTGAGGTTGCCTCTGATCCAAATCAACTCAGTTCTTCCGCCGATCCAAATACCCGCCCATACCATGATGGTTCCACCACTATAAGGATGGACTTCCTGGGAGGATTTTAATCGCTGTTGGCGTCCAGGGGTTCTCCAGTGTCGTATACGTCTTGTATCCGGTCTCATACCAAAACGAGACTCATCAGAAAAGCACACGAAACGCCATTGTTCTTCTGCCCAATTTCTGTGTTCAAGAGCCCATTGATATCGAATCCTACGATTGTGCATTGCTATAGGTGGTACCCGTAGCGGTCTTCGGGAATGAAGGTTCACTTCATGCAAGCGGTTTCTGACTGTTTGGTCGCTAATTAAGTTCCCTGAAGAGTGATGAAGCCTCACGGCTAACATCATGGCGGTTATTGTTGGAGCTCTTCGAGTTAAGATTTGAATGTATCGGTCTTGTCTCCGTGTGGTGCAGCGATACCGTCCTCCATGGCGCTCAGCCACGGTACCAGTGCTTCGGTAACGTGTCCAAAGTCGACTGATAACACTCTGACTTGTATTCAGAGCTAAAGCCACAGTACGTTGCCGGGAACCAGCTTCTATCATTCCCACGGCTCTGAGCATTTCTTCCCTGCTTAAATGACGTCGCCGCTCCATAATAACGTTGGTTTTAATCAGTAGTAGGGAAACAGTAGCACTAATAATGTCTTCAATGCGTTAGTATGTTTTTATAGGGAAAATATTGACAGCTGATTTTCATCTTTTACTCGAATTTGATTCACAGTTCCTGATTCAAATTATGAAATGCACCAAAAAGGATCCATATAAATTTATAAAATCATAAATTTATTACAAAGCCACATCTCAATCTCAAGAAATCCGCATAAAAATGCTTGATCCCTAGACACTTTTGATGTGTGTACTTATAAGTAATTAGATTAGTTAGTAGCGAAGTGGCGCACCGTCTCCTGCTATAACTTGCTGTAAGCGGCTACGCATACCGCACACCATGTTCCAACACAAATCTTTTCCTCTCATGTGCTCCCATGTCGATGACACGATCTCAGCCAAAATGTTTTTATTTCGCACTTCAGCTGTGTCCCAATTTAAAACCATATGACCCCATAGGTTTTATATAGGGTTCAAATCGGGAGTTTTAGATAGCCAGTAAATAACAGTTACACCTTCTTGGGCAGCTAACCAATTCTTCACAATGCCTGCACGGTGGATGGAGCAGTTATCTTGCACGAAGTAAATATCTGTATTTGGATGGGCAATTCGCACAGTCGGCAGCAGGCAGGACGTCACCATCCAGCCAGCAATGTTTTGTATAGTCATTACGTTGCGACATGACGCTTTGATTACACCCAATTCATTAAAAATACTTTTCACGATTTACGTCAAACGTTTTAGAAATGTTTGTGCGCCGCAGTCACTGTTTAGGCGTTGGTAGACTGACTTATGTCACTTAGATCAATTTAGTATCCATCTACCCTACGACGTAAACTATTACTTCATCCTACTTATTTGAGGACTTATAGTTTTTTTTTATTTACCCACTTATTTTCCAGAAAAGTTGTTAGGCAAAAATCATATTGGTCGTTCTATAATAATGCAAGAAATATTGTAGAAATCATAAATGAAAACAAATAAAGAAAGAGAAATTATAAAGAAATTGATAAAAGGTGGATTGTGTTTTCGAACCCACATGTTGTTCGTCGCGAATCCAGCATCGAACCGCGAAGCCACAATGACTGGTTGAGAATACGCGAAATTAAAGATTAGGTAGTAAGTATGGCCGTGTTATTTAAAAGCTTTTCAACTTTAACGACAAGAAGATAATGATTAAAATGGCTTAACAAGATATGCCGGTGGGTCAGGCAATGTTCGGTGGGTCAGACAATGTTGGTCACCGACTGTACGTACGTATTGTTTGAAAGCTAGGCATCGTCCTAATAGAACGTCAATGCACGATCACCACACGAGTAAGCGACGCGACCGTGGCGTGTTCGCGCGGTATCAAAAACTGGGTGTCCTAATAGAACGCGAATACGTGGTCGGGAAATATTTGGATGACCTATTTTATAGGTTTATATAATTTTATAGATTTTCAAACGTTCGCGCGAATAGATTTTCAAACATTTAAGTCGAGCGACCGCGTCATGCGATTGTCAGTTAGGACACTTATTCGAGCTCAATATGTTTGATCGCGCATTCGCCTTCTATTACGACGATGCCTTAGTGTGTTTCGAACGGAGGCGTATCGACAAGCTTGTATCATCCGAGTTTACAATGCCCGAGAGAGCTTGTTAGATGTTCATGTCGCAACCAATAGCTTGTTGTAATGCTAATTGATTGTTGTTGTACAGATTTGTATCGTTAATTAATCAATCAGTCTAGGCTACCGTTATTCAACACTAATATTATAAAGGCGAATGTTTGTGAGTGTGTGTGTGTTTATATGTTTGTTACTTCTTCACGCTCAAACTGCTGGAACAATTTTGATTAAATTTTGTACGGAGGTAGCTGACACCCTGGATTAATATATAGGCAACTTTTCATTCCGATATTCCCACGGGATCGACCAATACGCGGGTGAAACCGTAGATGAATTTTGACAGCAGTGACAGCAATTTTGTTACACTATTTTAATTCGATCGCATACTGAAAGGCGCATCGTAGGTAGCATAATCAGGAGGCCGATACTACTGGGCCACCACTTTTTTCTTTTTTTTTTTATATACCTATATATAAAACGTTGCCCCACACTAGGAATTTCTCCTGTATTGTGGGTGCGTTTACAAACATTTAAACTCACATACACAAGCAGCCAGACACGGAACAACTACGCACATGATTTACTAAGGACCTGGTGAAGATCATGAGAATCTGCAGGATACGGGAAATGCAGGTTCTGTAACACTAGTTTTCGAAAATGTTCTCTACTAACTTTTTAGACCATTGTATCCTGCGTATGAAATTTCATTAAAATCGGTTCATTCATTTCGAAAAATAAGGTCTTGAAAGTTTGTATGAAATGTCGTACGGTGTAAACGCTTTGAAACTAACAGGCAAACTTAAAAAATGACAGACTGTCAGTTTTCTTAGCGGTTTCGTTAGGCCTTCAAGTAACTCATCTATTTTTACACCTATTTGGTTTGAAGAGATTGCATGCCTTGTTACAAGTATGCGATAAATTGTTCCACCGAACCGCACGTCACAAAATTTTGTTGCATTGCGGTTAGTGGAAGTGCCCAGGTGCGGTTCGTCCAAGTGAAGAAAGAAAGAAAATACGTTTATTTGCAGTAAAAACGACGCAATAAAGAATATAAACACAAAAAAATAATATAAGAAAGAGTTGGGGGAAACATGCGTCACATCCACGCAAAACGGCTATCGCTCAGCATTATGCTGCGACCATGCAAGACAGAGCCCCAGCGCTGGTCTTCAGCGACAGCCGGCGCCGACGTAATGACGTCGTCCGGTGCAGCAAACAATTATTAGGACGCTGTACTGGTACAACAAACACAAAAAAAATAAAATTATAATTGAAACTAAATGTGATAAATAAATACTAAACAGGAATATAAAAAGGAAATAGATATACATTCTATGCAATAAACGTTTTACGTTTAATGTAGTGTCAACCCGAAAGTCTGACAACCAGTCTTACTAAGGGGTATCTTATTACCCAGTAACTGGGTTGTGGAGGTCAGATAGGCAGTCGCTCCATGTAAAATATGTTATTCAGCTGCATCCGCTTAGACTGGAAGCCGACCCCAACGTAGTTGGGAAAAGGCTAGGCAGATGATGATGATGATGATGTTTAATGTAGTGTCAACATTTCGGAACGTCATATTTAAATTTAGCTTGCTACATATTTGTAATCTGTTGTTAACATGCACCAACCAAAGAAATTATGATGTAAGTGCAGTTGAAATCAGTGCTCTGAGTGGAATACCTCGTCAATATTAATGACAAGCTAAGTCGCCTTTGAATTGTGCTCGATGGAATAGCTGTTCCAATCACACCGTCGAATCAACTCACTAATAACGCTAGCTAGAATTGTATACAATTTGAGTCAAACGACGTATGCTGTACGGTAAATTGGATGGTTAGACTGCCATCTGTCGGTCATTGTAAGTGAGATTTGAATGCATAGTAGATACGCTATATTATTATTAGTGTCGAGATGAATAAAGGCTCCTACATACAGGCGCGACACGCGATATAATCGCGCGCGACACAAAGGCACCGCACGTTGCGCGACTTGCGGTGCCTTTGTGTCGCGGGCGATTTTATCGCGTGTCGCGACTGTTTGAAGGAGTCTTAAGTATTTGTGGCTGGTGAAATTAAGTTTCGGGATTGGCTCTTAGAAGAGCCGTGATGGGACTTGATGGGAGGTTGAAAGGATTAGTCACCTAGACCACGGTATAATTATCTATACAGTATTCTATCTTCATACAAACGTCGGAACGCGAGTCATACCTACGCGCCTCGAGTTCGGTTTACCCTCGGTTAACAAACAGTCTCGAATGCTCCGCTGTGACGAACGGGCGGTATGATAGTTTTGTAAGCAGTAACCGTGCGGTTTGTGATAAATATTCATTGAAATAAGTACAAGTACTTACTTAATACCGCAAAGAGCAATTATACACAATATATTGTGCTGTTTTTGGTTGTTTGAATTCGTCAATAAGTTTTTTTAATGAAATCTACTTATCAAAAAATACAACATATGTTTTTATTGAACTCTTCGTATTTAATTCACAATAAATTTCTTTTTTTTAAATATAAATAAATAATATTTACCCATACAATCACAAAACTAGAAAGAAACTCAAGTAGGTTGATGACATTAAAATACTGTAGGGGGGAGCCTTATCGCGTGTTTACGTACCGCGCGGCTGTAGGTAATTATTTCTAGAACAGAGCCGAGTCACAATACTGCATAGATACCGTGCCTAGATTCTGCGTTACCGAGTGCTAGGTGTCGAGTGCTTGACGATACGGCAGCAAGATGTGTATATAGTGTTGTAAATACGCTCGAGTCGGCGCTAAGACGCTCGAGTCAACCCTCGAGCAGTTTAGAAACGCTCGAGTCAACGCTCGAGCAGTTTAGAAACGCTCAAGTCAATGCTCGAGCAGTTTAGAAACGCTCGAGCGTTGGCTTGAGCGTTTAGAGAAAAAAAGCTCAATTATAGCGCCGAACTCGACGCTCCACTCGACCTTGAGCGCGAGTCTCGACAAAGTATGTTAAGAACAAATCAGTATAATAATACCCGCGGCTTTACCCGCGTGGATTTTTTTTGTTACAGAAACCTTTGTCATCTCGTTGTACCCCATGTCATCTCGTTCATTCTCACTACCACTAATCATATTGATAATGCTATCGTTTTCCATTTCATGAGAAACACTCGACTGACTCGACATTATGAACGCAAAACAATAAATAAAATAATGATAACTTATAGGAAATATGCAAAACGCCGATAAAAATGATTTCCAAGTTGAGTCGAAGTACATACGAGTAGGTACATAGGCACGTCACGCGTCATAATGACTATAGAATACCCTCTAGTCAAATTATTATTAATATACCCCCAGTAAAAATGATAACACTTCGACGCTCGAGCGCGCCACTCGAGCGCTGTACCCCGAGTCTTCAGCGCTCACGAGTCTTAAACGCTCGAGCGTTTCACGCTCGAGTCTTGAACGCTAAACAGCGTCGACTCAGCGCTCAACGCTCGACGCTCAGTGCTTATTTTTACAACACTATGTGTATAGCGGTATGAGGAACAGGGTGTAAAGTTCACTTATCTTCCATAGAAAAGGGAGGATCCTCCGACAAGAGGGGTCTTATGTCTGGTGAACTCCTGCCCAACTATTGACGGCGGGACGTTGTATATATGCCACTAGCGCGGTAAATTGTGCTTGCGCGATGCAAGATTTTCCGTGACGTCAGTATGATGCGTTGTTCACATGTGGCGCCATCTGCATCGCCACATGTAAACTACGGATGTGGAGTTGTAGCGCAAACTGTGTCCCATCTTATATTGCCTTTTGTGCCCCAAATATGCAGCCATAGCGATTCTGCGCACTGACGAGGCCGTAGAAGTGGCGGGTCAACAAAATTGATACACTGTCGTGCCATTCATAAGTTTCTTTAGTCTAAGCTATAAAAAATGTAGTACAATGTTATTAGAATACTTAGCTCAATTACACAGACACAGAAAAACTTCTAGAAAATTTGTCATGGTGATAATTTATTCCCTTGTAAGTATTTACTTTTGTATATTTACATAGGCTTAGCATTAGGTATGTATAGTCAGCAACAAAAGTAGATTAACACTTAATTTTTTTTAAATCTCAGTTATTGAGCAAAATATTTCCTCAAAATTGCATTGTACTTTTGCTGTAATTTTGAACTAATATTTTGATTCTGAGATAAAAAAACTGAAGTGTTAATCGACTTTTGTTGCTGACAAAAATACATTGGTATGGACCAATGTACCTATTTTTGTCATAGTTGTTAATTGATTATTTTTATATCACTTTTATTTAAAAATGTAATACCCCAATTTAATTGAAATCTAAAGTGATGGCTTGAAACACAGGTTTAAATAAACCTAGGTTGGTTCGGACGCTACAAAACATTCTAATCCCGAACCATCATTACTTGCAATAAAAATATAATACCTGTAATAAAAATATTTTAGTTTATTATTTTAGGCACAGTTTACTACTGTTTGCTAAATGTACACTTTTTGTAAACGATTTTAATCTATAACATTATTATTATTCATATGATGAAGAAGAGGGTCTGAAAAGGTTCGCTGAAAATAAACAGCAAACGTAAAACTGCAGCTGGCTTTTGCAGAAAATCAGTTAAACCGCTGTGGTGCGGTCAACTTTGAACAAAAAAACCGGGCAAGAGCGAGCCGGACTCGCGCACCGAGGGTTCCGTACCATTATATTATGTTTTCAAATTTTCATCGGCGAGGCCTATATTCGTCAGAGAATTTTAACACTGTGCGCTGCAGTGTAGAATATTGCAGTTTTATGTCAGCGGTATCTCTTGACCGATAGTGGAACTAATGTAACTTTTGTTGATGATTTCTGAAAAAGTGTGCTATTTAGAGACTTCGTTTTATTTTTCCCATAATTTATACATAAACTTCTATCACATAGAATAATTTCAGATTTTTGTCTTTACAAACTTCGGAGATAAGGCGGGTGTATTTTTTTTAATATTTTTCATCAAAAGTCGAAAACTCTGCGACCTAAAAAAAAACTGCGTTCTTTCATAATTATGATACCCCCATGCCCTAGTAGCCCCACTTCATTTTTTTCAGACCCCCTTTCAGTCCCTATTGCAGAAAATATACATATATTTTTATTTCTTTCTTATTTGCAAAATAGTTGGGCAAACGTCGTCTAAAACTATTCCAAATTTCAAGTTGATAGCATTAGTAGTTCTTGAGATAACCAGCTGTGACAGACAGACAGACTAAGTCTCACCATTATGGTTCCGTTTTACCATTTTGGTACGGAACCCTAATAAAAGAACACAAAACGAGACCTAGGTATACTTAGATAGGTGGACTCAAGAACGGTAATAATGGCAAGCAAGTAAAGTAAATCAAGGAACTCAAGCATCTAGATGATGACTGATGAATGAAAACAACTACTGATCCTAAATAAATTAGATGAGTGTAAAGGGTTATGATATTTTTATTGGCTGGGTTTTAACCAAACCGATTCTTTCAATCCATCTACTTTACTTTATTTTTGTAATCTAATCGTAATTATTATGTATAAATTGTATGTTTGCTTATATTCTAATAGATTAATAATTATTGTTTACCTTTTAATGTGAATGTTGTGCATGCCTAGAAGTGATGTATTTACACAGAATTGAAGACTCGTGATTATCTATTGTTACTACCCTTGTAAATATATCGTTGGTGAGCCTTGCTTAGTAAATAAATAAATAAATAATAAATAAATAATCCATGTTCAACAATATTAAGTCTTTCGGAAGTAAAAATGTGAATAAATCTATAGATCTATAAAGAAACATAAAAACCATGGTACATCGGATCCATTAGTCATTACATCATACGAACACAGATGAAACAGTTCACTAAAATGGCGCTAATGGAATTTTCGGTTCAGATCCACATCGTAAATACAAACTAATTAGTAGCGAAAATAGTTATGAAACATGTATTGGAATTTGTGAGGATTGCTTTGATTCATTGTGTGGTATGTAGACATTACCACACAGTTGAATACCTAATTAAGAACACGAAACTATTATAGATACTAGATGCTAAAGTTTAAAAAAAGAGCGGCAAGAGCGAGTCGGACTCGCGCACCGAGGGTTCCGTAACATCCGGGTTTATGCATAAGGTTTATGTTTATGAAATTAAATGTTTTTTTTTTTTTTTGAGTTGATTGAATGAATGGTAAATTGCGGTTTACGATTTATGACGTATTAAAAAAAACTACTTACTAGATCTCGTTCAAACCTATTTTCGGTGGTAGTTTACATGGTAATGTACAGTGGGCTGCATCAATTGGGTACCCCAGCCCAATTGATGCAGTCCACCGTACATCATATATATTTTTTTTGTTTTATGATTCTCTTATTTTAGAAGTTACAGGCGGGGGGACACACATTTTACCACTTTGGAAGTGTCTCTCGCGCAAACTATTCAGTTTAGAAAAAAAATGATATTAGAAACCTCAATATCATTTTTGAAGTACCCATAGATACCCCACACGTATGGGTTTGATGAAAAAAAAAATTTTTGAGTTTCGGTTCTAGGTATGGAGAACCCTATCATCACTTGTGGTGATTTTAATGTTAATTTGTTAGACAATTTTGGGTTAAGTACTAAAATTATAAGTTTGTTTCAGTCATACAATCTTGCTAACCAATTTTTAGAGCCCACTAGAATAACTCCTACTAGTGCCACATGCCTAGATAACATTTATACAGATGTTATACCGACCCACAAAGAAATTATTAACTTAATAGACTCAGATCATTGCGGACAATTGATCAGTATTCCAAATTACAACAAAAAAGTTACTAAAAAAGATATCACTGTTAACCCAAAAACAACTAATCGCTTGGAAACATTTAAAACTAAACTCTTGGGTAAATTACCACTTTTATTCACTAATGATGACCCTAATCAACAATATAATGATTTTTTTAATATGTATTGCACACAATTTGATAACACTTTTATTCCAAAAAGATTATCAGTTAATAGTAACGCTTCCTTCAGTGACTGGGCCACCATTGGTATACATAAAAGTAGAAAACGACTTTATGAATTATATGAAGAACGGATTTGTATAAACACTGCTGAATTTAATTTATATGTTAAGAATTATTCTAAAATATTTAAAAAAGTTTGTAGTATTGCCAAGTCACGTTATTTGAGTTCAAAAATTAAAAATAGTAGCAACATTATTAAATCGACTTGGAATGTCATTAATAGCGAAACGGGAAGGTCATGCACCCGAAGTAGTGACTACAGCCTTGCTATTGATGACAATATAATTAAATCAGATTCTCAAGTCGCCGCGGCCTTTGAAAATTTCTTTGCAGAGATTCCAGTATCAACTACTAAATCTCTTAACTCATCACCCGCTGCCGCAGAGTCTTTACTTAAAGAAAACGTTTCAGTTTGTGATTCTGAATTTCACTTTGAATATGTAACCTGTAACGATATAATTAAAACCTTTCACACGTTAAATGTTAAAAAGACCGCAGATCTATGGGGTAATTCTGTGGATGTTGCTAAGTCGATTATAAACATTGTAGCACCTACTTTAGCTGTTATATTTAATAATTGTATTGACCGTGGTGAGTTTCCTGATCTTATGAAAAACAGTAAAATAATACCGTTGTTTAAATCGGGTAGTACATCAGACCCTACTAATTATCGACCTATTTCAGTACTACCTACCTTTAGTAAAATTTTTGAAAAACTTATTTTGAATCAATTGCAAAGATTTTTTAATAAAAATAAATTACTGCATAATAAACAGTTCGGTTTTACAAGGGGTCGTTCGACTACCGATGCAGGAGTTGAACTTTTAGGACATATTTATAATGCATGGGAGGACAAATGCGATGCCTTGGGCGTCTTTTGCGATTTGTCCAAGGCATTCGATTGTGTTCTTCATGAAACATTAATCAGGAAACTGCACCACTACGGAATCCGGAACGCCTCTCTGGATCTTCTTACTTCTTACTTGAGTGATAGGATTCAGAGAGTTGATGTTAACGGAAAAAGGTCACCCGGATCTGTAGTAAGAATGGGGGTCCCCCAGGGCTCAATTCTTGGTCCTTTCTTGTTCCTTATTTATATCAATGACTTGCCGTACCTCATAAAGGATAATCATGATATAGTGTTGTTTGCAGATGACACTTCTCTTTTGTTTAAAATCAAACGTCAGCAGCTGGTTACTGACAATGTAAATAACGCCCTTGCAAAAGTAGTTAACTGGTTTAATGTCAATAACCTACTTCTTAACGGAAAAAAAACGAAATGTATTAAGTTTACGATACCCCACGTTAGACAAGTAGAAACTAGTGTACTCATTAAGGATGAAGAGTTAAAACCCGAAGATACCACAGTATTCTTAGGCATAACGTTGGATGCCAAGCTTCAATGGGGCCCCCATATAGATAAATTGTCAAAAAAGCTTAGCTCTGCAGCATACGCCGTTAGGAAAATTCGTGATTTGACTGATTTAGAGACAGCCCGTTTAGTTTACTTTAGTTATTTTCATAGTGTGATGTCGTACGGTATTCTGTTGTGGGGAAATGCCGCCGATATTCAGACAATTTTTATTTTACAAAAAAGGGCAATTCGTTCTATTTATAAATTAAGTCCTAGACACTCCCTCAGAGACAAATTTAAAGAGATTAATATAATGACTGTGCCTTCTCAGTACATTTATGATAATCTTTTGTATGCACATAAAAATATTAATCTGTTTAAAAAATACAGTGATATCCATAACATAAATACTAGGAACAAACACAAATTTGTTGTTCCTACAACAAGGCTCAAGAAAATAGGTGGCTCGTTTAGATGCCAATGTATACATTTTTATAATAAACTTCCTAGCCACATTCAAGAACTAAGCCTAAATAAATTCAAAGCTTTTATAAAGCGAAAACTATGCCAGAAAGCCTATTATACTGTAAAAGACTATATTGAGGACAAAAAGGCTTGGGATTGAGCTGCTCCAATAGGTTTAGACAGTGAATGTTATTTTGCAATTTTTACACTTTAATATTTTCTTTTTTTTTTTAAGTATCTATTTACTTACACAATGACATGTACATTTACTGTATAAAGTATTATATTATTTTAATTATTGTGAATGTGAGGACTATGTGGGTCATTGTTTACATTTTAATCGTGGTCTGGCAGTTTGAGTGGTTTATGCAGCCTACCCAAATGTCCTGTCTTTGGTATTGTTCGTCGAATCGTTGAGCTCCTGAAGTTCTGAGTTGAGCTGCACTGTTACTGACAAATGCGTGCACTGTCTGGACAGGTCCACTCAATCTGTGTGGTTCTTTCCTCAAAAGATCTTTTCAGACACTAATCTACATGGTCCTCAAAGATTATGTCCGGATTTTTATATACACATTGACATTGATGAATTTTATTTAGACAATGACATGAATATTTACTTTGTAAAGTATTTTTTTTTTTTTCTTTTCATTTAATTATTGTGAATGTGAGGACTATGTGGGTCATTTTTTTTTTTTTTTCTGTGTTCCTTCTTAGTTTTAATCATGATCTGGCAGTTTGAGTAATTTACGCGGCCTACCCAAATGTCCTTTCTTTGGTATTGTTCGTCGAATCGTTGAGCTCCTCATTTCTGAGTCCAGCTGCACGATTTTTGACAAATGCGTGCACTGATTGGACAGGTCCGCTCAATCTGTGTGGTTCTTTCCTCAAAAGACCATTTCAGACATCAATCTACATGGTCTTCACACGATCTGACCAAGATTTTGTCTGGACTTTAAAAGAGACTGTGACCTCTGAGTTTGTTTCGGCCTTTCTTCTCAGAGTAGTCAGATAGGAAACGCCGACCACATCTAGTTTTAAAAAATATGATGACGTGTAAAAGTGTTTGTAAAAACCTACTTACAGAAAATAAATCATTTATCATTTATCATTTATCCCTAAAATTTATTGTTTTTTTCTATTATTGTGTGAAAATCTTAATGCGGTTCGCAGAATACATCTACTTACCAAGTTTCAACAGTACAGTTCTTATAGTTTCGGAGAAAAGTGGCTGTGACATACGGACGGACAGACAGACAGACAGACATGACGAATCTATAAGGGTTCCGTTTTTGCCATTTGGCTACGGAACCCTAAAAATGAAAGTAAAAACGTTTATTTGTAACGTTTGTTTATTTTGTTGAGGGGCCCATCGCTAAATAATAACAGCCGCACAGGTCGATCGATCAGGTCTTAACCTGATGGTACGCTTGCCGTGGTTGATCTGTGGATGGGTGACCATTTTTACATTCCGTGACTGTCATTCGTGGATCTTTGACAGTCATTACGGGTAGTCTGAAGCCCGAACGTCTGACAACCAGTCTTACCAAGGGGTATCGTATTACCCAGTAACTGGGTTGTGGAGGTCAGATAGGCAGTCGCTCCATATAAAATACTAGTACCTATTCAGCTGCATCCGGTTAGAATGGAAGCCGACCCCAACATAGGTTAAAAACGTGTATTTTGCGGTGAACATGACGCAGATAAAAAACACAAATACAAAAAAGAACTAGTTAACGGAAAATATGCGTCTCATCCATGCAACGGCCATCGTTTACTCTACCCAAATGTCCTTTCTTTGTTATTGTTCGTCGAACCGTTGAGCTCCTTAAGCTCCGAGTTGAGCTACACGTTCTTAAATGAGTACACTAACCCGACAGATTCACTCAAATCTGTGTGGTTATTTCCTCAAAATACCATTTCCGACCCCAATCTACATGGTCCCCACATGATCTGACCAAGATTAAGTATGTCTGGACTTTAAAAGAGACTGTGACCTCTGTCTGAGTTTGTTTCGGCCGTTTTCTCAGAGAAGTCGGATAGGGAACGCCGACCTTATCTAGTTTTTAAAGTATGATTGACGTTTAGAAGTGTTTGTACAAACCAACTTACAGACATAAAATCATTTACCAAGATTTCTTTAATGAGACACAATTAATGTCTGAATCAACTGATATAGGCCTCTCGCAGGCTGTGCCACCCGCCTTCCGCGACCAGTTTGTTAGAGCCACCTTTTTAAGGCCGTACGGTATTATTGTCTATTTTTACTTTATTACTTTACTCCGGAGTCATATGTGCAAATATAGATTAAACTGTTCTTGTTTGAGGTCTTGACTATGTCTGATTGCGTCTTAATGACTCATGCAGTCGCACTCCTTCATTAAATTAAGTTTCATCCGCAATTCATGCTCTTCAACATGGGTTATCTCTAGGTGAGCGGTCTCACTAAGCGACACCTGAATGAATACCAAATAAAAGCCCTTTATTGGATTTTGAACTTTTGGCGCTGAGCCGAGCGTTTAAAATCCACCAGTGATCTTTAATTTAGGCATTCATTTAGGTAAGTGTTAGTAAAAAAGGGGATAAGAATTTCAATTTAAAATCTCTCTGTTCTGACTCTGAATTCCGACGACACAAATCACGAATTCGCCCGATAAATGGGCTGTAAACATTCCGTTGTAGTACCTGAATATAAATACTCGGCAGGTACTGGGTAATAGGTACTTATATAACTTTAGTATTATTTTTACCTACCCACTTTTTAGGGTTCCGTTCCAAAATGGTAAAAAGGAACCCTTAAGGACAGACAGACTTAGTCGCGGACTCAGTCTGTCTGTCACAGCTGGATATTTCAAGAAATACTAGTGCTATCAACTTGAAATAGTTTTATATGACTTTTGCCCAATTATTTCGCAAATAAGAAAGAAATAAATATACTTTTTTTTTGCAACAGGGACTGCAAGGGGGTCTGAAAAATTAGAAGTGGGGCTACTAGAGCATGTGGGGTATCATATGAAAGAGCGCAGGTTGCACATTCTCAAACATTTTTCTTTTTTTTAGGCCGCACAGTATTCGACTTTTGATGAAAAATGTAAAAATAATACCGTTCCCCCCTTATCTCCGAAGTTTGCAAAGAGAAAAATCTGAAATGATTCTATCTGAAAGAAGTTTATGTAAACATTACAGAAAAAATAAAACGATGTCTCTAAATAGTACACTTTTCAGAAATCATCAACAAAAGTTACATTAGTTCCACTATCGGTCAAGAGATGGCGCTGACTTAAAACTGCAATATTCTACACCGCAGCGCGCGACAAATATAGGGTTCGCCGATGAAAATGTATTATTATGATGGTACGGAACCCTCGCGACTCGCTCTTGATTTTTTCAAAAGAATTTTCAACATGTGTTTGCTCTTACAAAAATGTTAGTTTCGACTATATAATTTCATTTCGTTTCGCTGTATGCTACGAAACTACTGTTCACTTTAATTAGATTTTTGTCCAAACAACGTTTTTACACTGTAAGAGTTTTAACAATAGAACCCTGGACTCGTGTTACTACGTACCTACACGTTTTCATTTAGAATGAGACACCTATGGTCTCTTAATTTTCGAACTTTTGACGTTTTCTAGCAGAAATTCTATGAAGGAAATGCAAAAAAATGCTTGCGGGTTTTAGTTTTTATCTTTTAGAAATATCACCTGCCTAGCCTTTTGCCAACTATGTTGGGGGTGGGCTTCCAGTCTAACCGGATGCAGCTGAATAGGTACCAGTATTTTACATGGAGCGACTGCCTATCTGACCTCTACAACCCAATTACTGGGTAATACGATACCCCTTGGTAAGACTGGTTGTCAGATATTCGGGCTTCTGACTATCCGTAACGACTGTCAAAGTTCCACGAATGACAGCCGGGACCAACGGCTTAACGTGCTTTCCGAGGCACGGAGGGGTCTCTGTATGTAAAGATGTGCAACCATCTACAGACCAACTGCGGCCTGATCGATCGACCTGTGCGGCTGTTATTATTTAGCCACGGGCTCCCTTTTCTTTTAGAAATATATTTGTAATTTATGTCCAGCACCATGGTGGTCAGTGGTAACGGTCCCGACTACGAGGAGGGTTCGAACCCAGGCGCCTCGTTCTACTATGTGTTGTTCATTTTCATCACCACTGCTCTAAAAACGGCGAAGGAAAACATCGTGAGGAAACCGGCATGTCCTAGAACCAGAAATTCGAAGACATGTGACATCCACCAACCCGCAATCGGACCGCGTGGTGGATGGACATAGGCCGTCTCTGTGAGAGGGTGTAGGCCATACTCACAGAGACTCTCACAGAGACGGCCTATGTCCCAGCAGTGGTAGCATTATAGGCAGAACATGAAGTCATAGGTACCTAATTTTTCGCAACAGTAGGTACTTACCATTATTTTAGTTTAATTTATTTGTAGCCTATTTTGTACTGCAGGACAAAGACCTCCTTTTCTCATTCCACTACTCTCTGTCTTGAGCTAGTGTGGACCTATCGTGTCTGTAGGTGCCAAGCTCGTCCCACTATCTTTTCCATTTGCTTAAGGGGCTTTCATGACCTAAAGCGTGGTCACTGTCGGACTGCATAGAAAAGAAAGAGAAGCACGATGACACAACGCTGGTAATTTATTGCAAAATATGAAGCAATTATCAAATATGCAAAAAATCTATTGTTGGGACTAAAAAATTAAAACTCTAGTGCTTTAGTATATTGCTTGTAGAATAATCTGACAAAAAAATTATGTATATTAGTATGGTTTTTATTTTAAAAAGAAAGTTTTTAGAGATATCTTCATTATTTTTTTCTATCGTATCGAATTAGTTGTATTATGTTATCAACACACTATCTACCGAGCATTTACATCCTGAAGAATATCATATATTTTTCTAATTTTGTTTACTGTGTGTCGATCATATTATACTTTTATTGCTTCTAAAACATCGCTTTTTGCGTTTAGATCCTGTACAGTACAATACAATACAAAATAGTTTATTTCTTTAACAAGCTGTGCTAGTGATAGAAGCGTCCTTTTAAGCAATTAAACGCCTGTACTAAGACACTCCACTCTTCCGCAACTTAAATGTACGTAACGTACATTCTTTTATACAAAAAATTATGCCAGTATTTACTATTTATATAATTTTGAGAAAATTAATTGAGACAAAAGAGAGTTACAGAAGACTAATTACTTTATTGTCTGTGTGGTGCCGGACTTAAAGAA
Source organism: Mesoligia furuncula (assembly GCA_916614155.1). Classification (NCBI taxonomy): domain Eukaryota; kingdom Metazoa; phylum Arthropoda; class Insecta; order Lepidoptera; family Noctuidae; genus Mesoligia; species Mesoligia furuncula. Next base: position 6,122,531 of record OU744808.1, read on the forward strand.
TAGCACCACCCTATACTTCCCATGGGTGTCGTGAAAGGCGACTTAGGGGCGTACCGGAGAATGGGCAGCAGCCTTCTCTATGCATTCCACCACCATACCATACTGCGATCGCCAAGCCTGCCAAGCGTGGCAATCATGGCAAAACCCCCCCCCCTTTCGGGGGAGGCCTATGTCCAGCAGTGGACGTCTTTCGGCTGAAATGATGATGATGATGATGATGAATTACTTTATATCAGCTTGTCGCTGTAATCCCCTTAAGCATAATTAACCACTAATTTGTCCACTGCTGGGACACATGCCTTCTCTCTGTGATAGGGATGAGTGACCTTCTCCATTAGGCACCATTATTATACAGGATGGGCCTTATGGGAGTTTGGCGATTTGCGTCCTTAATGTCTCGGAAAAGCGCGGCGCGGGGAGGTGGCATAAATTTCAAGGCTATACCTCGAGGATATTGGTTTCAACAAGATGGTGCCGTATGCATGCTACGGTGTCTATAGACCTGCTAAAAGAAATCTTCCCGGGAAAACTCATTTCGAAAAGGGGGGATATTGAATGGCCTCCACGCAGTCCGGATCTCACTCCATGTGATTTTTTCTATGGGGCTAGCTTAAATCGGTGGTCTACGAGAATAATCCAAGATATTTGGAGCAGCTCAAAGGGAAAATTATTCAGGAAAATAACAATATACCGAGAATAACGTTTCGCCGAATTTTCTGCGAATTCGGTTTCAAGCCTGCCAAGCAGCCGAGGGATGTCATTTAAACAACAATATTATTAAGACGTAAGAATTCTAAGATTACTATTATTTATAATACTAATACAAAATGTTGTATGTAACATAGTTTTTTTTTAATACATATTCAAACCACCAACACCCTTAAGGCCCACCCTTTCTCAATTTAGAACTCATAAAAGTTGTGCTTGGGTCTTGAGATTGGTGTCATAACCGTCTGCATACGATGCAATGGTAGATCTCACACGGCAAAGGGCCAGATTCAGTTAGCAAATTCAACAATGAAATTATTATCTAATTGTAATGTTGTTCATTAGATAAGTATTTTTGAACTAATCGAAATCATATCTCAACCCTTTTCTAGAAAATTGCTTTTAAATTTCGCGCGTGACTACAAATGAGACACGTATTTTGATAGAACACGTATCTTAACAAAATGAACCAGGCTTATGTTTTGGTAAGTAAGGTGCTATATACAGGGTGTTTGGTGCATCGTTTGCCAAATGGAATTGGCCAAAAGGAGAGGTCATTTGCTATCTCTTAAGGCCCAGTAACTCATTCCTTGTTTCACTGTTTTTTTTAAAATGACTTTTTAATTTTTATTTGGAGAAATACAAGAACTCTGTATTTAAGCTTAATTTGTTTTAAAGTTATGAGTATAGCCTTTAAATTTTATTTTAATTCTTATGTTTACTCTTGTATGGTTCTATGAAATTAAAAATTTACTTGCTAATAACATCTAGTTCCTTTTTAATAACTCCCAATGTTTTTGAAAAAAGGAAAATTACACTTAACACTCAATTTTAAATTGCAGTAAAAAAAAAAAAACTAAAAGCGATCAGGATCTTCGAATTCTTTTAAAAGGTTTTCTAGTTTGTTCCCTTTCCAACGGTGTGCAATATACCAAAAACAACGTTTAATAACTTCAGTAATTCGCTAAATTTGTAATCGAGACACATAAGGCTGATATTCGATATTACGGTAAGAACACTAGTTTTCACATAAATAACATTCTTTGAGTAAGTGGATAGTGTTATCTCACTCTTATGCAGTCTCTTATCTATTTCTAGGGTTCTAACTTTCCTCGAACTTGAAATAAAAAATAAATTTTTATTTAAAAAGTACCTAATTATAAATTTTGTTCAAATTGTCCTCCACTATTGCGTACACACGCGCGACATCTTCTTATTACACTCGGACGTGGATGATCCGAACTTTTTAAAAAGAATTTCTACAAACAGACTTACCCTAATTATTAGGTCAGCTACCAATTTTCAGTGAAGACCTGTCTTTTGTTTTTCATCAAAACGATTATCCCGCTCACTGGAGATTAACCGCCTGGGAGTACAACATCCAAATGTTGCATTCCCAGAATCATGGATTGGGAGGGATGGCCCTATTCCTTGGCCTCCGTTCCCCAGACCTGACTCCGTTAGATTTTTACATCTGGGGATGGCCCAAAGAACTTGTTTACTCCAAGGAAGTTGAGACTAGGGATGATTTAATCCAACGCATTGAGGCGGCTTTCGTCACTATCAAAGCAGATACACGTTTACACACCACTACAGTCGAGAAAAGACGAAGATGTCGCGCGTGTGTACGCAATAGTGGAGGACAATTTGAACAAAATTTATAATTAGGTACTTATTAAATAAAAGTTTATTTTTTATTTCAAGTTCGAGGAAAGTTAGAACCCTAGAAAATGGGAAAATGGAAATGGTGGGTTAATGGAGGAACACCAAAGGAAAGACCGTTCTGAGGATTTTAATGATACGTTTGTTTCCTTTTATTTATATATTGGAAGGTGTGTTTACTATATAAATCAGTGGTTTCAAAATAAAGTGGCCCTTCGAAGTCGGTAAAAATGTGTGAAACGCTCAACCAGAGAGCTAAAAGCCTATCTATATTCTTGTTGCATAAAGGTGCTTTGGTCTCGATAAAGTGCTTTTGCTAACAGGCACCTTTATCATTCGTTAGTAGTGTTGGTACCTCTTTTGTATGCTGGATCGCTGGCTAGCTAGATTGGTACAAGCGTCAGACTTATTCATTTTATACATATTCATTACTGTTTTTATCTGTTTATTTATGTTATTTATTTAAGTACAAGCTGCGCCCCACGATTTCACCCACATTAGTTTCGATCCCGTGGGAATATCGGGGTGAAAGTAGGGTTCAAATTTGGTCCAGCCGTTTGAGCGTGAAGAAGTAACGAACATATAAACACACCCCCACACACACACTCACAAACTTTCGCCTTTATAAAATTAGTGTTATGCATACACACATCGCGTTACAGTATAAAACTCATTTACATCCGTCACCTCACACCACCAGTTGAAAACCAGCGTCAGGCACTAGTTGATTGGCATTTTTGCTGAACTGGGCCTTTTTGGCGCAGTTGTGCTGTGAGGCACACTTTCCTACAAATTTCTTACATCGAACTCCTATTTTATTTGATTTTTATTTGTTTTTAATTGATGTATGTCTCTGGTGTACCTACTGCGTCCTTTAGGACTGATTTTTCCAACGCCAGATAACTTTGTCGGAGGAATAATTTTGAATTTTTGTCAATTCTTCCATACCTATATAAACTGTCAGACATCAATTTTATTCCACGAACTACACACATCAAAAGTGTCTAGGGATCAACATATATTTTTGCAATAACTTTTCTCCTGATTGATATTAATTAAAATTTTCTTTAAGGATTCATCAAATAAAGTGTTTTCGTTTGTCACAGTAACGATAAACCAAGTCATCTTTGCATTAAAAAAGAAATTTGCCATTTTCCTAATAAAGGGATTTTTGACATTTGAACCACTAACACAAAAGTTCGAAAAAAAGACTGAAATAACAGTTTTCTTTAAAATTTTATTGGGTAACTTAAACAATTAATAATCCGTGTTTCTACCGCGAACACTAACAACACAAGAACATCGGTTTGGCATACTCAAAATGAGTTCATCCAAATCACGCTGTGGAATGGCCGCCCATGTTCGTTGCAACAACAAAAAAAGGTCTTCTTGCGACTGGATACCCTCCATATTCGGCAGAGCTCTTCTCTGTAGCATATCCCATGCATGCTCAATCGAGTTCAAGTCTGGCGACTGAGCAGGCCAGGGCAGGACATTGATGTTAGCTGCGGCGAGAGTCTGTCTTACAACTCTTGCGGTGTGCGGTCGTGCATTATCATGCATTAACTGAAATAAGGGACCGATTTGCACTTGTAGAGGAACGATGACGTCTGATACAATCGTCTCAGCATAAATTTGAGCGTTGAGGTTGCCTCTGATCCAAATCAACTCAGTTCTTCCGCCGATCCAAATACCCGCCCATACCATGATGGTTCCACCACTATAAGGATGGACTTCCTGGCAGGATTTTAATCGCTGTTGGCGTCCAGGGGTTCTCCAGTGTCGTATACGTCTTGTATCCGGTCTCATACCAAAACGAGACTCATCAGAAAAGCACACGAAACGCCATTGTTCTTCTGCCCAATTTCTGTGTTCAAGAGCCCATTGATATCGAATCCTACGATTGTGCATTGCTATAGGTGGTACCCGTAGCGGTCTTCGGGAATGAAGGTTCACTTCATGCAAGCGGTTTCTGACTGTTTGGTCGCTAATTAAGTTCCCTGAAGAGTGATGAAGCCTCACGGCTAACATCATGGCGGTTATTGTTGGAGCTCTTCGAGTTAAGATTTGAATGTATCGGTCTTGTCTCCGTGTGGTGCAGCGATACCGTCCTCCATGGCGCTCAGCCACGGTACCAGTGCTTCGGTAACGTGTCCAAAGTCGACTGATAACACTCTGACTTGTATTCAGAGCTAAAGCCACAGTACGTTGCCGGGAACCAGCTTCTATCATTCCCACGGCTCTGAGCATTTCTTCCCTGCTTAAATGACGTCGCCGCTCCATAATAACGTTGGTTTTAATCAGTAGTAGGGAAACAGTAGCACTAATAATGTCTTCAATGCGTTGTATGTTTTTATAGGGAAAATATCGACAGCTGATTTTCATCTTTTACTCGAATTTGATTCACAGTTCCTGATTCAAATTATGAAATGCACCAAAAAGGATCCATATAAATTTATAAAATCATAAATTTATTACAAAGCCACATCTCAATCTCAAGAAATCCGCATAAAAATGCTTGATCCCTAGACACTTTTGATGTGTGTAGCTGTGCCCGCGACTTCGTCCGCGTGGAATAGTGACTTTTCGGGCAGCATATTTTGAATTACATATACCGTCTACAGACCGGGAATTTGCTGTCCGAACCCTCTGAGAACTCAGGCGAATTTCCCTATCAGTGAAAGTCTCAGACTCACGCGATAGTGCTTGAGCTTCACGATCGGCAGTGAGACGTATTTCTCGTTCTTCCTGTGTTTCCAGAGACCGAGCATATGCTGTCCGAACCCTCTGAGAACTCAGGCGAATTTCCCTATCAGTGAAAGTCTCAGACTCACGCGATAGTGCTTGAGCTTCACGATCGGCAGTGAGACGTATTTCTCGTTCTTCCTGTGTTTCCTGAGACCGAGCATTTGCTGTCCGAACCCTCTGAGAACTCAGACGAATTCCCCTATCAGTGAAAGTCTCAGACTCACGCGATAGTGCATGAGCTTCACTATCAGCAGTGAGACGTATTTCCCGTTCGTCCTGTGTCTCCTGGGATCGAGCATTTGTTGTCCGTACTCTCTGGGAGCTTAGGCGGGTTTCCCTGTCAGCAAAAGTCTCAGACTCACGCGATAGCGCGTGAGCTTCGCGATCGAGAGATAAACGAGCCTTTCGTTGTTCCCCAGGCCGTTTTCCCTATTTCGAGTTGTCATCATTCGAGAAGGATTTGTACTCAGTCGAGATTTTCGCTGAGTCGAAGTTTCTGTAGCACGAAGCCTAGCCTGATGTTCCCGAGTTGCAGAGAGCCTTGCCTCACGACCTTCCTCAGATTCCTGTGATTGAACCAATCTCATCCTTTTAGCATTTCTGCTACACTGGGAGAGGTTGGTTCTTCTTCGAGGCATTCTTACAATAAAATAGTACTTACTACTTAACACACAGTTATTTAATAAACACGTACTATCGTAAACAATTAAATTATAAATATTTACAGATTATTATACAGTCTAAAATTATCACAGTTTAAGTAATAAGTGTTAAGACGTGTAAACCAAACGTACTAACTTTATAAAACAGAAGAATTGCTAGAAAAATTAATTACTAACCTGAGCTAATGAACTAATACTTAATCAAGAAAATCAAGAAATGAAATGCCTAACCTATACCAAATACTTATAATATTTATATACAAACCCTAAATACAAATTAAGATAAGTAAATACCCAAAAATCAAGGAAAGAACCGCCTAACCTATACCAAATACTTACAATATTTATTTACAAAATTTTAAAGAAAATTAAGAAAATAACCTAACTTACAAACCTTAAAATATTAATAAATGAAATATGCAAACAGTCAGTATTCAAGTGAATCGCAATAATCGAATCCGCCTATAGGATACGTGCGTTCGCTACGAATAACTGAATCCTTATGGCAGCGGCACGTTTTTTTTTTTTTTTTTGAAATGGGTGTCTAGTTCAACCTGAGGGGTTATCGACTGCTTAACCGGGCTTTCCTGTGGATGCCACAATAAATTAAGGCCTCCAGCCAGGGCATGATACACTTATAAACTTAACTACACAATATAAACTTAAAAACTAAGCGACTACACGCTAAGGGCACCCCCTGTGGGGTACGGACCTCGGCTTAGGGCGTCGCTGGGAGAGGGCAGCAAGGGACAGGCTGGATCGGAATTATGGCAGCGGCGTGGCTCTCAGCGCGCTTTATATAGCCACGGACGCGCAGGTGCGAGGCGTGAACGTACTCTGATAGAATACCTTAACAAATGTTCGCCGTGATTCTTTAAATTGTTATAACTTTTTTATTTATGAACCGATTGACATGAAATAAACACTAAATGTTAAGTGAAGCTTATTACAATATATTAGTGAAAACCGCATCTAAATCGAATAAGCCGTTTCTGATATTAGCGTGCACAAACACACAGACAAACAGACAAAAAATAAATTAATTACAATTTCGGGTTCGGCATCGATTTAATAACAGCCCCTGCTACTTTTTTTTCATATATTTCCATTGTACAGACACCACTTTTCTACAATTTTATTATATGTATAGATAAAAATAACCAGTCGATTGAAAAATCAGCCCTTAAGGCTCCTACACACATGCCGGCGTCACAGCCGGCGGGTTTTTGCCGCGCGGGTATGCCGCCGGCATAATCTGGTGGCCGCAGAGCATCATTTCAGTCGTGCAGCTCGTTTGTGCGGCAAGCCCGGCGGCTCGCATACCCGCCGGCCTGCCGGCGGCAGTGTCGGTGGCCCGGCCGGCGGCCCTGCCGCCGGCACTGCCTTTAGTTTGTGCTAAATAAATGTATTTTCTATCTTTCTTTCATACAACGACTTTGTAACTTTCTTTACAAATATGAACTATTGTATTATACTGAAAATAGTAAGGGTTGGTAGTATAATAATCCTGCTTGATTTAAAAACATCCCGCAATATTCTTCAATTTGTTACAGTCTTTGTAAATTCATACGTACGATTTAGGGATCAAATAAAAAGTCCACTTACTATTAATCTATCTTCTTTTTTGAAACAGATTTAACAGGAATATATGTATGCTGTATATCAGAAAGAAAAAGGATTAGCCATTCTGCAAAGTGGTAAATGACTGCTGACACGTAAACGTAAGGTAAACGGGACGTAAACGGAACGTAAGCGTAAATGTAATGTAAATTCTTACGATTTTCTATTCGAAACTATAATTTTTTTTTAGCATTTTAGTAAAAATTTTTTGCGACAAACACAATTAGCCAATAGTAGTAGCTAGTTGTAGTAGTATTATTGGCAATTATTATTAGTTAGTAGATATGAATAAATTCAAAAATATAAGTTATTATTGTGTTCGAAACGGGTATTTTCAATATCAAAATCATTCGAGCTTACGTTACGCTTACTGCGCGTTCTTGCCAGGCCGCAAAGGAGGCAATAAAGCTTATTAACTCTTTATTTGGTGTAAATTTTATATCCTACTATTTTAAGACATAAGGGAATTTGTTCCGCATTCACCCCACATTTTATGAGCGAACTTCTTCGTACATCCAACGTCCGCGTACATACGCGTCAGTTTATTATTTGTATGGAATCCTTCAGGGATATAAAAATTAAGTCTCTATAAACTATTTGAAGATTCTTTTTATCTTCGAAACGATTATATTCTCTGGGAAAGTCTTCCTATAAGTTAGTACCTACCTGTTACTTTCTTCAAACTCATGTTTTTATAACGAAAAGATAAAGAAAGCTATACGATGAGTAGGTACTTCACATATTGTATGGTTTGACAAGTAAGAACCTAGTTTTCTACATAATCATAGAATTACGCATTAACAAAATGTCGTTGGAGACATTGAAAAAAAAAAAGAACTTTCCTTGTTTACATAGGTATCTATTAATAGTTTAAAAGTTTTCTCAATATTTGATAGCGTGAAATAACGGTAGTCAAAATATCATTCACGAAACCGATTTACTTTTTTTTCTCGTTATTATTCGTTCTGGTTACGGAGATATTGAAGTTCTATGTTCCAACTTTTCTTAAAGTTTAAAAAAATAAGTTTTAAAGGAAATTAATTATTAGAACAGAAAATTAAATTACCTACTCAAAAATGTATTTATAAAATAAATAAAAAAAAATCTTTTAATTATTAAACTCTATAAGTGGTAACTTGAGATGGATGAAAACATTTTTATCAGCATTTTTGATAGCATACTGAAAATTGTGAAAATCACCAATTTTCTTGCCGACTGTAATTTTTTATTAAATGTAATCTGCGATTTTGCAGATCTCAGTTTCTCTAAAAACCGTTTTACAGCCCTTACTGCCTCGTCTCAAAAATCGACCTACATTTTGTTGGAATTCAAATATGTTTTTTTTACCTCGAACTTTTCTAAAATAAAATTAATAAATTAAGTTTTGCTAAATATATTGAAAACACCATCAACATTTCGAAACTGTCTAAAATAGGTACATGACATGTACATGATGAGTATGTTATCAGATATCTATACAATGTTTTGACGTTGACACGAGATTACGATTTTGAACCATTTCAAAGAATGATGTTTTCATAAACAAAAACGACAAAATTAAAAAAATAAAAATTTCGCTGCATTCATATAGTATGATTTCTTCAACCTTAAACGTTGTCAATCGGGCCTTTTGAGCGAAAACAAAGTGAGCCGGGTTCCTCGTTTGGTAGCCGAAGCGGTACTGACAAACTGACAAGAACAGAATCGGGGTCCTATCGGGCCCCGTCAATCGTTTCAAGCGTCAAAGTAAAAGGCAAAGCATTAATTTCAAAGAGGCACATAAATAGCACTTTTGAACTTCAGTTACATTAAAAAAGAATCGATTCTAGTCGCCCCTTCCAAAAGGTAGTTTCGTACGGAGAAAAATGGGCAAGAAACTCCACCGTTACTCTTTTTAAATTTTTTTCAATATTTTGTATCCATTAATTATATTATTCAAACTCAAACTCAAACCATTTATTTCAATTAAATCATTTACAGGCACTTTTGAATTGTCAAGAAGTCGGTCAGTCAGAAAATATGAAGTTAGTTGCCCATTCCAAAGCGTAGGTACCTATGGAGAAGAACGGGCAAGAAACTCCATGGACACTCTTTTAAATTATATTTTTACAAAAATATTAGTTACATCATTTATGTTGAATTTACAATTAAATGTGAGAACGATGTAAAAAATACGTACGCGTTAAGGGCGTCCAGAGTACAGCAAATAGTAAGAAAACAACAATCCAAAAATAAAATAATTAAAAATAAGCCGAGGCAGCTGAGTGATGACCAGCCCCAACTGACGGCGCCCGTTCACGAACATGACGCATAGATCAGCATCATTCAGCTCAAACATTTTGAAGGGAGCTAAATGATCCAATACACACGCCACCGTCAGCGAGACATTTGTGTGAGCATGACATACTATCAGCCGCCATGGCACATTCAAGTCAATGAAAGACATATTACCCGGTAAATTGTAAATAAGGTATAGTACATACCTACATAGAACGCACATCTGTGCTATGCAAATATACAATACAAAGGAAATTGAGTTTATACAATGCAAAGATAGTCTTACAATCTTCAGCAGCTCCAACAGTATTTTCAAGTGTTAATCAATTAGTTGTGGTTGTGAAGCAGGACCAGCATTGAGCCAGGCATTTTTATCAGCGATGTAATCCCCTAACTTATAAATGCCTGACAGCATAGTGTGCGTTTTATACAAGACTTGAATTTTGTCTCATTCAGTTGAAGAATATTATATCTGTGAAGACGATGCACCTACAATAAAATTACTATACCTACCAAAAAAGGTGAAAAGAATTTACGATGAAGCAATGACAGATAAATTAATTAATGTGATAGATACATGGTGATCACATATTTACAAACGAAGATTTTTGTAGTGAGCCTGGCATACATTCTGTCCGCCATTTTGTTTTTTTTTTCAAAATGGCGGCCACGCTTGTAGTTTATTAAAATTGATTGCTGACATCTATGCAATCAGAAAACATAATAGAACCAAACCCCGTAAATCGTCACGTTTCCAAGATATTCAAGTTCAAAGTTGATCACGTGACATCCATATTTTTAAGAACTTGCGTACATCTTGTCGCATAGATGTCTGAATCTTTATTTTTTATAATCATTTTAATAATGATATTAATCTAAACCAAGGGTAGGCGGGCCGCCGCGCGCCGGGTACTAGGGGCCTAGTGTTTTTTGTGTAATGGAACTGAAACGTGGTCGCTCACAATGGGTCTTATAAGAAGGCTAAAAGTCACCCAAAGGGCAATGGAGAGGGCTATGCTTGGAGTTTCCCTGCGTGATCGAACCAGGAATGAGGAGATCCGCAGGAGAACCAAGGTAACCGACGTAGCCCGAAGAATTGCTAAACTTAAGTGGCAGTGGGCAGGGCACATTGCTCGCAGAACAGATGGCCGATGGGGCCGAAAGGTTCTGGAGTGGCGACCGCGTACCGGAAGACGTACCGTTGGAAGGCCTCCCACATGTTGGACCGACGACCTTGTGAAGGCTGCAGGAACCCGTTGGATGCGGGAAGCACAGGACCGGTCGAAGTGGAGGTACTTGGGGGTCGGCTGAAATGATGATGATGATGATGATTATTAATCTAAAATATTAATAACTGTGGTAGATATTCTCCTTAACTTTAAATACTCCCACGACCCCTGTACTGTTACATGGAACCATAAGCCCAATGTTTTGTGTGCGTTCCATTGCGCACTACCGTAAACAGTGAATTTTCATAGAATTCTCACACCAAAAATAAAAGCCGTTTCCCCGCAATTATTTTTGCACAAAGATACTTAGTTTGATGTACAGACGCCAGCACATCAAGTTACTACAATCTGTCAAATTTATTTAATAGATTTTTAACTTTAAAGCTAAAGCATAAGGTTCACAGTTGATTGGGAAAATTTGACAGTTTCGGGTAGCTTGATGTGCTGGCGTCTGTACAGGTAATGCGTAGCCGACAGCTTCGTGATGGATCTTTTTAAGCACCCTGTATAAATAACGTGAATCGTAATAATCATTTAATTTCAAATTATTTTCATTTAGCATGGAAGTTCGCTATATCCTCCGGAATTATAAATGACTTCATTACGAGAAATAAATGACTTATTCCCTTTGGAGTAGTACTTGTATGATTTATTACACAAGGCTAATTAATGAGTTCTCGTCTCATTACTATTCAACGCATTTGCTGCTATCTTTTCTTAGGTGATAAACTGTTACGGGAAAACCCACATAAAATAATAATAATAATTTTATTTCTAGCAACAAGACCCATAGTGTTAGTAACAATATATTTACAAACTATGTTAGTAATACACTTACAAAGACAAAAACAAAAACAGAAAACAGATTGTGACATCACTGCTGCACGGTGACAGGCCCAGCCGAAACCTTGCAGCAATGGTTCACAAACTCTAAATTACATGTTTAGATACCCTTGGGTTGTGTACGACAATGATGGGTCCACTGGCAAGTCTACCAATGATGGTAAGGGCCCCAAACCCACCATGTCACCACGATCAATGGCAATTAGGTACTGACGTATTGATCCATTATCTATTAGGGCCCGATCACACACACCACAACAACGCCTCATAGACGGGCGCTAATTTGTATGAAAATGCACTAAAAGAAATAATATCTTACTACAGCACATTAAGGCGACTACATGACCTAAAGCGCGGTCTTTGTCGGACTGCATAGCAAAGAAAGAGAAGCGCGATGACACAGAGCTGGTAATTTATTGCAAAACACGAAGCAATTATCTATTTACAAAACATCTATTGTTTGGACAAAATATTAAAACACAATTTTTTTAGTATGTTGCTTGTCGAATATAATCTGACAAAAAATCATAATGATTGTAAATAAGTATATTAGTATGGTTTTTATTGTAAAAAGAAAGTTTTTAGAGGTGTCTTCATGATTTTTTTCTATCGCATCAGTTTGTTGTATTATGTTTTTAACACACTATCTACCTAGAATATATTACATTTTATTACAATATCCTGAAGATATTACATTTTTCTGATTTTGTTTACCGTAGTCGATCATATACGAGTACTTTTATTGTTTCTAAAACTTACGCTTTTGGCGTTTAGGTCATGCAAGCCCCATAAAGCGATTTTTTTCTTTGAAATGGGTTTGCTCTTGACTGTAGTCTAGGTCAGAGGTGACAAAGACAAAGTCGACGATGGAGTGAGCTTACCCAGAAGAAGCCTGTTCACTCTTACTTTGAAGAGATTGATTGATTTTGATTGAGCGATTTCATTAAGACCGCAACTTTTAATGATTGAAAATACTATTTACTGAAAAAACAATAATAAAAAAAACCGAGCAGTTCAGATGAATGTTTTTTCATTTTTATTTACTGCTGATTTCTTTCAGTGTGAATACTCTATTCACACGGACCACATTTAGCCACAAACTGTGTGGGCGATACCGACCACATCAAGGCAACGTCGCAGCCACAACGCAACGACAACGATATGTCTGTCTGCAAATACTAGCCACAATGTAACCACATCGCAAACATGCTAGCAATAACGCAACCAAAACGCAACTGACAAGTTGCAGCGACACTATGTACACGCAACCACTTCTTACGCACATTTTGTTGCTGCGATGTGGTTGTGTTAAATCTGAACAGGACTTTATACCAACCAACATCACTTCGCTAAACACAAGTGCTAAAACCCAGGCATATTTCTAGTGTTATCTAATAACTAGAGCGAAATTCCTCATATATTTACGAGTACTGTTAGCCCAAAATTAGCTAATCGTAGCTAATAAAGCGGTTAATCGTGGAAAACTGGGGGATTAGCACTATTTACGACGCTTGAAATAGCGTCTGGTTGAAAACCTGTATGTAGCAGACACGTAACGTAAAGATATGGTCTTGGTGTTAGCGAGATAACTAAGGAATACGCAAAGACCAAAAAAGAGACTGAAGCTGTGGCGAGACAGTGCTACCTTACCCAAACCGTTCGTCCCACCTGCTGAAGATCTCCCAACTGGACATGAGTTACCTTGGGTAATCTGGAAGTCTTTAAACAGACTCCGGACCCAGGTAGGCCGAAGCAAGGATAACCTGTTCAGGTGGAGATTCATAGACGACTCCGCCTTGGAGTGTAAATGTGGTGCTGTCCCACAAACGATGGGACACTTAATATCGTGTCCTGCGTGTCCTGTCAGCTGCACGTTACAGGAACTGATAGATGGTGATGAAGGCGCCAAACAAGTAGCCGAATTCTGGGCCGAGTACGTTTAGATTGCTATCGACACGCTAAGAAAGAAGAAGACCAAAAAAAAAGCTGACCTGAACTGAGTAAATAAGTAGCTTTTTTTGCGAGTTTTATTGTTAAAACTAGCTGCGCCACGCGGTTTAACCCGCATAAGTTTCGATCCCGTGGGAATATCGGGATAAAAAGTAGCTTATCCAGGGTGTCCATACGAAATTTTATCGAAATTGGTCCAGCAGTTTGAGCGTGAAGCACACAAACTTGCACACAAACTTTCGCCTTTATAATAGTAGTGTGATAGTGTGATATTATGCCTGAAGATGGACGGCGCCACCGAGGTCGACCCAGAAAGCGGTGGCGAGATGACCTGAACGCGTACCGCGAGGACTGGTTCGAGGCGGCGCGGGAAAAGAGCTCCTGGAAGGATTTGGGGGAGGCCTTTGCCCAGCAGTGGGAAAGTATAGGCTAAAAAAAGTGTGGTTTTATTTAGATAAAAAAAAATTAAGTACCTACATAGTTTGGAAGGCGCTGGTGTCTGTGATACAATGACTTTTTTATTAGTACAGGCACAAACAATATTTTTTTTCTGTAATGCTCATTTTTTAAATTGTTTTAGTGAACCTTAAATGTGTTTTTCTGAGAATATATATATTTTTTAAGTCGCTTTTAGCGGATTTGCTCCTCATCATACGTACTTACACTAGCTAGTTTTCCTCCAGATTAGCTAAAGAAGGGACGTGTGCATACACTCAATCATTTAATGAATTCCACAATGTGCCCTAAGTAAGAAACTTAAAATGAAATGAGATCATCATGGACTCTGTCGCGCACAGCAAAATAGTAGGAGAGAAGAAACTTTAATACTTAACGAGTCCCTGGATTTAAGTTAAGGGGCCTTGCCCTTAACTAAAATCCAGGGACTCAGTCCCTTTAACTATAATCCGCCTAAAACCACCAAGGTTTCTTGCAAAATTATTCTGGCCAGAGATGCAAAAAATACTCATACATCCTTTTCCTTCAACAGGCATTTTTTTAGATTTTCAGGTCATGTGTCCCATCGGACTTCCCAACAAGGCAAGGCAGGTATAATACCATAATTATCTTCATCCGCTAGCACTTAAGCCCCACACTCACAGTCTGCCTCGCTCTGAGGCTTAGCCCTCCTTATAAAACTCTCAACTCCCGGCTGTTATCTTTGTAGTGTGGCACAAAGAGGCGCAATTTTCCTCAAAACAAACTCCTTTTCATCTCAATTTTCGTCTGAATTGAGATAACTGTGAGGTTTTACTCAAGAAATTATATCGTTTTAATAATTTGTCAAGTATTTCAGTTAAGTGATTGCACGGAGTGTTATCCTTCCAGCTTAATTTTGTTACTAAGTATGATTGTTATTGCTTTTATTTTCTGGCAAGTTGGCCTTTGATGGTCTTAACAAGTATTTTTGGAAACACCTTTGAACTGTGTGGTGATAATTTTCAAAGTAATATTGGTAAGCTTTGGCATCTTGTGTAAATAAATATGAACGTAGCAAACGAGTACCCAGTTTTGAGGTGGAGGATCTCTAAATAAACAACACTGCAGCTGTCTGTGGCAAACGATTTCGTCGGTGTACAAACTTGTGCACTCTATTTATTAAATTATACATATGGCTGGACATGGTGCTTTCCGAAATTCTGGGACTATAAAATAGGACTTCAGTCTCTTCAATCTTCAAGTAGGAATTTCGAACCAGTGCCACTTGGGACACCAGCCGCAAACTCAAACTCAATTCAAACTCAAAGCATTTATTTCAATCAAACCATTAACAGGCACTTTTGAATTGTCAAGAAGTCGGTCAGTCAGAAAATATGAAGCTAGTTGCCCATTCCAAAGCGTAGGTACCTATGGAGAAGAACGGGCAAGAAACTCCATGGACACAAAAATATTAGTACATCATTACTTTTGAATTTAAAATTATATAATGTGAGAATGATGTAAAAAATAAAAAAGACGTGCGCGTTAAAAGCGTCCAGAGTACAACAAATAGTACTTAACAAAACAACAATCCAAAAATAAAATAATTAAAAATAAGCCGAGGCAGCTAAGAGATGACTAGCCCCAAACAGCCCAAAAAGCTCGCAACTTACGACTTGTTAGTCCTGAGTTCGAACCCTGACAAACACTTTATTTTGTGTATTTAATTTAATCCAAACTGCTCTCAAAACGCTGAAGGAAAACATCGTGAGGAAACATCTCCTAGAACCAAATAATAATAATACGAAGACATGTGATACCCACCAACCTGCAATGGGCCCACGTGGTAGATTGCGGCCCACTCCTTCTCACAGATAAGAGTCCTGTGTTCTAGTATGAACATTATAGGCTAATGATGCCTCTTCTCATGCTGATGCTATGAGCCACAATGGTTACTCTAGTCTTGAATCTACTAGGGCCACACTGGCACCTAAACACAAACAGAGATAAAAAAGACTATTCAAACAAGCCCAAGGTTCAACTAAAACTTTCTTCTTCATGCTATATGTTCCAATAATTTAAAAGCCCATAAAATATACGAGAATATATCTGACGAGCTGTAAACGTTACGATGTAAGCTTTAGTTCTTGTAAACAAACATGGTGGACCACTTACGATTTGTTTGCAGACTTTACGGGTTGTGAATGCGTTTAGGATATCTGCACATACTTGCACCAAAGATCTTGCTCGATTATTTTGCTGCTCTATCTGCGCTGGACGTACGCTCGCAGTGTCGATTTATTCTGGTCTGATCCTTTTAACCGCCCCTCCACCTCCCTCCTCGATCCCCTGCTAGTTCGTCTTCTGTTTTAATCTCTGTCTTATCCATATTGTCTTTTGACACAGCACTAAACCAACTTGTTTGATCCGAAGTATATCAAGTTTTTCGAGACATTACCAAGCGGTTGGTCGTTTCTTCACGTGACCAGAGGCTTGGAATGTATTTTGACCAAAGAATCAGCATTGCCATCCAACGTGGCACTGCTGTAAGCCACTTTTGGGCACCTTTCCTGTTGACAACGATGCGGACGAATTCATTGATGCCTTCCTTTTTATATACGTACATATTATTATTTTCAGACTGTTCATTTTTAGCTTGTATACCTTTACATAGTATAAAACAATGTCGCTCCCGCTCCCAAATTGCGCAACGGATTTTAATGCAGTTTTATATGTATAAATACATGCATATTATAGTAGAGAAAAGCCGAGAAATTCAAAGATTTGTAATGTGATGTCGTAACAAACATATTTTTGTGCTAAGCGCACATTGTGCATTGCAAACGCTGGATAAACCTTACGAGATAGATCAAATTAATGTACTACGGAATTGTATATCTTAAAAATATCGATAAAAAAAATCCGCGATGGTATATATTTATCCCATAAGGATAATCCACAGTAACCATTTTAATCATTTACATAATATTACAAAAAAATTATGGGTTATTTACCAAGCTCAAGCCTAGCCTTTTTCCCAACTACGTTGGGGTCGGCTTCCAGTCTAACCGGACACAACCCAGTTATTGGGTAATACGATATCCCTTGGTAAGACTGGTTGTCAGACTTTCGGGCTTCTGACTACCCGTAACGTCTGTCAAAGATGAATGACAGCCGGGACCAATGGCTTAGCATGCTCTCTGAGGCACGGAGGGGTCTCGGTATGTAAAGATGGTCACCCATCCACAGACCAACCGCGGCAAGCGTAGCTTAACCTGATTATCGACCTGTGCGGCTGTTATTATTTAGCCCCGGTAATTTACAAAGCTATTTTAAACAATACAGTATTATTCCTTATCCAACTAAATACATTAAATGCGTTGTGCATTTCATTTTCAAAATTGCCCTTTACAGTACCTATATCATTAAAATGAATATCTTAAAAGATATCAGACATTTAAAAAGCAGGGGCAGGGCGGCTGGCTGGGCGGTACGAAGTTCAACATTTGTTGACCATTGAAGGGAAGAAACATAGCTATAATATTGATATAGCTGATACATACCTACCATACCTACAACAGACTCGACTGCTAGACTCTACTGCCCCGTTGCGTTGGTCTCGTGGTTGCAAGCGCGACTGCTGAGCGTGGGGTCCTAGATTCGATTCCCGGGTCGGACAAAGTGTTATTGGGTTTTCCATTAGGAATTTCTTAGTAACGGTACGAAGTTTGGAAGTTGGCGGTTTAATACCTCCGTGCCTCGAAGCACGTAAAGCCCGGTCGTGTCGGACTGCCGTCCCATCGGACTATGAGCGTAAAGGAACAGAGAATGCATCTGTGTATGCGCACACACTTGTGCACTATAATATCTCCTGCGTACCAGGCTAACCTCCATTGAGATTGGCCACCGTGACCGAAAACGGTCGGGGAGGCTATTATTACCTACTATTACCTACAGACTGTGTCCAAATCTCTGTGCCCGCACCCTTGTCGATCTGCACCCCCTAATTGTTTAACACATTATGAATCACAATCATTTGCATTTTGAAGGATATTGCTAATCCATTGCTTCATGTGTTCAAAGCATTTGTCTGCTCAATAACGTAAATAACGCAATGGATGTTGTTGAACTGTCAAAATTAAAGCCATTCTACTGTTAGTGTTACGCCACAATAAATGTTGCCACATACTGGGCCCAAATAGTATAGGCAACATACATAGATGTACTCGAACCGACCATGGAGTTTCTTGCCGGTTCTTCTCCATAGGAAACGACCAATTGGAACCGTGCACCTAGCTTCTGCCGTTTCATAAGTGCCCATGTAGGTTTCATGTGAAATAAAACATTTTGGTTTTTGATTTTTGAGAGGTTACATAAAAACGGCTCTTAGAAGGCGACCGTTTGATGGGTAATTAAGTTTCAAATCTTTTTAATTATCTGTTGCACCAACTGTGTAGAAAGTAAACATCAATCTATCAATATTACAGAATGCTGTACCTACATAAACAAATTGAATAAACGAAGACAGCTTTCAAGCCTAACTGAAATCATGATTAATGAAGCCACTGTTTCAAATAAGGTTTATTTTTGAATTTAATAACACTTTGTTTTATTAGATGAAACAAAAAGCTTCACCTTTAAACAAGACCGAAATATGAAACAATATATAGCATGGTTATGGATAGACCATTATCTCTGGACTTTAAAGGAGACTGTAACCTAAAAAGAAAAGAAGAAAAATTCAGACTCCGGACCCAGGTTGGCCGAAGTAAGGAAAACCGAAGTATTCCGTTCTGATCCCCTGTACCCCCCTCCACCCCCTCGATCCCCTCCTGGATCGTCTTCTGTTTTAATCTTTGTCTTATCCACTATAAACTTTCCTATTCAGGTGGAGATTCATAGACGACTCCGCCTTGGAGTGTAAATCGGGTGCTGTTCCACAAACGATGGGACACTTAATATCGTGTACGGCGTGTCCTGTCAGCTATACGTTACAGGAACTGGTAGACGCTGGTGATGGCGCCAAACAAATAGCCGAATTTTGGGCCGCATCCATTAAGATTGCTATCGACACGCTAAGAAGAAGAAGAAGAAGAAGAAGTATATGCTGCACAAAAAAATATATATAAAATATACACACACGAAGTAGCCAAAAGGCTCATACTCCAGCAATAAAAGGTTGGCTATTGCTTGATGACCACTGACTTTGTTCTGGCTTTTCTTCTCAGAATAGTCAGACAAGAAAAGCCGACCTCATCAAGTTTTTAAAATATGATTGACCAACTGACATAAATAAAATAATTTATCATCTAAAGAAAGCAAGCAAGCAAGAGCGATAACTTTATTACAATTTACTTTAAAATTGTGATAAAATATATTTGAGATCCTCATCCTCCTCCTCCCTTTCATTTGATATGTCACACGGTACAGATTGGGAAACTTTTTTGTAAAATTTTCTATTCACCCCCCAAAAATGACCCCCATATTCAAAATTAATTTATTTACGTTACACGTTGGCTGTGACAGACGGACGGACAGACAGACACACGAATGATCCTATAAGGGTTCCGTTTTTTCCTTTTGAGTAATAGAACCCTAAAAATGAACAGGAAAAATAAAGGAATTCTCTCAATGCGTAACAATGCGTTTTATTGGGTATTTATGATCTCTCGAAAGTAAATAGTATGATGTCACATTGTAATAAAATATATTGTTATGAACAGCTTCAATATAATAAATAAGTATCCACTATAATGACAATCCTACATTACTATAATAACTTGGAATCAGTAGTCATATTAATTAACGTGATAATGATTCTTAGGCTTTATCTTTTAATTTTATGACTGTAAATAAAGTTATAAGTAATTATTCTCTTATCAGTTTTACCTCTTCTTTTGTTCGCGTGGGTACCGGCAAGAGAGGTATACGGAATGTACACTTTTTTAACCTTTTAACCGCTTGTGTCGCATTTTTGCGACACATATTTCCGTGCCCCTACCGCTTCAGTCGTATTTCTGCGACAGAGAACATGCATGATTTTTTCGTTCTATTCAAAGATTGCTCCTCCCTATTTATTGTAGGTATTATTTTATCGAATCTTAATCTTAATTTGTACCATGATGATGATGATGATGTACAGACGCCAGCACATCAAGCTACTACAATCTGTCAAATTTCTTTAACAGATTTTCAACTTTATCGCTATAGCATAAGGTTCAAAATTGATTGGGAAAATTTGACAGTTTCGGGTAGCTTGATGTTCTAGCGTCTGTACGTGACAGCATCACGATAACACGGGGTAGCAAAATGTATATTCTTCTTACGACTGTATTAAAAATCTTGTTTTCCCAAAACTTTGCCACTTCCACGGCGTTGTCGGTGGCAGCGCAGAGGTCACTTTTGACTGCGTGTTTTGAGACACAGAGGGCAGGATAGGAGGTGGAGCATGGTTTGTGACTTAGCTCCACAATCACACCCTACTGCCGTTCCGTCAAGGTAGCCGCACTTTACCAGGTTGTACTTACATCTTCCCACTTGTGTCCGGAGACGGTTCAGAGACTTACACTAGCTGTTGCCCACGACTTCGTCTGCGTGTATTAGGTCTTTATCTGACCAAGATTATGTCTGGAATTTAAAAGAGACTGTGACTTCTGAGTTTGTTTCGGCCTTTCTTCTCAGAGTAGTCAGATAGGAAACGCCGACCTCATCTAGTTTTAAAAAAATATGATTGACGTGTAAAAGTGTTTGTGCAAACCTACTTACAAAATCATCACCTGCCTAGCCTTTTCCCAACTATGTTGGGGTCGGCTTCCAGTCTAACCGCATGATGCAGCTGAATACCAGTATTTTACATGGAGCGACTGCCTATCTGACCTCCACAACTCAGTTACTGGGTAATACGATACCCCTTGGTAAGACTGGTTGTCAGACTCGGGCTTCTGACTACCCGTAACGACTGTCAAAGATCCACGAATGACAGCCGGGACCAACGGCTTAACGTGCTTTCCGAGGCACGGAGGGGTCTAGGTATGTAAAGGTGGTCACCCATCCACAGACCAACCGCGGCAAGCATAGCTTAACCTACTTACAAAATAAAATCATTTATCATTTACATATAAAATTTGCGTTTTGTACGAAAAAGGAGAACGAAAAAAGAAACAATTTAATCAATCAAAGTACCTATGTACTATTTGTTATCTATGCATTTTCTTTCGCTATTTTACAGGTAGTTCATTGATTCCTTTGCTGAAAAAATTATGGGAGCGAGAACCAATATAATCTTTGAAGGTAGTTTTGAATGCGTTATCGGAATTGATTTTTAGGGTTCCGTAGCCAAATGGCAAAAAACGGAACCCTTATGGATTCGTCATGTCTGTCTGTCTGTCCGTCCGTATGTCACAGCCACTTTTTTCCGAAACTATAAGAACTATACTGTTGAAACTTGGTAAGTAGATGTATTCTTTGAACTTCATTAAGATTTTCACACAAAAATAGAAAAAAAACAATAAATTTTGGGGGCTGAAACTCAAAGAATTTTTTTCATCAAACCCGTGTACTAGGTCTTCAAAAATGATATTGAGGTTTTTAATATCATTTTTTTCTAAACTGAATAGTTTGCGCGAGAGACACTTCCAAAGTGGTAAAATATATGACCCCCCCCTGTAACTTCTAAAATAAGATAAAACTAAAAAAATATATGATGTACATTACCATGTAAACTTCTACCGAAAATTGGTTTGAACGAGATCTAGTAAGTAGTTTTGTTTTAATACGTCATAAATCGTGTGGGGCCCGTGGCTAAATAATAACAGCCGCACAGGTCGATCGATCAGGTTAAGCTACGCTTGCCGCGGTTGGTCTGTGGATGGGTGACCATCTTTACATACCGAGACCCCTCCGTGCCTCGGAAAGCACGTTAAGCCGTTGGTCCCGGCTGTCATTTGTGGATCTTTGACAGCCGTTACGGGTAGTCAGAAGCCCGAAAGTCTGACAACCAGTCTTACCAAGGGGTATCGTATTACCCAGTAACTGGGTTGTGGAGGTCAGATAGGCAGTCGCTCCATGTAAAATACTGGTATTCAGCTGCATCCGGTTAGACTGGAAGCCGACCCCAACATAGTTGGGAAAAGGCTAGGCAGATGATGACGTCATAAATCGTAAACCGCAATTTACCTTTCATTCAATCAACTCAAATATAAAAAAAAAAACATTTAATTTCATAAACATAAACCATAAGCATAAACCCGGATGTTACGGAACCCTCGGTGCGCGAGTCCGACTCGTTCTTGCCCGGTTTTTTATTCCTTGCAAGAAGTTGTGCAAATTCCGGTAGAAGTGGTAATCTGTTGGAGCAATGTCCGGGGAGTATGGTGGGTGTCGGAGACATTACAAACGCAGCTCCTCTAATTTAGTGACCGTTTGTTGTGCAGTGTGAGGTAATTTTTTTTTTTTGAGTATGGGAAACATCAAATGAACCCTCCCGCTCTGGGTGGAGCGGAAGGGAGTGTCAGACTCTTACTGACTAAAACCCATCCATGTTCCTTCCTTAGCCCTTTATGTTCCGGGATTGCGGTGACCATTTCGGACAATCCCGTTGACCGCAAGCTCCGGCCCTAACAGCCCCTTCACTGTTGCTGACATCTCTTTGAAGCGCGCGTGGAACACGTACCTACGCACCGTCCGGCACGGGCCTGGTCCTGATCGAACGGTGAGCTACCTACCCATTACTCTCCGTCCGCAGGCCCTGCGTTGTCCTGAAGAATCAGTGGGCTAGAGCAATTGCCCAGCCTTCGTTGTTAATAAAAATAAATGAAAAGTAGTTCTTCTCGTTTATACTTCTCTATCTCGTAACGATCGGTTCAGTGGTTTAGGCGTGAAAAGGTAACAGGCACACATTTAGATTGAGTTACTTTTTAATTTATAAATTATAATATACCGATGCAACTTTTACTTTTTTTTGTACCATAGGAACCAATCTCTTATGGAAAAGTGCTTATGGCAGAAATTTAACTTAGAAAGATGTATTAATGATTGTAATGATTCATCATCATCATCATCTCAGCCGAAAGACGTCCACTGCTGGACATAGGCCTCCCCCAAAAGGGAGGGGGGGGGGGGGTTGGCGATCGCAGTATAGTATGGTGGTGGAATGCATAGAGTACGCTGCTGCCCATTCTCCGGTACGACCCTTAGTCGCCTTTTACGACACCCACGGGAAGTATAGGGTGGTGTTATTCTTTAAGTCCGGCACCACACAGACAATTTTGTGATTCAATTGTAATGATTATAATTCTCTAATGTACCTGTTATTGTCTCGAATCATATTTTGTATAACCTGACACTGACCTGCAAATTGCAAAAAACGTAAGAAAATTTGAATTTCGAGGTCTACCACAACCCATTCACCTTAACTGTAAACTTTTACTTAACCACGTAAAAACCACCACGTTCAATCCTGTAAGTAGTTCAAATAAATAAATAAAACAAAAAAACAAGGCAAAATCGCCGAAAAAAACACGTTTGTTGTATGGGAGCCCCCCTTAAATATTTATTTCATTCTGTTTTTAGTATTTCTTGTTATAGCGGCAACAGAAATACATCATCTGTGAAAATTTCAACTGTGTAGCATCACGGTTTATGAAATACAGGCTGGTGACAGACGGTCAGCGGTGTCTTAGTAAAACCCTTTGGGTACGGAACCCTAAAAAGTTAAAAACTTACACCCAACTACGAATCAAACAGCAACTAAAAAGGTGTACTCAAACAAGACATAGGAATCGATTTTTTCCGGTTTACATAAAGTTGGAGTCACACGGCATAAATCGTACAGAGTACGTGTGACTTCCTTCCTCCCCTCCCCTTCCCTTCCTTCTGGCTACACCCTAGTCATGTAATAATAAAAATATAGAAACCTACTGCTTGTTAGCCTGCGAAAATTGTCAACGAAGTGGAAAATTTTGTAATGGCGATGGCGCTCGCAACCAAGGCCAAGTATCTTGTCAATATACTTGAGTCAACAGTTTCGTGTTTTATTATTGTCTATTATCAACCCTGAGGTTTTTCCAGGGGCCATATGTTACATCGAATAGAAAATAATACTCTTTCTTATCAGGTTAAGTTACGCTTGCCGTGGTTGGTCCGTGGATGGGTGATCAATGATCATCTTTACATATCAAGACCTCTCCGTCCCTTGGAAAGCACGCTAAGCCGTTGGTCCCGGCTGTCATTCGTGCATCTTTGACAGTCGTTACGGGTAGTCAGAAGCCGACCCCAACATAGTTGGGAAAAGGCTAGGCAGATGATGATTTACGGTTATGCTACCTTTTTTTTTTTGTCGGGGAGTATCCTTCAAAAGGCACCCGACCTCCGGGGATCCGAGGTCGGGAAATGTGGGGTTTTTACCTCACTAAAACCACCCCAGTGATCACTTTTTTGCAGCCCCTTGTTGTTTCCCTTTTTGTTAAAAAAAAAATCTGTGCCATAGGCTTCCCATTTAGGCTTAGCGTGCACTACGAATTTTAATCGTTGCGACAAATAATCGCCAATCTGTAGACAATAATTATTAATATACTAGAGTCCGCGCTGCGAAAAAAAAACCGCTTGAGAATTCCCTTGAAAAATTTTTGTGTTTGTGATTTTATAACTAAATCGCAACGATTAAAAATAGTAGTGCGCGCTTAGCCTAATGGCACAGTTTTTTTTTTTACAAAATTATAATAATTCGTAGCGGCCATCATAAGAAAGAGATTTTTATTTTAAACCCTGTTTTTGTCCAGATTGTCAAAAAAGTCAGCCGGTATAGAGGGATACATTTAAGAAACTACTGCGTTTACTGATAATTCTGTAGGTATTGTCTACTCATACACAATAACCACAGATAATGACTTTAATCTAAATCCTTCGCTTTCTACACGGTTATCAGTGCCTATAATCTCCCTTATAAAACGTTAACTACACGGATTGTCCTGTCATAAAGGAATAAAATGATGTAACATGGCGACCTCCCTATGTAATTGGCGCAATGTTTGCACACTCAACGAACCACTTGTTGATACGCTCACGATACAGCGGATCCCATCACTCACGTCGACACTGAATAGTACAGAGCTTTTGTGATAGATGGCGTTGTTTTCGATTTTATTTTCAGGACCTATACTTTTTCAGGGGTTATGTAGAACATTTGGGGTATTGGGGCATTACCCCGTAACTGGGTTGTGGCAGTCAGATAAGCAGTCGCTCCACGAAAATACTGGTAATCAGTTGCATCCGGTTATACTAGAAGCCGACCTCAAAAATAGTTGCGAAAAGGCTAGGCAGGTGATGATGATGCAAAACATAGTGTAAACCCGTCTTGAGCAAGCGTGGTGATCAGTGCTCCTGCCGTCTTTGTATGAGAACAGGCCTTTGGCCATCGCATGAAAACACAATGTATCTCACAGTGCGATTGCCAAGTCAATCTATGTATTTTAAACATAAAAGATTTTTAATATTGATATGGTCACTACAAGATGTTGTTAAGTTAGCTAATTACGTAATAACTTAAGAAAGAAAGTCCCTTAAGTAGGGACTGAATAAATTAACCGACTTGGTATTACATGGATCACACAACTTTTTATGGTAGAAGAACTGAGTTGCGAGACTTGGCTTTTTTAGGGTTCCGTACCCAAAGGGTAAAAACGGGACCCTATTACTAAGACTTCGCTGTCTGTCCGTCTGTCCGTCTGTCCGTCTGTCTGTCTGTCTGTCACCAGGCTGTATCTCAAGAACCGCGATAGCTAGACAGTTGAAATTTTCACAGATGATGTATTTCTGTTGCCGTTATAACAACAAATACTAAAAACAAAATAAAATAAATATTCAAGGGGGGCTCCCATACAACAAACGCGATTTTTTTGCCCTTTTTTGCTCGATATCAAAAATGGCAACAGGTAGGCATTTGAAATATTCACAAAATACTCAGTTGTATTTTAACTTTAATAATAAATAATAAAATTTAAATAAAATAAATATTTAAGGGGGCTCCCATACAACAAACATGTTTTTTTCGGCGTTTTTGCCTTGTGGTACGGAACCCTTCGGGTGCGAGTCCGACTCGCACTTGGCCAGTTTTTTACAAGTTATGTTTATGATGGCATCTCACTTCTTTTTGTAGACTGACCTACCTTTTTCCTTTCCGGTACCCTTAACTTTTTTTTAACCTAATCCGTTGACCATTTTACAAGTTACCTTTGAACATCTAGGTACATTCAATTATACACTAGGTTCCGCTCGCGGCTTTGCCCGCGAGGTATGTCGATAAAAACTATCCCAAGTCCTTTCCCAGGATGCAATCTATCTCTCTGCCAAATTTTATCGAAATCCGTTCAGTGGTTTAGGCGTGAAAAGGTAACATTCAGACAGACAGACAGAGTTACTTTCGAATTTATAATATTAGTATGGATAATTGTTATTTTTCTCGCTAGAGAGCTCCGATAAACGCGTGCGATCGCTGCTAATCATAATGTACTATAGACATTTACACTCCAAGGCGGAGTCTTCTATGAATCTCTACCTGAACAGGTTTTCCTTGCTTCGGCCAACCTGGGTGCGGAGTCTGTTTAAAGACTTCCAGGTTACCCAAAGGAAACTCATGTCCAGGTGGGAGGTCAGCGGGTGGGATGAACGGTTTGGGTAAGGAAGCACTGTCTCGCCACAACTTCAGTCTCTCTTGTGATGGTTCACCAGTGAGTGGAACGACACACTTTAAAAAACTGTTTCGACTTTTTAGCCTTTGTGGCACAAGGATGTTGTCGTGCAAAGGGTTTGGTCGGTGTCGGAGACCATTTTGGCTCTTTCGCTGGAGCTTGCCACCGCTCTGTGAGGCACTGGTGGCGCTATTCCTGCTAGTGGATACAGCACTTGTACCGGGGTTGGTTTTAGCCAGCCAGTGATGATCAGGCACGTTTCATTCAAAGCTGTATCCACCAGCTTTGCATGGGCAGAACGGCTCCACATGGGGCACGCGAATTCTTCCGCAGAAAAAGATAGCGCCAGTCCAGTAGTCCGTTTGATATTCTTGCAGTTTTTGCTATGTGTTAAAGACCTGTCCAGGGTAAAACCAAGATATTTAGGGGAGTTTTGTGCTCGATGGACACCCCATCCCAAACGATGAGAGGTCGTGACTACTTAACCGGACTATCCTGTGGTATGCCTTAAGTAAACTCACCAGCGTTACCCTGTCCCTACATTTGAAATCTGTAATTTCTTCGAAAATATTCATTTAAATTACATGCTGTAAGGGCCAAATTGATCTATATTAAATGCACAATGTATTTGGATTGTAATTGGATAAGGATTAATGCTGTATTGCTTAAAATCGCTTCGTAAATAAGCCATTATTTTTCGTAAAAAGTAAAGGATAAAAAATGGTTATTGTTATCCCTAAGAGATAGACATATACCATCGCGGAATTTATGTAGAACTTTTTAAGGTGTACAATACTGTAGTACATTATTTTGATCTATCTCGTAGGGTTCAGCTAGCTTTTGCAATATAAGCGCAAAAAATGTGTTTATTTACGACATCACATTAGAAACCTCTAAAATTATCAGTGTTTCTCTACTATATTATGCATGGTATTATACATATAAAATCGCATCAAAATCCGTTGCGCAGTTTTAAAGATCTAAGCATACATGCGGACGGACAGACAGCGGGAAGCGACTTTGTTTTATACTATGCAGTGATAAACAGGTACACTGATTCATTAACTGCAAATGTAACTTTGTAATACTATATATTTATATAGGATTACAAAGTTATGTATGCAGTTGGTGTATCTAGAAAAGTGGAACGAAATTGCAAAATATTTTAGTTTTTCCTTGATTTATACACGAAACACTAATTGTATTCTAAATTTGAAGCTTCTATGTCTGCTAGAAGTGCCTTAGAGTTTTGATGATCGGTCAGTCAGTCAGTCAGTCAGTCAGTGAGTGAGTGACAAAATTAAGAAACTTTGACTAGTTATAATTCTTAAATTACTATTTCAAATTGAATGAAATTTGAAATATAGCGTGCTTATACAATGCCTGCTTGACTGAAAATTCAGGTCTCTAGTTTTATCCACAACGAAGTTATAGGGTGTCGAAAATGGCCTGAACTGCTTCGAGAAAAGGATGGTACGGCCGTGCCCCTTTTTGCTCGACAGATAAGTAGTCAAAGAAAAGAGTGTATAATATCAGAGGCATTTGAAAAAAAAATGCATCAATTTTAAACTGGGATATTCAAGAAACCGTAAAACTTCAAAACAAAGCTTTTTCGAAAGAACTCTTAGGTTTTAGCTTTTCTCTTTTTTATTTCTTCTTTTGGCGCGTGGCCTGAGTCGGAAATAAAGCCGCCATCTTGTTTTGTGAATAGGCACAATTTCCGCAAGAATTTCGCAAATGTTTACCACAAGGGCCTAAAAAGGCCACTTTGGCAGAGTCATAAAAGGATAACATTATGAATTATAATGGACAGTTAACTGTTAAGTTACTCGTTTCAAATCCCATTGGTGAAGGATGTTTCAGTTTTTTTTTGTCTATACTAAAATACCAATCAATCCAATCGAAATCCAATCTCAATCTCTTTGATTATACCTACGTGGTGCAGCGAAAAAAGAAAAACACGGACTGTCTTCGCCATATTATGATTCATAATGTTATCCTTTTATGATTCTGCCAAAGTGGCCTTTTTAGGCCCCCAGATGATTAACAACGTGGCCCTGTGAATGACACGCAGGCCCAAAAGATCCATGTACTTAGTTGTAGCACTCCAAGCACCTATTTACCTACCTACATAATATATCTGAACTTCAACCATAGATATATATACTTAATAACATTGATATATGTAATAACATTTCTATCGTAACATGGCGAAGACAGTCCGTTTTTTTCTTTTTTTCGCTACATTACGTAGGATTTTTTTTGTTTTTTTTTTTTTTTTTTTTCAAAGGAATTGGGATCGGATTTGCATTGGATTGATTGGTATTTTAGCGCAGACAAAAAAAATACTGAAAAATCCTTTACAAATGGGATTTGATACGATTAACTTAACAGTTAACTGTCCATTATGATTCATAATGTTATCCTTTTATGATTTTATTAAAAGGGGGTTTTTAGGCCTCCTGGACTAATATTAAAAAAAAGAGAAAATATTTGATTTTTTGTAGGTTTGTTTGTTACGCATTCACGCTAAAACGGCTGTAGGGTACGGATTCGGATGAAATTTTGCACATGGATAGACCATGGTCTATCCATGTGAAAAAGTATCTTATTGTAGGTATCCTAATCCAGGTCATGACCTGGATTAGGATACAATAAGATACTTTTTATCCCGATATTCCAACGGGATCAAAACCGCGGCGCGCAGCTAGTACCTACACCTATAAATCTCTTTTAAACACGAAGGCGTGAAGTGTAAGGCTAAGTTCCCAAGTTCTAGAATAAAACGCGTTTAGTTCTAGAACTTGGGAAGTACATACAGACGACGAGCTTGTGTTGATTCCTTTGCGAGAATACTTATTGTTTAGAACTCGTAATAACTTTAGTACTTTGATGTGGTTATAAAACTAGCTACGAACATCTAGAACTTCACTGTATTAGAAAACTATGGCTATGCTATTTCGAGCTTTAGGTTCCAGGGAGTAAGGTTCGAAATTCTATTTTGGATTGAGTTACAAGGACCGCAAGAAGTAATTCTGAACGCATTATGACATGTTTCATGCGTGAGATATCATACTTGATGAAATTCATGACGTGGTAGTTTATTGTGACACGACAGTATGCAAGAAGAATTATTGAAAAACTAGCAGCGCCCCGCGATTTGACTCGCATAAGTGTCGATCCCGTGAGAATATCAGGATAAAAGTAGCCTATATGTTAATCCAGGGTGTCAGCTGCCTCCATACAAAATTTTATCAAAATTGATTCAGCCGTTTGAGCCTGAAGAAGTAACAAACATATAAACACACACACCCTCACAATTACAAACTATCGCCTTTATAATATTAGTGTGATTGTTTTACGGTTTTTGCAATTTGCTGGTCAGTATTAAGTTGTATGTTGATTAAAATATGATTCGCGATCGTAACAAATATGTATTTTTAGAATTATAATCATTAAGCTGGTCCTGATCGGACGGTGAGCTACCCATTACTCTCCGTCCGCAGGCCTGCGCCTGTGGTCGGGAGTCGTCACGCGGCTCCCGACGCCCGGAGCGTCTACCGCGGTGGCTGGGACGGGAGGCTCTCTCCCTCATCCATCCCGCTACCTCCTTCGCTAGCATGACTGCTTTGCAGAAGGAGGTGACTGCCTCCCATTCCCTATCGCTCCGGACCATGGCTTGCACCAGGGCCGGACGCGAGAGGTCGCCACCGCTGCCGATCGCCTCTACGAGGACACGGTGGTGCTCCGTCCAAGCGCGGCAGACCTCCACCGTGTCCTCTGGGCGATCCTGGCAATGACCCGGGCGTTACCTCCCACACGTTAGGACCCTTAGAAATCGAGCAAACAGAAAAAAACAATGCTATTACTTTGTTTTCGCTTAGCGTTCTTTCAAAGCGAAAACGAAGCAATAGCGCGGGTGGGGGGATAATTTCACGCGGACAAAACTGCGAGCAGAAGTGGGTCCATATTGGCTCACCTAAAGTTCTTTACCCGAAATTGTTCTTCCTAATGATTTGTAATCCGAATGATCAGTCTTCCTAAAATTTTTCATCCTAAAAGTTTCATTCATACTATTTGTAGTGCTACCGGCGATGTTCATAACACTCATGTTTCCGAAAATTATAATTAATAATATCATTAATGTAAATATATTTAAACTCCTACCGTTTTTTATAATAACGCTTTTATCCCTAAACACACACAACCACACCCGGCGCTTTTTGATAGTACTTAGCTATTTTTTTTGGATAGAATACACTCTTTTTAGTGTATATTTGAAAACCGCAAAGTTCGCAAAATTATAGTGGCCGAGAAAAGAAATCTCAAAGTTTTTTTTTTTATCTACAAAAATATGTGCTTAGGCGTAGTCGACGGGCCCCTATTTCTGTCTACAGGGTTTAAAGGAACCTAACACGAAGGGACGGGGGCTCGTTCGCTCGCTTTGCTCGCTCACTCGAGCCCCCGTCATCCCCTTCGAACCTAACCTGTCCGAATCGGGGTGCCCCGAGTCCCGAGCTCGCTTCGCTCGCTCTTGCATCCTAAGTTGTCATTACAAATGTGTTACTTTTGTATATTATGTTGGTTACCGCTATAAATAAAATCTAAACAAAAACGATCTATAAAAAGAAATCTAAACAAAAAATATATTTATGACTTTGAATAATAGTGTAAAAGATGGTTATGTTGAGAAAATATAGGAAAACAAAAAAAACTATGATAAATGTTTATTGCAACTGACATTGTGAAGTTGAATGCTTCGGAATTATGAACATTAGAGACAGAGTAGTTAGGAATTGTGATTGTTAGGATGAAAAATTTTAGGCAGAACATTTTCGGATTTCCAATTTTCGGAGTTGAAAATTTAGGTGAACTTTGGCGCACCCAGCAGAAGTTAGTACTTTATATTTCGTTCGCATACAAACTCCGTTGCGGACCCCCATTTCCAAAATAGTCAAAAGTCTGTATACGGGTGATTCTATTACTATAAAGTCAAACAATCCACTCACATGACCATCCGCCCCCCCATGACGTCGTCTCGAATGTTCCAGAACACTTCTTTTCGACGCTGCACGGGGCGCCGCGTCACTTATTCACGACTCGTACACGAAAAAAAATCTATTGACCGCTGTTAAACTAATGGCTGTGTCTTCAAGTGGACAGACAAGGGTAACATAAACAGAATCAGAAAAATATATGATATTCGTCAGGATATATAGTTGTATTATGTTTTCAACACACTATCTACATAGTGTGTTGAAAACATAATACAACTAATTAGGAACGATAGACAAAAATCATGAAGATACCTACAAAAACTTTCTTTTTACAATAAAAACCATACTAATACACACATTCTGATTTTTTTGTGAGATTATTCTACAAGCTTGTCTGTGTGGTGCCGGACTTAAAGAATATCACCACCCCGTGGGTGTCGTAAAAGACGACTAAGGATCGTACTGGAGAATGGGCAGCAGCGTTTTCTATGTATCCACCATCATACCATACTGCGCTACGATCGCCAACCCGCCTGCCAAGCGTGGCGATTATGGCAAACCCTCCCAAAATTGGGGGAGGCCTATGTCCAGCAGTGGACGTCTATCGGCTGAAACGACGACGACGATTCTACAAGCAATTATTGCTTCATATTTTGGAATAAATTACCAGCGTTGTGTCATCGCGCTTCTCTTTCTTTTCTATGCAGTCCGACAGTGACCGCGCTTTAGGTCATGTAGTTCCCCAAAACACTCTAGAAGTCTCTATTCCAAGAACAAATTAGGGCAAATATAATATAAGATTTGAGGAAGCCAAATTACATAATAATTTACCACAAATGATATTAAAATGTCAAAATCTATATACGTCTATAAAGTACATAGTAGTAGTAGTAGTAGTAGTGTGTAGTAGTGTATTTTTTTGTTATGTATTTTCTGGTGAAATAAACAATAAAGCAATAAAGTAACACAATAAAGTAATAACAATAAAGTATATATAAATAAATAAATAAATAAAAAATATTTAGCAGAAACAGTTTTGTAAAACCTGTGAGGGGCCCGTGGCTAAATATTAACAGCCGCACAGGTCGATCGATCAGGTTAAGCTACGCTTGCCGCGGTTGGTCTGTGGATGGGTGACCATCTTTACATACCGTGACCCCTCCGTGCCTCGGAAAGCACGTTAAGCCGTTGGTCCCGGCTGTCATTCGTGGATCTTTGACAATCGTTACGGGTAGTCAGAATCCCCAAAGCCTGACAACCAGTCTTACCAAGGGGTATCGTATTACCCAGTAACTTAAAAAAAAAAAAAAGGGTATCGTATTACCCAGTAACTGGGTTGTGGAGGTCAGATAGGCAGTCGCTCCATGTTAAATACTGGTATTCAGCTGCATCCGGTTAGACTGGAAGCCGACCCCAACATAGTTGGGAAAAGGCTAGGTAGATGATGAGTTTTGTAAAACCTGTAACCATGAAATTGTAAGTGATATTGGACATATAGTCATTCTTCCCGATGTTGTACCTTTATCGACTAACTACCTTCTGCCCGCGATTTCGTTCGCGTGAAGTTTCTCTTTTTAATATAAAACATAGCCTATGCCACTCAGGGATAATGTAACTTCTCATTAGTGAAAGAATTTGAATTAGTGAAGTTCACTTAGAGAAATAAATTCTTGAAACCGAAAGTCACGAAACATTTGGGCGCGTCTCTGTATTTGGCCAATTCACGAAATGTATCTTATTTACGGCCGGGTTTTATAGGTGAATAGGTTTAAGTACTGCGAGGCTTAAGCAACAGAAAAAAAGATCTTTAAGGTTTTAGTAAAAGAAGTTTTTTCTGATGCTCAAGGAACTCAGGTACTTGAGAGGTTTTTCACTTTCACACACGCAGCTGTAGATATACCTATTTCTTAGAATTTCATTCTTTATTTTATTTGATTTATAACTAGGTCTGGCCTTATCTATAAAACTTTTCAAAAAATAAAATTGAAGAGTCTGTTTGTAATGTCAGAATAACAGCTTTTTATTACTAAATGCTTATGAAAGTATATAATATGGTCATCATCATCTGCCATAGCCTTTTCCCAACTATGTTGGGGTCAGCTTCCAGTCTAAACAGATTCCGCTGAATTACATGCTGTATTTTACATGGAGCGACTGCATATCTGACTTCCACAACCCAGTTACTGGGTAATACGATACCCCTTGGTAAGACTGGTTGTCAGGTTAGGTTAGGTACCCGCTCTGTTCCCTTCACGGGGGGAGCACACTCCCCCGCCCATGGCTCCGCCACTGGCGGTGCCCGAAGCGGACCACGCGGACGACGACGACGACATCCCTGAAGTGACCGGGGTAGAACTGAGAGCGGCGGTAGGTAGGCTGAAGGCCAAAAATACCGCCCCAGGACCCGACGGCTTGCCAGGTAAAGCCTGGGTCCTGGCCTCGAGGGCTCTCGGGCCTCGACTGGAGGCGTTCTTAAGCGCATGTTTGGAGAGAGGCCAGTTTCCACGCCGTTGGAAAACGGGGAAGCTGGTCCTCATTCGGAAGCCAGGGCGCCCTGCGGACTCTCCGTCCGCATACCGGCCCATCGTGCTGCTCGACGAGGTCGGCAAGCTCTTTGAGAGAGTGATTGCGGGCCGCCTCGTCGGGCACCTGGTGAGGACGGGGCCGGATCTTGCGGACAGCCAGTTCGGTTTCCGCAAGGGGCGCTCGACGGTGGACGCCATCATGCGCGTGAGAGCCCTCACGACGGGGGACGCGGTGTCCCGGGGTGGGGTCGTCGTGGCGGTGTCACTCGACATCGCCAACGCGTTCAACACCCTCCCCTGGAGCACCATTGTGGAGGCACTCCGGTATCACCGGGTGCCGCCTTACCTCCGTCGAATAGTCGAGACGTATCTGACGGAAAGAGCCGTCAGCTACCCCGGTCGCGATAGGGAGTGGAACCGGCGAGAGATGTCGTGCGGTGTCCCACAGGGATCGGTCCTGGGGCCGCCTCTGTGGAACATCGGGTACGACTGGGTGCTGCGCGCCGACCTCCCTGATGGCATCAGCGTGGTTTGCTACGCTGACGACACGCTGGTCCTGGCGCAGGGGAGGTCGCATCAGGCGGCGGCCGACGCGATGACACGCGGGGTTGCGATAGTCGTGGAGAGGATCCGGCAGTTGGGTCTCGAGGTGGCATTGCACAAGTCCGAGGCCATGTCGTTTCATGGGCCCCGGAACGCGCCGCCATCGGGATCCCAACTAACGGTAGGAGGGGTTCACATCGGCGTCGGGATGACGATGAAATACCTGGGTCTCGTCCTCGACAGCCGGTGGAATTTCGTGGAGCATTTCCGACGTTTGGCCCCCAAACTGGAACGGGCCGGGGCCGCCTTCAAGCGGCTCTTGCCCAACCTGGGGGGGCCAAACGCCTCCTGCCGGAGGCTTTACGCGGGGGTCGTGCGGTCCATGGCCATATACGGGGCCCCGGTGTGGGCGCGTTCACTGCGGCGGCGAGCCGCCCACTACCTGAACGCGCCCCAGAAGGTGGTAGCCATAAGGGCTATCCGGGGCTACCGCACGATCTCTGGCGAGGCGGCAAGCCTCCTTGCCGGACTGCCGCCATGGGATCTGGAGGCGATGGTCCTCGCGCGCCTGTATGAGTGGCGCGCGGAGGCACTACGCCGGGGGGAGGACCCGCTTCCGCGGCAAATCGCTGCGGAGCGGACGGATCTCCGGCGCGATCTCATGGCGGCATGGAAAGAGCGACTGTCGCAACCCAGCGCAGGGCACGCCGCGATAGCGGCGATAAGACCCCTCTTTGAGGAGTGGCTAGAGAGGCGCCATGGCGCCCTCACCTTTCGCCTGACGCAGGTCCTCACCGGACACGGAAGTTTCGGGAGGTTCCTGCACATCATCAGGCGGGAGGAAACGCCCGGGTGTCACCATTGCCAGGATCGCCCAGAGGACACGGTGGAGCACACGGTGGAGGTCTGCCCCGCTTGGGCGGAGCACCGCCGTGTCCTCGTAGAGGCGATTGGCAGCGACGGCGACCTCTCGCGTCCGGCCCTTGGTGCAAGCCATGGTCCGGGGCGAGAGGGAGTGGGAGGCAGTCACCTCCTTCTGCGAAGCAGTCATGCTAGCGAAGGAGGTGGCGGAACGGCTCAGGGAGAGAGCCTCCCGTCCTAGCCGCCGCGGGAGACGCTCCGGGCGTCGGGAGCCGCGTGACGACTCCCGGCCACCGTAGGCGCGGGCCTGCGGGCGGAGAGTAATGGGTAGCTCACCGCCCGATCAGGACCAGGCCCGTGCCGGACGGCGCGTACGTGTTCCACGCGCGCCTCAAAGAGATGTCAGCATCGAGGAGGGGCCCCTTAGGGCCGAAGCCTGCCGGGTCAGCGGGATTGTCCGAAAGGGTTAAGGCTAAGGAAGGAACACGGGTGGGTTTTAGTCAGTAAGAGTCTGACACTCCCTTCCGCTCCACCCAGAGCGGGAGGAGTCATTTGATGATTTCCCATCCTCAAAAAAAAAAAAAAAAAAACCTTCGGGATTCTGTTTCTTTCCGTAACGACTGTCAAAGATCCACAAACGACGACGACGACGGGCTTAACGTGCTTTCCGAGGCACGGAGCTGGTATTTAGCCACGGGCCCCTCTATGTAGTAGCCCCTCTAGTATATCCTCTATAATATACGGTACTTACGACAAAAAACAATTTTATTTTGTTCTGTTTCAGGCTAATGTCCGAAACGGCTGGACTGATTTTGACGGGACAACTTTCACTGGCAGATAGTTGGTATTATAAGGACTAACTTAGGATAATTTTAATTTTAGAAAAGTTTTAAGGTTTCGCGAATAAAAATAAAACCCATGATATCCAATTTGTTTTCCGACATATACGCAAAAACGAAGTCGTGGGCACATCTTGTACTGAATAATTCCAGACCTAGCTTCATAAACCTATCATCATCATCATCATTTCAGCCGAAATATGTCCACTGCTGGACATAGGCCTCCCCCAAGCACCTCCACTTCGACCTTCCATAAACCTATAACTCAAATAAAATAGATAATGTAGGTTCTTATTTTGATTCCAATGCTGTTTTTTTTTTGTACATTTGTCTCTTTTCTACCACTTTTTTGCATTGGAATCACTTTAAAAGGGAGTAAAATAAATAGCTTCGGCCCTGTAATCGGGTAGTGACGTAAAGCTAACCTAACGAATCCTTCGCGAGCACCCGTGCATAATGAACGGCGATGACAACGTGTTAAAACGAACGCAGAAGTACTGTGACCATTTGTTTTTATGTAAGCCGAACTAAGTATTCTGCGGATACTATTCTGTAAAAATCTCACCGTGAAAACTTGGGTGAAGTGAGCTGTCAATAGTGTCAATTCCTAGCAAAAACAAACTCACCTAAGTTTTCACGGTGAGATTTTTCGTGGGTGGTCGTTTCTATATTTTACGGACCGTTGTTGATTAGACCTACGAAGAGTGAGGAAGAACTTTTTTCACCCTCCCCCTTTTGGGAGAGGCCTATGTCCAGCAGTGGACCTCTTTCGGCTGAAGATTGCATGACGATGTTTAATCTGCCCTAGTAGCATTTTTGGTAGGCTTTTGGTTGGGCCACATACATATTTTTTGTTGGACAACGGTGTGAATTGGCCGCATGTTTTGCTGGAAGGCCAACAACTAAGGGCCTATATGAAAACTTCCATACAGGGCCACATACTGTATTTCTCCGTAGGGCCTTTGTATATAGATCATACAATTATCCAACGACTGTATTTCTCCGTAGGGCCTTTGTTTAGAGATCATACAAGTAACCAATGTCGTCGGGTGCTGGTTAGGTACACACGACTACACATCAAGCTATATATTTCCAGTTTAAGCTGATCTCGCATTGTACAGAAATCTTATACAATGTGAGATCAGCTTATACTGGAAACGTTTAGCTTGATGTGTAGCCGTGTGTACCTAGGCGGTAGGATGGGTGCTTCTAAAATAGATGCCACCACTTCAAGGGGTGCTTCTACTCCTGATACTGAACAACTTTCCCCATGGAAGTCATGGAACCCATAGTCAAATCGGAAAAAAATTGGATTTCCCATATTATGTTGGCAAATCAGCTGATCGACTTTAGTATGGGAGAGCCAAACTATTTTTTGCGATTTGACTATGGGTTCCTTGGGTAAAGTTGTTCAGTATCAAGAGTGAGAGAATTAGGTATGTCGAATTAAAAAAAAAGTGAGTCTTACACAATCAAAATTTATTAAAATTAGATGCTATTTAACACTTAGATGTCTATCTTAAAGTGGAACATCCGATGTTTTTATACATACTTGTTGATTTCGAGTTTTTCTTTGTTTTCGTCGTTTTCGAGCCAGGTTTCGATGTTATCCAGATCTTCAACAGATTTCAAAGGCAGGGCTATCTCATCAGGTAAAGCGATCTGTAGGAGCCAATGGTTGTAGGCCCCGTACACTATCACTTTGTTAATGTTAGTTTAGTTATGGAGTACACAGAAAGAACCACAGTTGAGTTTAAAGTTAAGTATATTAAAATATAGAAGGTTAACAAGTTAATGTGGTAGCGATTCTTACCCTTGACAAGTAGTTAATTCCACAGTTATTGTCTGACTCGATGTGCATTGCTTAAAACGTTCTAATTATAGCATAATATTTGTGACGCACGACATCCAAGTAGGTTGCTGCGTTCGCAAAGTAAATGTACGGTTGATGAGACCGTACATGTTGGCAACCCCACAAAGATGTAAAGAAAATTAAAGAAAGATTGTCAAGAGAAGGAACCCTATTACAAAGATACAAATAATAAATTAAATTATTCAAAGTTGAACGCGATGTTGTCCGCATGACGTGGACGTCCCGCTTGCAGTTCTGCTTGGCTCGCCATATGAATGTTTTCTTCTTGCCTTCTGTGTTGTATCGGTTGCAGTTCAATCTCTTCAAGCTGATTGTTCGCAGTTGGATGACTCTTAGTTTGTTTTGAGCGACAAGATGGTCCGTATCTCTTTATTAACCACCCCACAGAGACAGTGATTATTACGCCCACAATGGTATACGAGACGACGTATTGGTGTATGTCATGAGTGGAGATGGTTGATGGGAGGTGGTTTTCTTGTGTTTTCATAATAGCTAATCGCTTGTCGATTTCCTCTAGTTCTGCAGTTTCTGGCAACATCACGTGTGACATATTATTTGTTATGTTCACAATGTTATTTACCATCGAGTTGAGTGACGGTATGTTCATAGAAAGATCCATCTTCATGTTGCTATTGTATTGGTTACGCGAGTGAATTGTTAATTCCTTCGATTGCACTAAACAACCCTGTGCCAAGGTCAGTATCCCAGACGTCATGGAGTGCGTAGTGATATCATTTTCACAAACAATTCGTATTGTGCAAGTTCCGCAACAAATCGTCAGCCAAGTATTCGCTGTGTGTAACGCGATCCACTCCTGCTTACATAGCACATTTTTTACGTCACAAGGTGAGGTCGTTCGATGACCCAATAGTTTTGCTTCACAGGGGGCATTGTTGCTATGCAAGTTGAATATCGGTAGATTCTTGTTGCATATCAACTTGCCTGGTTGAATGTGACTACACCGCTTCATGTCATCTTCAGATAAAGAGACGTAAGTGCTCTTCCCGAAGTTTACTGCTATGTACTGCGAATCTAGTTTGACGATGACTGTTCCTGTGCTTGTTTTCATAGGCAACGGAGTAGCTTGGTACAGAGTGAAGTCTTCATCGGAGATCAATGGGATGTGTATCTCGAACAAAAAGTAGTTAGTGGTCACTCGTGCTTTTACGTATAGCAGTTTGTAGAGGTCTTTGATATCGTTTCTGATGTTTCGGATAGGTAACGACGTGGTCCTCGGGAGCTTGCCCGCGATTTCAGTTAGTTGCTCGATCAAGTTGACAGGTGTCAGTAGATGGATGTCTATGTGCCCTTTGTAGACATCAGTTAGGCTTTCAAACAGCATCTCTTGAATCCTCTCTAAATTGGTAATCAGCAAATATGCTGTTAGTGAGGCCGAGTTGAAATAGTTAGTAGCCATCACTATTTCCATTTCAGACTCCACTTTGGCTAGGTTGGTGTTAGTCTGCGCCATGAAGTCGTCTATTAAACCAAACTGGCGTATAATATTTTGTTCATTTTTCTTCAGCATATTATTTTGTAGTTCGACTATTGAAGTTTGATTTTTTACCAAATCAAGTAGATAGTTTTCATTATTTTGGACAGCTTGTATGTCGTTATGGTATTCATCTGCGAACCGTTGATCTAGTATACCAAAGAGGCTGTTAGCAACATATCCCATTCCATTAATCAGTCCTCGTTTCTTCCGATTACTCAAGTGCTTATGAGGAGCTAGTAGTATAGTGTTGTAATAGCTCAGTATTTCCATTTCGTGGTTAAGCTGTTCTAAAGTTGTCTTGCAGTATCTTGGGTCGGTTTTTTGGCACAGTTCGTTCAATCCCTTGAGGTAAGCTTCAATTCGACGTACTCCATCCCAGTAAGTTGTTAAGTTATAGTACATGAGTAGTGTCCATTCGTCATGAATCACTTGTGCGTTTCCTATTGTGTCGTAATAAATCGGCCGCTCAAGTTCAAAGTTAGTAATTTGAACGCCTGACGTCACGATTTTGCCGTATGACCCAGTTATCAACGTAAATACAATTAATAACATTGTAAGAATGGTGGAAAAACACTTATTCCCGCCCGTCTTTGGCATGATTGGAGTTTTCTTTTCTGAGTGATCTTGGACGCTGTTCTCGATAGGAAGTGGTGACAGTTTCACGACTGGACGTTTGATGATACCAGATTGAGTTTTAACCGTGGTCACTCGAACATAGCCGTCGGAACCGGGATGCAGTTCAAGTACGCGTCCCATGGCCCACTTTCCTGGTGGCAAGTTGTTGTCCTTGATCAAGACTATATCGCCTTCCTGGATGTTGTTTCTTGGTTTGTTCCATTTGCTCCTGATCTGAAGTTGTGTTAAGTATTCACTCGACCAGATTTTCCAGAATTGGTGCAGCATGTGCTCTGTTAGCTGCCACCGTTGACGTAAATCAACGTTATTTGCGTCACAGTACGTTGATATTGGTAGTGACATTGTTGGGCTTCCAGTGAGAAAATGACCAGGTGTTAAGTAGTTCTGAAATTCATCGGGATCTTCAGTGAGTGGACAGAGGGGTCTTGAGTTCATGCAGGCTTCTATTTTTGCCAGTAGGGTCGTAAACTCTTCGAATGTTAGTTTCTGATCTCCTAGTACACGGTGGAGATGATGTTTCATTGACTTTACGGCCGCTTCCCACAGCCCACCAGCACTTGGCCACGCGGGAGCATTGAAGTGCCATTCTACCTCCATTTTTCCGATCTCGTTGAAGAAGTCCGGCGAAAGCTCTTTTTTAAAATGTTCGAATTCATTGCGCAACATCTTCGAAGCTCCAATGAAATTAGTGCCGCAGTCTGAGTACACATGTTTGGGTGTACCACGCCTAGCACACATGCGCTGAAAAGCGGCAATGAACATTTCGGTGCTTAGATCAGACACCAGTTCAATGTGTACTGCTTTAGTAGCCATGCACACGAAAATAGCGATGTATCCCTTCGTAGTCTTTACCCCTCTTCCTTTGTTTAGTTTGACTGGCACGTGTCCAGTGAAGTCTACACCAGTGTGTGTAAAAGGTCGGGATGGGATCGCTCTCTGTTGAGGTAAGTCCGCCATAAGTTGGTAGTTATCTGTTGGTTTATAGCGGTGACATCGCACGCAACGTCGCAGTTGAGTTTTTACAGCCCTGTTGCTTCCGACAATCCAGTATCGCTGTCGGATTTGGGCCAATGTCAGCCGCGCACCTCCATGAAGTGTTGTAAGGTGTGCTTGTTCAATTACGAGCTGCGTTAGTCGTCCCATTCGTGGAAGAATAATAGGATTTTTCATCTCGAAGGGCAGGTAGGAATTTCTCAGTCTTCCACCGACTCTTATAACCCCTTTTTCATCCATACAAGGATTCAATTTGTAGATAATGCTCTTATTGTTTACAGTTCCGTTTGCTTTCAGTTGTTTATATTCATTTTCAAACTCCGTACTCTGCACATATGTAATTATTCGGTCGGCTGCTAGCTTAAGTTCGCTCACACTTAGATAGTTGGTTTCGTATTTCATCTTGGAGCGTGCTGTCGCGATAAAACGCAGTACCTGAGCCGTTACTCGAATTACTTGCGTCAATGAACTATATTTATGTAACAA
Source organism: Mesoligia furuncula (assembly GCA_916614155.1). Lineage (NCBI taxonomy): Eukaryota > Metazoa > Arthropoda > Insecta > Lepidoptera > Noctuidae > Mesoligia > Mesoligia furuncula. The sequence goes on from OU744808.1 coordinate 6,164,581, forward strand.
GTTTTTTATAAAATGTTCATTGTTTTGCGGCACCGTTGTGGTTGCCATTGCTAAGTTGGCACTTTCCAGGTTGTTTGTAAACAAACATATCGAGTTTGTCATGAGGTCAGAGTCTTCTGTCCTTTTTAGAAATTCCGGACCTTGCCACCAGAGATCGAAGTTTACTAGTTTGCTCGGCAACATTCCTCTAGATGCACAGTCAGCGGGGTTTTGTGCCGATTTGACGTAGCGCCACTTGTCGGAAGGAATAATTTGTTTTATTTTGTCAACTCTGTTGGACACGTATTTATCCCATCTTGATGCATCTCCTTGCAGCCACGCTAAGACTACTTGAGAGTCACACCATGCCTGTATCGTCAATTTGTATCCAGCTAAAGCTTCCGTAGTTTTTTCCATGAGTTTAGCCAACAGTAGTGCGCCACATAGTTCCAATCTCGGCAACGTAGTTTTTTGTGATAAAGGCGAAACTCTGGTTTTAGCGACGAGTAAAGTTACAGTCGGTGTATCTTGTTCGTTTCTTACTCGGCTGTATATGACACACGCATACGCCTTTTCACTCGCATCGCAAAACCCCAGCAATTCTATTGATTGTTGTGCACCAATCCATCGATTTAGTTTTATTTTCCTTACGTTTGGAAGTTCAGTTTTCAATTTGACCCAATCATTTAGTATTTCACTCGGTAGTTCTTCATCCCAGGCCAGTTTGCTGTTCCATACTCTTTGAAATAATAGTTTTGCCGACACAGTTACTGGAGCCAACCATCCCAAAGGATCGTACAGTTTCGATATTTCGGAAAGTAGGTGCCTTTTCGTTGTCCGATCCTTCGATTTTCCTTCCAGACTCCAGTTGAACATGAACGTGTCGATGTTTGGGTTCCAGCCCAGTCCGAGAGTTTTTGTCGAGTCTTCAGTTTTGAAATCAAATATGCTTTTAGTCGATATTTGATCGTCAGTCAAACTCTCTAGTAGCGCCGGGTGGTTGGCTGACCACTTCCGTAAGTTCATGCCGCCGCCCTTCAGTAAGTTTATAAGGGAACTTTGTAGGTCTTTAGCTTTGTCCAGAGAGTAGTGACCGCTAATCACGTCATCAACGTAGAACTCGTTGAGTAATGTATTGGCGGCCTCTGGATATTTGTGACCGTCATCCAGGGCTAACTGCTTCATAGTTCTCATAGCCAACCATGGCGCGCACTTGGTCCCATAAGTCACGGTGCAAAGTTGAAATTCTTGTAATCTTTCATCAGGAGAGTCGCGCCATATTATCTTCTGAAGTGACTGTTGATCTTCAGCTAACCCGATGCATCGGTACATCTTCTCTATATCGGCAGTAAAAGCGTACTTGTAGGATCTCCACTTTAGTATGAGGGCTTGAATGTCCTTCTGCAGATTTGGACCCTTTCCCATTAAGCTATTCAAGCTGTACCCAGTTGTTGTCCTCTGTGAGGCGTTAAAAACCACTCTTAGTTTGGTAGTAGTGGACTGTTCTCGCAAAACACCATGGTGCGGAAGGTAGCATTCAGACATAGAAGTTAATATTGGAGACGCCGGTTTCATATGCTGTAGTTGCGTATATTCTCTGATAAAGTCCCGGTACATTGTTGCAAGTTTGTTGTTCTTTCCCAGGCGTTTTTCTAATTGGAGAAATTGCGAGATAGCCATTGACTTTGATTTGCCTAGTTTGTTTTGCCAGTCAGAGCTCATAGGCATCTTAACGATGTATTTGTTATCAGCGTCTCGTTGTACTGTCTTGGTGTAGTATTCTTCACACTGATTATCCTTGGGCATGTCATGGTTGCTGTTAGTTATGTCTTCGTTCTCCCAGAATTTAGTTAATTCGCTTAGGTCGACCAGTGTTATGTGACAATTAAACGTTTTTAGTTTGCCACATAGGATCCAGCCTAAGTGCGTCTGTTGCGCTACAGGAGACTGTTGACTGCCTTTCAAGACTCCGTCAAGGATGATATCGGAATATACATCTGCCCCAAGTAGTAGATCTATAGGACCTGATACGTTGAAATCTGGATCTGCTAGTTTCAAGTTTTCCAGATGTGGCCAGTTAGCCTTTTCGAACGATGAGTTGGGTAAGTTGTTTGTTAGTTTGCTTAAGATGAGTGCCTGAGTTTCGAATGCGTAGTCTGAGTGAATCGATTTACAGGTAAGCTGAAGCCGTCCTTTGCAGTTTCCAGGTGCAGCTCCCACTCCCGTTATGGTTGCGTTCAGCCGTTTCCTTGGAAGTCGTAGCATCTGTGCCGCGTTCTCGGTTATTAAGTTTACTTGCGAACCTTGGTCTAGTAGTGCTCGAAGCGTAATGTAGTCCCCATTTGCAGACTTTATCTTAAGCTGCACAGTAGTTAGTAAAACCTCCATCTCGTTAGTAGATATATGGTTGGAGCTTTGTTTGTGTGTAGATGTGGTTGGTCGTTGACCTAGATATTCGTTGTTTCTTTCCGTATTCGTTGAGTTGACCGCATTTTTCTTGTCTGCGTTGTGCAGCAAAGTATGATGCTTCATATTGCATTCTTTGCACGTTTTTGCTGACGCACAATCTGTGTTGCCATGACTGTATAAGCAATTTTTACACACGTTTAATTTTGCGACTGTGTTATTCCGTTGGAATGAGTCCATGTTGATGAACTTTGGACATTTCATCAATACATGATTTCCGTCACAGTGTGGGCAGCGTCCGTATGCTGTATGATAAGTTCTCTTGAAAGATTTCTTCCGCTCGGCATCGTGCGGGTTTGCAGGATGATGCTTGTTAAACGACTTGGACGAGACTTGCTTCTGCTGGTTGGGTACTTCTTTTTTCGTATTCTTCATGGTTTCATACGCCATGAACTTGTTTTCCAGGAAGTATAATAGCTCGTTCAAGTTTGGAAAATCTCTGGGATCTCGCAGTTCCTTTATGTACTCGCTGTAGGTAGTCGTGTCAAGTTTCTGCGACATCAAGTGTACGATAATTGGGTCCCAAGTTGCGATGTCTAAACCAATGTTTGATAGTCCATTCGTACATTCAGTTATGACGTCATGCATCTTCTTTAGGTTGAAGCTGTCGGGTTGTTGAATGACAGGCAGGTTGAGCATGGTGTTCAGGAATGACGTAAATTGCAGCCTTCGATTGTCGAAACGCTGAGTCAGTATTTCCCAACAGGATGTGTAGTTTTCTGCGCCAATACTGAGATGTTGCACCAACCTTTCAGCTTCGCCTCTCAACCTTGTTTTCAGATGCTGCATCTTTTGCGCCTTGTTAATCATCGGGTTGTTGTGAATGGTTTCCATGAAGAGATCCTTGAAGGAAATCCATTGAGTATAGCTGCCCGAAAATTCAGGAACCTCAATTTTTGGCGCCGACTTTTCGTAGTGCACTGTCGACCAAATCTTACTATTCAAGTTTTTCCTTAGCTCGTCGTACTTGTCCTCCATATCGACGAACATGTTGTAGTAGTTACCGTTGGAGCCTTTGAGTAACGCTTCCAGCTCCCAGTGTTGTTTGTCGATGACATTCCATTTTGCCTTTAAAATGGAGAGGTGGTCTTCCAGCTCCCATTTCTCCGTGACAGCTTTTATGTCAATTTTCGACATGGCGCGGTCAAGGGCTTTAAAATTGCACTCTTGCTTACTCAGCAATGCTTTGGTGGTATCGTCAGTATCCCGATCCAGCATTCCAGTTAAGTCGAACTTCACAAACTTTTTTCCCTGTAGTTGCTCCAGTAAGTTAAGCATGTCTCTTTTTGTAGATTCGTATTGAGCTTGAGTTTTGCTGTACACGTTATCCACGAAGTAATTGATGTTTTTGTCCTCTAAGGTTTGCTCGAGAATCGCATGTCGTTCCTCGAAGTCATTCCACTGTGCTTCGAGAGATTCTAGACGTTTGATTAAGTACTCTTCAGTTTTCCTTGAGGAGCTATCTTTTTTATAGTTAGAGCACAGAGCTTTGATGTTTTCAAAACACGATTGTTGGAGTTGTAGCTTCTCCATGGTAGTTTCTCTTCCCTAGTTGTCGGAAAGAGGTCAGTTTAGTTTGATGTATGTAGCTCAGTAGTCCACCACGTAGTTGACGGTGATAGACGTATAGCTTGACGTTAGTTCACGACACGAAGACCGCAGTTTGCAGGCTTCTTCTTTCAAGACTCCACGGAACCGTTTTCTTAGTTGTAGTAGAGTTGCGTAATCCTTAACGTCTTGAAATTGTCGTCTGTTTCTATTTATTGCGTTCGCACTCTATGTACGATATAATGCGCTTTCTCAATCCAATTGGGGCGCCCTGCTTGTGGGAGACCAGCTGAACTGATTTGCTATCGTAAATAGAGACACCACACACAATAGAAATCCGGCTCGAAGGACCATTTAATGTAGGAGCCAATGGTTGTAGGCCCCGTACACTATCACTTTGTTAATGTTAGTTTAGTTATGGAGTACACAGAAAGAACCACAGTTGAGTTTAAAGTTAAGTATATTAAAATATAGAAGGTTAACAAGTTAATGTGGTAGCGATTCTTACCCTTGACAAGTAGTTAATTCCACAGTTATTGTCTGACTCGATGTGCATTGCTTAAAACGTTCTAATTATAGCATAATATTTGTGACGCACGACATCCAAGTAGGTTGCTGCGTTCGCAAAGTAAATGTACGGTTGATGAGACCGTACACGATCAATACTGCAGATGATGATGAAGTCAATCTTAATAAAACATCATTTTGCGTAGCCTTTACTTCTTTGATATCACTCTGAATAAATGCTATGTATGTGGCAATCGATTCTAAAGGAATAAAATATACATTAAAGTGACAACCATATGACTACCATGTGTCCTATTTTTTATAGCAGGTCAAGTGAGAGTTTGCTGGCATACAAAGGGTTCTGTACATTATAGTGTACGGAACCCTTTTGTATGCTAGTCAAGCCTTTTGTGACCCGTTGGTACCCTTTGGGTACGGAACCCTAAAAAAAAGATCTAGTTACCTAAAGAGGCATTAATTTTATCGACTGCTGATGGTTTCGGCTCTCTGTAGGAGTCACACAATGGCTTCGGAAAGACAATGGAGTATCTATAAAAAATAGCAAGATGTAAGTATAACAAATATTTAAACTAACAATAGGTATAGGATTTGCAGAACTACAAACTTCTACAAACTTGCAATATTTTATTTACCATGCTCCATACAAAAAGTACTGATTGTAACTTACCAACATTGAAATTTTGAAGTAAAAGCCTAGCATTGGATGTGTGGGCAGTACTTGGTGAATAATTATTTGATTCTGTTCTGGGATCAGTCCTAATAATGGGTGGGGTTCTTCTTTCAAGTTCAATCTGTTCTTCTACTAAAATTTTAACAAAATATTATAAACTTTAATTTTTTTTTTTTTTAATAAGTAAATAAAATATTTTTCGTTGAATATCTATGCTACATTACCTGCTATGTTCCCTGATGTAAGGTTACGGGTTGAGTTTTCGTTTGATAGTGGAGAATGGGGCTTTGGACTTGGTGTGTCAATTCTTGACTGTTGATTAATCTGTATTTTATGTATTTCTGCTAAAAAATAAAAACATTTATTGATATTATTAAATTGGGATGGTGGTTATCTCTAATTAAACTATAAGTGGACTGTATAAATGCAGCTAGTACATACATATAGATATTAAACACCCAGACACAGAGCAAACAAATCTGCCCATCACACATATTTTTAATATCTCTTACTCTTACCAGTTGTCAATGTTTTCTTTAAATCTTTTCTTGACTTGGACTTGCAAGTTGATAGTCCTAGCTTAGGTGGGTCTGGGTATTTGAAGTTAATACAGTTTTCATCTTCTTCATCCTCAGTGTCACTAGCAACTATATGTATTACGCTTCCTTTTCCTCTTCTTTTTAGATTGCTCCGAATCCGAGACTAGATCAGACTCACTTTCTGCTTTTTTGCATTTCTCCCTGGCTAAATGTAAATTATCTGAAAGTGTATGTTCTAAGTAGAATAGAATAGAAATGTTGAATGATTGAATGAAGAATGTTTAAGTATTTTATCATAATAATCCAGCCGGGTAAGTATCAAGGTTTGTTTCATGTAGGTACAAACAAAACAACTAGCATACAAGTCAGACAGAATGTAAGTGACCATAATGTGTAAAACCGCCTTTCTGTACTTCAAATCGGGTTATGTTAGGGCGTCCACTACGCGTGTGTGCCCGCCTCGCTTGTTTGTATTGAAGGATAGTATGAGCTAACCCGCCGGACGCGTCTGCGCTAGTTAGCGCTGCTCCCCTACTCATACTATCTTTCACTTTCAATACAAACACGCGAAGCGGGCACCCGCCACACGTGCGCACGCTTAACGTAGCGAACGCCCTTAGTAGATATTACCAATTAGTTTATAAACTTTAAATAATAAAGGTTAACTCACCAGTTTCATACATAACACGCTTTATGGCGTACAGTGGCCAATTTTCATCAGGTAGCAAGCATTTGTGGAATTTGCTAGCTATTTTATTTATAAGGCGGCCACAGACATTCTTTTTTCCGCGGCGTCAGCCAAGCATTTCTTACTATGCCTAGGGCATTGTCCTCAAACTCAATTACAAGATACATTTTTTACACAACAAAACGTAAAGAATTCACAGATTTTCTTCATCAACACCAAACAAATACCGCCGTCAAACGATACATCACAAAATGGCGGATTGGTAGGGATGGCGTCATGGCGATCTGAGATCGATTAATCGAAGAATCGATTTTTCGGGCCAAAAAAATCGATATGTAGTACTGAATTGATATTTCACCCTTGAATATTGACATTTGATTTTTAACCGTTTGGATCCCAGTAGACTTGGCTGACTGTTGTTTTTAAAAAACTTAACCTGGGTTGCATCATCTTACTTTAACTTTAACAAACGTCAAAAGTCTGTCAAACTGCATACAAAAATCACCGGTTTTGGTTAAAGTTACGGTTAAAGTCAGATGATGCAACTCAGCCTTAAATATTAAGCATTGGGAACTATATGCTATAATTATTATCTATTTTCTTAATTTTTTAATGTAACAAATACTTTTAGTAAATAAATGTTTTCTTTTATACCAGAGGGGCAATTCTACTAATTTTAAGAACGTTCACAGTCTGATCTCAGTCTCAATCTGTCAAAAGTACCTCTAATTTCCCATACATTTTGACAAGTATTTGACATTTGTTTGTCGCTGAGATGAGACTGCGAACAGATTTTGAACGTTTTAAATTAGTAGAATAGGCTAGCTGATCTGAGGGGCAATTCTACTAATTTTAAGAACGTTCTCAATCTGATCTCAGTCTCGATCTGTCAAAAATACGTCTAATTTCCCATACATTTCGACAAGTTTTTGACATTTGTTTGTCGCCGAGATGAGACTGTGACTAGATTTAGCACGTTCTAAATTAGTAGAATTGGCCTTCTGATACTTTGATAGGGTAATAAAAATAAATGTTTTTATCAAATTACCTGATTTTCCTGATAAGAGATCGTTTATTATGATAATTTATGCTACCTACTTATCTTTTTGTTTTTAATAAAATGAATTTATATTTACATTGTAAATGCAAACTTGAAAAAAAAACGATTTTTAGGAAATTAATCTTTTATTTTAGATCTCGATTTTTTTGTGAATCGATGCATCAGGTTGTGATTCGAATCGATTTAAAAATCGATATTTTTCGGAAAGAATCGCCATTCGTAGCGGACGCACGGCGGGACATCATGCGTTGAGCCACGCGCGACGCGATGACTCTCCCCCCGCCCGACCCTCCAAATTGGTTGCTTCAATTTCTTGGGCCAACTTAGGTCCACAATAATAAATGCATCTCACAAGACGGAGCAATGTTACAGACCGACAAGGATTCTAAGGAGCGTGGCAAAAATCGGAACTAACACGACTGCTTTGGAGACTGACAGCCATTTTGACATACCTATTTGAATGGACTAATGTATCTTCGGTCGGCATAATGTATTTAATCTTTGTTGGGCCACCGGCCAATACTATTTGTGATTTCACTAACTCGCATTATATTGTAGTCTTAGCTATATTCCAACAATGTCCTTACCGTTGGCCAGTTGTATTTAATTTCTGGTGGGCCAACTTTTATTCACTGCAGGTAAACCAAGGCTGTTTAGCCAACGGTAGCAAAAATGCATGAAGGCCCACTGTTGGTAATCAGTTCGGCATAATAACGATATTAATCATCGTTGGGCCAATGTAAGTTCCATGTGGGTGATTTAACGAACCATATTCCATCCATGTGCCTACCGTTGGCCAATCGTAGCCAACCAAAAATGCTACTAGGGTGTCCTTCAGAAAAAACATTTTTACAAAAAAAACTACTTATTTTTTGTACTTACCCCACACAAATTCGTATAACATTACTTGCTATGTAATATAAGTGACAGGAACATACACATCACATCATCAATTTAAACTAAGTGGCAAAAATACGAATTATTGAAACTAACTCAAAAACTAAACTATTAACCCCAAAAACTAAACTAAACTAAAGTATTAAAATATTTTATTCTAATATTTTTGAAATTAAAAATTAAAATATTAAAATATTTTTTGCCCCAGCACACCCTATCCATAAAAAAAAATTTTTGAAATCGATTTACAATTGCCGAAGATAATTATCGCGTAACGAACATAAAAACAACTTACAGTCGAATTGAGGACCTCCACCTATTTTAAGAAAATCAAAGAAAAAAAAACAAATCAAATCTTCGAATCGAATCATCTTATATGTTACTAGTGACCCGTCCTTGCTTCCCACAAGTGTAATGTACTAATGTGAAACACCGAGATTTCTGTTCTGTATCTTAGTTAAATATGAATGCATTATTCACATAAACTTTCCGGAATAAATTCACAGACAATGCATGTAATGTTAGGCCTACATGTCTTAAACACGACATGTTTTTGATAAGTCATTTAAAAGTCTTTTTGACAACAAGTTTCCCAACTTGTATTTCGGTGTAAACGCGGAGGGATCCCTTCTTTTCGCATAATGTTCTTTGTCCTAATATACTTCGCCATAACGATTTTGGCACAATTTGTTTTGGCATAATAATACTTCGGCATAATTTTTTTAGGCATACATTTTATGTTGGCATAATCATTTTAAAGACTAATTTGTTTTGGCATAAATTTGATTCGCATAACGTTAGTAGGCCTAATGACTATTAGCATAATAATATTTAGGCATACAATTAATTCAATTTAATATGCTGTGCAACAAAAGTTAGTGACAGAACCGAATTTCTGCAAAACCGACTTCACGTAGTCTTGTTTGTCCTACCCCTAGAGTGTAATTTAAAATCGCGTAGGCGCGTAGGGGCGAGGCGGCCCGTGGGCTGAGGAGCAGGCGGCTGCGAGCGATCCGCCGCGGCTGAGGCTGGCCGGCGAAGCCGGCCAACAAGCCGAAGCTGCGGTGGTGAGCGAAAGCCGTCTGCGACGATTAGCACGCGTGGGGCCGCCGGAGGCCCGCAGCGCCGGAGCCGTGACAGAAACCCTGCCTGCTGCATGTTGCATGCTCGCTTGAATGCTGCATGCTGCATGCTTGCTTGCATGCTGCATGCTTGCTTGTTTGCTGCGTGCTTGCTTGCATGCTTGCTTGCATGCTGTATGTTTGCTTGCATGCTGTATGCTTGCTTGCATGCTGTTTGCTTGCTTGCATGCTGTATGCTTGCTTGCTTCATGCTTCCTACAGCGAAAAAAAAACACACAAAATTGTTCAATACGTTATATTATATTAATATGTTATATATTACCTGATTCAGGAGATATGGTTTTTTTCCAATCGTCGAAATAAATTGGTATATCCTCTTCGGGCAAATTTATGATTTAGGATATTATGCTTAAAAAAGTTATGCTTTAAAACTTTATGCTTAATATATTTATGCTTTAGAATATTATGCTTAATCATTATTATGGTTAGAGAAATTATGCTTAAAAAAATTATGCGTAAGCTGTTATGCGTAATTATATTATGCGAAAATATAATTGTGCCAAACAAAATTATGCTAAGTTATATTAGGTCTTAAAATTTTATGCAAATGGATAGGGAACCAAACGCGGAGTTAGTTGCACCTGTAGTCAATTTTAAACGTCGATCGAAGTGACTGTTCATCTTCTCATAAAATAATCCTTCAAATTTGGAAGCAGTAGAGAAGATCATGAAAAAATCAACAATAGAATCCATATTATAAATTCGAAAGTAGCTCTGTCTGTCCGTCTCTCTATATGTTACCTTTTCTTGCCTAAACCACTGAACGGATTTCTATAAAATTTGGCAGAGAAATAGATTGCATCCCGGGGAAGGAAATAGGATAGTTTTTATCCCGATATTCCGACGGGATCGACACTTATGCTTGCGAATATAATACTATAATATAATACCTTTTCATTATTAATACCAGAACATTTTATATACGGTGACGCAATAGGTGGTCGATCTTTAAAGACAACCTTTCGATTGATTTAAAGGGAGGAGGACCATTTCCCAAAACGTCACTAACATGGCCGCCCTACCATACAAAAGTAAAATGAAATAATATTGAACACACGCAGATGCGTCATTAATGTGTTTGACATCACGTGTGTCGGCGACATTTTATTTGAAATCTTATTATTCTCTTAGTGAAGTGCGTAAGCAGTATGAAAACCGTCATTTTCAGGGTTCGGTACTGTAATGTTAAAAATAATGAATCTTCTTGAACATAAGTAAAACCAGAACTCGAATGGTGGTTGTAATATTAAATTAAATGAAACATAAACATAGGTAGGTATGCTTTTTTTACCACCGTAATCAATTTCCTCATTAAGTAACATACTTTAAAGTTATTTCTTAAGGGGTTGTTTAACGTTATTTTATTTTCCGTCACGTGAAGAGACGTATGAGTACATAAGAGAAACTTTGAAAGTGGCACCGGTAACTGAAAAGTTGTGTGGGAATCGGTTGTCATGGTATGGGCATGTGTTACGAAGAAATGAGGAAAATGTCGTGAGGAGAGTTTTGAGTATGGATGTCGATGGCTATAAGAGTAGGGGAAGACCAAAAAAACGATGGATGGAATGTGTGAATGATGATATGGTTAGAAAGGGGGTGACTACCGCCCCTCTTTGAGGAGTGGCTAGGGAGGCGCCACGGCGTCCTCACCTTCCGCCTAACGCAGGTCCTCACCGGGCACGGCTGCTTCGGAAGGTTCCTGTTCAGAATAGGGCGGGAGGAAACGCCCGGGTCACCATTGTGTGGATCGCCCGGAGGACACGGTGGAGCATACGGGGGAGATCAGCTTGGGCAGAGCACCGCCGTATCCTCACGGAGGCGATCGGCGGCGGCGATCTCTCGCGTCCGGCCCTAGTCCGGGCCATGGTACGGGTTACTCCCGGAGCGAGAGTGCATGGGAGGCTGTCGCCTCCTTCTGCGAAGCTGTGATGCTCGCGAAGGAGGAAACGGAGCGCGTGAGGGAGAGGCAATCCTTGCGCCCTCACGCCCCTAGCCGCCGCAGGAGACGCCCTGGGCGTCGGGAATCGATAGCCGATTCCCAGCCACCGTAGGCGCGGGCTTGCGGACGGCGAGCAATGGGCAGCTCGTCGTCCGGTAAGGACCAGGCCCGGTTCGACGACGCGTTGTGTTCCACGCGCGCCTCAAGGAGATGTCAGCACCAACTGACGGGGTCCGCTAGGGCCGATGCCCGCCAGGGTCGCGGGTTGTTCGAAAGAGATACCGTGGCCCCTGGCACAGGCAACTGAAGGAACTCGGGTGGGTTTTAGTCAATAAGAGTCTGACACTTCCTTCCGCTCCGCCCAGAGCGGGAGGGGTCATTTGATGATTTCCTACCCAAAAGAAAAAAAAAAAAAGGGGGTGACTACCGAGATGACGACTAATAGAGAAGTATGGAAGAAAAAGACATGTTGCGCCGACTCCAAATAAATTGGGATAAGGGCAGGAGAATGATGCTGACGTGAAGAGACGTAGGGTTAATCATCAATAAGAAGCATGAGCGTTGCTGGAAAAGTGTGGCTATTTCTCAAATTAAGGCGTTTATCATACTGCATCGAACACCACCCCGGTGTCCGTTGCTGCGTTTTTCAATTTTGACTGTAGAATCTTGATTTGATTACAAAAACGGCAGGGTATAACATACTGACACCGCATCTCCGTGCGGTCTACAGTCAAAGTTAAACACTGCAGCACCGAACACTGGAGCGTTTCCAGTGCAGTGTGAAAACTGCCTGTGATCTTTACTGAAAAAAAATACCTTCATATTAATATCTCGTTTTTAGGGTTCCGTACCCAAAGGGTAAAAACGGGACCCTATTACTAAGACTTCGCTGTCTGTCCGTCTGTCCGTCTGTCTGTCTGTCTGTCACCAGGCTGTATCTCAATAACCACGATAGCTAGACAGTTGAAATTTTCACACATGATGTATTTCTGTTGCCGCTATAACAACAAATACTAAAAACAAAATAAAATAAATATTTAAGGGGGGCTCCCATACAACAAACGCGATTTTTTTGCCCTTTTTTGCTCGATATCAAAAATTGCAACAGGTAGGCACTTGAAATATTCACAAAATACTCAGTTGTATTTAACTTTAATAATAAATAATAAAATTAAAATAAAATAAATATTTAAGGGGGGCTCCCATACAACAAACATGTTTTTTTCGGCGTTTTTGCCTTGTGGTACGGAACCCTTCGTGTGCGAGTCCGACTCGCACTTGGCCAGTTTTTGTATGGAAACCGTACTATTAAGTATTACTTATTACAGTGTTGAATTTTATGTGGCGTCATACAAGTATAACCCGCGGAACAACATGTTGCGTTAAACGAAGTCTTTGTCAGAATACGACGAGGATTTGAGGAGTTACGAGGGAATAAATTAACATACTGACATATAGCCTCTTAAACTTATAACCTTCCTTTGGCTTTACCGTAGTCGGGTAAAATCTACCCTTAATCACAGTATAAATTTTATATTATGCCTTAATGCTCCTGCATAAAGGCGCTGCCAATGTCGAATTGTAACTACAGACGTGCGGTTAACTGTACAGACGCCAGCACATCAAGCTACCCGAAACTGTCAAATTTTCCCAATCAACATTGAACCTTGTGTTTTAGGGATAAAGTTGAAAATCTATTAAAGAAATTTGACAGATTGTAGTAGCTTGATGTGCTGGCGTCTGTACAGTCGAATTGCAAATCACGAGTATAGAATGCGGTTGCGAATAACTTGTTCGGACGATACCCTTTCCAGGTTGTTGGTTAATCACCGTCATAATCCTGAACAAAATACACCACTACATTACATTAATTTTAAAATTTAAATATTATTTCAATTATTATATTATATACCTATACACTACACACTTCCATGTTTACTATAATTATTACTAGGAATAATTAAAACAATACATTAACAATTATTATCACTTAACTTAAATAATTGCTTATGCCTGTATTTTGATGCCAGATCAAGAGGAAAAAATTTACAGGGACATTTTACAAAAACTCGTGAATTGAATAAAAACATTCCTGCAACGTTAGGTACCAAAAAATGAAGTGGTTTCTAATAGAGTTTAAACATCGCAAATATGCGGAAAAGTTCACGTCGTAGTTTTAAATCCATTAAACAGTACCCGTTTGAAGGTAAAAGCAAAATTTAAAGCAGATTTAAATTTTGCGTTTTCTGATAAAGAATGATGGGCGTTTTGGCCGGTATGTCCAATAAAAACCACATATTACATCAAATTGAAGATTATATCATAGGCATCACTTTTCATAATGAGCAGAATGCTGTGGAATACGGGTTTAAGAGATACAACTGTGTAAACGTTTTAGTTTATGATGCTAATGTTCACTGAAGTTCACTGCAGTTCTCAATAAAATTAGTTATTGGCTCACCATATTGAGGAGGCATACGGCTAAGTAATAACAGCCGCACGGGTCGATCGATCAGGTTAAGCTGCTCGCCCCGGTGGGTCCCTGGATGGGTAACCATTTTTACATACCAAGACCCTTCCGTGTCACGGAGATAAAATGTTTTGCTACAGTCATCATTTCAGCCGTAAGACGTCCACTGCTGGACATAGGCCTCCTCCAAAAGGGGGGTTTGCCATAATCGCCACGCTTGGCATTCGGGTTGGCGATCGCAGTATGGTGGTGGAATGCATAGAGAACGCTGCTGCCCATTCTCCGGTACGCCCCTTAGTCGCCTTTTACGATACCCACGGGAAGTATGGGGTGGTGCTATTCTTTAAGTCCGGCACCACACAGACAAGTCCGGCACCACACAGACAGTTTGTTACAGTAATTGCCGATTATAAGCAACTAGCTGCGCCCCGCGGTTTCACCCGCGTAATTGTCGATCCCGTGGGAATATCGGGATAAAAATAGCCTATATGTTAATACAGAGTGTCAGCTACCTCCATTTAAATTTTTATCAAAATTGGTCCAGCCGTTTGAGCGTTAAGAAGTAACAAACACACACACACACTCACACACACACTCACAAACTTTCGCCTTTATAATATTAGTGTGATAAGTTGACATGCATTTGAACTTTACTGGTCATCAGGCCAGGCTCTATACAAAAAGTCCATTATTCTTTGTATAGTATGTTCATTTCTATGCATAATGTAGGAGTTATCTATATGCTCAAAATAAAGCTGAAGTTTGTTTGTTTTCTTGTTTGAGATTAGGGCGTTCAAACAAACGAAAAAGTCTAATTCTTGAGGAAGGCTATATTATTAGGGTTCTGTACCCAAAGGGTAAAAACGGGACCCTACTACTAAGAATGCACTGTCCGTCTGTCACCAGGCTGTATCTCATGAACCGAGATAACTCCTTTCTCGCGCCACCTCGAACCAGCCCTCGCGGTACCCGTCCAGGTCATCTCGCCAACGCTTTCTGGGCCGGCCTCGGCAGCGCCGTCCATCTTCAGGCACGCATTGTGTGGAAACTTTTGCCCAGCGGTCATCCTGCATGCGGCTAATGTGACCCGCCCAATCACACTTGAGCCTGGCCGCCTTCTTGCCTACGTCTATTATACCCGTTTTGGAACGCAGCATGGTGTTCCGAATTTTGTCTACCTATTTAAATAAAATTCATCATCATCTGCCTAGCCTTTGCCCAACTATGTTGGGGTCGGCTTTCAGTCTAACCGGATGCAGCTGAATATCAGTATTTTACATGGAGCGACTGCCTATCTGACCTTCACAACCCAGTTACTAGATAATACGATACCCCTTGGTAAGACTGGTTGTCAGACTTTCGGGCTTCTGACTACCCGTAACAACTGTCAAAGATCCACGAATGACAGCCGGGACCAACGGCTTAACGTGCTTTCCGAGGCACGGATGGGTCACCTCCGTGCCCGGGATGAGCAAAAAGAAAAGAGTCAGGAAGAACGCTAATCGCCAAATTAACTTCGAAGCATGCAAACAAAATTAAACCCTATAGCGTTTAGGTTAGCCAAGTAAGCAAATTCGATCACCGTCATAATCCTGAACAAAATACAGGGTGTATTTTGTTCAGGATTATGACGGCGATTAGCGTGGTGGCGCGGGAAAAGAGTTATCACGGTTCAGGATGTACAGCCTGGTGACAGACGGACAGACGGACAGTGCATTATTAGTAATAGGGTCCCGTTTTTACCCTTTGGGTACGGAACCCTAATAAAATAGCCTTCCTCGAGAATTAGACTTTTTCGTTTGTTTGAACGCCCTAGGCGGTAGGGCGTTCAAACAAGAAAACAAACAAACTTCATCTTTATTTTTAACATATAGATAACTCCTAAATTATGCATAGAAATGAACATACTATACAAAGAATAATGGGCTTTTTGTATAGAGCCTGGCCTGATGACCAGTAAAGTTCAAATGCATGTCAACTTATTGCTTATAACCGGCAATTACTGTAACAAAACATTTTACCTCTGAGACACGGAAGGGTCTTGGTATGTAAAAATGGTTACCCATCCAGGGCCCCACCGGGGCAAACGCAGCTTAACCTGATCGATCGACCCGAGCGGCTGTTATTACTTAGCCGTATGCCTCCTCAATATTGAGGAGGTGAGCCAATAACTAATTTTATTGAGAACTGCAGTGAACTTCAGTGAACATTAGCATCATAAACTAAAACGTTTACATTGTAGTTGTATCTCTTTAACCCGTATTCCACAGCGTTCTGCTCATTATGAAAAGTGATGCCTATGATATAATCTTCAATTTGATGTAATATGTGGTTTTTATTGGACATACCGGCCAAAACGCCCATCATTCTTTATCAGAAAACGCAAAATTTAAATCTGCTTTAAATTTTGCTTTTACCTTCAAACGGGTACTGTTTAATGGATTTAAAACTACGACGTGAACTTTTCCGCATATTTGCGATGTTTAAGCTCTTTTAAAAACCACTTAGTTTTTTGGTACTTAACGTTGCAGGAATGTTATTAGTCAATTCACGAACTTTTAGTAAAATGTCCCTGTAGATTTTTTTCTCTTGATCTGGCATCAAAATACAGGCATAAGTAATTATTTCAGTTAAGTGATAATAATTTTTAAATGTATTGTTTTATTTATTAATAATAATATAGTGTAGTATATAGGTATATATAATACTTATAATAACTGAAATAATATTTAAATTTTAAAATTAATGTAAATAATGCACTTAAATTGTAATTTGTTTGTAAGAACTGCATTTTATTTTGTTTTTGCATACCGTTAAAACAGTGAGACATGTAGCACTGTCTATGTTATGAACACCTTTGTAAACACCATGTTTCTGGCAAATAAATATTCTATTCTATCCTAACCATTTCCTACAACTGTACTTTTATATACCCGAGAGCTCAATTTTCAGAACCTCTCGAGCCAAATGCTGCACTCGATTTTAGTACTTAAGAGAAAGTTCAACTTTCAAAGTTCGGCAAATAATATTTTATGCTATTATAACGATAAAATAGTTTCGGTCGAAAAGTTGGTTTCTTCGCTTTCATTTATATTGGTTAAGTACTGACTTGCGAATTGGTTTCAAAGAATTTTAAAATTTATGGTCCTAGTTTCAAATATTCTTTTTTTAAGTAATATTTACATAATATAAGCTAACAGACTTAAAATAATATTAATACGTTATATAATTAGGTATACGTGTTTAAAAAAGAAATAAAGGGCATCAAAAAATTCGTCTGCATCGCTTTTAAGAGGAAATAATTATGCACAAAAGGCTGGCAGCATTACTACGTTGTATGAAAGAAAGAAAGATATAAAATACGAGTTTACATGGCGATGCTGTTTATTTGGCCAAAACATAACCCTCCTTCTGGTGCAGTCGGGTAAAAATAGGCCAGCCCTCTGGTCACGTGAAGAGTCGATCAACCGCTTGGCGATATCTCTAAAAACCAAGCCCCATGGCCCTAGTGTTTCAACCCCAAACGGCTCGAACATATAACTCCCAATAAGGTTGTCATATTTTCGCCGTGTGTGGTTTTCCGCACCTGCAGCCGCTGACTGCCACAGCTCATCCCGCCGTGCGATGCGATGGCACAAGGGCGTGTGTTACATCCCACACCAAAGGCCACCCTAACTCCCAAGACATTATAGTCATTTCGTCAGGTTTCTTCCTATCGTCGCGTGCCAAGCCACTGGATTCTAATACAGCTGGCACCACAGCTGCATGACGGATGATGTCATTAATGCTGGAGCTCTGTGCTATCCGGCCTGTGCTCCTACAACAGGATAGTTAAGGGTGTCCGAGGGAGTTCACTGCATCACCACACTAACAACGATGTGGAGCGCCTAGACGAATACAAGTAGCTGGAAAGTGGTGTCACCCTATCATAGTTTTTTTAAGTTAAAGAAAACAAAAGCTTGCCAAGTCTTAAAAGCATTGTTCCATACAAATATTCATAAAACAAATGAATAAAACAGATATATTATATATCTTCGTGATTAAGTATCACTGTTTATCCTATGAAATTGAAATCATCATAGGTACTTTATCAATGTCTTAAGAAAACAAAGGTTTTGTATACGCTTCGTCATCTTCTTGAAAGCTACACTTAATGGATGGTATTATTGCATTTGTTACGAATATTTGCCAAGTTTTGATCTTAGTCAAGTATGTACCTACTTAAAGATAAGTAAATCCGATGAAAAACACTTTAGTCATGATAATGGAGTCTCGTGACTTTTAGTTAAAAATAAACTGAAGTGGTATCGTCCATGAGATCATACAGTGGCAAAAGATTAGCGAATCACCAAGTTTTTAAGTGTGTAACTCTGCTGGTATGTAGTTAGCGGGGGATCCCTTCTTTTCGCATAATGTTCTTTTTCTTAAAATACTTTGGCATTACTATTTTGGTGTAATTTGTTTTGCCATAATAATACTTTGCTATATTTTTTTTGACATACAAATTATGTTGGCATAATAATCTTGAAGGCTAATTTGTTTTGGCATAAATTGAATTCGCATAATACTAAAATAAAGTAGGTACTTAAAATTAAAATTAAAGTATTGTCGTAAAAATTCAATATGTTGTGCAATATGGATGCAAGAGCGAGCGAAGGGCAGCCCGAGGTTCGGTTTGGTTAGGTTCCTTTAAACCCTGTAGACAAAAATAGGAGCCCCGCGCAGGGGGGGCTCCATCGACCTGAGGTCGTTAGAAATAAAACATGCAGCTTGCTAAATTTATGCTTTAGAATGTTATGCTTAATCATTATTATGACTAGAGAAATTATGCTTAAAAAGATTATGCGTAAGCTATTATTATGCGAAAATAATATTATGCGAAAATATAATTAGGAGAAACAAAAGTATGCCAAGTTATATAAGGACTTAAAATTTTATGCAAATGGATAGGGAACCAGTTAGCAGCGTTGCACACTTATGGGCTATCAAAACATGGTGAGTCGCTATTCTGTTACCAGTAGCAGCAGTAGCGGTGGAGAGTCCTTACTCCCCTGTTTCGAGGTATTTTGTGGAGAGGACTGTCATCTAGGTAGCTGATCTTGATCGCCTACCATTTCAGCGCCCTCTATCGATACAGGAGAGTGCTGCCGTGCGTGACAAGGGTGCATCGGAAGCGCTTCAGATGTGTAGATTTCAGCATAAATCTACATACATTGAAGATGAAATCTTATGTCGTCGGTACTGTAAAGCTCTCAACGAGCTTCATGGTACCGGGAGGAATAAATTAAACTACAATTTTAACGTATGTTCAATCATTATTCCTAGAAATAATCACACTAATATTGTAAAGACGAAGGTTTGTGAGTGAGTGTGTATGTATGTTTATTGTTACTTCTTCACGCTCAAATGGCGGGACCAATTTTGATAAAATTTTGTATTGAGGTAGCTGACACCCTGGATTAACATATAGGCTACATTTGATCCCGATATTCCCACGGAATCGACATTTACATATAATTACATCTTTTTCATTTGGCTAGTCAGCCAAATATGAAGCCTAAACTCACTTCATGAACTATCTTAAACTAACTTATGTTCGTCTCGTTTTTCATGCCAATTACACTTAACTAAAAATTGATTTTTCTTGATATTTTGATGTATCTACATCATCTTATCTTAACTGACTCGCGGAGGTTGCATGTAAGCACCGAATAGGCTATAGTCTCTACAGTACTCTACCACGGGATTTGATACGATTAACTTAACGATGTAGCACAGACAAAAAAAAATAACTGAAAAATGCTTCACCAATGGGATTTGATACGATTAACTTAACGGTTAACTGTCCATTATGTTATCCTTTTATGATTCCCCAAAGTGGCCTTTTTAGGCCACCAGTACAGGTTTCTTATTTTGAGAGGCAGAGTGTCATTTTTTGTCTATACATTTAAGACTTTTGTAACCACTTATGTACAAACAGCCATTCATGTTTATTGTCTGTCTATCACTGTGTTGAATCTGTGACACCTAAAAGAAGGAGGTTGTCAATTTGTCTGTATATAATGTTTCAAATTAGCATGGGTGACCAAATATGAAACATACTTAATGTAGTCCTGAGACTACTTTGAGTATGTTTCGTATCGGGCCTGAGCCAGATTTTGATGAAAATTAAAACTCCATCATTAGATTTTTGAAAATTGAATTTCTCTAGCTAAGAATCTAACTTGTTGATTTTGAAAAAAAAACACAGCCTGTATTAATAAGGATCAAATTCTCGGAAGTAATAACACACGGCAAAGTAAAGAAAAGTGTTCATTTTTAAGATTATATTATATATCAACAAATTGATTAGTTATGGTTTAACAATATGATATTGTATGTAAACGAACGATTCCTTTGATGGATTTATTGCTACTAAATAAAATTACACAATATTATTACGCTGTAATGGTATGTTAGAGAAATGCACAGCTGGATGTATGTAAATGAGTGTGACGTACAAAATACCACAATTGTCAATGTACAGCGCAGCTCGTACGTACAGACGCCAGCACATCAAGCTACCCGAAACTGTCAAATTTTCCCAATCAACTTTGAACCTTATGCTTTAGCGATAAAGTTGAAAATCTATTAAAGAAATTTGACAGATTGTAGTAACTTGATGTGCTGGCGTCTGTACCTACTGAAACTTGCTCCGGGATTTCTCGCTCAGCAAAAAATGTCTGGATTTCTGCTGCAGCTTTTAGGCATTACTTGAATATTGCGTAGTTAAGTCACGTTTTTGTAGTGGCAGCAGAGATTTCTTGGAACCCGTCGAATTAGGCGAGCATGGCGCTTGAAGCCTCACAAGTGAACTTTAAAAGCTTCGTAAGTTAACGATGTTTTCTGTCGCAAACAGTCTAGCACCCTAATTGCGTAGGTAACAAACAATCAATTACAATCTGACTCATTTTGGAACGATATTGCTAATCCATTGCTTCATATTGTCCACACCCACTGAACTACTTAGCGTATCTCCTGACAATATCACGGCCATAAATCGTCTTAATGATTTCTTTTCAAATATTGGCATAAGTCTGACAGAAAAACTGATAGTAAGTGCGCCACCTACTGCGGTACAGACAGAAACTACACAGTCACCCCACTCATTTGCTCTATCGCCTACTGATGAAGCCGAGGTTCAAAGCATAATTCTTCGTCTGCGTACAGACTGCGCGGTTGACTGGGATAGCATATCTTCAAAAATACTCAAATCCTGCTGCCCAGTGTTAGTTCCAGTCATCACTCATGTTTGTAATTGCTCAATTTCGTCAGGTCGTTTTCCTAAAGTGTTTAAAAAAGCACTGGTACATCCAATTTATAAGGCTGGGGACAGACTTGATGTCAATAATTACAGGCCCATCTCGGTACTGCCTTCCATCTCTAAAATTTTAGAAAAAATATTGAATAATCGCCTTACTAAATATCTTGAATCCCACAAGATTCTCGCTCCGAATCAGTATGGTTTTAGGGCTGGAAGGTCGGCTGAGGGTGCGGTTGGATGCCTTGTGGATAATACTGTCAGCCTCCTTGACTCAGGGAAAAAATGTCTAGGTATTTTCCTAGAACTCTCCAAGGCCTTCGACACCGTGTCTGTTCCCCACATATTGCGGAAGTTGGAGAATCTAGGAATTCGTGGTCATGCCCTCAAAATTTTTCATGACTACCTCTCTGATTGAACCCAGTGCGTTAAAATTGATAATGTAATCAGTGACAGCAATCCTATTGTGTACGGCGTGCCTCAGGGCTCTGTGGTTGGTCCGACTCTGTTTCTAATATACACTGATGCGCTCTGCAGGCTCTCCCTTCCCAATTGCTCAGTGTTTGCCTAAGCTGATGACACTGCATTGCTGGGGACAGCTGGACACACGCATTTGAATGCGCTGAACAGGGTCTTTGGATCGTCATGAACTGGCTAACTAGCAACCTTCTCACCTTGAATCCTAACAAGAGGAGGAGGCCTTTATAGAAAATGTCATGTACATGGGTACATGACATTTTCTATAAAGGCCTCCTCCCAACCAGACCAGGATTCTTTTAATCTTAAAGTCCACCACTGTCCGGTAACTGCCCCGCGCTTTCCTTGCTCATGTCCTCACATAATTCGGACGGATAATATTAAATATCTTGGGGTACAAATCGACAATCAACTGACCTGGAAACTCCACCTTAGGATATTGACTTTACGAGTACGTAGACTTGTCTCTATAATAAAAAGACTCAGACATTCTGCTGTCATTGAGACACTACAAAGTGTTTACTGTGCACTTGGTCACTCAATCCTAAACTATTGCATAACTGCCTGGGGTGGAGCGGCCAAAACTCATCTTTTGCAGCTGAAACGAGCACAAAGAACCGTCTAAAAGGTTATGACCTTCAAGCCTACCCTACTACACAACTTTACGATAATTGTCAAATACTTACAGTGCGCCAACTTTTCATCCAACAAATAGTGCTACGAAAACACACCACTCTCCCATTCCTTGCAAACTACACACTAAACCGTAGGAAATATCAAATCTATTCCACCCAATACTCCAGAACAGCTCTTGCCCAACGTCACTACAATATTATAAGCAACCACCTGTACAATATCGTAAACAAAAACTGCAACATTTATCCAATGACTAGGTACGAATGTAAGAAAAGTGTTCAAGGATGGCTACAAAAACTTAATTACGAAGACACCGAACAACTGCTTAAGATACCTACTTAGTCACTCACTGTAACTCATACCCATTTCTCATTCAAGTCTAATTATTCTAAATTTATGAAATTACACATACATACACTACACATACATAAATTACACATACATACATTACACATCCCTAAACATTCACTCACCCTCACACACTTACATACTTTGTCCACTCTATTTTCTGTATAATTTTTTACTGTTTTATATTTTTACTTCATTTCTGTGACAATGAAACTGCACTAATGTCCCTTCTGTCTATCGTGGCAACCTGTGTACCTTTGTGTAATAACTTTTGTTAGAACACTGGTACTCATAACACAAGTTAGATCTTACTTTGAGTACCAGAGTTCAAAATACGCTAGTTGTTTTTAAATTTTTTGGCAACACAGTTCTTAGCGTATCATAGTTACTAGTGTTAGTGTTCACGTTTTTGCGAAATAAAGAATTTATTATATTTATTATTATTATTTATAAGTTCGAAAAATTTGTCTGCTCAACAACGTAAATAACGCAATGAATGATGTTGAAATGTCAAAATGAAAGCCATTCCTACTGTTATTGTGTTCCGTAATCACCCCGATGGTTAGTAAGTGATGTATTAAACGGTGCAGCATAAGCTTTACTATATATATTATGAGGATTTTGCCAGAATATAGCAATTCATCGTGGAGATGTGTACCACAGCGGCTCCCCTTTTTTTTTTGTGGATGGGAAATCATCAAATGACCGCTCCCGCTCTGGGTGGAGCGGATAGGAGTATCACACTCTTACTGACTTAAACCCACCCGTGTTCCTTCCTTAGCCCTTTATGTTCCGGGGCAGCGGTAACCCTTTAGGACAATCCCGTTGATCCAGCAGGCCCCTTTAGTTGATTCTGACATCTCTTTTAAGCGCGCGTGGAACACGTACGTGCCGTTCACCCTCTTAGGGGTGGAATTTCGAAAAACACTATCTTAGTGGATATCTACTCTTCACAAAGAACACACCCTCCAAATTTCATGTCTCTAGGACCAGCGGTTTAAGCTGTGCGTTGATATATCAGTCAGTGAGGACTTTAAATTTTATAAATACAGGATCATTAGTAAAACATTGACAACCTCATAAGAGGTCATTGTACTTATCATTATGAGCAACTTTTACTTTGGACCAAACCCGAAGTCGCGAAAAAAAATCAGCTGTTCCCTACATTTATGTTCGTATAACTCGTCAAAATGTAGAGAACAGCTGATTTATTTTCAAGATTTCAGGTTTGGTCCAGTAGTAAAAGTTGTTCATAATGATGAGTACAATGTCCTCTTATAAGGTTGTTGTTAATGTTTTACCAATAATAAACCTGTATAGATGAAAAACTGTCTACTACTTTTGTTAGGCTACTGCTCAGAACTTATGCACAACGTGTCGTGAATAGATACCGTCTTTACATGTAAATTGCACCCGTACGAAGCCGGGGCGGGTCGATAGTATTAGTATGTATTGGTATCTACAACGCCACATGCAAACAACGCGTCATACTGACGTCACGCAAAATCCTGCATCTCGGAAGCAGAGTTTACCGCGCAACCAGCATAGATACAACCGAATGGCCCGACATGAATCATCGGACAGTTGCCCGCCAGACACAACACCCGTCTGGTCGGAGGATCTTCCCTTTTCTACAGATTAAGAGTGAACTTTAAACCATGTTCCTCATACTTCTATAACTATAAATTAATGGAATAGAA
Organism: Mesoligia furuncula; assembly: GCA_916614155.1. NCBI lineage: Eukaryota > Metazoa > Arthropoda > Insecta > Lepidoptera > Noctuidae > Mesoligia > Mesoligia furuncula. The sequence continues at coordinate 6,188,968 of OU744808.1, forward strand.
AAGGAATAAATAGAAGGTCTCGTGGCTGAATGATAACAACCACATTGGTCGATCGAAGGTTAAGCTACACCTGCCGCGGTCAGTTCGTGTATTGGTTACCATTAATTACATATCCGTGCATCGGAGGGCACGTTAAGCCGTTGGTCCTGGCTGTCATTCGTAGATCTTTGACAGTCGTTACGTGTAGTTAGAAGCTCAAAATCCTGGTAACCAGTCTTCCAAGAGGAATCGTGTTAACCAGTAACTGGGTTGTGGTGGTCAGATTAGCAGTCGCTCCACGTAAAATACTGGTATTAAATTGCATCTGGTTAAACAGCATCATCATTTCAGCCGAAAGACATCCGCTACTGGACATAGGCCTCCCCAAGCGTCTCCACTTCGACCGGTTCTGTGCTTCTCGCATCCAACGGGTTCCTGCGGCCTTCACAAGAACGACGGACAACCTTGTGGGAGAGCTTCCAACGCGACGTCTTGCAATACGCGGTCGGCTCCTTTCGGCCTTATCGGCCATCTGTTCTGCGAGCTATGTGCCCTGCTCACTGCCACTGAATTTGGCTATTCTTCAGGCTATGTCGGTTACCTTGGTTCTCCTGCGGATCTTCTCATTTCTGATTCGATCACACAGGGAAACTCCAAGCATAGCCCTCTCCATTGCCCTTTCACCCAAAGGGCCTTATAAGAAGGCTAAAAGTCACCACTTTTAGCCTTCTTATAAGGCCCATTGTGAGCGACCACGTTTCAGTGCCATAAGTCATCACTGGCAACACGAACTGGTCAAAGATTTTCGTCTTGAGACACTGCGGTATGTGGGACGAGAAGATATTGTTAGACCCCAACATAGTTTGTATAAAAGGCAAGACAGATTGATTGTATGTCATGGTAGAACCAAGAGACGGCCACGAGTCATATTTGGATCAACATACAACCTAATACTGACCTATATGCAAAAAACCTAAGAGAAATTTAATCTCGCTGCTACCCGAACGCTTTCGCGTTTTTTAGAAACAGTATGTTCCTCTTATCCATGGACCACACGGTCCAAAAGCATTGTTTGTTAGGCAATAAATTAATAAATGATTTATTTGGTGCCCAATACATAATTTAACAACTACTTAGAAAGTCAATTTAGTTTGGTCGACCAACCTCATCACAAGGGACATAACGATAGGTAAATTACTAGACCGATTACCATTTAAATGCCGGAACAATTTCCTTGATTCCCTAGTGTTTTTGGCCTTCCCTGTGACTAAATCATAAATGTTGGACTTCACTCGCCATTATCACTGGAAACTGAAAATTAAGTGTAGAGATGTAGACGGAAGTCGGGATGAAATCACATTTTAAATCTGCAGAGTTAACCATTATCAACTATACACATGAACTATCTGAGTTGACCTGCACGATTTTTGACAAATGCGTGCACTTACTGGACAGGTCCGCTCAATGTGTGTGGTTCTTTCCTCAAAAGACCATTTTAGACACCAATCTACATGGTCTTCACATGATCTGACCAAGATTTTGTCTGGACTTTAAAAGAAACTGGGACCTCTTAGTTTGTTTCGGCCTTTCTTCTCAGAATAGCCAGATAGGAAACGCCGATCTCATCTAGTTTAAAAAAATATGATTGATGTGTAAAAGTGTTTATACAAACCTACCCACAGAAAATAAATCATTTATCATTTTATTTATCATTTATCAAAGCAAAACACAAGCATAGCGAAATATGATTCATGGGAGTGGGGCTGTGGGACGAGTGTGACGTTATCTAACATAAAGAATATAACTTTCGGAATCCCTGCAGGCTCCTTGAAACCATAATCATTTTTGTACGTAACATAAAGTAAAAAAATACACAGTATATCACGAAAATTGCCTACAAATATTTCCGGATGCCGTCCGACGCCGGCCCCACTTATCATCCCAGCACTTTGTACATCCTTTCCTAAGATTAGTGTAGTAACCTGCAAAAAATATTACGTGCAAAATGAACCCTTATCATCGCGGCACGGGTGCCAAATAACGCCACAAATACGACAGTTTTATCGCCTTAATCGGGTTTGTCGTGGCTTTAGTGCTACTTCTTAATAAGGCCCACTTTACGGCAAAGGATCACTGGCATAATGCCTAAGGTATGGCCCACCCGTGGCCCTTATATGACCCACTTGATTGCGTATAAACTTTATCCGCTAATTTAGACCGTATCATGGTTAACGGTCCTCATTTATGAATTATTATATTAATAGTGGTGTTGTTAATGTTGTGGTTTTAGGCGTGTTTAATTTTATGTTGGTGTTAAAATAATATTTCACAGCTAGCTAAACCGTTAGAGTGGATTGGGGCTTTGGTACATAGTTCTCGTGGGTTTAATAAAATACAAGCAATTATTTTAAAGGTCATACTATTACAATTTGTACGATAATTTTTACGTGGTACCATGGTATAGGACGTTCTGCTAATAGGACCAACCGCACGTAGGGTGATTTGCTAAAGTGTAGTTTTGATGATAGAAGAAAGAAAATACATTTAATTAGCACATACTAGAAGACACACAATACACCAGATACATACTTACCTACATCAGATAAAAACCAAAAATAAATATCAATAAAAAGTGTAAGTCCGATGTAAGAAATTAACAGGAAAGAGTGCCTCACGGCCTCGCCAAAAAGGCCCAGTTCAGTGCCTGACGCTGGTTTTCAACTGGACCTGATGTGTGAGGCGACGGATGTAAATCAGTTTTATACAGCAACGTGACGTGTGTATGCATACTTAGATGCAGAGATGTTTCAGAGAGATACTTGTCCAGCGCAAAAGCCAGCGGGGCCGAGGTTCGTTTCTTGATAGAGGCCGTGGTAGAGCGGGCAGATTTGAGAGAAGATAAATCAAAGTTCCATCTCGAGACTCGAACCCAGGCCTGCGTGTTTACTAATCCTATACGCTACGTTACCCGCTAGCAGTACTTGTTATGAAGTTGTGAATTTTAGCAGTGGTATGAACCAACGAAGGTCATACGTAATTACGCCGCGCGTGTGAAAAAGCGATGACGATATGCTTTTGTTTCGTTTGACGTTAGCAAGTGTACACACACAGATGTAAATACAGGCCTGCTGCGCGGGCGCGGGGACGGCGCGAAGCATGTTCACAGAAATTTCGACCATAGCGTCGTCGTTTCAGCCGATAAACGTCCACTGCTGGACATAGGCCTCCCCCAATTTTGGGAGGGTTTGCCATAATCGCCACGCTTGGCAGGCGGGTTGGCGATCGCAGTATGGTATGGTGGTGAAATACATAAAGAACGCTGCTGCCCATTCTCCGGTACTATCCTTAGTCGCCTTTTACGACACCCACGGGAAGTAAGGGGTGGTGGTATTCTTTAAGTCCGGCACCACACAGACACCACACAGACCATAGCGTGCCTAAGCAGTATTGATGCATACTGTACATCTGTTCCTGTAACAGATCGGCTCGAGCTCCTAGGCATGGAGTTGACGTCTAGTCTCAACTTCGGCGCTACCATCGAGTACAAAGCCCAAACTGCGGCCAAGAAGCTGGGCATCCTAAATAAGGTGAAGCGATACTTCACTCCTGGACAGCTTTTAACCCTATACAAAGCGCAAGTCCGATCCTGCATGGAGTATTGCAGCCACCTTTGGGATGGCTCAGCGAAATACCAACTTGCTGCGCTTGACTCGGTGGAACGCAGAGCTAAGAGGCTCATTGGCGACGTAAAACTGGTGGATGCCAAGCTTCACAGATTGGCTCATCGCCGCAAGGTTGCCTGCTTGTCGGTCTTTTACAGATTGTACTTCGGTGAGTGTGTCCAAGAACTCCACGACCTCATTCCACCGGCCCCCTTCTTCCTTCGGTCATCCAGACGCACAGCAAGTTACCATCCCTGCCTAGTTGCTATTCCACCAATTCGCACTAAGCGTTATCAAATGTCTTTTATAATGCGCGCAGCAAAAGAGTGGAACTCTTTACCTGCGTCTGTGTTTCCGAGCGCATATAACCCGAATTTCTTCAAAGTAAGAGTGAACAGGCTTCTTCTGGGTAAGCTCACTCCATCGTCGACTTTGTCTCTGTCACCTCTAACCTAGACTAGAGTCAAGAGCAAACCTATTTCAAATTAAAAAAAAAGAAAGATAAATATGTAAAATGTGTCAGATAAAAACAGTAACGAATATGTATAAATAGTGCGATTGAGTAACATTGCAAAAATAAACAAAAAAGTAAGAATAAATATTGTTATATAAGTGAGATGGCCGCATGATAGATATAGGTCGTTTTGCTATTAGGACCATTTGCTTTCAAGACTTTTTGAGACGTAGGGGCCTATTTCACTATTTTATCCCATCAAACTAGTTCAAGCTGTGGTATGATTATAGAGATTGGCCAGTCAGCAGAATGACAGCTAGACTGACTGACTAGGATACGCCAGACGCACTTTTTTTTTAAAGTTGCCCCACACTTGGAATTTCTCCTGTGTTGTGGGTGCGTTTACAAATATTTAAAGTCACATTCACAAACAGCCAGACCCGGAACAACTGTTTATAGGTCATACAAATATTTGTTCCGTGCGGAAATCGAACCCGTGACACGCAGCGCAGCAGTCAATCGCTTAACCACTGCGCCAACCGCACCTTACATCCCATATTTACATAAAGCCATTACATTATCATAAAGGCATCAATCTACCTAGCCTTTCCCAACTATATGTTGGGGTCGGATTCCAGTTTAACTGGATGCAGCTGAACACTAGTATTTTACATGGAGCGACTGCCTATCTGACCTCCACAACCCAGGTGGGTGACACGATACCCTTGATAAGACGGATTCTCAGACTTTTGGGCTGCTGTAACGACTGCCAAAAATCTACGAATGACAACCCGGTCCAACAGGACCACTCCTGCCTCGGAAAGCACGTTAAGCATTATATAACATTATTTTTAGTATATGCGAAACCCGAAACACGTGTTTAGTATTTTTATGTAAAGAATCTATGTACAAAATTTCAAAACTGTATCATGAAAAATCACAAAGTTATATGCTTGTTAAGTTACCTGTTTGTCCGTACAAAAACATGCTCACTCATGCCGCTCCGTCTTGCGCTCATTGATAATAGTACCTAGGTACCTAACCGTTCGGCGCGGAGATTGGATAACCTACTTAGTGTCGCTCGGTGTCCAACTTTTAACCTTTTTTAAATATTTTTGGGACAAAATATAACATGTGGTAAAAATGATTGGAATCGATTCAGTTACTTATTCTGAACAAACTATATTCAGGTTTCGCTTATACTAAAAATAACGTTGTATATCGAGAGCCCTCTCGATAAATTAATGGTCACCCATCCATGAACCGACCACGGCAAGCAAGGTTATCACTTAGCCACGAGACCCTCATTATCATAAAGGCATGTAACTTAGACGTCAGACTCTAACATTAGCTTACAAATATCTCATTACTGCCTCTCAGTATACAAGTGATAATAATTACTGGCTGTATTACCATTATTTACCATTTGTTTTTTTTTCTTTAATCATGTTATTCATTTGTTTTTTTAATGGCTGCTATGTTTGTTAAGCCTTGAGTACATTGTATGGTGTTATACAGGGTGTAAAAAGCCCTTCATGCGTTTTTTTAATGGCTGCTATGGAGTTTGTTAAGCCGTGTGTACATTGTATGGTGTTATACAGGGTGTAAAAAGCCCATCACGAGGGAGTTATAGACGCATTCTGTACATGAAACTAAGTAACACTGTGCAAAAATAACTGCTAGGAAACGACTTTTATTTTTGGTGTGAAAACTCTCGCTGTTTACGGTAGTGCGCTGTAATAACGCACGTAAAATACTGTATTTATGGGTGCATGAGTTACAGGGATCGTGGGAGTAATTATCGCTTAGTTATAACTTTTAAAACTTGTTATCGTGAAAAAAGCTCCAAAAAAGTTGGAAGCTATGATCCGCATAAAAAATATTGTATGCTCAATTATAGGTTCTACACTGACTTATCCTACCTATAATATTATAAATGCGAAAGTAAGTTTGTTTGTTACCTTTTCACGCCTTAATCTTTGAACCGATCATCCTGAAATTTTGTATATACGTTGTCAGATGTACAGAAACGGACATAGGGTACCTTTCATCCCAATAAAAAGTGCTGTTCCCGAGGAAAACAACAATGACGTTGTTATGATAATAGATGGCTCTGTGTCTTTCGAATCAAAAACAGCACAACGTCTGTCGGGTCAGCTAGTATAATATAATAATGAGAAGAAATAACACTATTCATGTGATTATAATTTTTTATAATTTATTTATTTTCACTACAAGACACAAACATCAGTGTAGCCCTGGCTCTTGTACTAGGAGGTCCTATATCACAAGATCCAGACCTCTAAATTTACAGAGAATAATTATGATATAGAAGCGGATAGACAAAAATGAGATTCGTTATAGTTATAGCATTTTTTTTAAATTAAGTTTTTACTGCGTTCTTTTTAGAGTCTGGGTAAATGTGACTGAGGTGTGGGTGGTGGGGTGTGCGTGTGTGGTGTGTGTGTGGGGGGGTGTGTGTGTAAATGTGACAGGGTGTCATGTAACGCTGCTAAATAGATTTTCTGATTCGTCATAATCATAATTTTCTAACCAGTGAATAATAGTTTTTTTGAATTGGTAGTTGTTAAGTTTTTTAAGTTGTTTGGTCCCTTGATCATGGCCGATTTTTTTGTAAAGACGTGGGACAGTGTAATGGTGATTCACACCTGCACATTCATATTTAATAATATTCCTCTAGACTGAATTTCGGCCCTGGCCACAAATCTCAGCGGAGACTAGCCATCGACGTGGAAGATAGGTACAAGTGCACAAGTATCTGCGGAGACCACAGAGAATAACCACTATAGTATAGTCTGTGGCGTAGACACAACACATGTGTGAACATTTACAGTCAGATCTCAGTCTCAATCTGTTAAAAATACCTCTAATTTCCCTACATGATTGACAAGTTTTTGATATTGATTGACGCTGAGATGAGATTGCTACTGGATTTTGAACGTTTTCAATGAGAGGTTTTTCTTTTGAGTATTAAAAAAAAAAACATAGTTTCCAAGAACCCTGAAGATGGCGTTGAACTGACTACGTTACTAGATGCCAAAGTCAAAACGCTTGGAAAAAAAAACATTGCGTCACGTCATATACGCTCGTTCAGTGACAGTTTCGTTTGCTTTCGTTTTACGATCTCAAAATTACATCCAAGTGAATTAATAAAAAAATTATGTGACGTTCGTTCCTTACAGTAACTTACCAAGTTCAGTGCCATCTATCCAGCGACTAGGGAAGCGTTAAAAAAAAAGAAAAAGAAAATCCCTCATTACGGGAATGGGCCTTCTGGTGCAGTACCAACAGCTTAACGTGCTTTTCGAGGCGGTATCACACCGCCAACTTCCAAACTCCGAGATCATCATCATCTGCCTAGCCTTTTCCCAACATGTTGAGGTCGACTTCCAGTCTAATCGGATGCAGCTGAATACCAGTGTTTTACTTGGAGCGACTGCCTATCTGACCTTCACAACCCAGTAAGTGGGTAACACGATACCCCTTGGTAAGACTGGTTGTCAGAGTTTCGGGCTTCTGACTACCCGTAATGACGGTCAAAAATCCATGAATGACAGCCGGGACCAACGGCTTAACGTGCTTTCTGAGGCACGGAGGGGTCTTGATATGTAAAGATGGTCATCATGGTCGGTGGTTGGTCCGTGGACCAACCGCGGCAAGCATAGCTTAACCTGATCGGTCGAATCGTGCGGCTGTTATTACTTAGCCACAAGCCCCTCTTCCTCTTTCAAACTCCGATTTGTTAATGAGAAATTCCTAACTGAAAACCCAATATCACTTTGACCGATCTGGGAACCCGCGCTCAGGAGTTGCGTTTGCGACCACTATACCAATGGAGCAGTTAATATTAACCTTTGACCGCCACACGTCAAAAAATAAAAAACGTACCCTCGGCGTGAACATCTGTCATGTAGTCGAACCGTGGCGGGCTGGGCACATTTTGGTTTGTCATTTATACATGACATGACTGTGGCGGTGAAAAGGTCAATGGGTGAATTCACAACCAAAATATTTTTAAGTACCTTTCCTGTTTTAATAATCCGATACTTGTGCAATACGGCTTTACTCATAAAAACAATACAACATACTTTAAAAGTATAATAATAAAATATCATGAACCAACAAAAGTACGTGAAATAGAATTCGATAAAATGGCAACATACCTACTGCAATTCATGCTTATTTCCCTTTTAGAGAATTGTTCAGATTATTTTTATTCAGGTGAGTATTTGGCATAACCGAAGGTGAGTATTGTATAGGAACAGATTTTGTGAAACTGAACTAGACAAAATCAAACTGGTTGCTAATTTAATTGTAAAATTGATTCTTTCTTCTTGTTTTTGACGTTGATTTATATTCTGTAATTACTTAAACTCACACCCTGACTTATTACTTGTAATTTTTTATTTTAATGAAAATCGTTTATTTTTACCATGTTTGTAAATATGTGAGCACCATGTATCTATTAGATAATTAATTTATGTCATGTTTTCATTTTTAATTCTTTTACCTATTTTGGTATAGTAATTTTATTTTATTTTAGGTGCATCGTCTTCACATATTATTATATAATTAATGTATACAAAATATTGTAAAACATTTTAAAAGAGTAACGGTGGAGTTTCTTGCCCATTCTTCTCCATACGAAAACTACCTTTTGGAATGGGCGACTAGAATCAATTCTATTTTTTCGTAATTTTTGACGTTCAAAAGTGCCTTTTAAGTGCCTACTTGAAATAAATGTTTTGACTTTGACTTTGAATGGAAAAAGATCAGCTAGGTAAAATGAAAAAAATATTTTGTACGCTTCGTTTTTACGCCTAAACGGTTGCACTGAAATTCAATATGCAAATCTCTCCAATTTTTTCGCCTCTATTTCGATGAAAAATCCGCACAACAAATGGCACGAAATTAATTATTGTTTGATCAGAGTTAGGTTCAGGTGCTTTTCCTACGTTGCATACATACTTCAACTGAATGAAACGAAATTGAAATCTTGTATAAAACGCTCACTATGCAGCCAGTCATAATTATTATAAATTGGGGGATTACATCGCTGATAAAAATGCTTGGCTAAGCGCAGCCGGTCGATTCTGTAAAAATCTCACCGTGAAAACTTAGGTGAAGTGAGTTTGTTTTTGCTAGGAATTGACACTATTGACAGCTCACTCCACGCTCACTTCACCTAAGTTTTCACGGTGAGATTTTTACAGAATAGCACCGCTGGTCCTGCTCCATAAGGACGCACAAATAAATTGATTAACATTGGAAAATACTGTTGGAGCTGCTGAAGATCTTAAAATAGGTACTATTTTTGCATTATATACATTCAATCTCCTAGTAATGTATAATTACATAGCACTTATTTGAGAACTATGTACATCGTCGTTTCAGCCGATAGACGTCCACTGCTGGACATAGGCCTCCCCCAATTTTGGGAAGGTTTGCCATAATCGCCACGCTTGGCAGGCGGGTTGGCGATCGCAGTTTGGTATGATGGTGGAATACATAGAGAACGCTGCTGCCCATTCTCCGGTACGATCCTTAGTCGCCTTTAACGACACCCACGGGAAGTAAGGGGTGGTGGTATTCTTTAAGTCCGGCACCACACAGACAATTACTATTATATAAAGCTTTCATTTACTGGGTACGCCTTTCATTGACTTGAATATGTCCTGGCGCCTGAGAGTACGAGTATGTCATGCTTTTTTTTTCTAAACTAGATGAGGTCGGCGTTTCCTATCTGGCTACTCTGAGAAGAAAGGCCGAAACAAACTCAGAGGTCACAGTCTCTTTTAAAGTCCAGACATAATATTGATCAGGTTATATGAAGACCATGTAGATCGATGTCTGAGATGGTCTTTTGAGGAAAGAACCACACAGATTAAGAGGTCGTCAATCGGGCAGCTCAACTCAAAACTTAAGTATGAAATCAAGATAGTTTTTCATTAGTATTATTAAGTACTTCTTTTGTATAATTATGTTTAGTTTAGTTTATTTATTAATAAATTATTGTTACGAGCTTCGGGTTCGTGACAATAAAAACTGCCGATTTAATAACCAAAAAAATGACACTTTATTAACTCAAACACACTAATTATAACACACAATTGCACTACTGATCGCTTTAAGTCGCACTTGAATATCGCTTCGATGTTTTCACTTCGATCGCTTTATCCAAACTGTGTCGGTCGTGGCGCGTCTCGGCCTTATATAGCGCCGAAGAGAATTCTAGAACCTTCCATTGTAGAAACATCTAGAATATTCGAGTACATACAGGCCCCGATCGACTAGATGTCGATAGTTCGGGAAAGTTCTAGAAAGTTCTCGCATCGAAATTTCTAGAAGGGTCTTGATTACTAGTTCCGCTACTCGATACTAGATGGCGCTAGTGGTAACTACTGTCGCCATGTACTAGGCATTAATTGTGGCGCGCAACATTATCAAAAATACACAATATATAGCATATTCTACGTCCATTTAGAATGATATACATTTCAAATTGTGAATTTTTTTTTCAAATAGGAGCTGTGGTTCCGGAGATAATCCTCCACGTATACACAAACTCATAAAATGCGCTCTCTAACTTTTCATCTAGTTGCAGCAACAAGACGCTGGTGCAAACTATAGCTCTGCGTCTAGTTGCAGCAACAAGACGCTGGTGCAAACGACAGCTCTGCGTCTAGGCGCAGCAACAAGACGCTGGGGCAAATGACAACTCTGCATCTAATTGCAGCAACAAGACGCCTGGTGCAACTGACAGCTCTGCGTCTAGTTGCAGCAACAAGACGCTGGTGCAAACGACAGCTCTGCGTCTAGTCGCTGCAATAAGACGCCTGATGCAAACGACAGCTCTGCGTCTAGTCGCAGCAACAACACGCAGGTACAAACGACAACTCTGCGTCTAATTGCAGCAACAAGACGCCTGGTGCAAATGACAGCTCTACGTCTAGTTGCAGCAACAAGACGCTGGTGCAAAAGACAGCTCTGCGTCTAGTCGCAGCAACAAGACGCCTGGTGCAAACGACAGCTCTGCGTCTAGTCACAGAATCAAGACGTTGATGTAAAGGATAACTCTGCGAGACGCAGCGACAAGACGCACAGTTTGTGCGGACTCTATTGGCATCAATTTTCCTAACAAAACTTCCACTTGTGGGAATGTAGGCGTTGGCGTCGCGAGACATATCGTCAGCGTGCGTGCATATAAGATAAGTGTATCTGACATCTACATGCCCTCTTGACTTGTGATGTCAAAGTGTTATGTCAAGTGGACGTCGTCATATATTCCAGAATGGTTGTAATTTGGCCAACAATATTTGGAGAGGATCAGATACTATGTAATATTAGTTTTGCGAAGATACTGTGTAAAGGATTAGAGTTTGCTAAAGTCTGTGTATCTCGGGTACCTTCGAATCATGAGTGGATAGGTTACCTCTCGGCAAACGTGCACCATTTTCGCTTAAACAAGGTCAAATTAAATTAACTAGCGAAATCTCTGCAGATGTTGATGGGTCGATATCTAAAAACGATAAAATTAAAGCAAAAAGAGTTTTATGGTTCTTTTTTGAGGAATCAGCGAACGTACCGTTTTTTTTTGCTGTCGGGGGGCATCTACCAACCCGCACTGGGCCCGCGTGGTGGATTACGGCCCACTCCTACTTACAGAGAGGAGGCCTGTATCCCAGCAGTGGGAACATTATAGGCTGATGATGATGATGATGTCGGTGGGAACCTTCAAAAGGCACCCGACCTCCGGGGAGGGAGGTCGGGATTTTTACCTCACTAAAACCACCCCGGTGATCACCATCAGCACATAGGCCTCCCGGTACCTTTTAAAAGACCAATTCCAGAACCCCAACGTGCAACACCTGTAAGGCACATCCCTGGGAGACTCCGTAGCTACGGTCGTTTTGTTACTTGAAGTATGACTTGAGAAAATATGTTTTACTAGCTGTGCCCCGCGGCTTCACCCGCACAAATGTCGAAACCGTGAGAATATCGAGACAAAAAGTAGCCTATAATATATGTTAATCCAGGGTGTCAGCTACCTCCATCCAAAATTTTATCGAAATTGGTCCAGCCGTTTGAGCGTGAAGAAGTAACAAACATATAAACACACACACACTCACACACTCACAAACTTTCGCCTTTATAATATTAGTGTGATTTTGTTTCGGTATCGGTATCAATCACGTCTGTGACGTTTCGCTAGCTAATTTTTTATTACACAAAAAAACGGAATTTTAAACTAATTCAAGTGAGTACACTAACTGCGGTCGATGACCCCATAAAAAATCATCATATTCATCAAGTTTAGAAATCGATGCCGTCACGTTTGCGGGGTTTGGCTAGCTAATTTAATTTGAACCTTATAATCGTTTAGCACCTGGCAAGATAGTGGTGAAAAATAAAATAAAATAATCAAAAATAAAATTGTTTATTTCTCACCACGATACTTTTTACAATTTCTAGGAATATCATTTTGAAATACTTTTACAAAACCAAACAATATTTGTATAAGTATAAAACAATATAACGGCGGCAATAATATAATGGCTTTGATGGTTGCCATGAAGTTTTGACCCTATCCCCCGAACTAGGTGGGAACCTGTATCTCAAGGGGTAGTGTTCAGCCATGTGTAGTGCATATTTTACCGAAGGCCACTACTATTTAGAGATTTGGTATTGAAAGTGTGTGTATATCTATGAAAGGTGTGTGAAAAAGTAGGTATGCTTATAAAATTCTTAAAGAATTGCAGAACATTGGTCATCGTTACCTACCGCTTTTTGTCACCTATAAATAGTCAAGAATTTTCATAACAACTTAATCAAACACCAGCTTTTATCCTTATTTCAAAACCAGTGGAAGTTACTTTTCCTGTTATCGATCAGCAACTCCCTAACTTTCCCTGCTTATTGTTTATGGGATCATAATACTTTCGCCGCACGAGTGGAGCCAGATTCTCTGCCCACGCTTGTTTAACCTAAAACTGTTTTTCCATTTTCTATCCAATTATATCCCACGTCCAATTCAATCATTATATCTACGTATGATTCATAAAAAGAAAATGTCAAGTTCAACACATGTCGGAATGGAATGAACTATATTGCTATCAAAAAAGAAATGAAAAATGTAGTTAGAAATAAAGAAAAGAAAGAAGAAAGAAAATACATTTATTTGAGACAGACTTAAAGACACAACACAACATCAGATAAAAACAAATAAAATGAAATAAAAAGTGTAAAGTTCGATGTAAGAAATTAGCAGGAAAGTGTGCCTCACGGCTGCGCCAAAAAGGCCCAGTTCAATGCCAGACAACTCGTGCCTGACGCTGGTTTTCAACTGGACCTAAGGCGTGCGGTGACGGATGTAAATCAGTTTTATACTGCAACGTGACGTGTGTGTGTATGCATACTTAGAGCTGTCAGAGTGTTCAATTTTCGATCGTCTGATAACTTTATTCGAGGAAGAATTTTGAAATTTTGACAGTTATTTCATACAAAAACTGTCAAACAACAATTTTATTCCTGGAATAAAAGTTATCTGGCGATGGAAAAGTCAGGCCTTAAATAAATAACTTTTTTTTTTTTTTTTTTTCCCTTGTCCTAGGGTTCAACAATAGGATGCACCCTAATCTTATTACGATCTAGCCTTTTAAATAGACTAATAAGTAATTTAATTATAACCTAAACTATTAAAAATTGTCTTTAGTAAGAATGTGTCCAATAGCACTTTTCTTATTGTCTCTATTAAGGCGAATACACTTCGTTCTTGTGTTGGTTTGGCACTTTTGTACTTTACACTATTCACTAACACTAAACACTAGCTCGAACGGTTTTGTTCTTTTTAGTCTTCTAACTATGTTTGTGTGGTCGAGAAGCTGGATTGCCTCGACGTTCACATGCTGATGAAGTCTCTTTTCGTGAGCTTCTGCAAGTTTCTGGATCACTTTTTCGATGAACTCAACTTTTAGGTCCCGGTGGAGGTCATCATTTCGTATGTACCAAGGTGCATTTACAATTTCCCTTAACACTTTGTTCTGGAATCGTTGTATTATTAATATATTGGTCTGTTTGGTGCAGCCCCATAGCTGAATACCATAAGTCCAAACTGGCATCAGGACTTGTCTGTATAGCAACAATTTATTTTGCACGGACAGCATGGAGTTTCTTCCAAGTAGCCAATGCATTCTTTTGAATCGGAGGTCGAGTTCATCTTTTTTCTTCTTGACGTGGGCTTTCCAGCGTAGCTTTGCGTCAAGGGTCATACCAAGATACTTGGCTGTATTCTCGTATGGAACTTGTTTATTATTAATGTAAACTGGAGAATACTGTTGTTTTTTGTTCGTAAAATCTATGTGAACAGATTTCGATTCATTAAGTTTAATTCTCCATTTTTTGGTCCAGTCATAAACTTGATTTACAGCGATTTGTACCTTTTCTACTGCTTCTTCGTGGCTGTTTCCTACAGCCATTATGGCTGTATCATCAGCAAAGGTCCCAATCGTGTTTTGCTCTAATTCAGGAATATCGCAAGTGTATAGTAGGTACAGGACCGGACCTAACACACTTCCTTGCGGTACGCCAGCTTTAATTTCTTTCCGTTCTGAGTAGGCGTCTTCTTGTCTTATTCTAAAGACTCTATCCAGAATGTAGGATTCTAATATATCTGCAAACTGCTTTGGTAACAGGTTCTTCAGTTTATGTATAAGGCCTTCATGCCATACTTTGTCAAACGCTTGCGCTACGTCTAGGAATACAGTAGAACATACTTTCTTGTCTTCAAGGGCATTTTCTATTACGTTTGTGATCCTATGCACTTGATCGATGGTAGAATGTTTTTCTCGAAAACCAAATTGGTGCTCTGGTATTATGTTTTTACTATCTATGATTGGTTTAATCCGTTTGAGTAACAGCTTTTCAAATAGCTTGGACATGATTGGCAGCAAGGAAATAGGCCTATAAGATGATGTTTCGTGAGCCGGTTTCCCTGGCTTAGCTATCATTATTACTTCGGCCACCTTCCATAAGTCTGGAACATATTTAAGCCTTAGTGCGGCATTGATAAGGGTCATTAACTTTACCAGACCCTTTCTTGGGAGGTTATGAAGTACTTCTCCTGTTATTAAATCGTAGCCTGGTGATTTTCGTGTACTTATATTACGTCTTATTTCTTGTGCGACTTCTCTCGGTGTTACTAGTTTTATGGTAACTTCATTTTCTGCTGTCACCATATTAGCCGAAGTGTGATCTTCAATAATTTCCCCGTCGTTTGGCTGAAAGATATTTTCTAGGTGCTCTGCAAACCTCTTCGCTTTTTGCTCGTTAGTAACTGCCCATTGCCCATTTCCGCATTTGATAGGTGGGATTTGGGTAATCGGCCTTTTCAGGTGCTTAGTAGCCTTCCAAAGGGAGTAATCTGTCCTTTGGTCGTTAGTTAGGCTCTGAAGATAAGTTTTGGTTGAGTCGTCTTTAAAGTCTTGGATTAGTCTTTTTACTTTTTTTGTCAGATTATTTAGTTTTCGTTTGTCATCAGGGCACCTAGATTGATGCCACGTTTTTCTCTGCCTTCTTTTCTCTATAATAAGCTGCTTGATTTTGGACGGGTATGTATTTCCCTTCGTCCTTTTGTTGGAGTCGGGTGTATTTTCCCACGCTGCTTGCTGAATGTGCATTATGAACTTTTCTAATTCGATGTTTAGATGTTCGGCTGTTTTTAATGGTACTTTAAGGTCTATTTCATCATTCAATCTGGTCTTGAAGCTCTCCCAGTCTGTACACGTATTAACGAGAGTGGGTCTGGTTTCTTTATACAAAATGTTCTCGCTAATTTCTAGATAGATTGCTGAGTGATCTGAGTTCATGTCATAGCTTTGTTCCGATTTTATATAACTGGTTGATAGATCCTTGGTTACAAAAAAATCTATTAAGTCCGGAATTTTATTTGGATCTGTTGGCCAATAGGTGGGCTTTCCAGTTGATATGACATCACATTTCAGCTCTTTTATGGCATTCAGTAGTTCTTTACCTTTAGTAGTTGTTAGTCTGGAGCCCCAATAAGTATTTTTAGCATTGAAGTCTCCTCCTAAGATAAATCTACTTCCAAGGCGAGTTAGAAAGCTTATATAGTGGTCTTTTTTTATCATATACCGAGGTGGACAGTAGATGGCAGATACTGTTACAGGATATTTTTTTGTTTGTAGACAAATCGCCACTGCTTGGATATCTTTCTCTTCATATTTAAACTCTTCATAGTGCTGTAGGTTTTCTTTTACAATAATGGCACTACCGCCTCTTGCTGAATTGTCTGGGTGAAGCGCATGGTATACTTTGTACCCTTTAAACTTAATGTGAGATTGAGTTGTAAAATGAGTTTCAGATATCAGGCACACATCAATTTTTTCTATCTCTAATACTACTTGTAACTCGTTCTGATGTTTTTAGGGTTCCGTACCCAAAGGGTAAAAACGGGACCCTATTACTAAGACTTCGCTGTCTGTCCGTCTGTCCGTCTGTCCGTCTGTCCGTCTGTCCGTCTGTCCGTCTGTCTGTCACCAGGCTGTATCTCAAGAACCGCGATAGCTAGACAGTTGAAATTTTCACACATGATGTATTTCTATTGCCGCTATAACAACAAATACTAAAAACAAAATAAAATAAATATTTAAGGGGGGCTCCCATACAACAAACGCGATTTTTTTGCCCTTTTTTGCTCGATATCAAAAATTGCAACAGGTAGGCACTTGAAATATTCACAAAATACTCAGTTGTATTTTAACTTTAATAATAAATAATAAAATTAAAATAAAATAAATATTTAAGGGGGGCTCCCATACAACAAACATGTTTTTTTCGGCGTTTTTGCCTTGTGGTACGGAACCCTTCGTGTGCGAGTCCGACTCGCACTTGGCCAGTTTTTTTAACCCATTTGAGTTCCACGCCATAAGTTTTAGTGTATTATTCATTTTTTTGGCTTAGAGGTAGCAGCTCTGTTTGTTGCTATTTTCAATTTTTTTCAATCTCTCGTCAAATGATGACATTAATTTTAAGATTTCATCCAACTTTTTGTCACTGCTCATATCAACCAAAGGCGCCTTGGCTATGCCTCTTGTAGCTTGGGCATAAGACACGTTTTTAGATGTAGTTTTAATAGTGCTTTCACTTTGACGTTTGTACTGGCTGGGGCCTTCGACTCTTACAGTAGGTGTATTTTGTTGAGGGGCAGTAGTATTGCCCTTTAATTTTTTGTTTCGAATCTGCTGGATTTCTTTGGCTACGATACATCCCCTGTAGTTAGCTGGATGTGGAGCTCCACAGTGGACGCACTTTGGCTTCTCTTCTTTTGATTTTTTGCAATCCATCGTCAGATGTTTGCCTGTGCACTTAACGCACCTCGGCTCTTTGGAGCAGTACTTTTGCGTATGGCCATAAGCTTGGCATCGTTTGCACTGAGGTACCAGTTTTGTGGATTTTAGGGGTTGTATTTCCACATTACATCCCAGTATAGTTATGATGTTATATATTTTGCTGGTTTCTTCATCATTTGAAAATGTCAGCATGAACATGTTGAGTGGCTCTTTGGTTTTCCAACTCAATTTGTTGACTGCTTCTAGAATTTTGTAGCCTTTGCTACGCAAGTCTTCAACAATTCTCTCCGGAATGCATGTGAAATGCAATTTTTTTGCCATAACTCTAATTGGTCTCTCTTGTTTGTTCTCATAGGAGTGCCAAACGCAATTGTTAAGGGAGAGAGCCTTTCTAATTGCTCTGTACGAATCTTCGTTTTTGGCATTTACTTTGACTGTGTCTCCGTGCATCATTTTGATGCTGAACGCGTCAGCTGATTGACTTTCAGATAGAAAATCAAAGAACTTCTGGTAGTTCTTGATACCATCGACTACAATAGGTGGTGGCAAAGAAGTTTTAATCGTTTTTTCCTTACCTTTATTCTCTTCACTTCCGTGTTCATGCAGAGTGGGTTGGGCGGGAGAGGTGTTCAATTTTCTTTTCTTCCTGCTTTTTTGCCTTATCCATCCTGTTTCTCGAGCTAGTTCTTCTTCGTCCGTGGTATATT
The DNA here is from genome assembly GCA_916614155.1 of Mesoligia furuncula. Lineage (NCBI taxonomy): Eukaryota > Metazoa > Arthropoda > Insecta > Lepidoptera > Noctuidae > Mesoligia > Mesoligia furuncula. The sequence goes on from OU744808.1 coordinate 6,207,158, forward strand.
CAACACGCGGGGGAGAAGTCTCAGTGGCGGTTGTAGTGGTTGTAGCTGCTGATTTCGGTGGATTTTCCACTTGAAGTTTCAGCTGTTGCTGGAGGTTTTCTATTTGACTTTTTAGGTCATTGAGGTATTTTTGCAGCTCTTCACGCTCTTTTCGTTCTTCACAAAGGTGCTTGTACAACAGATGTTCAGTTTCTGTTTTTAAGTCTATGCTAATAGTGTTCAGTGTTGGCTTTTTCGAACCCATTGTAGAAGTTAAGCGAGTGTTGACTTCGCCTTAACTATGATATTCGCTGACAGGCGTCAGCATTACGCAATAACTAGGTAATTGCGGTGCATCCGACTGACGGCGTTATTTTGATGCGTAAGCACTTTTACACTGTAGTACGCGCGCGATCGCATGTAACACAACTGCTCTAAGCAAAAATCGAACGCGACTGGATAATAAATAACTAAAATAAATTAGTGTCAGATAAAAACAGTAACAAATATGTATAAGTAGTTAACAGTTATTAATAGACCTCATGTAGATAGCATATTAATTCGACCGATGTTATTTTTACGAACAAATACAGTAAAAAATAATTTCTTACTACTGCACATTAAAGCGATTACTTACTGACTATAAAGTCATAAACATTTCTTCTTACTGTATAAACAGTAGGAAGAAATGTTTGTAAAACAGTAAAAGACAAAACAGTAACTTTTAATGATTGAAAAGAACAAAAAAAAAAGGAGAACCACGATTACTGTAATGTAGGTAAGTTTTCAAAGGTTTGAATGATATCACCAAATGAATAAAACATTTAATTTTGTGACCTTTTAGCTACTTAAAACGTTAAAGTTTACTGTCTAGTAAGCTTTAAGGTCTAGTAAGTTTTAACTGTTTTCGGATCAGTAAAAAATACTGTTTTGAACGTTAGGCTCATATGGAACTGTTTAAAGCAGTTCAGATTAATGTTTTTAGGGTTCCGTAGTAACTTTTAGTTTCGTCAAGTCCGTCTGTCTGTCTGTCCGAGATTTTGCTAAGAGACCTTTAGTACTAGAAAGCTGTAATTTTGTACGAGTACGTATATTAATTACGCCGACAAAGTGGTAAAATAAAAAAAGTAAAATATTTTTTTTTAGGGTAGCTCCCCTACACGTGAAGTATGGATGAAAATTTTTTTCGTCGTCTACCCCATTGTGTGGGGTATTGTTGAATAGGTCTTTTAAAATGACTTGGGAGTTGCTAAAATAATTTATCGATTTAATGCACCATTTACGAAATATTAAACTTTAAAGTGCAATTTTTTGTTCCAGTAGGGCGTCTCCCCCCTCTTAAACCTAAACTGCTGGCTTGAAAAATCTGGAAAATTTTACAATGATAGTGCATATCATGAACTTTAAAGAAAAAGTATAGCGGTTAAGATAAGTTTATTAGTTTAGCAGTAATAGTCGTTGAACTTGGGTGTTGGATAATTTTGTACCAAATACAAAATCCTTAGCATTATTCTTTTAAAGTGACTTAGATGAAGTAGTTGCTTGTTTATAACGGCGAAAGACTTGCATTGAAAAATAAAATATGTTTTTTTTATATTCAGAATAAAGAACAACAGAATCTTACGACATTGTGATAATGGGCTACTACGGAACCCTACACTGTGCGTGGCCCGACACGCACTTGGCCGGTTTTGTTTCAATTTTATTTGCTGCTTATTTCTTTCAGACAATGACAAAAATACTGCAATAAATGAAAACACTGATAATACTACTGCCTAAAGCCTCCTCTACAGGTTGTCAGATTCATCAGCAGATGGCCATCTGCAAATGCCTCCGCCGACGTGTAGACGGGGTAATTTGCTAGTCTGTGGTAGGTATTTGACGTCGGCAGAGGCTAAATACCTACCACAGACTAGCAAATTACTCCGTCTACACGTCGGCGGAGGCATTCGCAGATGGCCATCTGCTGATGAATCTGACGACGTGTAGAGGAGGCTTAAGAGTATTTTGGAACTATCAAACAACCCTAACTTGACTAAAAAAAGTGATTTAAAAAAAACTAAATAGCATACATATAGGTGTCTGTGTGGTGCCGGACTTAAAGAATTGCACCACCCTTTACTTCCCGTGGGTGTCGTAAAAGGCAACTAAGGGTCTCACCGGAGAATGGGCAGCAGCGTTCTCTATTTATTCCACCACCATACCATACTGCGATCGCCAACCCGGCTGCCAAGCGTGGCGATTACGGCAAACCCCCCCAAAATTGGGGGAGGCCTATGTCCAGCAGTGGACGTCTATCGGCTGAAACAACGACGACGAAATAGCATACATGGACCGGCTAAGGGTTATAGCTATAATGACTAAACTATTGGATATATGTATTTGATTGAATTTCCGTATGCGGACTGGAAACGTCAGATAGACGCAGTTTAATTTATTGTTGTACTAGCTGCGCACCGCGGTTACAGCCGTGTAAATGTCGATCCCGTGGGAATATCGGGATAATAAGTAGCATGTATGTTATTCAGGGTGTCAGCTACCCCCATACAAAATTTTATCAAAATTGGTCCAGCCGTTTGAGCGTGAAGAAGTAACAAACATATAAACACACACACACACAAACTTTCGCCTTTATAATAATATTAGTGTGATTATTGTGATTGTCGTCTCCACCTGAACAGATGCTGACAGACATCATCATCGCAATCATTCGCAGCCTTCTTCGAACATCCCCCTCCTTCCTTTTCTAAGGGTTCTGTAGTACCAGGTTTCGTCTTATGCCAATCATGTTAAAGCTAATCCAGTAGGTTGTTAAAGTCTTTCTAAAAGCTTCATTAAATTACTGATCATTACAGGCATGTGAGATGATTAGTAAGTACCTACAATTTTGTCTCTAGTGTTTGCAATATATCGACGGACCCCGTTTTATTTCAAAAATTAGTTGAACTTAAAATAAATCTCTATTAACTCATTACACGTGATACGTACCATACATACCATACCATACCTGAAATTACCTCTCTAGTTTCCTCTCTGGAATTCGTACCCTGAGCCCCAAGTGTCTAGTTTGGGAATTACTAGCAAATAATTTATTGTAACCTAGCTGTAGCTGTAAGTTTCAGGTTTTTAGGAAAGGGATCTGCACCGTATCAACTCGAGCCGTTCAGTATTCTTTGTGTAAAACTCCCTACTGCAACGTACACTAATCGGAATCGTAACGTAATCGCCTCGCCTCGAGACAAGCTCACAAACCGCGGTGCGGTGCGTTACGGCTCGTCGTCCCCGCGCTTACGACTCCTCGTCCCCGCGCTTACGTCTCTCCGTCCCCGAGCTTACGTCTCTTCGTCCACACTTGCCCCTCTCACACCTCCGGCCTGCCTGCTGCACCATCAACCAGCGGACGGCGAGCCGTAAGCGCGGCGTCGCCTAGCCGTAGCCGAGTCGACGTATCGGAGCTTCTGATCCGCTTTGGTTACGTGCTTACTTTAGGTTGACGGCGAGGCGAAAGGCGATACGGTGCCGATCCCTTTCCGATTTGATACGTGTGCTATGACCTTAAAGCTACTTATGTCATCTCAACTAGCTATTAACCTGTGAACCTGCATAATGTATTACCTGGACTATAAAATATTTTTATTTTATTAACTGTTTACACTTTTTGAAAAAAATTAAAACATTTGGAAACTACAACAGAACATGTGCTCTCGCCTTTAGCTCCTTATATTTTTTGCCCACTTAAATAAAACCTAGTTACCGTGTAGACTGTTTGCACAGCCCATTACTTCACGTTCTGATGCTAAATACGTTACATTACTGAAATGGGAGTACTCGTAGTAATTGTTAAAAGAAATGCATGAGTTTCTTGAAGGTAGTTTTTTATTTAAACGTCGCATCTGTTGCAACATAGACTTTTTTTTTGAGGAGGTTTAGTCTTGAATGAAAACTATTTGGCTCTTGCACTGGCAACTTTGATTCTTTGTTTTTTTTTTGTCAAAGCTGGAATTTCCGAATTTAAAAAATTATTCGGCAGTTACTTGATTTTGTTTTATATTGATTTTTTCGGTTTATTCCGAACCTGACCCGAAATCCTAACCCGGTCGCAGGCTAGGTTAGGAACTTGAAAAAAATTATAATAGGTATTTGTTCCGAACGTAACCCTCTACCTAACCTGACCCGACGTATCGTTCCTATCATAACCCAAATTGTGATATAGATAGTAAATCAGTAATTACTAGAAGTAAATGATTAAGTAATTGTTTTGTAATATAATTGTATGTAATTATTAAACTCTAGTCTTGATCTTTGTGCAGTCTACCTGCCACCACCGGTCTCTAAATCGATGTTGGAACATTTTATAAATAATTGTAATTCTCACCAGGATAACCATAATGCATACACATGCATCGTGGGAGATTTTAACTTGAGGACTATAAACTGGAATGATCTAAACAATCCTCTCAAAAATCAGCACATTAGTAGTCTCGATCAAATTCTTATTGATTTTACATCAGTTAATAATCTCCGACAATGCAATAATGTTACCAACAAAAACAGTAGACTACTGGATGTTGTATTGGTGGACGTTCCAGGTTGTTGCGTTAGTGAAGCGGATCCTTTAAGTGTCGTAGACCCTCACCATCCTCCATTAGATGTACAAATAACATTGACGGAGTCACTAAAACTAAAATCTAAAAGCATTACGAAAAGAAACTTTCATAAAGCCGACTATGAAGCAATAAACAAGCGTTTGAAGGATATGGACTGGGAAGAGTGTCTGGGATGCTGCAATAATGTTGACGAAATGATGGAAGTTTTCTACAGCGTTATTGGGTCAGCTATCAATACTTTTGTACCAATCATCCGAAAGCATAGTAGTAGTGTTCCCATATGGTTTGATAAGAAACTCCTTAATTTATTAAAAGAGAAAAACAAACTTCGTATTAGGTATAAAAAGTATAAGAATCCCCTTGACAAGCTATCACTCAGATTGATCTCTAAACGATGTGATAACTACGCTAAAAAGTGTTACAATAGTTACATTGAGAGTACAGAAGAATCTATTGCCAGATGTCCTAATTTTTTTTGGTCATATGTCAAGAATAAACGTGGTGGAGAAAGTTCATACCCAGCATCAATGACTGATGGTCCGATAACATCTTCAAGTGGTGAAGGAATATGTGAGCTATTTGCTTTAAATTAAAGTAGCATTTATAAAGAAGAAACAACATCGTCTTCAGGTCAAAACCGTTAGCCTCCGAATACCTGGAAGCAATAGCCACACAGTCAGATAGCATAGCTTCCGTGGACATCCAATATGAAAATGTTGAGAAAAAACTAAAAGCCCTTGATACTGCTAAGGGGGCAGGCCCAGATGATATACCTCCACTGTTTATTGCCAGGTGTGCGCCTAGCCTGGCTGTTCCTTTGGTGAAGATATATAACACCTCAATCCGATCTGGTCAATTCCCTAAAGAGTGGAAACAGGCGAAAGTAGTACCGGTCTTCAAGAGTGGAGACCCTTGTGACGTAAAGAACTATAGACCGATATCCATCCTTTCAATTTTCGGTAAAATATTGGAGTCGTTGATTTGCCCACATATTCAATGCTATTTTTCCAAGTTCTTAACCTTTGCGATGTTAACGCCATGCGCAAAGGCCCTATGTCACTTTGGGGGGTCATCTGTGACCGACGAGCCGAGTGGGCGGACGTCACTGTCATAGGTTTTGACGTAAATTTCCTTGAAAACTATACCGATCTCGCTCAAACTTGTACAGAGTGTAGGAGACAGAACAAGAAAGTTATATTATCTCTGTCAAGTATTTAAAACGAATGAATGACGATTCTACAGACGCTGCAGTACTCCCGCGTTCACGCGCCCCCGCGCACGCTTATCAGTAAGCGGTAGTGATTTGTGAAAATGTGTTTTGTGAGTCTTTAAGTGGGAAAACCAACAAAAAAACACCGTTTCGTCGTGAAGGGGTACGTACTTTAGAGTTTTTAATGCATAGGCATTGAATTTAAACACAATTTTTTTTATTTCAACGAACATCGAAAAATTTTATGCACGCGCGCGCGTGTCATGGCCGCCGCGTGGCTCCGGTTAAACAATAATAATCATACGAATGGTATCAAACTGTTGTTATTACGTATGTTTTTACGTTTAGTATTATTGTTATTAAGCAGTTAAATAAAAAATTACCGTAAGGAATTTGCGTAACATTGAAATTAGAAATAAACGAACAATCAACAGCTGACTTTTGACCTCGAATGACCCTTAAATATTTTATTTTGATTGTTGATTTCTGAAATGTATTTGTAAGGCAGCATGCCTTTTTATTGTGCTTATCGATTTGTAAATATCATCTAATTGTAGAATGTGAACTTTTATTTGAAATAAATGCAACAGAATTTACTCTGTGATCCAAAGATTGCCCTTGACCTTTTTAGGCTTATTTTCAAGTGCTTGGTTAATTGTTTTGATTTCTCGTAAACTAAACACTTCTAACAACTGAAACTCTGTATGTGATAAGTATATGCACCAAACTATAGTATAAATTAATAACCTAAGCAAATTAACCTTACAGTGCTCTCGGAATTGAAGTATAAACTCACCCTATTTTTTGTCCGTGCGCTCCGATCGCCTTAATGAAACACGTTTTTGTTAAGGTCGTGGTGTAAAAAAATGTATGGGGAGGTGTGTTCTTTTTATTTATTAATGTGAAATAATGTATACTTACGTAATTAAAATATTAATATTTTGAAATAATGGTACATTTTTTTAATTATAACGACGTTTGTACAATAAACTGGAAAAAAAGTCGAAAGTCGCGATTCCAATTAGATTCTAATTGGAATGAATAAGACATTACACTGCGTTATATTTTTTAATGTTAGCTTGTTTCATAACGATTCCAATGACTTAACTCTATGCAGCTCCCGTACAAAACTTTAGAGATATCGTCATTTTAATCACACGCGCCGACTCCGGAAGTTGCATCCGGAAATAGCGCAGAGAGAGCTTTTGGCGCGCAAAAATGGCCGCCACAGTCAAACGGCGATCACCAGCACGGCTTTATAAAGAACAGATCCACAAGTACAAATCTGGTGTCCTTTGTTGAAGCCGCATGCGAGGCCATGGATAAAGGTATACAGGTTGACGCTGTTTATACGGATTTTAGCAAGGCGTTTGATAAGGTTTCGCATAAACTGCTTGTTGAAAAACTAGCCACATACGGCGTCACTGGTAGTCTGCTAAAGTGGTTTGGTTCTTATCTGGCTGGTCGGGAATTTTATGTGGTTGTTAATGGATTTCGGTCAGGCAGGCATGCAATTGCCTCGGGTGTCCCTCAAGGTTCTCATCTGGGCCCAGTATTATTCATCATATATATAAACGACGTGACATCGTGCTTTCACAATACTAGCATATTCCTTTTTGCAGACGACCTGAAAATTTCAAGCGCCATTAGGTTTCAACAGGACGTAAACCTAATGCAAGAGGATATCGACCGATTATCTGCATGGTGTTATCATAATAAAATCTCGTTGAACAGTGCGAAATGTAGCCACATAAAATTCACCAGGAAAGTAAAAAAAACAGTGAATTCGGCGTACCAAATAAACGGAGTGAACTTGTGCGAGGTGGATGTAGTTCGAGATCTGGGAGTTATCTTGGACTCAAAACTCACATTTATACCACATATTGAGAACATACTCAGTCGATCCCAACGTATGCTTGGATTTGTCATCCGTAATGGAAAGGTATTTCAACGCCCACATACTAAATTAGTCCTCTACAATAGCCTTATAAGAAGCATCCTGGAATACTGCAGTGTGATATGGAGGCCTCACTACGCAACCCACTTGCTGCGGATAGAACGAGTCCAAAAAAGGTTTATACGATACCTAGGGTACTCAAAGGGAAGGCAATTTAAATACCTCTCCTACCTTGAAAAACTAGGCTGCTACAAAATGAGTACCCTGGAAGCTCGAAGGGAGCTCTTGGATTTAAGATTCGCATATAAACTGCTCAATAACACCATTGGCTGCCCACAATTGGTATCTAAGTTCAATTTCAGAGTACCCCGTAGACCACCTCGCAAACCTATAACACCCTTAGCTCCACCTCTCCGCCGTACAGTGTCTGGTGCTAATTCGCCTGTACCCCGCATGTGCAAACTCATAAACGAACGCAGCGACCTGGTTGACCTCCACGTAGACTCAATATCGACTTTTGTTATTAGGCCTAATTTGTAGTATTAGTATCTACATTATACAATTATCTAGAATTTAAGTACATTAATCTTTAAAATTAAATTTATAATTACAAAGAGCATTTTGCATGTGGTGTTTGCCTGTAATTGGTTGTGCAGTAAGATTTAAGACACAATTACTTGTATGTTCCTATCTGTGTAATATCTGTAACAACTGTTGGTGAACCTTAATTAAATAAATAAATAAATAAATTTGACTCATGTTTAAAAAGTAAGTTCAAAGTATGAAACTTATTAGAAATGTTATTAATTTTTACTATAGGTACTTATTTTTTTTTATTAATAAATTGTTAGTGTGATATTTTGATTACGTATATTACCTACTTTTTATTCTAAGAAAGAGGAGAGTTGAAAACCTATCTATATCGCAATTTGGGTTATGATAGGAACGATACGTCGGGTCAGGTTAGGTAGAGGGTTAGGTTCAGAACAAATATTATATTTTTATTCAAGTTCCTAACCTAACTCGTGACCGGGTTAGAATTTCGGGTCAGTTTAGGATTTCGGGTCAGGTTCGGAATAAACCTTTTTCAGTTCAGACTTTTGCCAGGCCACGCTCGAAGTGGTCGAATTCTGGTCGAACCCTATTTAAAAGGTATTCATGGAATCATCGATACAACCAAGAACAAGCTTAGCATAATCAGCCTATAATGTTCCCGCTGCTGGGACACAAGTCCTCTCTGTGAGAAGGAGGGACTTACAAAATTTCTCCTTTTACAGATTGGAGAGATATGGCATTCCCAAATTACAAAAATATAGTTTAGTTATTGTCTCCTTTTTAGGGTTCCGTTGCCAAATGGCAAAAAACGGAACCCTTATAGATTCGCCATGTCTGTCTGTCTGTCTGTCTGTCCGTCTGTCTGTCCGTCCGTATGTCACAGCCACTTTTCTCTGAAAGTATAAGAACTATACTGTTGAAACTTGGTAAGTAGATGTATTCTGTGAACCGCATTAAGATTTTCACACAAAAATAGAAAAAAAACAATAAATTTTGAGGTTCCCCATACTTAGAACTGAAACTAAAAATTTTTTTTTTCGTCAAACCCATACGTGTGGGGTATCTATGGATAGGTCTTCAAAAATGATATTGAGGTTTCTAATATCATTTTTTTCTAAACTGAATAGTTTTCACGAGAGACACTTCCAAAGTGGTAAACTGTGTGTCCCCCCCCCCGTAACTTCTAAAATAAGAGAATGATAAAACAAAAAAAAATATATGATGTACAATACCATGTAAACTTCCACCGAAAATTGGTTTGAACGAGATCTAGTAAGTAGTTTTTTTTTAATACGTCATAAATCGTGAACCGCAATTTACATTTTATTCAATCAACTCAAATATAAAAATAATAAAAAAAAAACATTTAATTTCATAAACATAAACCTTATTCATAAACCCGGATGTTACGGAACCCTCGGTGCGCGAGTCCGACTCGCTCTTGCCCGGTTTTTTATTTTCTCTAACATAGCCTATAATACAGGATGAATTTTCCTTTAGTTTCCCGTTTGTCATTACTTCCCAGAATTCGATCCTTGTAAGCGACACTATCGAATGGTGTACTAATACAGTGTTTTTTTTTTCAAAATCAACGGGTTCGATTCTTGGCTAGAAATGTTGATTTTTCAAAAATCCAATGATGCAGTTTTAGTTTTCATCAAAATCGAGCTCCTTTGAGTACTTTTTGCTATTCCTCATAGTTTAAATTCACCCTGTATAATAGCAGAATAAAAGCTCCTTTGAGTACTTTTTGCTATTCCTCATAGTTTAAATTCACCCTGTATAATAGCAGAATAAAAACTTCATACTGATTTCAGCAACAAAGAGAAGCTTTATTCATTCCGAAATAAATTAAGAACACTACTCAGACTTTCTATTTTATGGGGTCTCGCAAAGAAATGTTATTGTAAACTTTTTACTTTGCGAATAAATATTTCGTTCGAGTTCTTTGTGAAACGGGTTTTCGTCTGTCCCGAATAAAATATTATAACAGAGCGAGTTTATCGTGCGATAAAACTTTGCTTATTGGCTTGTGAAAATTGCTGTGCACTCAATATTTCAACGAACGACCACTCAGGAACGACCTACCTACTATCATCATCATCTGCCTAGCCTTTTCCCAACTATGTTGGGGTCGGCTTCCAGTCGAACCGGATGCAGCTGAATACCAGTATTTTACATGGAGCGACTGCCTATCTGACCTCCACAACCCAGTTACTGGGTAATACGATACCCCTTGGTAAGACTGGTTGTCACTTTCAGGCTTCTGACTACCCGTAACGACTGCCAATGATCCACGAATGACAGCCGGGACCAACGGCTTAACATGCTTTCCGAGGCACGGAGAGGTCACGGTATGTAAAGATGGTCACCCATCCACCGACCAACCGCGGCAAGCGTAGCTTAACCTGATCGATTGATCTGTGCGGCTGTTATTATTTTTCCACGGGCCCGTACGTAACAACGTACCTACCTACTATCACAGGAGGTAAAGTCAGGGCAATAAGGAAATTGATTATGAAATTCACTGCCAACTTAAATCGCCCGTTTAATCAAATTACAATTTTAATTTTTTTAACAGTTGTTAGTCCACGTTCGTAGTCCAGGGACGTTTTATAATGGGACGTTTTTATCGCACACTGGATTTTGAACTCTTGGTTTAGCGCCGAGAGTTGAAATTCAACAGTACCCTTTCCTTACGCTCAAGGGATGGTCTGTTGGATTCACAACGTTCTGCTCAACACCGACAGTTGAAAATCCAGTGCGCGGTAAAAAACGTGGAACGGGCTAACACGGCAAATTGAGCTGTGTCGTTTTGATAAACCATTTACTTCTCTGAAAATATGGTGTAGAAACACGGAGTATAACAAAGTTTAATCTATAAAATCACGACTAATAAGAAACAATTAATTTTATGTAGTTTGTCTGTGTTGTGCCGGCCTTAAAGAATAGCACCACCTCAAACTTCCCGTGGGTGTCGTAAAAGGCGACTAAGGGGCGTACCGGAGAATGGGCAGCAGCGTTCTCTATGCATTCCACCACCATACCATTGCCACCAACCCGCCTGCCAAGCGTGGCGATTATGGCAAAACCCCCCCTTTTGGGGGAGGCCTATGTCCAGCAGTGGACGTCTTTCGGCTGAAATGATGATGATGATGATGAATTTTATGTATTGTCCGTTACCCCCGAGAGTCACACGTCCAGGTATACTCGTAGATTAATTCAAAATAATGAGGTGCTAATTTATAAACGACTAGCCGCACCCGCGGTTTTATCCGCAAACATTTTGATCCCGTGGGAATATCGGGATAAAAAGTAGCCTATAATTGTTAATCCAGGGTGTCAGCTACTTCCGCACCAAATTTTATCAAGTTCCCAACTAGCAAAATAATCCTGGAATGCGATTTTATAATGCTACATGGACTTATAAAGCTCCGATGAAGGTTTTGGTGGTTGCTACTACGCTTTTAACAGCATGAATACATGCTGTTCTTACTCAAGTACGTTGTATCCTATAATTTTTACTTATATTCGTATATAGGATCATATTTCCTGACAAATACAGGATCAAGACTCCTATAAAAGCATGAAATAAGAGTAATTACACTCAAGAGTAATTACTCCGGTAAGTCAGACTTAAATGCGCCTATAAGATAACATCTGCGGGCCATTTAAATCTTAATACTCCTGTAGGAGCATGTACCAGGAAGACATGCACTGAGGAGCAATTGCTCTTGTTATTTTTACTTATAGCCTCATATAAGCTAATATTTTGTGGCCAATATAAGTAAATTAAAGTTAAATTACTGTAAGTCATTTATGTATCTGGTTTGGTTTAACATAAGCTTAGAAGTATCTGTTAAATGGATTTCATATCCACGTTTTAAAAATAAATAATCACCAAGATTATAACAGCAGTCGGTAGGATAAAATGTTCTCTATATATTTTTTTTTAGATTTATCGTATGCCGTTTTAAACCTAGACATATTTATATAGGCATTCCACAGTAGTGTTATTGTCTAAGTAATCTCAAACAATCCTGGTTAAAACCCTTAAGAATCCACTTTTGCTTGTAACGACCAGTACAGTAATCGGTAACAATGGCGAATCTTCTTCGGTTTTGAGATAACCCAATATAGAACCAATATACTTATATTGGTACTATGTCACACTTGGAAATGCTAAAGATACTTATTTTAGCACTATATCACACTTGGAAATGCTTACTAAGAAAATGTCAGCTGCCTTCATAATATTAATTTAATATTAATTAATACTAAAATGTAAATAAGCAAATTTCAAGAGGCGCTTTAAAATTGTAATCAAAACCATGATAGATTTCACAGAAAATTCATGTTCCCCTACGAATAAGCCATAAGACTAACAATTTGACAACAATAACATTTTGTTTTTCTACTATGGTTGACATTAATAAATTCTGATTCATATAAATACTTATCCTCAAGATGTTAAAAATATTTTTTTTACAGAGCACAACAATGTCCGATAAACTCACTTCGACTGTTCACAATATATGAGCTTAAGTAAGCATTTCTAGGCGCTTATTAATCTAATTTTTTACTATAACTTACTTACATTGAGATTAACAGGAGTATTTGCATTGAAGTAATTCAATTACAGGAGCAATATAGGCGTATATGGCATTTCAGCGGTCTAATATAAATACGTTATAAGTAAAAGTAGACTTATAAAGTGGGCCCTTTTCCCGACTTATATGTGGATATAAGTCTCATATAGTCCTCGATAAATGATGGTTCTAGGATAGTATAAAAACCACTTTTTGCTAGTTGGGTTTAGTCCAGCCGTTTGAGCGTGAAGAAGTAACAAACATATAAACACACACACACTCACAAACTTTCACCTTTATGATACGCCTTATTAGTTAGTGTGATGTGATGATGATTTAATTTATAATGTTAAGTGACGTTCAGACGTCAAAAATGTAATGTAACTTTAAGCAACGTTTATGTATAAAGGGGTAAATGAGTACCAACATTTACCCGTATCTAGTTACTAAGGCTTTCATCCCGGGAGTCTCGATCTCGAAAATTTCGAGAGTCTCGATGACTTTTTGGTATTTTCGAGACTCGTGAAAAAAAATTTCAGTCACGGGAATAACGAGACTTTTGAGTCTCTCCGTCTGAAACCACATTAAACGGCTTTTGTTTCTTCCGTGCCCACTACAAAAATGAAAAAACTTCAACAAATAATTTTTTAATTTGCGTTTGTTTAATATTCAAAAAAGAAGCTCTCTGATCCTACTTTACGGCTCATGAAGGAGAGGCGCGAGATGATCCTGCAGTCTTCAGGTGGTGCGCTAAATTACGGGCAACTCAATAGACGGATCTCTAAGTCCTTGAAATACGATCTTCGCCGCTTTAATATAGACCGTATTAAGGACGCGATAGAGCGAAATAAAGACTCCAAAGTCTGTGCTAGAGATCTGTCTATTGGGCTAAGCCAGCTTACGAAACTGAAGACCGATGATGGCAGGATCGTATCCGCCAAACCTGAGCTGTTGAGAGAGATCGAGAGGTTCTATGGACAGTTATACACGGCAACAAGTAACCCTGTTATGAATCTGGCAAACGACCCAAGAGCTAGATTGACCCAACACTATACCGAAGACATCCCGGACGTCAGCCTATACGAGATTAGGATGGCTATGAAGCAGCTCAAAAACAACAAGGCGCCGGGTGATGACGGAATTACGGCCGAGCTCCTGCAGGCCGGCGGAAAACCCATTCTTAAGGCCCTCCAGAAGCTGTTGCAAAACAGCACAGGCATGGAACAGACGTGTGGTGATACTTTTCTTTAAGAAGGGCGACAATGCCTTTCTTAAGAATTATAGGCCCATCTCACTTCTGAGCCATGTCTACAAGCTTTTTTCGAGCGTCATCACGAACCGTCTCGCGCGCAGGTTTGACGATTTCCAGCCTCCCGAACAAGCCGGATTCCGTAAAGGCTTTAGCACCGTAGACCACATACATACGCTGCGACAGGTCATACAAAAGACCGAAGACCTGCCTCTCTGCTTAGCGTTTGTGGACTACGAGAAAGCCTTTGATTCGATCGACTATCAGTACATCGAGGTGCTAAAGTGTCTGTATGAAAACGCCACTATGTCAGTCCGACTACAGGACCAGACCTCGAAACCTATCCTTCTGCAGCGATGTGTGAGACAGGGAGACGTTATCTCTCCGAAACTGTACACCGCTGCACTGGAGGATGACTTAAAGGTTCTGGACTGTAAAGGGGCGGGCATTAAAATCAATGACGAGTACATAAGTCATGGCTGAGACTATGGAGGACCTCAGTACAATGCTCAATGACCGCAGTAGAGCCTCCGAAAGTGTGGGTCTTAACATGAACATGGAAGTCGTGGACGAGTATGTTTACCTAGGACAAACTGTCCAGTTAGGTAGGTCTAACTTCGAGAAAGAGGTCATTCGACGAATCCGACTCGGCTGGGCAGCGTTCGGGAAGCTACGCAACATCTTCTCGTCCCACATACCGCAGTGTCTCAAGACGAAAGTCTTTGACTAGAGCGTGTTGCCAGTGATGACTTGTGGCATTGAAACGTGGTCGCTCACAAGTGGCCTTATAAGAAGGCTAAAAGTCACCCAAAGGGCAATGGAGAGGGTTATGCTTGGAGTTTCCCTGCGTGATCGAATCAGAAATAAGGAGATCCGCAGGAGAACCAAGGTAACCGACATAGCCCGAAGAATTGCCAAACTTAAGTGTCGGTGGGCAGGGGACAATGCTTGCAGAACAGATGGCCGATGGCACAGAATCGGTCGAAGTGGAGGTGCTTGGAGGAGGCCTATGTCCAGCAGTGGACGTCTTTCGGCAGAAATGATGATGATGATGTTTGTTTAATAAAGTACTTCATTAAAATATCTTGTTTTGACTGCCTAATTGCATAGCCTATAAGCAAGAAACCTAGGTTTGACAAAGTTTTTCCCGGGAGTTTAGAGACCACATCGAGTCTCGTTTTTTTATCCCGGGACTCAGTAATGCATCGAGACTGAAAGCCCTACTAGTTACTTTGTTAATAGGACACTAGCTGACCAGGCGAACTTCGTACCGCCCCGCCAGCCGCCCTGCCCCCGCTTTTTACCCGACTGCGCGACGCAAAGGAGTGGTAATGTGTTCATCAGCCTATGTATGTATGTATGTTTATATGTTCCTTTGAAGCACTATACAGACCAAACGCCTGAGCCGATTTTTATGATTCACACGTTAATCGATTCCTCTTAGTCCGGCGAGTGTCACTAAAGACATGACGTTAGTGAAAATTCAATATGGCGACTACTGGACGCCATATTAAATTGTTTTTATTTTATTTTTTTTCAAAACCTATCGGGTGGGGTATTAAAATAAAGGGTTTTAAAAGGTGATTACAAAAATATACAACATATATACTTAAAAGCAATTCGAAGTGACAAATTGTAAAAAACACCTACTAAGAACTAAATCGTCTGCGAAATCTTTCACATTTGTAAACTAAAAAGTTGGAAATAAAAAAGTTATTAAAAAAAATAAAAAACCCGACTGCGGTAAAAAACTTAAAAGAAACTGAAAAGCTAAAAATAAGCCCATTTTAAATTAAATAAAAGTTGGAAGCAGGCGGGACCCATACCATTTTTATTATATTTTCAAATTCAAATGGGTCCCGCCTGCTTCCAACTTTTATTTAATTTAAAATGGGCTTGTTTTTAGCTTTTCAGTTTCTTTTAAGTTTTTTACCGCAGTCGGGTTTTTTATTTTTATAAATAATTTTTTAAATATCTGATATCTTCTAAGATATTCATTTTAATAATATGCTGTAAAGGGCAATTTTGATCTACATGAAATGCACAACGTATCTAATGTATTTAATTGGATAAGGAATTTTACTGTATTGTTTAAAATAGCTTGGTAAATAGCCCATATTTTTAGTAATATGTAAAAGATAAAAATTGTTAATGCTATCCTGAAAAAAATCTATATTTTTAAGATATCCAATTCCGTAGTACATTCATAATTTTGATCTATAAGCCAGCGTTTGCAGTGTAAGCGCACAAAAGTAATGTATGTTACGACATCACATTACAAATCTTTGAATTTCTCGGCGTTTCTCTACTATAATATACATGTATTATACATATAAACCTCCCTCTTAAATCACTTTACTCTATCTACTGCTGAAAACAGCATTAAAAGATCTAAACTTACAGACAACGGGAGCGACTGTGTTTTATACTATGTAGATTATAAGACAACAAAAATCGCTGAAGGACATTATCATTATGGGTGTTAGCATTTATGCTGAGCGATGGCCGTCTTGCGTGTATGTGACGCACGTTTTCTTCCCAACTAGTTTATTTTTGTTTTTTTTTTTTTTTGATGCGTCATTTTTGCCGCAAGTAAACGTATTTTCTGTCTTTCTTTCTTTATCATCACATACAATTTATATCCGCCCACATCTAACTATTTATCTTTGTTAATCACATAACACTTTCCTAATCTTTTTAAAAATCGTGAGGCTTTAAAAAAAATAAAGAAAATTGGTAAAACGGCTACAGTTTAATCGTTCACCGAAACAACTTAAAGAACCTAGTACAGTCGGTGACCAACATTGTCTGACCCACCCAACATTGCCTGACCCACCGGCATAACTTGTCAAGCCATTTTAATCATTATCTTCTTGTCGTTAAAGTTGAAAAGATTTTAAGTAACACGGCCATACTTACTACCTAATCTTTAATTTCGCGTATTTTCAACCAGTCATTGTGGCTTCGCGGTTCGATGCTGGATTCGCGACGAACGACATGTGGGTTCGAAAACACAATCCACCTTATATCAATTTCTTTATAATTTCTTTTTCTTTATCTGTTTTCATTTATGATTTCTACAATATTTCTTGCATTATTATAGAACGACCAATATGATTTTTGCCTAACAACTTTTCTGGAAAACAAGTGGGTAAATAAAAAAAAACTATAAGTCCTCAAATAAGTAGGACGAAGTAAAAGTTTACGTCGCGGGGTAGATGGATAAATAAAATAAATAAATTGATCTAAGTGACAAAAGTCAGTCTACCTAAACTACCTAAACAGTGACTGCGGCGCACAAACATTTCTAAAACGTTTGACGTAAATCGTGAAAAGTATTTTTAATGAATTTGGTGTAATCAAAGCGTCATGTCGGAACTTAATGACTATACAAAACATTGCTGGCTGGATGGTGACGTCCTGTTGCCGACTGTGCGAATTGCCTATCCAAATACAGATATTTACTTCGTGCAAGATAACTGCTCCATCCACCGTGCAGGCATTGTTTGTTTGTGTTGCAAGAATTGGTTAGCTGCTCAAGAAGGTGTAACTGTTATTTACTGGCCATCTAAAACTCCCGATTTGAACCCTATAGAAAACCTATGGGGTTTAATGGTTTTAAATTGGGACACATCCGAAGGGCGAAATAAAAACGATTTGGCTGAGATCGTGTCATCGACATGGGAGCACATGAGAGGAAAAGATTTGTGTTGGAACATGGTGAGCGGTATGCGTAGCCGCTTACAGCAAGTTATAGAGGAGACGGTGCGCCACTTCGCTACTAACTAATCTACTTATAAGTATTTTGAAACACACTATGTAAGTAAATGCTCAATTGAATGAATGCTAAACCATTAAAATGTAAGATTCTGTGGTGATGTTATTGTTATAAATGGAAATGCATTTTTCTATTTAAATAACATGTTGATTCACTACATATACTTAGCTATAAATCTGTAAAACATTTCACAAATTCATTATTTTCTCGCATTTACCTATAGACATCAATGTTTTCTCGATAACACACTTCCAAGCAATTACCATTAGCATGACTTTTTTTAAATGTTTATAAATGGTTAGGTTTGGATATGATATTATAAAATGTATTAATTTAAGAGCATTTACTTACTTTATCTTACTTATGTATATTTTAATGAATTAATAAACATTTTTATTACTTGCAATGATTTTGTTTCATTTCTATACAAACTGCCCATTTAAAAAGATATTTCCCGACTTCGTTCGTTAAAAAAAAGTAAAAAAATAGATAATAATAAAAAACAAAACATTGCTAACAAAAAGCTGTTAGGTTTTTCCTGGTTTCGAACGCAGACAACGACAAATATCGAACTGCCTTAGTGACCACGAGACCAACACAACTGTTGTAATATGTTTTGAAATTCGATCTTAGTTGTGATGACAGACGCAATATTCTAAAGAATTTGAACCGTAACGTATATTTTCCTAAAGTTCATTATCGCACAATCACAACCAGCTATTAAAATGAATCACGGAATTTAGCTATTAACCGTTGACACCTTTAAAATGTTACTGATGCGCGATATTTTTTTTTATTCATCCACCCTCGCCTTGGTTTTTTTTTAGTAATCTTGAAACTCATTAGCCTTTCAACCTTAACAACAACAATATAATGATTAAAATCGCCTAACAACATGATTTATCGAAATGCTTGCACGGAGTATTCCAAATGTTCACGATAAGGTTCAAATTCGCTATCACTCAAGTGGGTCAGATAATGTTGGCCACCGACTGTACCTACAAATTGCCTCATAAAAAATACGAAACTATCTTTTGGAAGGGGCGATTTGGATCAATTCTATTTTTTATGTAAATTTTGACGTTCAAAGGTGCCTTTTATGTGCATTTTTGAAATAAATTATTTGACTTTGACTCTGAACACAAATCTCAACAGTAAACGGAATAAAAATGCAGCGCCAAGGTATCATTATATCGAAGGTCTAAACGATCGAGATAGTATACCTAGTATTGGCGTAATAAGCATTCGAGATAACAAGCGACAAGGTACCGTGTTTCGAGATACAGAATATTTTAAGATCATGAAACTGTGATGTAATGGTATATCGTCGGATCGTCAGCGAAGTAACGAGCCGAGAGGAATGGTACTGAAAATTATATGGGTAGATATTTAAGTATGTAGGGAAGTAGGTTAGGGTACTGAAAATATCCAGTTACTTACAGCCCCGCCATCGAGAGAATGCGTTCCTGAAAGCTGACAATGTGACAATAAATTCTAGTAGCTAATAAAGATCAAATTCGCAAAACACGTATTCGTTTGTATGAAATTGACAGGTGTCGAGAAAACATTCTCTCCTCAGCCACACTGTAGTTGACAACTATCCTAACTATTACTGTTTTTTAGGGTTCCGTAGTTCCTACAAGAAACCCTTATAGTTTCGTCATGTCCGTCTGTCTGTCTGTCTGTCTGTCTGTCTGTCTGTCTGTCTGTCCGAGGTTTTGCTAAGAGACCGTTAGTACTAGAAAGCTGTAATTTTGTAGGAGTGCGTAAGTATATCAATTACGCCGACAATGTGGTAAAATAAAATTTTGGAAAATATTTTTTTAGGGTAGCTCTCCTACATGTGAAGTGGGGATGAATATTTTTTTCGTCGTCTACTCCATCGTGAGGGGTATCGTTGAATAGGTCTTCTAAAATGACTTGGAGGTTACTAAAATAATTTTTCGATTTAATGCTCCATTTACGAAATATTAAACTTTAAAGTGCAAATTTTGGTTTCAGTAGGGCGTATCTAAAACCTTAACTGCGGGCTTGAAAAATCTGGAAAAATTCATGATGATAGTGCATTTTATGAACTTTAAAGAAAAACTATAGCGGTTAAGATAACTTTATTAGTTTAGCGGTAATAGTCGTTGAACTTGGGTTCCGTTGACCCGGCAGCTTCGGCCCTAACGGGCCCCTTGACTAATGCTGACCTCTCTTTGAGGCGCCCGTGGAACACGTACGCGCCGTCCGGCACGGGCCTGGTCCTGATCGGACGGTGAGCTACGTGTGACGCTTATATACAATAGTAAAATACTATACAACTAACTATTTACACTAGGTAAAAAACACTAAGGGCTGATTTTTCAATCGACAGACAATTTTTATTCGTGGAATAATATTGACGTCTGACAGTTTTTGTATGGAAGAACTGTCAAAAATTCAAAATTATTCCTCCGATAAAATTATCTGGCGTTGGAAAAATCAGCCCTAATACAAATATATTTATTACTAGCTGCGCCCCGCGGTTTCACCTGCTTAAATGTCGATCCCGTAGGAATATTGAGATAAAAAGTAACCTATATGTTAATCCAGGGTGACAGATACCTCCATACAAAATTTTATCAAAATTGGTCCAGCCGTTTGAGCGTGAAGAAGTAACAATCATATAAACCCACACACACACACTCACAAACTTTTACCTTTATAATATTAGTGTGAAGTGTGATTATGATGGCGCAGCAAGTAGCGCCATCTAGTTTTGTTACGAAGTTACTGGAATCAACGAAAAGGTCGGATAATTGTGACACTGGCTGGTGACATGACACTGGCTGGTGACATGACACTGGCTGGTGCCAGTCACTCTAGCAGAGCGTCACATCGACGCGAGAGGGTTGCGAGTACGGGTGGCTGTCTTCTGATGACAGAGATGATGTCAGGGGAGCCGTAGTGCACAATCCTGATGATATTAAAGAAGCTGGACCACTAATACGATGACCACATCTCTTAAGGACTGTCCCCCCTGAACTGTTAAAAAATCAATAATAATAATTATTATTATTATTATTTATTGGCATAAAAATATGTACAAACAAAGTGAAGCCCTGACTCCTGCGCTAGGTAACAACACCTGTGTTACAGGAGCCAGTGTCTCCTCCCAATCAGTAGGTTCTGGATTTTATGCATTATATTATACATGGTTTGTATTTACGACAAACAAAATTAAAATAGCTAAATAGTAGTTACATTATTAAATATAATTATTAAATTAAATTAAATTATTAAATGAGTGATTAAAAAAGTTATAAAATACATGATAAAAAGTATCTAATAAAAAATATGCAACTGGTTTAATAGATCGACCTTAAACAGGTGTTGAGGGTGAGTGTGAAGAGTAGAGTGTGTGTCTAATGTGTTGGTGTGCGGAGTGTAGTGGTGTGTGAATGGAGGTTAATGAGGGGATGTGTACATGGGTGATGTGTGATCTTGTTGAATTTGAGTAAATATATACCTATATTAAAATGAATTCTGTTTCACTGTATTCCTGTGTCAGTAGCCATGACTTAGTTTTAGTTTTTTTTTTATAGTTGCGAGTACGGGTGGTTGTCTTCTAATGACAGAGATGATGTCAGGGGAGCCGTATTGCACAATTTTAAATTTTTTAATTCGATTTATAGCAATAGAAATTCAATTGTGTCTCATTAGCCACAGTTGAGCTGCTGCGCACCAAAACAAAAGGATACATAGGCGCCGAAGTGCTCCTCTACATCGCCGACTCAAAAACGACCCACTGAGTCACTGACACATCGCTATCATCCAGAAACGTACCCAGAAGAACGCCATTGCTAATTCTTTGGCCAAAGAATGAGCCAGCCCTCTTGGTCACATGCAGTGTCGACCAGTCGGCGAGAAATTTCCTTGAAATGGAGACGCGCGACATGGGTTTATAAACGACAGTTAGCAGGTAAAATGAAAATAAACACCACTTTTTAATTTTCTTTATTTAGAAAAAGTGTAACTTAAGGCATTTACCTTAAGTTACATTTTTTCTAAATAAAGAAAATTAAATGATAGAGGTAAGAAAATTTGAATTTCGCGGTCTCAACTACCCATTCACCTTAATACAATTAGTGTTCTTCACTATACTATAATTCAGCTTAATTATAATTATTTTTATTCTAACAAATAGCCATTCAGCGGGAAAATAAATAGTTATGGTTTCATTACAATTAGAAATCTTTTAAATAAATTCGGACAAATTGTGAAAAATAAAAATTAATCATCAGTTCACTATTCTTATTAAATCAAATTTCCTCGGACATATGCTTTTAAAACGGAACTATTTTGCGTCCCAAAGCTTTGTTTGGGGACAAAGGGATAGGTGACTGAGAAAAGGGACAGTCCCGTTCAAAACGGAACGTAAGGTCAGTTTAAGTATGACCAACCTTGGAATCAAACCCAGAACCACAAGATTTGCAGTCGTGTTCGCGACCACTAGACCAAAGAATTAGGTACTTACCTACATACATACTAGCAAATTATCAAGAATTGGAAAACTTAGACCACTATTATAAATAACCAGAGCATTTAAATAAACTCTCAAACTGCAGTCTGCTTCCGCAAACAATTTATTGAAGCGCATTAAACTATTTCATTCAACTTTCGCAAGCAACTGCTTAAAATCCATTCCATGATTGATTAACTTGATAACTCTTAGTTTTGTGTAAGAAAATTTATTTCTTTTTACTACGTTAATGTTGAGTTTGGCAAGGAGCCAAGATCTCGAAAGTCCGTGTCTGGCATTTTTGAAACGCCAGGCAAGACTGAATAACATTATCATATCGCAAACTAAAGATGCTACTATGTTTGCATGAGAATTTGCGACTTAAGTTTCCCGACAATAACAATATGGGGCCTGTAAAGCAGATAATATTTTATCAAAGACTTGCACGTAACATAAAAATACATACCTAACTTTTTTTTGCATACGTTCATCTAAAGAGGTTTTATTCAATATGGCAATTCTAAATATTAATAAAGTCTGGCAACTAATAAAGAAGTGTACACTAGTCTTTACGGCTTATATTTTCAAAATAAGAACGTAGGCTGCCACGGATAGCGTAGGCGAGCGTTCGCTACGTTACGTTCAGTCTGTATACAGCCAGCGTCCGATGCGAACCTCTGTACCGGTATCAACCGTCAACAACACGATAAACAGCAAAACTTGGCTGTAAGCAGTTTTCCACAGCCAAACCAAAGAACAAAAAAAAACAAAGTTAAAAAATATTTTCCACATGAATATTGAGACTGTTCTTCTTCGTTCGAATTTCAAATAACTTTATCAGATTTAAAAAGTGCGTTAATTTTATTTTGGTTTTATTAGACGTTGCGCAGTTTTTTCTTCGTGATTGTTTTGTATAAGCTATAGACTGTGGAATTAAGTTGACATAGAGAACGGAACTTTTGTTGTTCGTGGCAGATTGCGAGTGTTTCAGTGGACCCTCAGAACGATTAAGTCGCCTCGTAAAAGGTTTGTGAATTTATTTTTTTAATATTTGAGGATTCATGAAGCCTTTTTTGGGTATTTATTTCAATGAAAATATTTTTTTTATGTTGTGTTTTAGATTTTAAAATGAGCAACGGCTCTTTAAGCAGCTGTTATTATGTTAAACTACAATTTTGCCAAGATACAGCTACTTTTTATATCGTGACTTCGCAGTTGTTACTTATTACTATTTACTGTGTGTAAAAACATAAAAAAGATCAATAGATAAAAAAAAAACTTACGTAAAACCGCATCATACCTATAGGTACGTAATTTTGTAAATCTTATATTTATTTTAAAAAATCTTATATTGGCTTCTATGGAGCGAGGACGAGGACTAAATAAGCCCATTTTTTTCCTTTGGGTACTTTTATCGTATACTAAGTCCTAAAATCAAGACTCCGCTTTAGGACTACACTGACATGAAATACCAAATATTTATATTTTATTATATCTCTTCGTAATGTAACAAAACATTTATCGTTAAAGGGTAAAAAAAGAGATCGCATTTCGTCTTTTTTAACTTTACAAACTTCCCTATTTGACTCAAACTGTCCCCTGACCTGTAACAATTAGTAATACTAAACCAGTTATTTCAATTCCGCATAGCAGGAGAATACAGTTTGAAAGTTTTAACGACTAAAATCTGGTTCAAACCGGTAACTTCCATAATTTCATTATGGCAGCCAAAGCTCGTTCCACCGTCAAAAGACTTCTTTTTTTAAAAATCATCGCTCTTATTTGAATTTTCCGCATACTACAAAGGGAACCGCGAAAAAACGGACGATTTTTTTGACACTTTTTTATTACGTAATCTTCTGTGGTTAGTCTCATTTACTCTGTGCTCTACGTCTGTGTGGTGCCGGACTTAAAGAATACCACCACCCCTTACTTCCCGTGGGTGTCGTAAAAGGCGACTAAGGATCGTACCGGAGAATGGGCAGCAGCGTTCTCTATGTATTCCACCATCATACCATACTGCGATCGCCAACCCGCCTGCCAAGCGTGGCGATTATGGCAAACCCTCCCAAAATTGGGGGAGGCCTATGTCCAGCAGTGGACGTATATCGGCTGAAACGACGACTCTGTGCTCATTTATTCCTACATTTAATGGAGATTTGAATCAAATTTTCTACATTTCTTTTTAACAATATTATATTTTATTCTAAATTGACACTATTGATATTATAATTTAAGTTCGAGGGGTTCGTGGGTAAATAATAACAACTGCAAGAGTGGATCGGAGGTTAAGCTACCCTCGCCTAGGTAGGTCCGTGGATGGGTGAACTTCCGTTACATATCGAGACCCTAGTTGTTAGGGTAGTCAGAAACCCGAAACTCTGATAACCAGGCTCACCAAGGGGTATCGTATTACCCAGTAACTGGGTTGTGAAGGTCAGATATTCTCCCCAGCGAAAGCTCTAGGTAGTGGTGAAGGGTGGACGTTATGGTGGACTGTCTTTTGTAATTTTGACGTTCGAAATGTGCTGATTCTCAGCCTAGTTTGAATAAATGACTTTTGATTTTGATTTAGATAGACGGTCGCTCCATGTAAAATACTGGTATTCAGCTGCATTCATTTAGACTGGAAGCCGACCCCGACGTAGTCAGGAAAAGGCTAGGCAGATGATGATGTTGTTCTTAATCTAAGTTTAATTGCCACTCTAGCAATCAAATAAGAAACACTTAAAAGAACGAACTCTTAGGGTCCATTTAATTATTTATTTACCCCCATTAATGTAAGTAATTGGTCCTAAGCGTCGCCTTAAGACGACCTACGAAACTCGAATAGAATAATTGAGATAGAACATAGAATTAATGATACATCATCTAGCTAGAGGTATAACGTTCATAAAGCTTAAAAATTGGCTGAAATTGTACAATATAACAAGTTTTTAAGCCTGAAAGCTTACTGGCTTAAACTGACTGAAAATAAAACTTTCTAGCCTGCTCTTGTTCTCGCACACTTTCTGTTATTAAAGCTATACAAAATACTAGCTTATGCCCGTGACTTCGCCCGCGTGAAATTTCATCCTCCCCCATTTACCCTCTTAGGGGAGGAATTTCAAAAAACCCTTAGTGGATACCTACTCTTCACAAAGAACACACCCTTCAAATTTCATGTCTCTAGGACCAGCGGTTTAGGTTGTGCGTAATATATCAGTCATATCACTCATATCATAGGATCGGTCGATCGGTAAAAATTTACAGTGGTTAGAAAAGTATATTATAATGCATAGTATTTACCACTTAATCAGAGGAAAATTACATAATTAAGTGTATATCATCATCATCATCATCATCATTTCAGCCGAAAGACGTCCACTGCTGGACATAGGCCTCCCCCAAGCACCTCCACTTCGACCGGTCCTGTGCTTCCCGCATCCAACGGGTTCCTGCGGCCTTCACAAGGTCATCGGTCCACCTTGTGGGAGGCCTTCCAACGCTACGTCTTCCGGTACGCGGTCGCCACTCCAGAACCTTTCGGCCCCATCGGCCATCTGTTCTGCGAGCAATGTGCCCTGCCCACTGCCACTTAAGTTTGGCAATTCTTCGGGCTATGTCGGTTACCTTGGTTCTCCTGCGGATCTCGTCATTCCTGATTCGATCACGCAGGGAAACTCCAAGCATAGCCCTCTCCATTGCCCTTTGGGTGACTTTTAGCCTTCTTATAAGGCCCATTGTGAGCGACCACGTTTCCGTTCCATAAGTCATCACTGGCAACACACACTGGTCAAAGACTTTCGTCTTGAGACACTGCGGTATGTGGGACGAGAAGATATTGCGTAGCTTCCCGAACGCTGCCCAGCCGAGTCGGATTCGTCGATTTACCTCTTTCTCGAAGTTAGACCTACCTAACTGGACGGTTTGTCCTAGGTAAACGTACTCGTCCACGACTTCGAGTGTAGCGTCTCCGATTTTTATGAGAGTGGGTGTTACATGGGCATTTGACATGACCTTCGTTTTGTCCATGTTCATTTTAAGACCCACTCTTTCGGAGGCTCTACTGAGGTCATCGAGCATTGTACTGAGGTCCTCCATAGTCTCAGCCATGACTACGATGTCGTCGGCAAACCGAAGGTGAGTTATGTACTCGCCATTGATGTTGATGCCAGCCCCTTTCCAGTCCAGAACCTTGAAGACATCCTCCAGTGCAGCGGTGAACAGTTTCGGAGAGATAACGTCTCCCTGTCTCACACCTCGCTGCAGAAGGATAGGTTTCGAGGCCTGATCCTGGAGTCTGACTGACATAGTGGCGTTTTCGTACAGACACTTCAGCACTTCGATGTACCGATAGTCGATCTGGCACCGTTGAAGAGACTGCAGCACAGCCCATGTCTCGATCGAATCAAAGGCTTTCTCGTAGTCCACAAACGCTAAGCAGAGAGGCAGGTTATACTCTTCGGTCTTCTGTATAACCTGTCGCAGCGTATGTATGTGGTCTACGGTGCTAAAGCCTTTACGGAATCCGGCTTGTTCGGAAGGCTGGAAGTCGTCGAACCTGCGCGCGAGACGGTTCGTGATGACTCTCGAAAACAGCTTGTAGACATGGCTCAGGAGTGAGATGGGCCTATAATTCTTAAGGAGGGCATTATCGCCCTTCTTAAAGAAAAGTATCACCACACCCCTGTTCCATGCCTGTGGTGTTTTGCCCTCGAGTATGACGGAACCAAACAGCTTCTGAAGGGCCTTCAGGACGGGTTTTCCGCCAGCCTTCAGCAACTCGGCCGTAATTCCGTCATCACCCGGTGCCTTGTTGTTTTTGAGCTGCTTCAGAGCCATCCTAATCTCGTACAGGCTGACGTCCGGGATGTCTTCGGTATAGTGCCGGGTCAATCTAGCTCTTGGGTCGTTTGCCAGATTCATAGCGGGGTTATTTGTTGAAGTGTATAACTGTCCATAGAACCTCTCGATCTCTCTCAACAGCTCAGGTTTGTCGGATACGATCCTGCCATCATCGGTCTTCAGTCTCGTAAGCTGGCTCTGCCCAATAGACAGATCTCTAGCAAAGACCTTGGAGCCTTTATTTCGCTCTATCGCGTCCTTAATACGATCTGTATTAAAACGGCGAAGATCGCTTTTCAAGGCCTTAGAGATCCGTCTATTGAGTTGCCGGTAATTTAGCGCATCATCCGTAGACTGCAGGATCATATCGCGCCTCTCCTTCATGAGCCGCAAAGTAGGATCAGAGAGCTTCTTTTTTGAATTCGTACGGCGGGCCTGGAAGATCTTAGACCCGACCGTATGGACAGTTTCCACGAACCCATCGTTATAATCGTCCACGGAGCTCCCTAGGCATTCGAAACGATTCTGGAGTTCGAGCTGAAAGCTCTCGGGGTTTTGGATCTGGATCGGTGCTGGACGGAGCGTAGACTTCATCAGTCGAGATCTTTCCAGCTTGATATTTAAGTTCAATGTGCCTCTTACCATACGGTGATCACTTCCGGTTTTCACCGCGTTGATCACAGAGACATCATTGAATACTTGCTTCTTCGTCGACATAATGAAGTCAATCTCATTTTTAGTTGCACCATCCGGGCTCTGCCAGGTCCACTTTCTATGCTCACGTTTTCTGAAGAAGGAATTCATCATAAAGAGGCCTTCCTTCTCCATAAAACTGGCCAGTAGGTGGCCGCGGTGGTTCCGGCATCCAACTCCAAATTGCCCCACTCGCAGCTCATCATCGTTACGTTGACCCAGTTTCGCGTTGAAGTCCCCCATGACAACGGTAAAGTGAGTTTTAGAGCCATGCATGGCTCTGGAAATATCCTCATACATGGTCTCCACCTCATCGTCGGGGTGTGACGAGGTCGGGGCGTAAACCTGTACGACCTTCAGCGAATACCTTTCGGATATTCTGAGTATAAGGTACGCCACCCTGGTCGACACACTCTCGATCTTCACCACGTTGCTCACAAGGGACTTATGGACGATAAACCCGACACCACCTTGGGACTGCTGGTTGCCCTCCCGGAAATAGAGCAAGTTTCCGGATTTGAGGATTATCGAGTCCTCCCCCTCTCTTCGGACTTCAGATAACCCCACTATACTCCATCGTATCTTGCTCAATTCTTCCTCGAGTTCGGTGATCTTCTCGTCGGTCCGGAGTGTACGCGTGTTGTATGTTGCCAGGTCCAGTTTTCGGTGATTGTGGTAGCCGGATCTCTTCCGGGGATTCTTAGCACCCCTTGCCTCACCGTGGCCTTGGCCGCTACCGTAACCAAGGGTAGGCGGGCCGCCGGGTACTAGGGGCCTAGTGATTGTGCTTGTCATTCTTGGGGGGGTTTTGCCATAATCGCCACGCTTGGCAGGCGGGTTGGCGATCGCAGTATAGTATGGTGGTGGAATTCATAGAGAACGCTGCTGCCCATTCTCCGGTACGACCCTTAGTCGCCTTTTACGACACCCACGGGAAGTATGGGGTGGTGCAATTCTTTAAGTCCGACACCACACGGACCGGACGGAAGTGTATATAGTAAAAGGCAAAAAGAGAGATAGAAAGAGATAATAAAAGTACCTACAAAAAAAAGTACCTATGAACTGATTTACATCCGTCACCTCACATATTGGGTCCAGTTGAAAATCAGCGTCAGGCACTAGTTGTCTGGCATTTTTGCTGAACTGGGCCTTTTTGGCGCAGCCGTGAGGCACACTTTCCTGCTAATTTCTTACATCAGACTTTACACAAACAAACAAGAGCAGTAGAATATGCTATTCAATGGAATCTAGTTTAAGATGGGTAACTGATACTAGCCGAATAGTCGACATCGGCTCAGCTACCAAAAACAACCGGTGAACTGCGAGTCAGACTCGCGCACCGAGGACAGAACTACAAATTTACGGTTTTTGGATTGTTTCCTTTACTTGTGCTTCACGACATTACATCTTGCCAAATTTCATGATTCTAGGCCAACGGGAAGTACCCTATGGGTTTTGATTGCCTTACGAGTGTCAAAATATGCAGTATAAACCGAACATAAACGCCCGTATCTTTTGAAAGCGTTGATTTAGAAGTTTATTTTTTTCACTGCTTCAAGGGATTGCAGCCTTGAGTATTTGATATTAATTTCAACTTGATAACTCTACGTGTTCTTGAGAAAAAGAAAAGGTCTTGACAGACGGACAGCCGGACGGAAAACGAAGTGATCTTATAACGGAAAAAGAAAAACAGAATCTTGAGAACAGAATTTTGAGGTACGGAACCCCAAAAAAGAAAAAAACACCGCTTAAAATAATTTATTAATTACCTCTTATTATTAAATTAATTAAATTAAATTATTAAATTAATATTAAATTAATTAATTACCTTTAGATATTTATGCTGATTTTTGACGTCAGATAATAATGGATCAATCATGAAATCAGATATTATTGCCAAGCTGTCCAATTTATGTTCATAATAGTACGAAAAGAAAATCTCGGGCTGGAAAAACCATGCTGTTTTCCGTAAAAGTAAATGTTTATCGATATAACTAATACAATTATTGTTATCGATAGTCCTGATATGAAAATCTGGGTCACTGATTTCCGTTGTAAAATATTTTTATTGATAGGATAAAAATTTTATTGATAGATTAAAGTTACGAATAGTTCTAATAGGAAAATGGCGATCGTTTACAAAATTGTATAGTACGATACCTACTAGGTAAAATCAATTCGGGAATATTAAATTCTTAACTCACATAATTTTCTTTGGACAATGAACTTTATTGATGTATAAAATGATTGAAGAAAATTAACTTTTTTTCGGCTATATGTGACGCTATTACAGTTTTTTCCTTCCATTCCCAATACTGAAATGTGAAGATTAGTAAAGAATTTATTGTAAGGTTTCTGTCAGCAAAAAACCTTACATTTAAATTACTTTTTCTTTTCCTTTTTTTATTATATACTTGTATGTAATTGTATATTTTAGTGTAAATTGTGAAATAGGTTGTGTGTAAGAATTAATTAATTATTGTCAAAAGAACATTTTACATTTTCTTTTAATTATTTTATTGTTCGGTTTGATTATGGTTTAATTTTGCCTGAAAATGTAAGTACGTAGGTAGAAACTACCAATCTGAAATATAACAAGCTTCAAGAATTTCACCAAGTATGGAGAAATTATATACTTAATTTGAAATCATAAAAAATCTCTAGTTTTTTTTCTTTTAATTAATTTATGAATTTTGATACTCGCATATCTACGAAAATATCGAGATGATTTCGGCTTCAGTTTGAAACGTCGACACTGGTATTGTTTTCTTTTTTCAATATTATTGTAAAGATAGCTTCCGTTTATTCCTAGGTAGTTATTGTAACTTTTCTATAACTTGCAATATTTCTATAACTTCTCCGTAAATAAAAAAAAAAACTGTTTTTCACAGAAGAGTTTCAAAGGAAATCAGGCTAACAAGGCGGCTCATTAGTCATTTTGTACATTGGTACGATTTGCTTTGTAACTGCGCGATGAAAAGATTATATTAAAAGATAAAAAATAGCATAAAAACAAACCGTTTATAAAGCAACGAGTGTCTGGTTTAAATATTATAGATATAATAAGTAAACATGACTTACTACACTCGAATAAAAAAGACCGAAAAAAACCTTTTTACCTTCTTTTGTGATGAAGCGCCACAAAAGTGCTTTGATTGCAATGCTACCTAAATAGATCGATCCAGAAAAATTTGCTGATTCCGAATATGTATGTAACTCAATATACATAATTTGGCGGTTAAGTAATTTTGCCTTTACAGTGACGATATGCTCATTTATGATTACAACTCGACCAAGCTAAGTTTGCACCTCGCGTCGATTACGTCACACTGACGCTTAGGTACGGTCTGCAAAAAAGGATTCGCTATGACTTAAAAAAAGTAAACAAATGTTTGTTAGATTTTACTTTGCATTTATTGGCGATCGCGGGAAGGTGAGCGGGGAAGCGGGCGGGGCGCCGCATTCCAACGAGGTGCAAACTTAGCTTGGTCGAGTTGTACTTATTTACGCTCGCTTTAAATAACAACCAGTAAATAAGGCTTATGTCATATAATTCGCGTTTTTCATTCAGGGGTTTATTTAAGAACGTGGCTTAAAGCGTTAACGTTGCGTTAGGATTCGCGACTGTTTAACCATACTTTTTTGACGATTAAACATCTCTTAACTTACAACAACATTTATAAATAAAGGGTTCTTTGTTATTTTTTTTATTTTAGTACCAAAAAGATAGTAAGTGATTCTATCTTGTACCTACAAGATAGAATCACTTACTATCTCTTTGGTACTAAAATTAAAAAAAATTAGGTACCTACCTAAAGCCATGGAATCACACATATGTACATAAACACGTGCAATTAAAAAAATGGACGTCAGGTTTTTATCAATATTTTAATATCACTTCCAAAAAGTGAAGTACCAATAACACTCTAACATGACAACGTTCCATTTTTAGATAGCGCATCATATCACATCAAACATGGTGTAATTGGAAGTTCTTCTCTCGTTTGTATCTTTTGATAAAAGAATGAAAAGATAGCGGATAATATTTTGCAAATAAAATAAGCTGCTCAGCTGTTCGAGAATAAAAGATAAGGCGGTTGGGACGACCTTTTGTTATCTTTTCTGAGATTTTCTACAGTCACCGGGACCACTTGGTAATAGTAGCATTGTATTTGGTATATTGGCGTGGCTAGCAGAGATAAATGGCAAAATTACCTATTTAATTTAATATTCTGTGTCTCATGATTGATGAAAAAAAATTTGATGTTACACAATTTAAAAAAAAATAAAACTGTTATTAATTGAAAAATGAATTTCTAAATGATAAATTAATGTAGACTTATGTATTTATTTGACTGGAGAAACAAATTTTAATTGAATATTGTGACTAATTGTAATTCATGATTATTTATTTATGCACCGACTGTAGAAATTATTCCATATTGTTTTTATTTAGCATGCAACTATATTTGTACGCTAACGCAGCTATGCACTTTAATTTAAGAACTGTATTCACTACCTATGTTACACAAATAAAAAATGATTATGATTATGATGTTAATTACTTTGCATACCTAACTCATCATCTGCCTAGCCTTTTCCCAACTATGTTGTGGTCGGCTTCTGGTCTAACCGGATGCAGCTGAATACTAGTATTTTACATGGAGCGACTGCCTATCTGACCTCCACAACCAGTTACTGGGTAATACGATACCCCTTGGTAAGACTGCTTGTCAGATTTTCGGGCTTCTGACTACCCGTAACGACAGTCAAAGATCCACGAATGACAGCCGGGACCAACGGCTTAACGTGCTTTCCGAGGCACGGAGGGGTCTCGGTATGTAAAGATGGTCTATGCATCATGTTCGTGAACGGGCGCCGTCAGTTGGGGCTGGTCATCACTCAGCTGCCTCGGCTTATCACTTAGCCGCCTGGGCTTATTTTAATTGTTTTAATTTTGGATTGTTGTTTTGTTACTATTTGTTGTATTCTGGACGCTCTTAACGCGGACATCTTTTTATTTTTTTTACATCGTTCTCACATTATATAATCATAAATTCAAAAGAAATGATGTAACAAATGTTTTTGTAAAATGTAATTTAAAAAGAGTGTCCATGGAGTTTCTTGCCCGTTCTTCTCCATAGGTACCTACGCTTTGGAATGGGCAACTAGCTTCATATTTTATGACTGACCGACTTCTTGACAATTCAAAAGTGCCTGTTAAAGGTTTAATTGGAATAAATGCTTTGAGTTTGAGTTTGAGTTTGAGTTTATTTTTAATTATTTTATTTTTGGATTGTTGTTTTCTTACTATTTGCTGTACTCTGGACGCTCTTAACGCGTACGTATTTTTTACATCGTTCTCACATATAATTCTAAATTCAACATTAATGATGTAACTAATATTTTTGTAAAAATATAATTTAAAAGAGTGTCCATGGAGTTTCTTGCCCGTTCTTCTCCATAGGTACCTACGCTTTGGAATGGGCAACTAGCTTCATATTTTCTGACTGACCGACTTCTTGACAATTCAAAAGTGCCTGTAAATGGTTTAATTGAAATAAATGGTTTGAGTTTGAGTTTGAGGTCACCCATCCATAGACTAACCGCGGCAAGCGTAGCTTAACCTGATCGATTGGCCTGTGCGGCTGTTATTATTTAACCCCTCATTGAATCGAATTAAGTTTTTCTAACTGAATAGAAAGATGTGCTGCTGGGGAATTTGTTGCGCCACTTCTTCTTACCAGATAAAGCACTAAGCAGTGGTACAGGGTGGGCGTTTTGGGCGATTGTTTTATATAATTTTGACATTCGAAAAATGTTGATTCTCAGCCTAATTTGAATTAATGACTTTTGTTTTGGAATGTTTGAAATAATGTACTTACTTAATAAAAAATGTGTTAAGTTTTCATTGCGCTGCAGGGCAATGGTTTTCTCGGCATCTACAATAAAGTGAAGACAAGAGCTCATCTGTAAATTTTATAAATTAAAGTCACTTTTCGTGACTGTCTTTGGCCGCTTGTATACGTCCGTTTTTCGTCCGGTGTCCCTTGCACCGAGGGGAGGTGGCGTTGCATCCGGCGTAACTTTTTCGCCGGACCTGTGTCCGATGCATGTGCATATATTCATTATAAACCATACACCACCGCGAATCCGGTGAAAAAAAAAATGGTCCGTTGTCCGGTGAAAAAACGGACGTACACAAGCGGACTTTGACCGCGTTGTTTTCTAACACGCAACGGATTTTGATGCGCTTATCAACAATTTTGAAAGAAATTATTCGTAACGGTTTATTGGTAAAATACATTTTTATATTAAAACGACATAATAATTATTAATTCATCGTGATATTCAGCGAGACCGTAATAATTTTTATTGAAGCAGTTCCGGTTCTGGGCCGTATTAAAAACATTTTACTGACAGCTTCCTGAACGTCGTTAAAGATGATTACAAAATAAACATTCAAACATTTTGATTATTTTATATTATTAATTTAATAATCTTTACTTTTATATATATACCTATAGGTATTTCTTTTATTTTATCTTTGAAAAAATCAAAGAAATATCTTATTGTTTTTTTATAATATTTTTTTCAAAATTAATAAGTAAAACAATACGAAAATTCAGAACAAGAAATAAGATGCTAAGTGAAAGATTTCCCAGCGTAACCGCGTTGTTCTTTGAAACATTGCAACGGATTTACGATAATAAATGCGGTTTTCACCATAATTTAGAGAATTTATTACGACAGGTTTATGTGTATAACACCTACATTTACATTAAACTAACACATAAGAAATAAATCTCGCTGTTTTGGCAAGTCATAAAAACCGTGTAAAACAGAGGCGAGTCGCTAGTTTCAAATAAATCACAGACCAATATCGAGCTAACATTATAAGGGGCAACACGCAATAACTCAATGAGCAAAATAGCCCAATTACTATAGCCCCAACTTATTTTACACGACAATGGCGCCGATTCTGTTGTTCACAAACTATACTAAATTTAAGTCCAGGCATCTATTTCTTTCTATTTAATTATGAAAAGGACAGAAGATAAATATTAGTTTAGTTCTGTCAAATTAGACAGCGCCTGACGTAAATTGACGCGTTTTAATAGCCAATTTTTTAATCTCGTCTAAAGCTGTTAGTTTGTGAACAACAGAATCAGCGCCAATGCCAAATGAACTCGCACTTTGACTGATTTAAGGCTCCTTCAAACAGGCGCGAAACGCCATAAAATCGCGCGCGACACAAAGGCACCGCTTGTTGCGCGACTTGCGGTGCCTTTGTGTCGCGCGCGATTATATCGCGTTTCGCGCCTGTGTGTACGAGCATTTACTGTATGGTGTGGTTTGTGTAGCTAAGACACATCAAATAAGGATATGAATTACAGTAATGTAGCATTATTAATAGTACTGCATCCTAATTGCGTAACACAATATCAACCTCAATCTGAATAATTTTTGAAGGATATTGCTAATCCATGGCTTCATATGTTCGAAACATTTGTCTGCTCAACAACGTAAATGACGCAATGAATATTGTCAAAATGAAAGCCATTGCTACTGATACTGCGTTACACAATTATCCCACTATTTTGTAATTTGTGTTAAGAGCGTTTACGCCGTACGGCATTTCATACAAACTTTCAAGCCCTTGTATTTCGAAATGAATGTACCGATTTTAATGAAACTTCATACGCTTAAGCAGGATACAGAGGTCTTAAAAGTTAGTAGAGAACATTTTCGATGTGTCTTATTTAAAAAAAAATAACTGGAAATCTCTGTTTCTATGGACAATTTAAAATCAGTCTAATTTGGCTGTAAAATTATTTTTCGAAAATTATCTCTACTAACTTTTTAGACCTTTGTATCCTGCATATGCGTATAAAGTTGAATTATTACTTATTATTTTATATTAGATTCAATGCACTTTGGTCTACCGCGTTAGCCGTGTATATTCAAACATTTCATTAACATTTTAACACTAGGAACAGTTTGAGAGCGATTCAACAAATAGTTTTCATCATAAACATCAACACCTCGCTACCCCCGACATATATTGATCCGGCTCGAAGGACCAAAATATGTCGGGATACGTAGCGAGGTGTAGCATTGAATCTAATATAAATTAATAAGTAGTAAAATTAGGTCAACGCGTCACGCCGATATTGCTTACTAAGATGTTCGGTGAAACTCCGAACACTATCCGATTACGTAACTATTCAGAAGTGCCAGTAAATGGAATATTGTGACGTTCCTACAAAATATATAGGTAACACATTTTTAGACCTCGAAACAAATTCAGAAGCTCCGCCTCATAAAGAATGCTTGCTCCTATGAGGTACAGTCTGGGAAAATAATTGTCAGGCTAATTTACGCCTTACGACAATTTGCCGTGTTAAAGCCTTTTCCTACTTTCAAAGAATGACAGTTGAAATTTGAATATACGGAAAGTTTAAGTTTGTGGCCAAATTAATGAACAATTAATTTGCCCTGACTTTACATGAGACCAATAGGGTATGCGGCAAGATGTGGGTGAAATACACACCTCTGCCTGAACCTTCAGGCAAAATGGGCGTGATGTTTTTTTGGTCATGTAATTAATGAAACATCGAACCAAAGTAACAAAAAACACAAAAATGTGTGTTTAAATATTATCGTCTTTCCACGAAATACGCTACAACGTATTTCTCCGCCCTGGCATAATCTATATATATACAAAGGAAAATCTGACATTGATATTCAGTCTATTTAAAGTTCAAGTTATTGGAAGATACTTTGCGTGCAATTGACTTACTCTGACAATCTCTTGTAGTAATCTGTAGCTGAAAGGACGACATAAATCTTATTTTCGTTCTCTTTTTATCTTTCCACTTTTTTCACACGACGATGTCATATTAGATACTTTACGGAAAAAAGTTGCGATATCACGTCAACATTCCACTGTTCATACAATAAAAAAACCCCGGGCAAGAGCGAGTCGGACTCGCGCATCGAGGGTACCATACCATCATATGTTTTTAAATTTTCATCGGCGAGGCCTATACGAGTATTCATCTTAACACTGAGCACTGCGGTGTAGAATATTGCAGTTTTATATCAGCGCCATCTCTTGACCGATAGTGGAACTAATGTAACTTTTGTTGATGACTTATGAAAAAGAGACTACTATTTAGAGACTTCATTTTATTTTTTCTGTAATCTTTACATAAACTTCTATCACATTGAATTTTTATCAGATTTTTCTGAACGGTATTTTTTTTATACTTTCTTTTATATATTATACACTCTTTTTATTTTACCCCAAGTTCTGATACTAGGTAATTAAAATGTAATTAAAATAATTAAAATGTATGACTAAATAAAATATATGATTAAATAAAATATGTATTAATAAACCTACGTAAATCATAAGTAGTACAAAATACGGGCGTATAGTTCAAAATGTCTTATAGGTAGGAACTTAAGCCATATTTTATTTCCTCGATTGTAGTTAATACTCATTAATACTTTTTTTTTATATAGTAGGTACTTTTGATCTCGGTAGTACGACGTAGTCGCGGGCAAAAGCTAGTAAATAAAACAAAACTATGCCTACTTTGTACAACATGAACCTATAATTGCTTACGTTATCTACCGGTGCTCCAAACATGTTCATTTGGAAACGAAATACTACGTCTGAACGCGTTTACACCTAAACAAATCCCGGGCACAAATTCGAGGTGCCGACTAATAGTCGGACACCTGTGCTTAACTCACCGAATGCCGTAATTAGAGACACAATAGAAAGACAATTGCTTATGTCGAACTGTGTAACTTAAGACATTCAAAAGGTTAAGTGCAAAAACATGTATCGCGCCCTAGTGCGAAGGGCTTTGCTTATAACCTCAAAAATATTTGACAAAAATGTTAAAAATCTGAGTCAAAACCTGTCACATTACATACGATTAGATACGTTTTTAATTCCAAAATTAACAAATGTCAAGTAAAGCGTACACTTCGCACGATAAGCTGATTCCGCGTGTTAAGCTATTAGTCTTTGACTATTAGACATGTGACATCCCCCATCCCGCAATTGGCCCGCGTGGTGGATTACGGCCTACTCCCTCTCATAGAAAGGTGGCCTGTTTCCCAGTAATGGAAACATTAAAGACTGCTTTGACTATTAAAAAAACTGGCCAAGTGCGGACTCGCACACGAAGGGTTCCGTACCACAAGGCAAAAACGCCGAAAAAAAACATGTTTTTGTATGGGAGCCCCCATTAAATATTTATTTTATTTTAATTTTATTATTTATTATTAAAGTTAAAATACAACTGAGAAT
The DNA here is from genome assembly GCA_916614155.1 of Mesoligia furuncula. Lineage (NCBI taxonomy): Eukaryota > Metazoa > Arthropoda > Insecta > Lepidoptera > Noctuidae > Mesoligia > Mesoligia furuncula. The sequence goes on from OU744808.1 coordinate 6,245,358, forward strand.
TTTGTGAATATTTCAAGTGCCTACTTGTTGCCATTTTTGATATCGAGCAAAAAAGGGCAAAAAAATCGCGTTTGTTGTATGGGAGCCCCCCTTAAATATTAAATTCATTTTGTTTTTAGTATTTGTTGTTATAGCGGCAACAGAAATACATAATTTGTGAAAATTTCAACAGTCTAGCTATCGCGGTTCTTGAGATACAGCCTGGTGACAGACAGACGGACAGACGGACAGACGGGCAGACGGCCAGACGGACAGACAGCGAAGTCTTAGTAATAGGGTTCCGTTTTTACCCTTTGGGTACGGAACCCTAAAAATGAGTTATTCCATTCTTGCACCAAAATAAAAGATGCCCATCGACGTTCAGTAGAAGGTTCTATCTATACTTATACTTACTAATAATAAGCTAAAGAGTTTGTTTGTTTAAACGCGCTAATCTCTGGAACGACCAATCGGATTTGAAAATTTTTTGCCAAGGGAGCAAACAACTACATATTATTTTGAAGGCGAGAGAGGCTTAAAATAGTGTTGCTCCCGAGGAGGACTTTTTACTTTTTATCCCCCTTTATGAAAAATTATTTTTAACAGATTGTAGTAGCTTGATGTGCTGGTGTCTGTACATTTTAACGGAGAAATACTTCAAAGAAAAAATACTTCACGGTGTTAGTCCTCAAGGCTTAATTTCTACGAAAATAGGATGAGAACCGTTCAGTTGTTTACTGGAAGTTGGCAAACGTTTTACTGCGCTGTAAAACTGTTAAGAGTGAGTTAAGAGTTTCAAGAGAGGGATTGAGAAACGGATGTCAAAATATTTACTGGTTTCGTGCAAGTTTTATTAGGCTAGTCGGTTTTATGAATTTGTGAAGCGTTTTTTAGATGCTCGTTACTAAGGATACTGAATACTTGATATTGGCAAAAATAGCAGTGGCCGTTTTACGTAAGAAGTCTCGTAGATGGCAGCCCTACAGGCGTGCGACGGAGACATAAGTCCTTATTTATACAGGGTTATTGGTAAAACATTAACAACCTCTTAAGAGGTCATTGTACTCATCATTATGAACAACTTTTACTATGGGACCAAATCTGAAATCACGAAAAAAAAATCAGCTGTTCTCTACATTTATGTCCGTATAACTCGTCAAAATGTAGGGAACAGCTGATTTTTTTTCGCGATTTCAGGTTTGGTCCCATAGTAAAAGTTCTTCATAATGATGAGTACAATGACCTCTTAAGAGGTTGTTAATGTTTTACCAATAACCCTGTATATTTATCTCAACGTCATTTTACAGTCAGAATGTTGTAATTGTGTAACATTTTATCAGTAGGAATGGCTATCATTTTGACAGTTCAACAACATTCATTGCGTTATTTACGTTATTGAGCAGATACATTTTTCGAACATATGAAGCAATGCATTAGCAATATCCTTCAAAATGATTGTTCAGATTGAAATTGATAGTGTGTTCCGCAATAAGGGTGCTGGTTAATAAAATACACAATCACACTAATATTACAAAGGCGAAAGTTTGTGAGTGTGTGTGTGTTTATATGTTTGTCACTTCTTCACGCTCAAACGGCTGGAACAGTTTTGATAAAAATCTTTGTGGAGGCAGCTGACACCCTGGATTAACATGTAGGCTACTTTTTATCCCGATATTCCACGGATCGACATTTACGCGGGTGAAACCACGAGACGCAGCTAGTTTTAAATAAAGAAAGGTATGTGAGTTCTAACCTTTGCAATGTTGACGCCATGCGGAAAGGCCCTATGTCACTTTGGGGGGTCATCTGTGACCGACGAGCCGAGTGGGCGGACGTCACTGTCATAGGTTTTGACGTAAATTTCCTTGAAAACTATACCGATCTCGCTCAAACTTGTACAGAGTGTAGGATACAGAACAAGAAAGTTATATTATCTCTGTCAAGTATTTAAAACGAATGAATGACGATTCTACAGACGCTGCAGTACTCCCGCGTTCACGCGCCCCCGCGCACGCTTATCAGTAAGCGGTAGTGATTTGTGAAAATGTGTTTTGTGAGTGTTTAAGTGGGAAAACCAACAAAAAAACACCGTTTCGTCGTGAAGGGGTACGTACTTTAGAGTTTTTAATGCATAGACATTGAATTTAAACACAATTTTTTTAATTTCAACGAACATCGAAAAATTTTATGCACGCGCGCGCGTGTCATGGCCGCCGCGTGGCTCCGGTTAAACAATAATAATTATACGAATGGTATCAAACTGTTGTTATTACGTATGTTTTTACGTTTAGTATTATTGTTATTAAGCAGTTAATTAAAAAATTACCGTAAGGAATTTGCGTAACATTGAAATTAGAAATAAACGAACAATCAACAGCTGACTTTTGACCTCGAATGACCCTTAAATATTTTATTTTGATTGTTGATTTCTGAAATGTATTTGTAAGGCAGCATGCCTTTTTATTGTGCTTATCGATTTGTAAATATCATCTAATTGTAGAATGTGAACTTTTATTTGAAATAAATGCAACAGAATTTACTCTGTGATCCAAAGATTGCCCTTGACCTTTTTAGGCTTATTTTCAAGTGCTTGGTTAATTGTTTTGATTTCTCGTAAACTAAACACTTCTAACAACTGAAACTCTGTATGTGATAAGTATATGTACCAAACTATAGTATAAGTTAATAACCTAAGCAAATTAACCTTACAGTGCTCTCGGAATTGAAGTATAAACTCACCCTATTTTTTGTCCGTGCGCTCCGATCGCCTTAATGAAACACGTTTTTGTTAAGGTCGTGGTGTGAAAAAAATGTATGGGGAGGTGTGTTCTTTTTATTTATTAATGTGAAATAATGTATACTTACGTAATTAAAATATTAATATTTTGAAATAATGGTACATTTTTTTAATTATAACGACGTTTGTACAATAAACTGGAAAAAAAGTCGAAAGTCGCGATTCCAATTAGATTCTAATTGGAATGAATAATACATTACACTGCGTTATATTTTTTAATGTTAGCTTGTTTCATAACGATTCAAATGACGTAACTCTATGCAGCTCCCGTACAAAACTTTAGAGATATCGTCATTTTAATCACACGCGCCGACTCCGGAAGTTCCATCTGGAAATAGCGCACAGAGAGCTTTTGGCGCGCAAAAATGGCCGCCACAGGCAAATATTGTAGGATTGTTGCTAACTCATCTAAATCAGCTGCCTGCCCTTTCCCAACTATTTTGGGGTCAGCTTCTAGTCTAACCGGATGCAACTCGATATTTTATATGGAGCGACTGCCTATCTGACCACAACCCCGTTACTGGGTAATACGATACTCCTTGGTAAGACTGGTTGTCAAAGATTTACGAATGACAGCCGGTACCAACGGCTTAACGTGCTTTCAGAGGCACGGAGCGGTCTTGGTATGTGAAGATGGTCACCCAATCACGGACCAACCGCGACAAGCGTAGCTTAAAATTATCGATCGACCTGTGTGGCTGTGAACTCTGCCACTGGAATGGGAATGTTGCTAACTATATAATAAAAAATATAATCTAATCTAACTAGCCTGTCCTGTCCCACTGCAGGGCAAATAGCTTCCTCTCCCTTTTCCACACAATTCTGTCTTGAGCTAGTGCCGGCCAGTCCCTACGGTAGGAGTCAAGCTCGTACCGCCATCTTCTTCTCGGCCTGCCGCGATGGTGTCGTGCGTTTAGTGGGACCCAATCGGTGGTTCTCTTAGCCTAATTGCCATCTGACATGCAGCAAACATGTCCGGCCCAGTCCCACTTAAGTTTAGCGGTTTTTTGGGTAACGTCTGTTATCTTTGTTTTGGCGCGCAGTATTGTGTTCCTTATACGGTCAGAAATTCGAACCCCTAGGATACTGCGCTCCATGGCTCGCTGGCAAACCTCGAATCTGGACCTCTGCTGAAGTGTCAAAGAACAGGTTTGAGCACCATCTGTGAGAATGGGGAGAATACACATGTCCATAATTCTCCTTTTGAGACATAGCGGTAGATCGCCTTCTAGAAGGACTTTCTTTGACCAATATCTCCTCCAGGCGCTCTCGGTGCGTCGAGCAACTTCTTTGTCTTGTCGCGCCTGAAAGGATATAATAAAAAATAGTTCGTCTTATTGCCGCGGGACTTCTATCGTGAGACGGCCTCTAAGACATCTCCGTAATGTATATTTTTTTTCCGGGTCAGGAAACCCTGTCCTTTTTCAAATTGCCTATTTGCAGTATCCGTCAATATAAGTTAAAGATCATAGACAGAGAAATTTATTTTCGTTATATTACAAACATCATTGCTCCCATATCATACTCTCGTCGAAATAAATATAAAATGAAAGGCTATGTTCACTGTACCGTAGATAACTTTCTTTTGGAATGATAGTTCTGTTTTATTCTGTGTCCTGTTCAAGAAACAGGCAGAAAATACACTACGAATAAAGAAATTGTTTTATTTATACCTAGGGCCAAAACGTACTTGACAAATAATGACCACTATGCCAACTTATATGCATTTTAAAAGATTTCTTTAAGATATTGATCTACGTTATCGTTTTTTTCTGTTTGATTGCCTTTTTAGGGTTCCGTTGCCAAATGGCAAAAAACGGAACCCTTATAGATTCGTCATGTCTGTCTGTCTGTCTGTCGGTCTGTCCGTCTGTCTGTCCGTCCGTATGTCACAGCCACTTTTCTCCGAAACTATAAGAACTATACTGTTGAAACTTGGTAAGTAGATGTATTCTGTAAACCGCATTAAGATTTTCACACAAAAATAGAAAAAAAACAATAAATTTTGGGGTTCCCCATACTTAGAACTGAAACTAATTTTTTTTTTTTAAATCGTAAACCACAATTTACCATTAATTCAATCAACTCATAAATAAAAAAAACATTTAATTTCATAAACATAAACCTTATGCATAAACCCGGATGTTACGGAACCCTCGGAGCGCGAGTCCGACTCGCTCTTGCCCGGTTTTTTTTTAATCAACCTGTGATGTCCCATAGCTGGGCAAAGGCCTACCCCATTTTATTCCCCTTTCTTATATGCTGTTCCTTCTCCGTTCAATCGGATAGGAACGTCCATTTGATGAATGACATTCCAACCTCTTTTTTATTACCCTGTAAACGTTCACGTGGATGCATTTTATATTGGCTATTATTTCCAGCTAAAAAGATATTTTTCAAATCTCGATAGGTACTATAAAGGTCATAGCACTAGTATAAAATCGGAAAGGGATCGTCACCGTATCGCCTTTCGCCTCGCCGTCAAACAGGCGTCAACCTAACATCATCATCATCATCATTTCAGCCGAAAGACGTCCACTGCTGGACATTGGCCTCCCCCAAAAGGAGGGGGTTTGCCAATATCGCCACGCTTGGCAGGCGGGTTGGCGATCGCAGTATCGTATGGTGGTGGAATGCATAGAGAACGCTGCTGCCCATTCTCCGGTACTCCCCTTAGTCGCCTTTTACGACACCCACGGGAAGTATGGGGTGGTGCTATTCTTTAAGTCCGGCACCACACAGACAACCTAACGTAAGCACGTAACCAAAGCGGATCAGAAGCTCCGATGCGTCGACTCGGCTACAGCTAGGCGACGCCTCGCTTATGGCTCGCCGACCGCTGGTTTGGTTGATAGTTCAGCAGGCCGGAGGAGTGAGAGGGGCATGGGTGGACGAAGAGACGTAAGCTCGGGTACGGAGAGAGGTAAGCGCGGGGACGACGAGCCGTAACGCACCGCACCGCGGTTCGTGAGCTTGTCCCGAGGCGAGGCGATTACGTTACGATTCCGATTAGTGTGCGTTGCAGTAGGGAGTTTCATACAAAGAATACTGAACGGCTCGAGTTGATACGGTGCCGATCCCTTTCCGGTTTGATACGTGTGCTATGACCTTCATATGTACCAGAGACGTAAAATCCCAGCCAGAAAACATATCTGAGAGTAAAGAAACACATTATTAGCCGAATATGTGTTTCTCGAGTTATAAGCTCACAAGGTTGCAATTTACAAAATTAAATGTGCAAGAAATTCTTTAGTTCTATTTGACGACACTAAAACACGCAACCATAAGTGAAACGTAACTTCAGCAGCTTCAGCGCAAGTCTACACCTTAGAGAAACGACGCACCAGAGAATGATAGCATGCCATGCTTCGTATATTTCAGCTGTTTTAGCGCTGCAAGGCTACGGACGGCCTTTGAGACCTCACGTCGTTCAGAAACAAACATCTGCTTACAAACATTTACATACTAGAACACTAGAATTACTAACACGGGATCTAGAGTCTTCAGTTTACATGTATTTTCTTGAATGTGTATCTAGTTTATCTAGATCTTCCTTATCTTAATACAAGTGCATTTAAGCAATTCAAACCCGCAAATATTTGTATTGAGTGATTACGATTTGAAAGTAGAGACGATTATTTTTCAGTGATGAATGAGTTTTTCCATCAGAGATCAATTAATTACTTATTAATTCACAAAAAAATCTCTGTTTTAAGTGTTCTAATCTTCGTTTCGCCACGTTGTCTTTTAAGGTAATATCAAACATTTAACATTTTGTTAATTTTTGTCTTTCACCCATAGTGAAAGACACAAAATGGAACAGAATAGATTTTTATTTTCTTATCACAAATTACAGCTTAAAGTTAAATAAGTCTACAGAGACTACCATTGTTATCGAAGAAGCATACCATTGTTGTCGTCGAAGTCACATCGTTTCCTAGTTAAGTCATGTCGAAGAAACGCTTTGTCGGAGTACAGCAGTGTCGGACTTAAGGTTTTTCGAACCAAGGTATTGTCGAAATGAAGACGAACGAACGTTCGAAGAAGTTGTGTCGGAGTTCCATATTGTCGAAATAAAATCTTGTCGTACTACGGTTTGTCGAAATTCAGTTGGTAAGTCACAATTTTGTACTCAGTTTTTGGAAGACTGATGCCTAAACTATGTTTTTTACAAAACCTGTAAGTCAGGTCACCAGTCCTAACAATTTATATATTTCAAGTATTGTACAGACACCAGCAAATCAAGCTACTACAATCTGTCAAATTTCTTTAATAGATTTTCAACTTTATCGCTAAAGCATAGGGTTCAAAGTTGATTGGGAAAATTTGACAGTTTTGGGTAGGTAGATGTGCTGGCGTCTGTACTAAAGACGTTTGTTTCAAATCTCAGTAGTATTCAAACTCAAAAAGATTTTATTTATTTTGAATCAAAAGTGAAAATTAAATTAATTAGTGAACGTTGTGAGTTGTAAAAAGAAATATTTGGTATTGATAAACAGACCTAAAAACAGCGCTGTATTTAATAATTTATTATTGTCTCTAGCATGTAGTACTCAATAATTGTATTCTGTGGAATTGTATTCATTAGGTATTCTGTGGATAACGGTGTGAGTTTCACATTTAAATTACTCTTGTGTCATTATTAGATAAGACACAATGTGTAACTGTTTGTTTATCCCAAATAAATAAAATAAAATAGAACCAATCCAACGATGTTGCATTTCGGAATCTTTCACTCGCGCTCTGAATGATCGAAGATTGAAATGAAATGCACCAAATAGAATGTTCATCTATCTAGATGAACGTTCTATTTTGTGCATTTTTGCCACAGCTGTGTGAGTCAGAAATTAACACTTTATTAAAGATAGGTCTATCTCTTTGAAGTCTAAGCTAAGCATAATCAGCCTATAATATCCACCTCTCTATGACAAGGAGTGTGAAGTTATCTGCCACGCGGGCCTAGTGCGGGTTTGTAGATATCACATGTCTTCGAATTTTTGGTTCTGTGAAAGGCCGGTTTCCTCACAAGGTTTTCCTTCACCGTTTTGAGAGCAGCATGAGCCGCGATCTGTAAAAAGCCTTAACTTCTGACCAAAGAGAATATAACAAGTCTTTGCTTCTGACTCATCTCAATAAAAATAGCCTACGACGTACAGATTCACATCTACCCACAGTAAACAACAAAGTCTTAAAATGTAACCTTTAATTTCACATTACACTCAAGATACCGGTAAATCCTGTAATACTATGATCCGTGATACCGTTATCTTGCTGGGTCTTAACTGCAGATAGATGACTACAGTTTCTGTAAACATCCTTTTAAGGCACGCCGAATATTTGATAAGAAGAGTCTTCAGTCAACTGGACCCGGTCGCTTCTGAGCCGGGGGTCCAGTTGACCACATAATTATTTTTGTGTATTTTTACTGGTTAACTGGACCCACATTCAAACTTAAGAAACATCTATTGCTTAAAGCTACCCGTGGATACAGTCGAGACAAAAATACACAAATACATTGTTAAAACTAACATTATAAAGGCAAAAGTTTGTGAGTGTGTGTGTGTGTTTATATGTTTCTTACTTCTTTACGCTCAAACGGCTGGATCAATTATGATACAATTTTGTATGTAGGTAGCTGACACCCTGGATTAACATATAGGCTACTTTTTATCCCAATTTTCCCACGGGATCGACATTTACGCGGGTGAAACCGCGGGGCGTAGGTAGTTTTTCAATAATCCTTCATGCATACTGTCGTGTCACAATAAACTACCACGTCATGAATTTCATCAAGTATGACATCTCACGCCTGAATCTTGTCATGATGTATTCAGAATTACTTCTTGCGGTCCTTGCAACTCAATCCAAAATAGGATTTCGAACCTTACTTCTTGGAAATTAAATCTCGAAATAGCATAACCATAGATTTCTAATACAGTGAAGTTCTAGATCTTCGTAGCTAGTTTTATAACCTCATCAAAGTACTAAAGTTAAATTACGAGTTCTAAACAATAAGTATTCTCGCAAAGCAATCAACACAAGCTCGTCGTCTGTATGTACTTCCTAAGTTCTAGAACAAAACGCTTGAAATCATTTGGACTTCAAGCGTTTTATTCTAGAACTTGGGAACTTTTATTTTTCAAATATTTGTTTTATTATGATGGGTAGAGTTTATTTAAACTGTTTCCTATCACACTAACATTATAAAGGCGAAAGTTTGTGTGTGTGTGTGTTTATATGTTTGTTACTTCTTCACGCTCAAACGGCTGGACCAATTTTAATGAAATTTTGTACGGAGGTAGCTGACACCCTGGATTAACATATAGGCTACTTTTTATCTCGATTTTCCCACGGGATCGACATTTGCGCGGGCGAAACCACGGGGCGCAGCTAATGTTCTAATAATTCACCCGTGATTTTGGTTTCAAATGCCTACTTTACTGACATCTTTCCTTTGAAATTAAGCTCATAATTAATTCAGAACATTTACCGAAAATTCACAGACAGCTTATCTACTTGGGATGTTAACTTCAGACACGCACAGTACTAACAGAAGGCCACAAGTCAGTGAAACAAAACCAGTATAAATTGGCGTCTTATTCTAATAAAACTCGGTACTATGCTACGAATAGATTGCCGATGGGGCCGAAAGAATCTTGAGTGGCGACCGCGTAACGAAAGACGTAGCGTTGGAAGGCCTCCCAAAAGGTGGACCGATAACCTTGTGACGGCTGCAGGGATCTGCTGGATACGAGAAGCAAGTGGAGGTGCTTGAGGCCTATGTACTGATGTGTAGTCTACTTGGAAGCAACTTTGACTACAATATCATATAAGCCTTGTTCACTAAATATTAGAACGCAGTAAACCATAATCTGGATAAATAGACACGTAATCTGACATGACAGAGATAAACAATGAGAACATTTTATTATTTGAAGTGTTAATAAATGGATTTATTATTTAATGATTGCTGAAGCATGTATGATTTTTACTAGCTCTTGCCTGCGCCTTCGCCCGCGTTGAGATCGGAAATTATCTCATGCGAACCTAATACTGACTTTACCAACCGAATTTCGACAAACCGTGATAAGACACGTCTTCATTTCGACAATACTTTAGTTCGAAATACCTTAAGTCCGACACTATTGTAATCCGACAAAGCGCTTCTTCGACATGACTTAACTAGAAAACAATGCGACTTCGACGACATGCTTCTTCGACAACAATGGTAATCCGACATGAGTCAGTTTCGACGTATTCTACTCCTGTATGCTGTACTTCGACAAAAGCTTACTTCGACGTGATATATCTGAGACACGATGGTACTTCGAAATTATTCTCCGACATTAGGGAACAACTAAGCTTATTAAACAACAAATTCTTATACTACCAGCAATACAGTGTGTTAGGTTAAAAAACGAGGGACATACTTTAAGGGAGTGTAGTACCCATGAATATGAACAACTTTTACTAAGAGACCAACACTGAAATCGAGAAAATAAAACCAGCCGCTCTATACATTTCTGTTCGCATAACTGGACAAAATGTAGGGAACAGCTGTTTTTTTTTCATATTTTTGAGTCCGCCCCATATTAAAAGTTGTTCATTTTCATGAATACTACACTCCCTTAAAGTATGTCCCTTGTTTAACCTAACACACTGTAGGTATATAAACTACAAAGTTGTATATTTGTTAGACAACATAGGCATCTCTTTAAATCAAATATTTATTTATTTATTTATTAAAACTTTATGCACAAGTAAAAACTGTACAAAGGCGGACTTAATGCCATGGGCATTTTCTACCAGTCTACCTTAGGGTGATGCAGAAACAATACATAGTAGGTGCAATAACAGAAAACAAATAGAAAATATTTATAAGTAAAATATAAGAATAAATACATATATACATACATACAAAAAAATATATAAACCAAAACAAAAGTACAAATATCGAGTTTAATGAAAACTATAACCGACGGAACAAGAATAGATTAATACTACCCATCATAAACTTAAAAGTTATCGCGAAAAGCCCATACTATAGATTAGCTAATATATATTTAATAAGCTACCGGAAAGTTTAAAATCCCTACCAAATGACTCAAATTTCTCGAAACCGTTGAAAATTTAAAACTGACAAATTGTGGATCGATCGACCTTGTAATAATATGCTTGACGTAAATGTGAAATAATAAATTACTATACTAATTTACCCGTATGACTAAAAGAATGAACGAACTGATAATACCTATGATTAATTTTATAATAAAGTGTAATACATTTTTGTAATTATGTTAAATTTTTAATGTTTAGTATAGTGTGAATAATTGTAATAATTTTATTAGAATCAATATTATAACATTACTAGCTGTGCCCCGCGGTTTCACTCGCATAAGTTGTGATACCGTGGGAATATCGGAATGAAAAGTAGCCTATATGTTAATCCAGGGTGTCAGCTACCTCTATACCAAATTTTATCAAAATTGGTCCAGCCGTTTGAGCTTGAAGAAGTAACAAACATGTAAACACACACACACACTCACAAACTTTCGCCTTTATAATATTAGTGTAATGTAATTTTTTTACATGTCTTAGTACTGTGTCATGAAATTTGAATGTATGCCTACTAAACAGTGTTTTACATGTCAGCAAATAAATAAATACCGTGATTAAAAGTATCCTATATTCTAAACTCTGTAGCCCGCGTGCCCATCGAATCTTTCAGACGTTAGGGCGAAGCAGCAGAGTAGACCGCCAAATTCAAATTTTCGTTATTTTGCAACTAGCTTCCGCCCGCGGCTTCGTCCGCGAGTTATGTCGATAAAAACTATCCTGTGTCCTTCCCCGGGATGCAATCTATCTGTCTGCCAAATTTTATCGATATCCGTTCAGTCGTTTAGGCGTGAAAAGGTAACATGCAGACAGACAGACAGACAGTATTACTTTCGAATTTATAATATTAGTATGGATTTCTTTCTTTCTTTCTTTCCCAACTATGTTGGGGTCAGCATCCAGTCTAACCGGATGCAGCTGAATACCAGTATTTTACATGGAGCGACTGCCTATCTGACCTCCACAATCCAGTTACTGGGTTATACGATAACCCTTGGTAAGACTGGTGGTCAGACTTTCGGGCTTCTGGCTACCCGTAACGACTGTCAAAGATCCACAAATGACAGCCGGGACCAACGGCTTAACGTGCTTTCTGAGGCACGGAGGGTCTCGGTATGTAAAGATGGTCACCCATCCACGGACCAACCGCAGCAAGCTTAGCTTAACCTGATCAATCGACCTGTGCGGCTGTTATTATTTAGTTTTTGTTTTTATTTCAAACTAGCTTCCGCCCGCGACTCCGTCCGCGCGGATGTAGGTCTTCGCGTGGATGGTTTATTTCTCCATTTTGAGTAACTCTGACAATGACATCTAATATCTATTGGACCCAAATACGACTAAGCCTATAATAATTAAGGAGATCCATCTATTGAGCTACTGCTGTTGAGCTCGCGTTCTGTAGTAAGTATTTTTTTATAGTAATTCCGACCTTGATAAGTAGCATGTAGCAGTAAATTACTGACAGTGACGAAAAGTTTGCAATAATAAAAAAGTGATCGTGACAATGCGACAGAAAGTTAATTGAGAGCTTCAGCATACACAACATTGTTAGTGAGCTCGTCCGGAATATGAACATATGTCAATATGTCCATTTCTTAGACTGCTCACATGGGAAAGAGCTACGTAAAGTTGCCCGTGTGAAAAACCACTCGCGGTAAGATCTACGCCAGCAACTCCTAGGGTCTGACCTTGAGCCTTATTTATTGTCATGGCGTAACACAAAGCTACAGGAAACTGTATTCTCTTAAATTGAAATGGAAAATTATCCACTACGGGTAATGCAACGTGTGTTCGCGGTTCTACAGAACAACGTCTATGAATAAAACCGAAAAATAAGATTTTTTTTTCTACGTATTTTTCCAGGATAAAAAGTATCCTATTTTATGCCCAGGATAATAAGGTATAATTATACCAAGTTTCATCGAAATCGAACCGTTAGTTTTCACGTGATGCCTGCATATACAGACAGACAGACAGACAGACAAAATTTTTTTTAATCACATATTTGGGTTTGGTATCGATCCAGCAACACCCCCCGCTATTTATTTTTTCAATATTTTCAATGTACAGAATTGACCCTTCTACAGATTTATTATATGTATAGATATCAATCATGGTCTGTGTGGTGCCGGACTTAAACAATACCACCACCCCTTACTTCCCGTGGGTGTCGTAAAAGGCGACTAAGGGTCGTACCGGAGAATGGGCAGCAGCGTTCTCTATGTATTCCACCATCATACCATACTGCGATCGCCAACCCGCCTGCCAAGCGTGGCGATTATGGCAAACCCTCCTAAAATTGAGGGAGGCCTATGTCTAGCAGTGGACGTCTATCGGCTGAAACGACGATCAATCAATAGGGTTATATGAAGGGTAGGCTTAAGGGTTGAAAAAAGAAAATACTTTTATTTGCAATAAACATGACAATGATTATTTATAATTCTGTAAATACATACTTGTTACCATGCGACCGAAACAAGAATTTCGCGGACTACCCTGGCACATTCCTTTTTAGGGTTCCGTACCCAAAGGGTAAAAACGGGAACCTATTACTAAGACTCCACTGTAGGTCTGTCTGTCTGTCTGTCACCAGGCAGTATCTCAGGAACCGTGATAGCTAGACAGTTGTTTTCACAGATGGTGTATCTCTGTTGCCGCTATAACAACAAATAATAAAAATAAAATAAAGTAAAAATTTAAAGGGATATAAAAGAAACGTTTTTTTTGGCGTTTTATGCCTTGTGGTACGTGTGCGAGTCCGACTCGCACTTGGCCGGTTTTTTTATTATTGCTTGAAAAAGTAACAGACAAACAGATACAGTTACTTTCGCCTTTATAATATAGGTAGGTAGTAACGATTATGAAACTACCTTAAGTAAATAGCAGACAAAGGAAATCCGTAGCAGATGTTCTGTCGGAGAATGTACACTGTATACATATTTATAAAGTATTTCTTCACACACCTGTGAGGCAAGACATCTGTGAAAATACAGAGAAATAGATCAATATGTATCAGTGTGTGTATTAAGAGAGAATCTGTGGGATAGCGACGAAGGCTGCCTTTCCCCTAGAGATAAGCGAGGATGCGTAGCGAGGGATGTGTGTAAAACTAACCAATACCAACGTAGTTCAAACTATAAAAAACCGGCCAAGTGCGTGTCGGGCCACGCACAGTGTAGGTGTCCGTAGTAGCCCGTTATTACAATATACCTAGTACGATTCTGTTGTTCTTTATTCTGAATTTATGTAACGGTAGAGTTAAAATGGTTATAATAACAAAAACGACTTTAAATTTTAATTATCATTTCTAAGACGAGCGGAGATGTCGATTACTCGAATATACTCGAATGAAAACGTAACCCACCATGTAGTGGCAGTATTGTGAAACTTATGATAATTTATTGTTTATTTTTTTGTTTTTTTCAACAAGCAACTACTTCATCTTAGTCACTTTAAAGGATTAATGCTAAGGATTTTGTATTTGGTACAAAATTATCCAACAACCAAGTTCAACGACTATTACTGCTTACTTAACTAATAAAGTTATCTTAACCGCTATAATTTTAGTTTATAGTTCATGAAAGGGCACTATCATCGTGAATTTTTCCTGATTTTTCAAGCTCGCAGTTTAGCTTTTAGAGGGGTGGGGGGGACGCCCTTCTGGAACTAAAATTTGCACTTTAAAGTTTAATATTTTGTAAATGGAGCATTTAATCAAAAAATAGTTATGTTCATTTTAGAAGACCTATTCAACGATACCCCACACGATGGGGTAGCGACGAAAAAAATAATCATCCCCACTTCACATGTAGGGGAGCCACCCTAAAAAAAAATATTTTCCAAAATCTTATTTTACCACTTTGTCGGCGAAATTGATATACACACTCCTACAAATTTACAGCTTTCTAGTACTAACGGTCTCTTAGCAAAACCTCGGACATACAGACGAAACTATAAGAGTTGCTTGTCAGAAGTACGTAACCCTAAAATGACACATTCCTCGCTACGCATCCTCGCTCATCTCTGGTGGAAAGGCAGCCTTTAACCGCTTGTGTGCCGTAATTACAGACACAATTAAAAGCCATTGTGTCTCGCGTAGATCTACGTTCCGGCAGACTAAGGGTTAATGTAGGATTATCTGACCTACAAAGTTTCTGGAATAGCGTATGAGTATAATATAACCTACCCAGCATAACCACTTATTATAATTTACCTGCTGCTAGGACTCAGCCCTCCTAGGGAGTGCGCCGAAATCCACCACGCGTTCCCCGTTCGGGTTGGTAAATGTCACATGTCTTCCATTTTTGGTTCTAGGACATGCCGGTTTCCTCACGATGTTTTTATTCACCGTTTTTGAGTCTACATTAATTCACAGCTCATTTTCTGATATCAAAAACAAAAGAAAAAGCGGATCAAACCGGTATGAGAAAGTTTATAGTGGATAAGACAAAGATTAAAACAGAAGGCGAACAAGCAGGGGATCGAGGTGGGGGGATGGATGGGGGGTTCAGGGGATCAATATGTAGGTAGGTACAGTCGGTGGTCAACATTATCTAACCCACTTGTTATCTAACCCATTATATTGGGTGGGTCAGACAATGTTGGTCACCGACTGTACACGTTTGGATAATTATACGGGTTCAGTCTACGCTTGGGTATTATGAATATCGTTCAAAGTTAAGGGTTAAAGTTATAGTAATGTATATTAGTTCTTTCTGCGTTCAATATTAGGCAGTGCGCACACTACCTGGCTACATCTAACAATTTCGTATTCACGGTCAGAACAGTTTTGTCTTATTTCAAAACAGATTTTGCTGAAGTTTTAACTATGACTAACTATGATTGTGTGTACCTTGCTTCCATCATTGTTTTCATCCAGACTCAGTCTGCACACAACCTTAGCTGGCCTGGAATCCAGTCTTTCTGTCTTTCCCTAAAAGGTTTATAATACGATACTCGTACGTGAAAAAAAAATCCTATACAATAGTAGACAATTTCGATGCATGTTTTTTTTTTTACAATTTCTGTATGAATTTCACAGCACAAGTTGTTTAGAATGACGGGTTGAGTCATCCCCTTGACGGATGCAGGTGTGCTGTATCTGTGTTTAAAAAAAAAACTGTTGCTCCCTACATTTTGTCAAGTTCTAAAAACAAAAAATGTGTGGAACTGTTAATTTTTTTCGTGATTAAACTTCCCTTAATAAAAGAAAATTATGAGCACAACAACCGCGTTCTTCGAAATCTAAAATCCTCAAACACCTACTAAGCGAGTGAAAGTGATGCAATTACTTTTGAAACGCAAAAGAAGAATGATGGCTATAACGTGCGTGCGCTCGGAATAAAACGACGTATGTGCCAAAACGAATTTACTTCTTTTGTAACAAAATAAATAAATTAAATTTAAAACTACTGTGAGTAAACTTTGATATGATAATTCTCTATGTTTTAAAGTAAATTCCATTGAATTACTCTTAAGTGTTACTCCGCGATGTCGAAAAAATTATACAATGTATAACTTTGCAATTTTATTTGTAACGAAAAAAATTCATTGAATTGCGTATTCCTTTTACACGGCACTAGACCAAAGAGTCAAAAAACACATACCAAAATGCCAAATTCCTATTCTGCATACTTAACAAGGTACACAAAATAGAAAAACCACATTTTTTTTTCAACATATCACCTTCAGAGAAGTTCAGTAAGTTATTTAAATTAACGTTTGTAGTCTTGAGAATTTAGTTTGAGACCGCACCTACTTTGTACGTTGTACCTGTTCCTAATATATTACGTCAGTTTCCTTTCATTCCCAACACGCAAGCACGATTTCCTAGACAATTCAATAACACTCATGATTTAATAAACGCGCACCAAAATTCCGCAATAATAAATCTAGCGACGAACATACATACATGTATATATATACATATAGGGTGACATCACATCGTGTACATGATTTTGAACCCACACCGTTTAAATTTTTCATCGGTTATCTAAAATAAAAGCCAACCAGTCTAAGTCTGACAACCAATCTTACCAAGGGGTATCGTATTACCCAGTAACTTGCTCGTGGAGGTCAGATAGGCAGTCGCTCCATGTAAAATACCGGTATTCAGCTGCATCCGGTTAGACTGGAAACCGACCCCAACATAGTTGGGAAAAGGCAGGCAGATGATGACGTTGATCTAAAATAAAAGCTGTTCAATACATTTTAACCGCGTAGGTATTACATTATTCTATGAAACGGTAGATTTTTTAGGATTCCGCACCTAAAGGGTAAAAACGGGACCCTATTACTAAGACTCCACAGTCCGTCTGTCTGTCTGTCTGTCTATCTGTCACCAGACTGTATCTCATGAACCGTAATAGCTAGACAGTCAAAACTTTCACAGATGATATTTTTCTGTTGCCGCTAAAACAACAAATACTAAAACCAGAATAAAATAAATATTTAAGGGGGCCCAAACAACGAACGTGTTTTTTTCGTCGTTTTTGCGTTGTGGTCGGACTCGCACACGAAGGGTTCCGTCGTGTGCGAGTCCGACCTGCACTTAATCAGTTTTTACGAAAAGTTTCTACGCATATTCAGTAAATGATTCTGGACCCCGTAGGGCCCTATTAAATTCATGGTTACAGTTTGCGTGTTGATGTCATGCCCTCCTGTATTTTGTTAGTTTCCTTCCCTTCTATATCCTACACGCAAGCACGATTTCCTAGACAATTTAATAACAGCCATAATTTAATCAACGCGCGCCAAAATTCCGTTATAATAAATCTAGCGACGAAGGATATTTATACTCGTACATATTATATTAAATGTACGGTCGAACAAGCTATTTGGTATACAGGCAGCTAACATGCAATTACTTTTAAACAATGATGTGGGTGTGCTGAGTAGTCAATTCTTTTTCACCACTCTATTAAGGATGCCATATGCTGAAAAAATTATAACGCACAAAATAATAAGGTGAATATTTTTGCCTGTACACCAAATAGCTTGTTTGACCGTACATATGACATCATATTAAAGTGCCAGCTAGCAACGTGTTTGTCGAGTATCATCATCATCATCATTTCAGCCGAAAGACATCCACTGCTGGACATAGGCCTCCCCCAAAAGGGGGGGAGAGGGGGGGGTTGCCATAATCGCCACGCTTGGCAGGCGAGTTGGCGATCGCAGTATGGTATGGTGGTGGAATGCATAGAGAACGCTGCTGCCCATTCTCCGGTACGACCCTTAGTCGCCTTTTACGACACCCACGGGAAGTAAGGGGTGGTGGTATTGTTTAAGTCCGGCACCACACAGACCATGATTGATATCTATACATATAATAAATCTGTAGAAGGGTCAATTCTGTACATTGAAAATATTGAAAAAATAAATAGCGGGGGGTGTTGCTGGATCGATACCAAACCCAAATATGGGGAAGTATGGGGTGGTGCTATTCTTTAAATCCGGTACCACACAGACGAGTATTGTGCCTGACCAATTAATTAGAAATCCGTGAAATATGCTTTGAAGGGTTTAGCATGGATTTTCCACTATGAATTTCTTGAAAGTACCCCTGATTCTGCATCTGTATCTGGATGATGTCTAAACGCTCGTTCCCTCTCCTGTGTACCTCTTCGGCGGAATACAAGCGTAGTGTTATATGCTTAGCATGTTTTTCAATCATCATCATGTTTGAAAATCATGAATGACAATTGACCTGATGTCAAACAGTTTCATTTATATTGATTTCAAATATAAATGAAACTGTTTGACCTGATGTCAAACAGTTTCATTTATATTTGAAATCAATCTACATTAATATTATAAAGAGGTAAAATTTGTGAGTTTATATGTTAGGGATAATCTTCGGAACTACTGATACAATTCCTAAATTTTCCCATCAACGGGAAGCTTCACTATTTCCAAATATCATCGGATATATTTTATGTGAATAGAAGATATTTCACGCCGACGAAGTCGTTGGCAGAAGCTATCAGTAAATAAAAGAGATACGCTTACCTGATGTTAACGCTCCTGTCTGAAAGCGGAATAAAAAAATAATATTTCTAAACGTGTATTTATTAAATCCTTTAGGGCTGAATGGAGCTACGAAATAGAAATAAAACCCATTTTTAGATCAGACTTATACAACATTATTTTAAGTCTCGTATATGCAAAACCCGAAACACGTGTCTAGTACTTTTATGTAAAGAATTTATGTACAAAATTTCAAAACTGTATCATGAAAAATCACAAAGTTATAAGCTTGTTGAGCGCGCCGCTCGGTCTTGCGCTAATTGATAATAGAACCTAGGTACCTAACTGTTCGGGGCGGAGATTGGATAACCTACTTTGTGTCGCTCGGTGTCCAACTTTTAACCTTTTTAGGGTTCCGTACCTAAAGGGTAAAAACGGAACCCTATTACTAAGACTTCGCTGTCTGTCCGTCTGTCCGTCTGTCCGTCTGTCTGTCTGTCCGTCTGTCTGTCTGTCACCAGGCTGTATCTCAAGAATCGCGATAGCTAGACAGTTGAAATTTTCACAAGTTATGTATTTCTGTTGCCGCTATAACAACAAATACTAAAAACAAAATAAAATAAATGTTTAAGGGGGGCTCCCATACAACAAACGCGATTTTTTTGCCTTTTTTTGCTCGATATCCAAAATGGCAACAGGTAGGCACTTGAAATATTCACAAAATACTCAGTTGTATTTTAACTTTAATAATAAATAATAAAATTAAAATAAAATAAATATTTAAGGGGGGCTCCCATACAACAAACATGTTTTTTTCGACGTTTTTGCCTTGTGGTACGGAACCCTTCGTGTGCGAGTCCGACTCGCACTTGGCCAATTTTTTAAATATATTTGGGACAACATATAACATGGGGTAAATATTATTGGAATCGAATCAGTTACTTATTCTGAACAATGGTGTTTTGTTATTCACAGGCTGTTTTTAGGGTTCCGTAGTTCTGACAAGGAACCCTTATAGTTTCGTCATGTCCGTCTGTCTGTCTGTCTATCCGAGGTCTAAGAGACCGTTAGTACTAGAAAGCTGTAATTTTGTAGGAGTGTGTATATCAATTACGCCGACAAAGTGGTAAAATAAAATTTTCGAATTTTTTTTTCGAAAGTGGGGATGAATATTTTTTCCGTCGTCTACCCCATCGTGTGAGGCATCGTTGAATAGGTCTTCTAAAATGAATTGGGGGTTGCTAAAATTATTTTTCGATTTAATGTTCCATTTACGAAATATTAAACTTTAAAGTGCAAATTTTTGTTTCAGTAGGGCGTCCTCCCCCCCCCCCCCCCCTCTAAAATCTAAACTGCGGGCTTGAAAATTCTGGAAAAATTCACGATGATAGTGCATTTCATGAACGTTAATGGGAAACTATAGCAGTTAAGATAACTTTATTAGTTTAGCAGTAATAGTCGTTGAACTTGGGTGTTGGATAATTTTGTACCAAATACAAAATCCTTAGCATTAATCCTTTACACTTTAAAGGATGGCAGGAAGTCACTGACTAAGATGAAGTAGTAGCTTGTTTATAACAACGGGTAAAGACTTGCATTGAAAAACAAAAAATAACATAACGGGCTACTACGGAACCCTACACTGTACATGGCCAGACACGCACTTGGCCGGTTTTTTAATATTTTTTCGGACTAAGTTAGTCTTTTATATCCCTAGTTTCAGTACAGCAGCTTAGGTTATAGGGTACGCAAACTTCTTTGAGTTTAGCATTATAAGAGAGCATGTAACTTTTAAACTGCTTTTGGAAGATTCTGTGATATTAGAGTCAGTTAGAAGAAGAAAGAAAATACGTTTATTTGCAGGAGGTAAACATGACGTAGAAAAAGAACATCATCATCTGCCTAGCCTTTTCCCAACTATGTTGGGGTTGGTTTTCAGTCTAACTGGATGCAGCTGAAAACCAGTATTTTACATGGATCGACTGCCTATCTGACCTCGACAACCCAGTTACTGGGTAATACGATACCCCTTGGTAAGACTGGTTGGCAGACTTTCGGGCTTTTAGCCACGGGCCCTAGGGACGTAGATTTATCTACGTCACTTGAGAACACACCTTGAGAACCTTGTGTTCTTTAGAACACAAGCACAAAATATAAAATTAGGGGGAAAATATGCACGCAAAACGGCCATCGGTTCCTGAAATTTGTATGTTCACTTCCATACTTATCCAGTAGATCCTAAGTTAGGGTGGACTGCATAAATATGGATGTGCTTTATACTTTCGCAATAGTTACGATTCCTAGCTATTGCGAGTAAAGGCTCCTACAAACAGGTGCGACACGCGATATAATCGCGCGCGACACAAAAGCACCGCTCGTTGCGCGACTTGCGGTGCCTTTGTGTCGCGCGCGATTTTAAAAATAAAAACAAACAAATTAGGTCTGATGTAATAAAAATACATCCTTGTAAACGAGCCATGAATTGTGCCTGTACATGTCCTATAATTAATAAAGTTAGACAGACAAAATATTTAGGTGTCATTATTGACCAACATTTAAGTTGGTACTCCCACCTTGAACATGTTGAATAAGAAAATTGAGATGGATATTTAAATCATTAAGATAGCCCCCTGCAAGTATAGCCACAAAAGAGGGCGCCAAGAGAAATCTTCTAAATGAAATTTACACAGCCCTTGCTTAATAAACATTTTGTATTTGTATTTTGTAATGTGCACTTAGATGTCAAAGGAGTACTTTGGCACTCGTACTAGGATCAACCTGTATCACGAATGCCGTCACCTCCCTCCGGACCAACTAGGATAGTTCTTAAATAAGTAAATTTTGAATAAATTCTAAAAAAAAGTAAAATAAGTTTAATAAATAAAAGATAAAAAAAAGTTATGCTAAAAGCACATTTACTCTATTTTTTTTGTCCAGAAGAATACGCCCAAAATAATTAAGATAACTTCTAGAATGCCTCCGTACCTATACAACGTTATTTTTAGTATTTATGCGAAACTTGAATAATTATAGTCTGTTAAGGACGCCTTTACGAATCTGACAAAAATAAGCCGTTTTTCGGTGCATTTTGCGGCAAAATGAGACGAAACCAAACGTAACTAATAATTACCACAGATAGATTACTCTTTCATCTCCAAATGGTAGCCATTTTTTATTCGAAAATGTTGGTTTATAATATAGTAAAAAATAATTTCCGTTGCCTCTTCACACAAAATCGACGATATCGTGCTGTCTTTGGGATCATTTTTCTTCTATTTAATAACATAAACATATTTATTTTAAAATATTTTATGTAAGCAGACATGTTCAACTCAAAAAGGTAGCCAAAAGAACTATCAAAATGTTAAAAATAAGCTCAGAAAAAAATAAAAATCGTAGTCTATTTTTTCACATATTTAGAATACGTGAATCTTATTGGATTGAAATAAGGGTTATTTTACTGGTCACTGTCTCGGTTTATTGCACAAAAATTTGTAATGAAATATTAGTCTGCGCTCGGGCGCCGTTGTGAGTGGACTCTGTGTCGGTTGTAAGCAGCAGCTTGTGCTAAAAGAAGATCGCTGTACGGATACAAAATATTTGACACACAAAACTTGATACTTCACGCATTCTGTATGTACCTATTACCCAAGGAAAGATTTGATTCACAGTTATATAATTTTTCTAGAAGTAAGTAGGGTTTATAAATTCATATTTCGTTCCGGACTTGCTGGAGTGACCTGCACAGCAGGTGTACTTCGAAGACTGCTACTGGAACTAACAGCCGAGCTGAGGAGTTATTCCGGTCTGATCCCCTGAAGACTTACAATATTTCATGATGGGTGTCAATTTCGTGGTTTTCGAGGGTGCTGAAACCGATGGTGAGGTCCAAATGAGAATCCAAGATGGCGGATGTGAAAAATGTTACAATTTTTCATGATGGGTGTCAATTTCGTGGTTTTCGAGGGTGCTGAAACCGACGGTGGGGTCAAATTAAAAAGCCAAGATGGCGGATGTGACAAATGTTACAATTTTTCATTATGGGTGTCAATTTCGTGGTTTTCGATGGTGCTGAAACCGATGGTTGGGTCAAAATAAAAATCCAAGATGGCGGATATGAAAATTTTTATATTTTTCATGATGGGTGTCAATTTCGTGGTTTTCGAGGGTGCTGAAACCGATGGTGGGGTCAAAATAAAAATCCAAGATGGCGGATGTGAAAAATGTTACAATTTTTCATGATGGGTGTCAATTTCGTGGTTTTCGAGGGTGCTGAAACCGATGGTGGGGTCAAAATAAAAATCCAAGATGGCCGATGTGAAAAATGTTACAATTTTTCATGATGGGTGTCAATTTCGTGGTTTTCGAGGGTGCTGAAACCGACGGTGGGGTCAAAATGAAAATCCAAGATGGCGGATGTGAAAAATGTTAAAATTTTTCATGATGGGTGTCAATTTCGTGGTTTTCGAGGGTGCTGAAACCGATGGTGGGGTCAAAATAAAAATCCAAGATGGCGGATGTGAAAATATTACAATTTTTCATGATGGGTGTCAATTTCGTGGTTTTCGAGGGTGCTGAAACCGATGGTGGGGTCAAAATAAAAATCCAAGATGGCTGATGTCAAAAATGTTATAATTTTTCATGATGGGTGTCAATTTCGTGGTTTTCGAGGGTGCTGAAACCGATGGTTGGGTCAAAATAAAAATCCAAGATGGCGGATGTGAAAAATGTTACAATTTTTCATGATGGGTGTCAATTTCGTGGTTTTCGAGGGTGCTGAAACCGATGGTGGGGTCAAAATAAAAATCCAAGATGGCCGATGTGAAAAATGTTACAATTTTTCATGATGGGTGTCAATTTCGTGGTTTTCGAGGGTGCTGAAACCGACGGTGGGGTCAAAATGAAAATCCAAGATGGCGGATGTGAAAAATGTTACAATTTTTCATGATGGGTGTCAGTTTCGTGGTTTTCGAGGGTGCTGAAACATACGGTAGGGTCAAAATGAAAATCCAAGATGGCGGCTGTGAAAAATGTTACAATTTTTCATGATGGGTGTCAATTTCGTGGTTTTCGAGGGTGCTGAAACCGATGGTGGGGTCAAAATAAAAATCCAAGATGGCGGATTGGAAAAATGTTACAATTTTTCATGATGGGTGTCAATTTCGTGGTTTTCGAGGGTGCTGAAACCGATGGTGGGGTCAAAATAAAAATCCAAGATGGCCGATGTGAAAAATGTTACAATTTTTCATGATGGGTGTCAATTTCGTGGTTTTCGAGGGTGCTGAAACCGACGGTGGGGTCAAAATGAAAATCCAAGATGGCGGATGTGAAAAATGTTACAATTTTTCATGATGGGTGTCAATTTCGTGGTTTTCGAGGGTGCTGAAACCGACGGTGGGGTCAAAATGAAAATCCAAGATGGCGGATGTGAAAAATGTTACAATTTTTCATGATAAGTGTCAGTTCGTGGTTTTCGAGGGTGCTGAAACATACGGTAGGGTCAAAATGAAAATCCAAGATGGCGGATGTGTTAAATGTTACAATTTTTCATGATTGGTGTCAATTTCGTGGTTTTCAAGGGTGCTGAAACCGATGGTTGGGTCAAAATAAAAATCCAAGATGGCGGATGTGAAAAATTTTATTTTGACCCAACCATCGGTTTCAGCACCCTTGAAAACCACGAAATTGACACCAATCATGAAAAATTGTAACATTTAACACATCCGCCATCTTGGATTTTTATTTTGACCCCACCGTCGGTTTCAGCACCCTCGAAAACCACGAAATTGACACCCATCATGAAAAATTGTAACATTTTTCACATCTGCCATCTTGCATTCTCATTTTGACCTCACCATCGGTTTCAGCACCCTCGAAAACCACGAAATTGACACCCATCATGAAAATATTGTAACACTTTTCACATCCGCCATCTTGGATTTTCATTTTGACCTCACCATCGGTTTCAGCACCCTCGAAAACCACGAAATTGACACCCATCATGAAAAATTGTAACATTTTTCCAATCCGCCATCTTGGATTTTTATTTTGACCCCACCATCGGTTTCAGCACCCTCGAAAACCACGAAATTGACACCCATCATGAAAAATTGTAACATTTTTCACAGCCGCCATCTTGGATTTTCATTTTGACCCTACCGTATGTTTCAGCACCCTCGAAAACCACGAAACTGACACCCATCATGAAAAATTGTAACATTTTTCACATCCGCCATCTTGGATTTTCATTTTGACCCCACCGTCGGTTTCAGCACCCTCGAAAACCACGAAATTGACACCCATCATGAAAAATTGTAACATTTTTCACATCGGCCATCTTGGATTTTTATTTTGACCCCACCATCGGTTTCAGCACCCTCGAAAACCACGAAATTGACACCCATCATGAAAAATTGTTAAAAATTATTAAAAAGGGTTCAAACCGGTGCGGTGACTTGACAAAGACGAAAATGTGGAGTCGTTGTTCCTCAATACTAACATACACGTATCCGTTATAATAAGAAATTACGAACTTATGTATTTCAATAAACCCTGTACTTATTTTTGTTGCTGACGATCCTTCAGGATCAAAAACAAAAGAAAAAGCGGTTCAAACCGGTATGAGAAAGTTTTTAGTGGATAAGACAGAGATTAAAACAGAAGACGATCTAGGAGGGGATCGAGGCGGAGGGGGTGGAGGGGGGGTTCAGGGGATCAGAACGGAATAATTCGAGCTGAGTCAGGTGTGCCGAGTATGTGCTCGTTTTCTTAGTTATGTTGAAACCTTACCTCCGGACTTGATGGAGTGACCTGCAGATGTACTTCGAAGACTCCTACTGGAACTAACAGCCGAGCTGAGCTAGGTGTGCCGAGTATGGGCTCGTTTTCTTAGTTATGTTGAGACCTTACCTCCGGACTTGATGGAGTGACCTGCAGGTGTACTTCGAAGACTCCTACTGGAACTAACAGCCGAGCTGAGCTAGGTTTGCCGAGTATGGGCTCGTTTTCATAGTTATGTTGAGACCTTACCTCCGGACTTGATGGAGTGACCTGCAGATGTACTTCGAAGACTCCTACTGGAACTAACAGCCGAGCTGAGCTAGGTGTGCCGAGTATGGGCTCGTTTTCTTAGTTATGTTGAGACCTTACCTCCGGACTTGATGGAGTGACCTGCAGGTGTACTCCGAAGACTGCTACTGGGTGGAACTAATAGCCGAGCTGAGCTAGGTGTGCCGAGTATGGGCTCGTTTTCTTAGTTATGTTGAGACCTTACCTCCGGACTTGATGGAGTGACCTGCAGGTGTACTTCGAAGACTCCTACTGGAACTAACAGCCGAGCTGAGCTAGGTTTGCCGAGTATGGGCTCGTTTTCATAGTTATGTTGAGACCTTACCTCCGGGCTTGATGGAGTGACCTGCAGGTGTACTCGAAGACTGCTACTGGAACTAACAGCCGAGCTGATCTAGGTGTGCCGAGTATGGGCTCGTTTTCTTAGTTATGTTGAGACCTTACCTCCGGACTTGATGGAGTGACCTGCAGGTGTACTTCGAAGACTGCTACTGGAACTAATAGCCGAGCTGAGCTAGGTGTGCCAAGTTTGGGCTTCTTTTGTTAGTTTTGTTGAGACCTTAAGAATAGGTAGGCAGGCACTAGGCCGGGTCTAGTCTAGGCAGATGCGGTCACTAATCAGAAACATAAAACAAAAGTATCTAAAAAAAAAAGATTACAGCCGCCATCTTGGATTTTCATTTTGACTTTGTTTTCGGCTCCAGCACCCTCGAAAACTATGAAAACGACACCCATGATAAAAAAAATAAAAAAATTACAGCCGCCATCTTGGATTTTCATTTTGACCTCACTATCTGCTTTAGCGCCCTTGAAAACCATAAAAACGACACCCATGATAAAAATAAAAAATAAATTACAGCCGCCATCTTAGATTTTCATTTTGACCTAATTATTGGATCCAACACCCTCGAAAACCATGAAAACGACACCCATGATGAAAAATATAAAAAAAAATACAGCCGCCATCTTGGATTTTCATTTTGACGTCACTATCGGCTTTAGCGCCCTTGAAAACCATAAAAACGACCACCCATGATAAAAAAATTAAAGCCGCCATCTTGGATTTTCATTTGGACATCACTATCGGTTTTAGCACCCTTGAAAACCATAAAAACGACACCCATGATGAAAAATTAAAAAAAAACTACACCCGCTATCTTGGATTTTCATTTTTATCTCACTATCGGCGATCTCAATATCCGTCACTTTGCACGGCCAAAAATGTAATTGACAGGCTTATGGTGATTTATCGAGGTAGCCACTGCTAATATGCCTTTATGCAATGCACGACACTGCTTAGTACGTTATCCTAATTGAGTAACACACTTGGAATGGCAATCCATTCCGATTTGACAGTTCAACAATATCCATTGCGTTGTTTTTGTATACAATATCCAGCAACTAGCTGTGCCCCGCGGTTTCACCCGCATAAGTTTCGATCCCGTGGGAATATCGGATAAAAAGTAGCCTATATGTGTCAGCTACCTCTATACAAAATTTTATCAAAATTGGTGAAGCCGTTTGAGCGTGAAGAACAAACATATAAACATACACACACACTCACAAACTTTCGCCTTTATAATATTAGCGTGATGAATATTGTAGCATTTGTACTGTTTGCCTTGTAGGGTGTGTGCCAAATACAAGTATTTTCTTTCCAGTTTTCGAGAACCTACTTGCATTTGATACCATAGCAAATTTTTTATATAAAATACGAAATAAACCGAATAAAACAAGCTTGTTTTATATTTGTTTTCAATAAGCTCGTCCGCAAATTGTTAATACATAGGTACTTTGGCAACTTGTACTTGATTAATCACTGTCCAGTGAAATTAAGTAAATAGCATTCTACTTATATGAACACTTCACATTACCTACAAACTGTTTGAAAACAAATCACCGTAAACTTAAAAAAAATACATGGCAAAAATAAAATAAAATTAGGCTCAAGTATCAAGTCGTGTCATTTTACTCATAATTTCACCGCTTCGCGCATGTCGCTGTGTGTGTGAGCCGTGCACGTGTAGTAGTAAGACTCAATACCTAAAATTGAAGCGCGTCATTTCGTAAACGCGTCCTTAAGAATAAGTATCTGAATCGATTCCAATAATTTTTACCCCATGTTATATTTTGTCCCAAAAATATTTAAAAAGGTTGAAAGTTGGACACCGAGCGACACTAAGTAGGTTATCCAATCTCCGCGCTGAACGGTTAGGTACCTAGGCACTATTATCAATGAGCGCAAGACGACGCGGTGCGAGCGGCGCGGGTGAGCATGTTTTTGTACGGACAAACAGGTAACTTAACAAGCTTATAACTTTGTGATTTTCCATGATACAGTTTTGAAAATTTGTACATAGATTCTTTACATAAAAATACTAGACACATGTTTCGGGTTTCGCATATACTAAAAATAATGTTGTATAACTTCTGAAGTCAGCAGATTCGCTTCATAAAATGTCCGTCGTTGAGGCTTCAGCTCATTTGTAAGAGCTTATCTCTTATCCTTCGAGCCTTGGAGCTACTGCGGTTTACCGACCGTTATTAGTTACAGTCACGACTCGTAAAGATGCTGCTGATGTATAGCTGATAATTTATTAGTAGATCGATGTTACTAAGATACTGATAACATCCTGAGGATAATGTTATAAGGAAAGCTTTGAGTGTGAATTTGGATGGCTGTAAGAGTAGGGAAAGGCCAAAGAAGCGATGGATGGACTTTGTGAAAGATGATAATATGGCTAGAAAGGGTCTACCGAGAGTATACGGTAGAGTCTGCCCAGCTTGGGCAGAGCACCACCGCGTCCTCACCGACGGCGATCGGCGGCGGTGATCACTCATGTCCCGCCCTAGTCCAGGCCATGGTACGGAGCGAGAGTGCGTAGGAAGCCGTCGCCTCCTTCTGCGAAGCAGTAATGCTCGCAAGGAGGAGGAGGAGTGCTTGAGGGAGAGACAATCTTTGCGCCCTCAAGCCCCTAGTTGCCGCAGGTGACGCCGTGGGTGTCGGGAATCGACAGCCGATTCCCGGCCACCGTAGGCGCTTGTAACATCCAGTAAGGACCAGGCCCGATTCGACGGCGCATTGTGTTCCACGCTCACCTCAAAGAGATGTCAGCACTAACTGACGGGGTCCGCTAGGGCCGATGCCTGCCATCGCGGGTTATTCGAAAGAGATACCGTGGCCCCTGGCACAGGCATCTGAAGGAACACGGGTGGGTTTTAGTCAACGAAAGTCTGACACGCCCTCTCGCTCCGCACAGTGTTTTTTTTGCCTTAAAATCGGACATGGTATTTTTTTAAACAAGGGCTTAGAGTATTCTACGACAAATGCCAGAGTAAAACTCCCGCGTGGATAACTTTCATAGTTTTTCATTTAGAGCTAACTGAATTTTTGATCCCGGAATTTACAAAAATACAAAAAAAAAATCTATAACTTTGAATACTTACACACGAAACAAAAATTTCTTTTTTAGTTTGAAAGGCCTAAGTCTAGGCTAAATTACAAGAATTTTCTGGATGTCCTGCGACTTACTAGTGACGAATAAAACGCGATAAAGTGATTTTTGTTTTCATTTTTTTCTGGCTCCGGTTTTTGATTGGGGTAATTTTAATGGACAGAAATCAGTTGGTTACTTATATGCGCTAATAACAATAAAAAAACGAATTCCCTAATTCGTGGCCGGAAGGAGAAAAACGACATTGAAAAAATCCCGGGTTCCCGGGATTTCTCCACATCAGTGAAGTGCCGGTTGCGGCACGATCCACAACATCATCATTTGCCGCTCGTTGACCAGCATGAGGGTTGGCGCCCTCATGCCCTCCTTGCAGTAAGTCTCCCGATCGGAGCTCGGGTAGACATCCCTCAGCAGGCCGGGTCAGGTCCTGCCGAGGCAATGTGGTACTATGGGTCTTTGACGGCTCCATAGCGCCTCACCCCCGTTTCCTCTGAGTAATATGTAGACATAGTAAAAGTTAAGTCGTTTTAATCCTCTTAAGGGGTCATTGTACTCATTATAACAAATAAATTTTACTATGGTACAAACATAAACTCGCGAAAAAAAATCAGCTGTTCAGTACATTTATGTTCGCCTAACTCGTCAAAATTTACTGTACAATTGTTTTTCTTTCGCGATTTCAGAGAGGTCCCATAGTAAAAGTTGTTCGTCATAATGAGTACAATGACCATTGAGGATTTACACGACTTAAATTTAACTATGCAGATGCGGGGTTTTGGCACCTAATTATACCTAACTATACTTAACTATATCTATCCTAACGAGGGTGGACCTCTTCCCGCATCAAATATTACCCTTCACTGGAAGAAACAGCACAGCAGCAGTGATTGTTGGAGCGCAGGTTCGAATCCATGAGGCGCTCACCACTGACTTTTCAAATTCATGTGCGTATTATACCTAAACAAATTTTATCACTCTATAACATCGAAAGAAAACATCGTGATTTTTCAACGGTGTGTTAAACCATGTCAGAGGACTTGGGGCGGTTTAAAATTTTGTTAAATACTAGGTTGTTCATCAACCAAACAATACGATGATGATGATAACTGGAAAAAAAATCCCGAGATCCCGGGATTTTTTCAAAGTCGTTTTTCTCCTTCCGGCTACGGATTAGGGAATTCGTTTTTTTATTGTTATTAGCGCATATAAGTAACCAACTGATTTGTGCTGATTAAAATTACCCCAATCAAAAAACGGAGCCAGAATTAAATGAAAACAAAAATCACTTAATCGCGATTTATTCATCACTAGTAAGTCGCAGGACATCCAGAAAATGCTTGTAATTTAGCCTAGCCTTAGGCCTTTCAAACTAAAAAAGAAATTTTTGTTTCGTGTGTAAGTATTCAAAGTTATAGCTTTTTTTGTATTTTTGCAAATTCCGGGATCAAAAATTCAGTTAGCTCTAAATGAAAAACTATGAAAGTAATCCACGCGGGAGTTTTAGTCTGGCATTTGTCGTGGAATACTCTAAGCCCTTGTTTAAAAAAAATACCATGTCCGATTTTAAGGCAAAAAAAAACACTGTGCTCCGCCCTGAGCGGGAAGTTATTTGATAATTTCCGACACAAAAAAAGGTCTACCGAGTGACTACCGAAATGACGACTAATAGAAAAGTATAGTAGAAAACGAGAAAGAAGACTATGTACGCTGACCCCAATTAAATTGGGATAAGGGCATGATAATAAATAAATAAATTTTATTTCAGTAACTTTACGACTTCTACAATATATCTTACATAGGGGTCTCCTTTTAAGTACGAGAAATACTATGCTAGAAGGCCCCGCTCTTATAAAACTAGTACAATAGTAGGTACCTATGTAGGAGTGTGCTTACATGAACTTTTTCAATTTGGTAACTTATTAACTAATGGAAGGAAAAAAGGTAAACAAACAGAAACGATTAACTTCAAACAGTCATGTGCGTATATGGGTGTGGGTGGGTGTGTGTGTGCGTATGTAAAGAATGTGTCAGTATATATGGAGGTATGTTTGTGTATGCGTTACTTATCGTCAGATTATCACACGATAGTTTGTAAAAGAGTTTCGATGTCGTCATAGCTTTTACTTTTTAGCCAATCTATCAGAGATTTTTTACAATCCCGAAATTCATGGGGAAAATATTTAAAAGTTTATTTAATTTGTTGTAGATGGAAGCGGATTGCCTGGTACACAGTGCAACAAGATATTTCCTTCTCTTTTTGTCAAGCCTCAGGGATCATAAGGGAAATTTTAGAGTATAATGATGATGATAATGACAATATAAACAAGCATCCTTTTAAATCCTAGAAAGCACGTATCAACACATCAGTTATTAGTTATTGCTTATAATTCAAGAACCACTTATTTCCTTGTAAATTTTGAAATTCAAAAGTGTCTTTTATGTGCCTAGTTGAAAAAAAAAAAATGGCTGTTGACTTTTTAATTTTATCTGCTTTAGATTTGTAGATATTTTTGAGTCAAACAACACGAGTTGAGCCTTGGGAACAGCTAGTTAAGTATAAAATATGACAACGATTAGAACAAAATTCAATTAAGGACACATAAAGCAACCTTGAGGAGGCTTACAAGAATAACAACAACAATATTTTTTCTTCTAATTAACCTTAAATCCCAACAGACAGCGGCCATATTACAGAAAACTACCACCAATTTGCTTCGACAAAATTCTTCCCCTTGATTTTCCTCTACATCTATTTTGTTCTTCAAGATAATTAATTTGTTCCATGTTCTGCCCTGTCTTGTGATGTGTCGAATGACATGTTAACGTCTGTTACTTGATTAGCAATGTTATAGCGCCCCAGGATGTCGTTCTGTAGCATCGATATGGGTCCCAAGTATATCGCCCTGTAGTATCGTTATCGGGTCCAATATGTCATCCCATCGTCTCGAGTAAACCTTTCCCTTCGATTAAGTTTTACGATGAGAGAAACGGCCGATGCATTTTATGTTTTCCTTTTTTCCTTGGAGTAATCTTTTGTCCTTCGTCACAATCAGGATTCCTCTTGACATGTGTAAAATGTAAGAGATAGGGCACAAATTTTCATACATTTTCTAGTGATATACATTATTATCATTTCTGTTTTCTCTTGGGTTCTATATTAACAAAAAACAAATGAATGCACCTTTGACGTTTATGTTTGTCTTTGATATAATGATCATCATCATAAATGCCTAGCCTTTTCCCAACTATTTAGGGGTCGGCTCCCATATAATGATGTTTCTAGAGAATGCCAGACAATTTTACTATGAAAGTTAATAAAACTAATTTAAATAACGAAGGTCCGAGACCCAACGTAACCCTTGCGAACCGTACCCACATACCAATTACTTTTATTAAAATCCCAAATTAAAGCGAGCAAGGGTGAGTCAAGCCATATAAATTCTCGTCAAAACAAAGTTAGTCTTCCTTATCTCGAACTAGCAATCAAATAGTAATCAATAGTCTGTGGGTCAGTTTCGAAACGTGATGGGATTTGGAAGACAGCCAAGAGCGGGGTGTAAAGCTGGATTTACACTAGCTCGAGCAACACTGTGGTGTGTTATAATGTGGCGTACATCGTCTAGTTGCTTGCTTCATAAAACAACATTTTGCGACCTCTGCTACAAAAAGAAACCACCGGCACTTAAGAGCGTTTACGACGTACGGCATTTTATACAAACTTTCAAGCCCTTGTTTTTCGAAATGAATGAATCGATTTTAATGAAACTTCATACAAATAAGCAGGATACAAATATCTAAAAAGTTACATAGGAATATTTTCGAAAAATAGTGTTACAGCAAAATAAGACTGATTTTAAATTTTCCAGAGATTTCCAGTTATCTTTTTCTAAATAAGACATTTCGAAAATGTTCTTAAGTAACTTTTTAGACCTTTGTATCCCGCTTATGCGTATGAAGTTTCATTAAAATCGCTTAATTCATTTCGAAAAATAAGGGCTTGAAAGTTTGTATGAAATGCCGTACGGCGTAAACGCTCGTAACTTGGCAAGGTTTTTGCGTAGTGTAAGTTCGCGCATGTAAGTACTATATGTAGTGTAACAAAAATATTGACACTTTTATTGCTTGTTAACGACTAGCAATAAAAGTGACCATTTTTCCATGGTTATTGACAAACATGTCTGTTTAGAAGAAAGTTGAGAGGAAAGGCTGAGTCTTGCCAAGTTACATGCCAGCGAATGTACAGTCAACAAAAGAGATAAGTATGGAGGATCGTCGGATATAGTTGAAGTTTAGTAAGAAACCGATGAATATTGTTGACTGAAATTTAATTTCATAAATGAGCTGTTTATTTTCTATTAATAAAATACAATTTTATTCGAAAACATCCATCGGTTTTTATTACGTTAGTACTATGCAATAATTTCCAATTCCTTTTAATAATATTTCATATAATGGGTAGACTGTTGAGACTAAAAATGTTAAGTCTAAAATAAGAACAAATGTACACAGTTACCTACGCAATAAATATATATCTTTATCTCTGTGAAGCCGGCTTTACAACATATGTATTTGATTTATTATGACAAACATTGTTTAAGAGTGACTGGCGTTTGTTTATGCTGATCGAATGAATAGTGTTCACATTTTTGGGGTTCTGACGAAAAATAGCTATTCATAAGTGATGCTATAAATATTTATTTTTGTTAAGGTACCTATTTATGTCCTTTTTGACGTAATCCCTCTGTCGCCCTTGAAGATACCTCTGCGTATAAAATGGGTGGTCTATTTTTAGACGGCCAGGAGTCTACTTTTATCTGCTAATATAACTAAACCAAAGTGAATATTAAAATTGTCATTAGGTACGGCATTGTCCTGTCTGAGGGTTCTTTGTTAATTTTTATTAGGAATATATTTATCAGTACTAACGTTAATAAGCGGATTGCAAAAATGGTGTGAGAGTCTTCATCATCATCATCTGCCTAGCCTTTTCCCAACTATGTTGGGGTCGGCTTCCAGTCTAACTGGATGCAGCTGAATACCAGTAATTTACATGGAGCGACTGCCTATCTGACCTCCACAACCCAGCTACTGGGTAATTTGATACCCCTTGGTAAGACTGGTTGTCAGACTTTCGGGCTTCTGACTACCCGTAACGACTGTCAAAATCCACGAATGACAGCCGGGACCAACGGCTTAACGTGCTTTCCGAGGCACGGAGGGGTCTCGGTATGTAAAGATGGTCACCCATCCACAGACCAACCGCGGCAAGCGTAGCTTAACCTGATCGATCGACCTGTGCGGCTGTTATTACTTAGCCACGGGCCCCCCTGGTGTGAGAGTCTTCATAAAAAAGAAAAAAAATCTTATATACACATAATAAAATAGTAACGAAGCCAAAACTGTACATTGAATATTGCAAAAATTAAATTGCTACGAGGCTACGAAAAAGTCTGATGCCGAAAGTATAGTTTTTAGAATTTTTAACCGTTTGTCTGTATGTATGTTTCGGAGTGGCGCAAAAAGGCTGAACTGATTTAGATGAAACTTGGCACACAGTTTATACCTGGATTAATACATAGGGTAATTTTGATCCTGGTAGTACGTTCCCGTGCGATATTTTCCGACAAAAACGCGGGCGGAGCCGCGGGCAAATGCTAGTCCTTAAATAATAATAGTTAGCAGCTATATCTACTACGACTTATGACCTGACTATACATAATATGCCGTCTTTGAAAAACTCGATGTATCATCTTAATAATATAATAAGAATTTCAGAGTTCCAGTTCACCAACAGACATATTATCGCACAGCCTAATGGACGAAAAAGAGGTTTTAAGGTTTTTTTTAAGGAGCCTGTCAAACGTAATGTCGCGCCATTTTGAAAATAAAAATTTACGCCATTTTTACGCATGAGACCTATTTATATACAGGTGAATTTTCCAAGTGGGCTAGAATGGCCAAATCCGAAACTATGAGGAATAACGAACAGTACTCAAAGGAGTCGCGGGCTCAATTTTGATGAAAACTAAAACTGCATCATTGGATTTTTGAGAAATCAATATTTCTAGCCAGGAATCGAACCCGTTGATTTTGATAAAAAAACACATACTGTATTATTACACCACTCGATAGTGTCCCTAATAAGGATCAAATTCTGGGAAGTAATGACATACGGCAAACTTAAGGAAAATGTTGAATCGTAATAAACTGCTTCTTATTTTAAAGTATTCATACCGACATTAGGGCTCCCACACATAAACACGATACGACGTCGCGTCGTACAACGATGCGGCGTCGTTTCACGATACGACGTCGCGTCGTGGAAATCTACGACATGACGTCGTAACGTGTCGATGCACGATACGACGTCGTGACGTTAGAAACTCACGATGCAATCCTGCGCAGTTTGTTCTTCGAAATTCAAAGATGACGGATGGTATTGAAGTCTTTGAACTCTTCGAAACTTGATGCAGTCATTCTAAAGTAATCAAAAAACTTGTTGTGGTCTATTTTTAAGGCATTGTACTTCTTTATAAAGTGACTCCCGTTATTCATGTTTGAAAGAAATGGGTGGATCCAATATCTTCTGAGTATCTGTCTTTTCTTTCTTCGTCTTCTTATTAACAGCAGAAGCAGAATGCGTCTAGAGCGGTCCATTTTACGGAATGAATTAAAACACCACCCCACTGTATCGACGGCATCGTGCCGTGTATCGTGCGTGGCACATTGGGTTACGATGTCGTGTTTTTTTACGATGCTCATCGTAGATTTCCACGACGCGACGTTGTATCGTGAAACGACGCCGCATCGTTGTACGACGCGACGTCGTATCGTGTTTATGTGTGGGAGCCCTTACCTGGACCTTGTTTGAAATGATGCTCAATACACCCGCAGCGCAGTCACCTTCACAACATTATATTCTAAATTCAAATTTTGAATGCAGTAGCTACAATCCTTGAGACGTCGAATCCAGCTATGTATTGAAAACAATGGTCATCATTTTGAAGGTTTAGGCGCAGATTGCCCACTTCTCAAAATGTCAACTGAGTCTCTAATGGACAATTAATCAGTTAAGGTTTAATAGACCTAGGTAACATAAGAAATATTAAAAAAGTATTTTGTTAAAAATGAGCTTTAGTTTCCCGTATGTCATTACTTCCCAGAATTCGATCCTTATCAGCGACACTATCGAATAGTGTAATAATACACGGTATGTTTTTTTTTTTCAAAATAAACGAGGTCGATTCCTGGCTAGAAGTATAGATTTTTCAAAAATCCAATGATGCAGTTTTAGTTTTTATCAAAGTT
Source organism: Mesoligia furuncula (assembly GCA_916614155.1). NCBI lineage: Eukaryota > Metazoa > Arthropoda > Insecta > Lepidoptera > Noctuidae > Mesoligia > Mesoligia furuncula. The sequence goes on from OU744808.1 coordinate 6,282,048, forward strand.
GAGCCCGTGACTCCTTTGGAGTATTTTTCGCTGTTCCTCTACTTTCGAATTTGGCCATCCACGCCCACTTGGAAAATTCACCGAGTATAAATCGACTGCCGAGATCAATGCAAACAGAAAACATACAAGACCAAACCCCGTAAAGTTTCACGTTTCCGAGATAAATAAAATTAATGTTCAAAGTTGATTACGTGACTCAATCATCAATATATCAATAGCTGTCGATTTATATAAGTCTCGTGTGTGACCGCCATTTTCAAAATTGCGTCATATTCAAAATGGCGTGACCGTAGGTAGGTGTGCTACGTATCTTCAAAGCCCTTTTCAAAAACTCCTGACTGAGGCTGAATGACGAAAAAATGTTTGACAAAATAAAAAACAAGAAAATATAAAATTTTCTCGCGCAGTGTTGAAACAATGCTCGATTGTTTTTGGACGGCGGGGTATAAACTTTATCACAGGCATTCACGAGCTCCTATGGCTTTTACACAATTAAGGTTTCATTAGGTCCTTGACATTTATAGCAGAAAAATAAAACTCTGTGGCAACTGCCATTTAAAAACTTTATTATGTTCTGTTAATAACTGTGTCGTGTTGAGCCAGTGGTTAAGGCCTATCAAGCACGAGGTTCATCATCTGCCTAGCCTTTTCCCAACTATGTTGGGGTCGGCTTCCAGTCTAACCGGATGCAGCTGAATATCAGTATTTTTTGTTTATTTTTTTTTCCATTATTTACATAGTTCTCACATAAAATTAAGATTAATGATGGTAACTAATATTTTTGTATCAATATAATTTAAGAGAATGTCCAGGGAGTTTGTTCCCCGTTCTTCTCCAAAGGAACCAAGTCTACTACGCTTTGGAGTGGGACACTAGCTCCATATTTCTGACTGACAGACTCCTTGGCAATTAAAAACTGCCTCTGAATGGTTTAATTGTAATATAAGCTTTGAGTTTCAGTTCTTATAAAGAACTTGGGGCCTAATGTTAACCTTTCATTGATTCTGCCAAAGTGGCCCCTTTGGCAGAATCAATGAAAGGTTAACATTATGAATCATAATATGGCGAAGACAGTCCGTGTTTTTCTTTTTTTCGCTCCACTACGTAGGTATAATCAAAGAGATTGGGATTGGATTTGGATTGGATTCATTGTTATTTTAGCACAGACAAAAAAAATAACTGAAAAATCTTTCACTAACTCGATATCGATACGATTAACAACAGTTATCTGTCGGATTCGATACGATTAACAACAGTTAACTGTCCTATAAAATTCATAATGTTATCCTTTTATGATTCTGCCAAAGTGGCCTTTTTAGGCCCCTGGACTAAACAAATATTAATCAAGGTCAAGCTATTCAAAGTTCTGTCAGACAGCATCATCTTTCTATATTGCTGTCATCTAAAGCCTTTTTAAAGACGTCACAGGCATTGTGTTACTGCTGAAAGGAAGGGAGTGATGACATCTTGTCTTTGTCGGAACTCAGCATTAATATGATTCAGACTAGCGTTGTGCAAATATTACATAAGTTTTTGTTATGTAAATATTTTAAGCTTTTGTAGTTTTGGACCGTTGCCAATTTTAGGTATGTACTTATTTATGATATTCGCTGTTACATAATTGTGATAGTGATTCGACATCATGTAATATTTTATTTATACTAATGTTTGTAGTTTTTTTATATCTTGTACGCAATTTTTCTATTTTCCTCTACGAATGAAACTGTAAGTGTGCATGGCACCGGGTGCCGACGGGTGCCGTCGATGTCGACGGAAGCGGTCACCTCTGTCGTCGACGCGTGTCGCTTGTTTGTATGAGCTCTTAGGCATGCATTTAAAGTCATGTGACAAGACAATGTCTGTGTGGTGCCGGACTTAAAGAATAGCACCACCCCATACTTCCCATGGGTGTCGTAAAAGGCGACTAAGGGGCGTACCGGAGAATGGGCAGCAGCGTTCTCTATGCACTCCACCACCATACCATACTGCGATCGCCAACCCGCCTGCCAAGCGTGGCGATTATGCCAAACCCCCCCATTTTGGGGGAGGCCTATGTCCAGCAGTGGACGTCTTTCGGCTGAAATGATGATAATGATGATGATGATGACAAGACAATGCATCAGTTTATACGTTTGTTGAATTCTTGACAGTCGGCCCTCGCTAGAGTTTCTGACTGGTTGATCTTTCACGATTTAACTATCCTCGTTTATGCAATGTAAAACTCATTTATATTATGTATACCCATGACTACTATGACAAGTACCTGAACCGCAAGATCTTAATCCACAGTAACAGTTGAACGAGTTTTTCAATGATAACATGATTTTTTTTTTGTAAAAAAGCTTTTTCTATCAACAACTTCTACGCTCTATGTTTAGTCAGAAAAGTAAGGACTGAATAAAAACCAGTTTCATTCATTCCGTAGCGATGTTTTTCACGCATCACTGGGAAACTATTCAAGTGTTACAAATGTCTAATACTCCGGAAAAGAGTATGTATTGAAGGTAGTTTTTTCCTGACGTAAAGATTCTATTGAGGAAATCAATTTCTAGTTTTATTCAGGTAGACAGACCCTTCACATGATTTTTTCTTTTATTTGTTTTAAAGTGGTCTTTATTATGTAGTCATTTTAATGAAGACCAGGAACATTAGGAACCGCTAACCTCATCTAGCTTTTAAAAATATCATTGACGTGTAAAAGTGTTAGTACAAAACTACTTACAGAGATCTATTAATTTATCATTACTTTATCCACAATTTTTATTTAAAAAATCGTCCTTTTATGTTTCCAACCGGGTACTGAGTAACACTAATATTCAATTTTCACACGTATCACTAGAAAACAAAGTACTCATATACAATATTTGGACATAAGGAGTTGAGCTGTGGGGGCTCTGCAAATAATTCAAATTTCAAAATAAAGCTCTCAGAATAGTAGAAGTAGGTTTATGAAGACCTCAGAATTACATGAGCCTCTACAAATCAGAATTGTAAAAGAGGAAATAGAACACAGGCTACAGTCATACAAATACCTTAGCCACAGCCCTAAGTAAACCAATAACCACAAGGCTCAAACACCACCACATTAGGGAGTAACTGAATAAAGCCTAAACAATTTTGAAGGGCAGATTCTACGCTGGAAGGATGGACCTCAACAGTCAATACCCGCGCAAAAAATCTGCTAAAGGTTTACAACCGGTTGCAAAATAAACAAGGAAAAAAAAATCTAATGTTTTCACAAAAAGCAACATTACCCAACCTTGACATTGCAATACTTCACCGGAAATGACACAGGCTTACCATGTTGCTATTATCGTCTATAATCTGCCACGTTATCTTGTCGATTCAATATCAATGATAACACTTGATTAGTTTTCATACAAATTCAGACCAATTTCAGTGCTTGAATGAAAAAAGCTCATCAGCATCGATTGGATATGTTACCGGCCAAACCTGATTTTAGTTTCGCCTAGGCCAAACCAGTTCTCGCTCGCTCTTGCATCCTATGTCGACTGAGCCCCGCTTCGCGGGGCTCCTATTTCTGTGTTAAGGGTTTAAAGTAACCTAACCAAACCTAATCTCGGGCCCTTCGCTCGCTCTTGCATCCCAACGTCGCCTATTGAACAGGTTTGGCCTAGGAGAAACTAGTTCATCCTAAAATCGGGTTTGGCCGGTAAAAAATAAAACTTGTGCCCAGATACCTTGGGGTAACTGCGTAATACACTATCAGTAGCAATGACAGTTCAACAACATTCTTTGCGTTATTTATGATGTAGCAGACAAATTTTTCGATCATTATGAAGCAATGAATTGGCAACATCCAGACTGTGATTGATAGTGTGTTACGCAGTTATGGTTCTGCTTGTAACAGGGACCAATAACGGTACTGATATTGGTAAACTCGTAACCAAACTCGGTTCTGGGCTGACAGAATTTAGATTGCAAACACGCTTAGAATTAGCATCGATTCCAGTTGCGTTCTCGTAAGATGTTCGCTTTGAGATCGATGGTCAGTTTGTTATGAATTTGTTACACATATTGCTCACTATTTTTACTCTCTTTTATAAAATCCCACATATTTCCTACCAGAACGTACACCAAGTAAATATTTGAACTATGTTCTGCCCCGGAGCGCTAAAGCAAACCGCTCGCGTCGACTGCGCCATTCAAGCAGCCGTTTCACAAAACCTGTAAACAAATAGAGACATTACTACAGATATCTACAGCTCAATCTTATTTGCAAACGATATAAAAATCATACAAAAGATAAGATCACAGTTTATAGCAGACATTAACCCCTCGTTTATCTAATCCGATAGATCGTTCGTGTTTGATGTCGGTGCAATTTGCCGACGATTACGTCCGATTATTTCCGATTAGCCGGTACGGCCGCGTTACTATGACGGGACATTATCGGAGATATTACCTACGTTATGGGAAGCAGTTTTCTTGCTTCCTACCTAAAGCCTGATACAAACGATGTGATTCAATTGCCTGTGGCAGATCATTTAGCAATTAAGTGTCGAATTACTTGAATCGTCTAAACAGTGATTAGAAAATTATTTAAAAATAAAAAAACCCGACTGCGAAACTGAAAAGCTACAAACAAGCCCATTTTAAATTAAATAAAAGTTGGAAGCAGGCGGGACCCATACCATTTTTATTATATTTTCAAATTCAATGGGTCCCGCCTGCTTCCAACTTTTATTTAATTTAAAATGGGCTTGTTTGTAGCTTTTCAGTTTCGCAGTCGGGTTTTTTTATTTTAAATATTTTTTTTTTTATTTCCAGCTTTTTAGTTTACAAATGTGAAAGATTTCGCAAATGATTTAGTTCTTGGTACTTGTTTTTTACGTTTTGTCACTTCGAATTACTTTTAACCATATAAGTTATATATATTTTTGCAATCACCTTTTAAAACCCTTTATTTTGATACCCCACTCGATATGATTCGAGAAAAAAAAAATTTTTTTTGAAGACATATTGCGCCATAAATCGGCCATTTTAAATTTTTTTCAATTTTGATATACCCAGTGTCACTCTCACAATTAAGACGAATCTAACGGCATCTCTCAAGCTGAAATCGATCAAGCCGTTTAGGCTACAGAGCGTGCCAAAGAAATATACATATATACATACATACATACATACACTCGAAAAACATAACCCTCCTTCTGACGCAGTCGGGTAATTATTAGTTGGTGCTCAAAAGGGAATAAAGTTAAATATTTTTTATTGTTCCCCTTTGAGCACTACGATAAAATATTATATGGTGCTCAAATGGGAATACCTTTGGTGCTCTAAAAATAAGTGCTCAAACGGGAATACTCTGACTATTCAAGTAATTTGTTGCTTCAATTTTATTATATGCCACAAGCAAGAAACTTGTGTCGTGTAAATATGGCCAACCTCTATTGAGTAGTAAGGCATTCCTTTTCCTTTTAGTCTTAAGTAATTTTTTATGAGAGGCCCGTGGATGGAGGGGCCCATGGCTAAATAATAACAGCCGCACAGGTCATCGATCAGGTTGAGCTACGCTTGCCGATGGTCTGTGGTTGGGTGACCATCTTTACATACCGTGACCCCTCCGTGCCTTGGAAAGCACGTTAAGCCGTTGGTCCCGGCTGTTATTCGTGGATCTTTAACAGTCGTTACGGGTAGTCAGAAGCCCGAAAGTATGACAACCAGTACCAAGTTACCAAGGGGTATCGTATTACCCAGTAGTTACTGGGTAATACGATACCCCTTGGTAACTTGGTACTTGGGTTGTGGAGGTCAGATAGGCAGTCGCTCCATGTAAAATACTGGTATTCAGCTGCATCCGGTTAGCCTGGAAGCCGACCCCAAAATAGTTGGGAAAAAGGCTAGGCAGATGATGAAGTAATTCTTTATCGTAATTTATTGAATCTGAGAGTAATGGTGGCCCAGTGGAAATTGCCCCGGCTTAGGAGTTTTAGGTCGTGGGTTCGGTTCATCACCATTGCTTCAAAACAGGGAAGAAAAACATCGTGAGGAAACCGGCATGTCCTAGAACCAAAATTATGAAGACATGTGACATCTACCAACCCGCACTGGGCCCGCGTGGTGGATTACAGCCCACTCCCTCTCAAAAAGAGGAGGCCTATCTCCCTGCAGTGGGAACATTATAGGCTGATTATGTAATTGGCTGTGATGTCTTTTACATTCACAAAAGTAGATTTTGCAAGACATTCATCATCATCATCATCATTTCAGCCGAAAGACGTCCACTGCTGGACATAAGCCTCCCCCAAAAGGGGGGGGGGGGGGTTTGCCATAATCGCCACGCTTGGCAGGCGGGTGGGAACATTATAGGCTGATTATGTAATTGACTCTGATGTCTTTTACATTCACAAAAGTAGATTTTGCAAGACATTAGCAGACATGATATTTATTTTGTTTCAATGGTTCAATCACTGATTGATCGACTACATTTACGACATCTACCAATTTGCTCGACAACTGATTGAAGAATCACTATTTGACTGATTTTAGCTTATTTTTAATTAATCGATCATTCTGGCAAAAAAGTTATATCAGACTTTCTCATAGGTACAACAATTTCCGAGTAAACTCTTTTAAGTGCTCGGTATTACCCGAAAACTTGTTAACCCCGAGCGTAAAAAGGAACCGTCGATAAATTAAGTTCGCTCACAATTTTGCAGCAAATCAACCTGTCGGATGTTTCCCCAAAAAGCCCCGCCGCCAATAAATTTAGCGAAAAAATTGAACATTTTTCGTATTCTGTACAAACGACGACGTTCTCTTTCTTATTTATTTATTTATTTAATACTTCAAGCACATAAATGTACAGAGGCGGACTTAATGCCATAGGCATTTTCTACCAGTCAACCTTTGGGTGATGCAGAGACAAAGAGTGGTAGGTGCAATCAAGAACATTGAGGAATAAATATTTTAAATATAAAAATACGCATATACCTATTAAAACTATGAATATAATATATACCTAATTACATATAAATATAAGAACAAATAAATATACATAAATACATGAATATACTTACTAAAAAGAAATAAGACAAACAATGAGAAAATATTACCGTTGAGATGATACTGCCAGCTTCTTGCGAATGTGCTCGCGAGCCTTAACTTTAAAAGATAATCGGTTGGTTGCCTCTTTCTTCGAAATTCTGTACGAACGACGACGTTCTTTCTTTGATTTCAAAGAATTTTAGTAGGCAAAATTTTAATCACGTCTAAACCTGTATGGAGTTAGTGTCAGGCGCTGATTAATTTAACAGGACTAAACAAAAATTTGTCTTCTGTCCTTTTCTTAATGAAACAGAAATAAAAAGATGCCCTGAACTTAAATTTAGTTTAGTTTGTGAACAACAGAACCAATGATTACCAAGAACTGCTTTAAAATTGAAAAAAAAACATATTACCAATCAAAATCAGCACTTTTCGAACATCAAAATTACAAAAGACAGTCCCCCAAAACGCCCGCCCTTCACCACTGCCTAGTGGTTTTGCAGGGGAGAAGAAGTGGTGTAACAAAACTCCCCAGCAGTACAACTGTCTGTAAAGTCATGGGAAATGATCAATGAATAAATTAACTCCAGTAGTTAATTTGACTATGTGAACCTAGATCGTGACGTCACAAATTTCAGCCAGTCTTGATTGCTGCAAACTTCATTACTGACTGCAGTTAGGAAAAGGATTTAAAATCGTACCTTTACGCTCTAGACGCGTTTGAGTTTGCTGAACGTTACAAACAGTTAGGCTGAGGACAAACGAGCGTAATTTTTTGAGCTGTGAGTCGCGTAAAATGAGTCGCGAAATTTACGCTGCATTCGGTTTCATACTAAAGTCCTGTTTGTACCACACGGCGACGCAAAATGAGTTGTCTGCTGACTCACGCGCGTTATTTCAACCAAATTGCGCTCGGGGTGAGGGAGGGGAGTGAGGCAACCGTCAGTTAAGTTACAGAAGTTACGTCCGTCCGTCTGGCAGTCTAACCGAATTTCAGTTGAACGTAAATTGCGATACTCAAAATGCGCGACTCACAGCTCAAAAAATTACGCTCGTGTGGCCTCAGCCTTAACGGAATTTGCTTGTTTAAGAATCAATTTCAAGCTGTTAAATTTGTGTATTTAGATTCTGAAAAAAATATATGTCATAGATGCATCCTTGTTTGAGGGAAATTAATGGTTCAAAACAAAATAAATTGTAATTTGCTCGATGAAAAAAAACTCTGAAACTGACTCGATTTCAAATAACTTTCCGTTGCTTTTTTTTTCACCTTACTACTTCTTTTTAACTTAATTTTTGAGAAATAAAAGCTACTATTCGGTAAACTACTAGGCAGTGTCTCAAGACGAAACCCGTGTGTGTTGCCAATGATGACTTATGGAACTGAAACGTGGTCGCTCACAATGGGCCTTATAAGAAGGCTAAAAGTCACCCAAAGGGCAATGGAGAGGGCTATGCTTGGAGTTTCCCTGCGTGATCGAATCAGGAATGAGGAGATCCGCAGGAGAACTAAGGTAACCGACTTAGCCCGAAGAATTGCCAAACTTAAGTGGCAGTGGGCAGGGTACATTGCTCGCAGAACAGATGGCCGATGGGGCCGAAAGGTTCTGGAGTGGCGACCGTGTACCGGAAGACGTCGCGTTAGAAGGTCTCCCACAAGGTGGTCCGACCTCCTTGTGAAGGCCGCAGGAACCCGTTGGATGAGAGAAGCACAGAACCGGTCGAAGTGGAGGTGCTTGGGGGAGGCCTTTGTCCAGCAGTGGATGTCTTTCAGCTAAAATGAGGATGATGATGTTGTTGGGGTCGGCTTCCTGTCTAACCAGTTGCAGCTGAATACCAGTATTTTACATGGAGCGACTGCCTATCTAACCTCCACAGCCCAGATAGGTAATACGATACCCCTTGGTAAGACTGGTTGTCAGACTTTCGGGCTTCTGACCACCCGTAACTACTGTCAAAGATCGAAATGACAGCCGGGACCAACAGCTTAACGTGCTTTCCGAGGCACGGAGGGGTCTCGGTATGTAGGTAAACGAATATCTAAGTAAACTCATAACTTAAATACTCAAGACCTTAAATTTTATTTGATTTATTAATTAACTGTTTATATTTTATATTAAAAATTTATACTGTGGCATGAATTTTCTGTGAAATGCTCAGCGGCGCATGGTAAATAAAAACGTCGCGTTGCATTTGAGGGAGGCGGAGGTAGCGTTTCGAAGGCCTACAGGAAAACCTCGCCTTAACACGAGGAAAACCTCGCTTTAAACCCTCAATTACCGAAACTCTTTGTAAATGGAAATGTTTTTAAAATCCCGAACTAACGAAAAATGTTACCTTTATCCGCAATTACCTTTTCAGACACGTTTATGTTTGTGTTTTGTTTTTTTAAGGGTGCTAATTTGGGTTTTTCTTGTCTCGTTATAAAATGTTTGCTGTGAACGCGACGCAACGAAATTCGGAATAAGATATGTAGTATCTATATATAATAGGTATTATTTTTGTTTATCTTATGTAGCTATTTCTTGGTTTATTTAAATTCCCAAAGAAACGATGGATGGACTGTGTGAATAATGATATTTTATGATTAGAAACGCACACCCTTTCTAACCATAAAATATCATCATTTACACAGTCTGCGAGATGATGAGTAATAGAGAAGTATGAACGAAAAAGACATGAAATGAAATTTATTTACAAGAATTGTAGGAGAGCTTGATGTGCTGGCATATCAAGCTACTATAATCTGTCAAATTTCTTTAATAGATTTTCAACTTTATCGCTAAAGCATAAGATTCACAGTTGATTGGAAAAATTTGACAGTTTCGGGTACGAAACTGTAAAAAATTTCTGTACATTACAGATGGTCAGGTTTCTTTTTAACAGTTTAAAACAATTCGCTAAAACTAGCATGCAAAATGATTGATTGCATGAATTAAATAAATGAAGCTAATAAAATTGGTACTTAAGTCAAAGTTATTAAATTTAAATGTCAAGTATTAATTAAATTATATAGTATCATGTCATGCCGACATGATGCGCCGACCCAAATTAATTGGAGTAAGGACTAGAGAACGATCATGTTTTTAAAATCCATACTAATATTATAAATTCGAAAGTAACTCTGTCTGTCTGTCTATATGTTACCTTTTCACGCCTAAACCACTGAAGGGATTTCAATAAAATTTGGCAGAGAGATAGATTGCATCCCGGGGAAGGACATAGGATAGTTTTTATCCAGATATTCCTACGGGATCAAAACGTACGCGGGTGAAACCGCGGAGCGCTGCTAGTGTGAAATAAGCAGTACCTTTGAACAATGCCATATACATAAATGTATAAGCAAAAATAATGTCGATCTCTGTCAATCTATTGTGTTGAAAATCAAAATGATCTGTAGAATCAAAAGATGAACTTAAATCAAAATGGCATGTAATCTGCCAATCAAAATTCTTTTCTTTTTTATGCATTTATGTGTTTTCGTTGCCCAGCAACGCGCATTAAATCTATACAGACGCATAATTTACCCGTGAACCGGTCTGTATCTGACAGATTAGAAAATTGTTCTGTATACTTACAACGCAATTTGAACGAAATTATTTTTTTTAAATATAAAAGACTCAATGCTGCTGACACTTTAATTTAGTCATGCGCGATGGATAAGGCCCTTCTTACACGGCATGGTTTCTTTACGGTACGTAGAAAAAAAAAACAGTGGCACTCCGAGAGTGCCGACAAAAGTGAAAACAAAACACAAACAGAATACTTTGCTATCACGCACTGACATATCGGATATACATTAAAACCGAGTACATCCCGAGGACAGCCGAACACATCCGAAGCGGGTTTTTTGAATCGTCTTATAAACAAAACACGCGCGGTGTCGCTTACGTTAACAGTGGCGCGAGTTCAATGGTTTTTTCCCATCTCAAAAAATGCCCAACGCGCCTAAAGAGGTTTTCACTTCAAAAAACAGTGGCACTCCTGGAGTGCCGCCAGAAGTGAAAACAAAACACAAACAGAATACTTTGCCATCACTCACTGACATATCGGATATACATTAAAACCGAGTACCTACATCCCGAGGACAGCCGAACACATCCGAAGCGGGTGTTTTGAATCGTCTTATAAACAAAACACGCGCGGTGTCGATTACGTTAACAGTGGCGCGAGTTCAATGGTTTTCCCGTCTCAAATAATGCCCAACGCCTAAAGAAGTCTTCACTACAAAAACAAGCAACAGCTTCCATATTGATCCATACAATATTTATTTATTTATTTAACACTTCATCATCTGCCTAGCCTTTTCCCAACCATGTTGGGGTCGGCTTCCAGTCTAACCGGATGCAGCTGAATACCAGTATTTTACATGGAGCGACTGCCTATCTGACCTCCACAACCCAGTTACTGGGTAATACGATATCCCTTGGTAAGACTGGTTGTCAGACTTTCGGGCTTCTGACTACCCGTAACAACTGTCAAAGATCCACGAATGACAGCCGAGACCGACTGCTTAACGTGCTTTCCGAGGCACGGAGGGGTCACGGTATGTAAAGATGGTCACCCATCCACAGACCAACTGCGGCAAGCGTAGCTTAACCTGATCGATCGACCTGTGCGGCTGTTATTATTTAGCCTCGGGCCCCTCCCGCATTTATTTAACACTTCAAGCACATAAATGTACAGAGGCGGACTTAATGCCATAGGCATTTACAATAGGTACTGACGACCGTGTCTATACACGGCGAATAAACTGTAGATTTTCACGTTTTAACGGCAAGAAAATACGCGTGTGTACAAAGGGCCTCGACGGTTTTTATTAAAACTTTATATTTAGCGAAAACCTGTCGCTTACACTAATCCCAAACGTTACTTTCACTAAATCTCAAATTTTCAATTAGATTTTCATAATGTACCTGGTCTACTTGGGTAAGTGTTGGCATTTAAATTAAAATATGCGAGCTCAAAGCAAAGGATAGGAAAATGTGGGTACCTACCCTACCTATATCAAGTTATGTTAATAAGACATAGAATATGTAAGGAATGCAAGGTCTGTGCGATTCAATGAATGTGGAACCCGCATTGAAATATAAATTAGAACCAACCATTTGGTCCTAGGAATTTGAATAAATTCGTTTTCCTGACTGATTTTATTCCAGAAGTTCGTTATTCATTTAGTCATTTTAGAACTGTATAATTTTATAGCCACTTTTTATTAGAAGTTTATCTTTTATTGAAAGGTCGTGTTATTTTAAAATAACTTAGGAATAAAAGCCACTGAATCTAGTTGAGTGTTTTTTGTAATTGTTCTCAAGCTAAATATTAATTTTAGGGGATTTTCGTTTCCAAAAGTTTGAACAGAGATGAATAATTTGTTCAAGTAGCATAATTAATAATAATTAGCATAATTATAATAATTGTCTGTGTGGTGCCGGACTTAAAGAATAGCACCACCCCATACTTCCCGTGGGTGTCGTAAAAGGCGACTAAGGGGCGTACCGGAGAATGGGCAGCAGCGTTCTCTAGGCATTCCACCACCATAACATACTGCGATCGCCAACCCGCCTGCCAAGCGTGGCGATTATGGCAAACCCCCCCTTTTGGGGGAGGCCTATGTCCAGCAGTGGACGTCTTTCGGCTGAAATGATGATGATGATGATGAATAGCATAATTAGCCAATAATATTTCCATTGCTGGGATACAGGCACCCTTTCTGTGAGAGGGGGGAGTAAAGCTGGCTGTAATCTACCACACAGTGGGTGGCAGGCCCAGTGAGGGTTGATAAGATGTCACATGTCTTCGATTTTTGAAGTGAAAACTTCTGGCGCGTTGGGCGTTTTTTGAGATGGGAAAAAACCATTGAACTCGCGCCACTGCCTGGTACCGTAAGCTACACCGCGCGTGTTTTGTTTATAAGACGATTAAAAAAATACCCGCTTCGGATGTGTTCGGCTGTCCTCGGGATGTACTCTGTTTTAATGTATATCCGATAAGTCAGTGAGTGATGGCAAAGTATTCTATTTGTGTTTTGTTTTCACTTCTGTCGGCACTGCCGGAATACCACTGTTTTTTTTGTTCTAGGATATGCCGGTTTCCTCACGATGCTTTCCTTCACAGTTTTGAGAGCAGAGAGAGAGCTGTAACTACTGGGCCATCACTGCTCTCCTTACGCCGCTCTCCTTACGTCGCTCACCTTACGCCGCTCACTTTACGCCGCTCACCTTACGCCGTCTCTGTGTAATTCACGCCTATGAGCTTCATTACTTCTCAACAGTAAAATCAATTTCACGACGATAGATCAGAAAAAAATGCCAAACAGGTAAAAAGACATCACTTGAGGTTGAAACAATTTTTCTTTCTAACCTTTTATCAGGTAAAATAAATCTAATCTGCGTTCGCGATTTATTTACCAAAAATGTAAGCAAATGTGAATTAATGGAAAAATAACTTTAATTCCTAGACAATAAAGTTCATTTTACGCTACAACTTCAAACATTTTTATAACTTTTTCAATAGTGCTACTCGTAGTCACTCTGAAATCAACTTAACAGTCATTGAAATAAAGTTGATATTTGTTTAACTTGAAATAGGGTGGGGGTGTGCAGCACTGCGCATTTTTTCTATACCTACAGAACAATATGAAATATACAATGACAGCAAAAGCAACAATCCCCGAAGCTTGAAAATCAAACAAAATTAATCTTACCGAACGAACTCATCGTCATCTGCCTAGCCTTTTCCCAACTACATAATGTTGGGGTCGGCTTCCAGTCTAACCGGATGCAGCGGAATACCAGTACCTATTTTACATATAGCGACTGAATACCAGTATTTACATGGAGCGATTACTAGGTAATAAGATACCCCTTGGTAAGACGGGTTGTTCCCAAAGTACTCCAAAAAGTGTTCCCAAACTACTCCATGAAAAATATAATATTTTTAATTAGGTTTCATTCTACTCCATGATAACATTAAAATGTTCTCAAAGTACTCCACCCCATTTTAATCAAAAAGCTAATTTAAATATGTACCGGATTACTATAAAAGGGTAGCTGACATACAGTTAGGCTCAAAAGCTTTGCAAATATATTTTTAAGTATGACTACCCTATATACCGAACGAACTAATAAACAAAATAAGGGCGGCGCCGGGGCTATAATTATAGGGTATCGAATCCAAGACTGTGCGAATTCAATGGATAGCCGACCTGATGACCTCGCAATCAATCATGTTGGATTCGGCTTTAGGAATCGGAAGCTTCTCAATAGGTGTTCGGAAGTCGGGGTCAATTCAGTCATGAAAATGGTTTCCTGAAAATGGCCACCACTAGTCTACATGCTACCTCTAACCCTATTTTATTACTCGTAACATACATAGGTACAGCCATACACGTACGTACGTATTTAGCTTGGCAAGGTTTTGGCGTAGTGACGCCAGCACATCAAGCCACTACAATCTGTCTGTTTAACATCGTCTAACCTAAATAATAATAATAGTAATAAACCATTTATTTTTAGGTAACAAATACCCATAGATACATACCTTAACCTAAGTAAGTATACATAATAATATAGTAACAATTTTGTTAGTAAATAAAACTTAATAACTATGTTAGTATCACTTAGTTGCACTAAGTCTTAAACCTAACCTATATAATGTAAACGGTTGTATATCTCTGAACGGACAGCGAACTGCGACTTTCCCCCATAACAACCATTGTTCTACATAAGACTCTTCAATCTGTATAAAAAATATTTTTATTGGATGTTATTAGTTTTCGGGTACCGAAACGCCCATCCTCCTTTCTTTAATAGATTTTCAACTGTATCGCTTAGTTAGAGCATATGGTTCAAAGTTGATTGGGAAAATTTAACAGGTTCGGGTAGCTTGATGTGCTTGGCGTCTGTGCACTTAGTGCAACAAAAAATTTTCAGTTCAATTAATCGTTATTATTATAAGATATAAGATAAGATAAGATATATTTATTTGCTCAAACATGTGTATACATACAAGAATATAAATGCAAGCAGGATAACATAAAAAAGAAAGGATCAGACATGACACAACAAAAAATAAATTATAAACGTCAATTTTAGAAAAATAAATAATAATGCATCAAAATATATGTCAATATAAATTCTTCTGTCAGAAATTCATTAATATTATAGTAAGCTTTGTCAATTAGATATGACTTTATTTGATTTTTCAAATGTAAATTATTTAGCTCCCTCCAACTTTTGGGTACTTAACTTATTATAAATAATGGGAGCCATGCAGAAAACACTTTTGCGCATAAGTGCCGTCTTACTCCTATGCAGACAGAGTTGACTTTGATCACGCCTGTTTCTTGGAAATTTATTTGCCATTCGCGAAAATAAATTAAAATTACCTCTAACAAACATTACTGTTTCCAGAATATAAAGTGATGCCAATGTCAAAATTTTATAACGAAAAAAATAGGGCTTACAACTATCAGTGGTTTTCAACTTAAACATCTCTTTTGTGCTTTAAATGCAGCTTCTTTATTAGTTGAGTTACCCCAAAAGATAACACCGTATCTGAGAACAGATTCAGCTAGCCCGTAGTAAGCAGTTAATAATGCATCTATGTTACCAGTGCGTGACAGAATATACAATGCGTACGCACTACTGCTTGTCCTTTTAGTCAGAGCCATTACTTCCTTCACCTTCCAATTTAAATTTCGATCTATTGTAAGTCCTGGAAACTACGGATTCTACGGTTATTGCCATAATTTATTTTTAAACATCTGTCAAGCTACCCAAAACAGTCTAATTCACTGACATCCAAAGGTTGTCTTTAAAAGATCGCTCTTAGCAACAAGACTACCCATTGTAAAATTTCTAATTCACTGACATCCAAAGGTTGTCTTTAAAAGATCGCTCTTAGCAACAAGACTACCCATTGTAAATTTCTAATTCACTGACATCCAAAGGTTGTCTTTAAAAGATCGCTCTTAGCAACAAGACTACCCATTGTAAAATTTCTAATTCACTGACATCCAAAGGTTGTCTTTAAAAGATCGCTCTTAGCAACAAGACTACCCATTGTAAAATTTCTAATTCACTGACATCCAAAGGTTGTCTTTAAAATATCGCTCTTAGCAACAAGACTACCCATTGTAAAATTTCTAATTCACTGACATCCAAAGGTTGTCTTTAAAAGATCGCTCTTAGCAACAAGACTACCCATTGTAAAATTTCTAATTCACTGACATCCAAAGGTTGTCTTTAAAAGATCGCTCTTAGCAACAAGACTACCCATTGTAAAATTTCTAATTCACTGACATCCAAAGGTTGTCTTTAAAAGATCGCTCTTAGCAACAAGACTACCCATTGTAAAATTTCTAATTCACTGACATCCAAAGGTTGTCTTTAAAAGATCGCTCTTAGCAACAAGACTACCCATTGTAAAATTTCTAATTCACTGACATCCAAAGGTTGTCTTTAAAAGATCGCTCTTAGCAACAAGACTACCCATTGTAAAATTTCTAATTCACTGACATCCAAAGGTTGTCTTTAAAAGATCGCTCTTAGCAACAAGACTACCCATTGTACAATTTCTAATTCACTGACATCCAAAGGTTGTCTTTAAAAGATCGCTCTTAGCAACAAGACTACCCATGTTAAAATTTCTAAATTTATATCTGTAATTTGTATGGTATACGGTCAGCAACAAAGGTCGATTAAGATTAAAAGTCTTTTAAACATCATGTAAATTGATACAAAGTGATTTGATAATCTCCTTTTTAGCTTTTCTTTTATTACCTAAGAGTTCATCATCATCATTTCAGCTGAAAGACGTCCACTGCTGGACACAGGCCTCCCCTAAAAAGGGGGGGGGGGGGGGGGGGTTTGCCAATTTTTTAATCGCCACGCTTGGCAGGCGGGTTGGCGATCGCAGTATGGTACGGTGGTGGAATGCATAGAGAACGCTGCTGCCCATTCTCCGGTACGCCCCTTAGTCGCCTTTTACGACACCCACGGGAAATATGGGGTGGTGCTATTCTTTAAGTCCGGCACCACACAGACCAAGAGTTAACATTGTTTAAACTTTTTTCCGATTTTTATTAAATGTCTTACGAAATAATTAAGATTTACAAAACAAAAAACTGACTGAGTATTCTTTCTACTCTATAATCTTCTACGCAGCCACGCAGAAGACCCGAAAAGTGACGTTATACAATAACAAAGAAACGATAAAGAAGATGACTGTTTGCTTAAACTTGATGTGTCAACAGTTTTAGATGGTTAGTCATTACTTATTCTAAGGCTGCACTTGACATGAGCGACGCACAAGTATTTTGTTACCTAATGTTCATAATTTCAAACACACCACGCCAAGATTACGCTATTTAGCACATCAGCGCTTTTGTACAGTTAAGACATTAAATAAAACACACATTCATATTATTGTCATACAAAACAAAAAGTAATTAACAACAGTTTTAGCCATTTTCGGTTTTGCCCATTTATTTTAAATGAGGAGCTGATTTCAGTTTTCAACATAAAGAGAGTTTGTTTGCCACACGTTGGTATAACATCATCATAATCATAATCAGCCCATAATGTTAAGCCCACTGCTGGGACACAGGCCTCCTCTCTGTGAGAGGGAGTGGGCCGTAATCTACCACGCGGGCCCGTTGCGGGTTGTTAGACGTCCCATGTCTTCGAATTTTTGATTCTGAGACATTTCCTAACGATGTTTTCCTTCACCGTTTTGAGAGCAGTGGTGATGAAATTATTTACACAGATTAAAGCGCCTAGCTGGGTTCAAACCCACGATCTGCACCTCGTAAGTCGGGGCTTTGGTATACACGTTGGTATAGAAATTAGTTTAACCGTATAGAGGTATGAGGAACAGGGTGTAAAGTTCACTCATACTCTATAGAAAAGGGAGGATCCTCCGACCAGACGGGTGTTGTGTCTGGCGGGCAACTGCCCGATGTCGTATATCATGTCGGGCCGTTCGTTGTATCCACAGATATCTGAGTTGTATCTATGCTAGTTGCGCGGTAAACTCTGCTTGCGAGATGCAGGATTTTGCGTGACGTCAGCATGACGCGTTGTTCTCGTGTGGCGTTGTAGATACCACTACAACCGCACTTCACAAAGTTATACGTTTCCAACTCATATACCTAAGGTATGCGTGCTAACGTACAGTTAGCAACAACATTCGGTTAGCGTTCTTGAAATCAAGACGGAACACCGTTATCATTCTTATCATCATCAGCCTACAATAGTCCACTGCTGGACGTAGGCCTCTCCAACTGCAACTTATTCAGCTCGATTCTCGGCAATTTCCATTCAGCCGCTATCAGTTACCCTGCGAAGACCGTCGCTCCACGTAGCCTGTCGTCCTACCTTACGTTTGCTGATTCACGGTCTCCATTCGAGAACACGTCAACGATCATCGGTTCTACGGCTAATATGGCCGGCCGATTGCCACTTCAGCTTGATTATTCTGTAAACTATGTCAACAAATTTGGTTCTCTGCCGGATCACCTCATTCCGGATTCTATCCAAGCGTAGCTCGTTCCGTAGCTTTGAATACCGTAATTTTATTTAGTTTGCTTGTTTATAATGCAGAAACTGAAAAGGAGTCTTTCAAACATACGATTACGCCTGTTTACCCAAAGGGGAAAGGCTGAGGTGTAAGTACTTATACACCCACATTTCGCTAGTTATCTATATATATAAAAGAAAGTCGTGTTAGTTACACTATTTATAACTCAAGAACGGCTGAACCGATCTGGCTGAAAATTGGTGGTGAGGTAGCTTAGAACCGGGAGACGGACAGGATACTTTTTATCTTTTTTCTTTTTTTACTTACAGAAGTAGGGTAGGAGTAGTGTAGGGGTAGGTTAGGAGTAGGTTAGAGTAGGGTAGGAGTAGGGTAGTTGTAGGGTAGGAGTAGGGTAGGAGTAGTCTAGGAGTGGGGTAGGAATAGGGTAGGGTAATGGGTGGGCACCACGCGAACGAAGTAGCGCCGGGCAGCTAGAAATAATTTATATGGCAAAACAACGTTTGCCGGGTCAGCTAGTTATTCATAATAATAATAAATTTTTAGAACATAAAAAGGTACACGGATACAGAGTGACACTTAATTCAAGCGTGCAAACTCAAACTCAAACTCAAACCATTTATTTCAATTAAACCTTTTACAGGCACTTTTGAATTGTCAAGAAGTCGGTCAGTCAGAAAATATGAAGCTAGTTGCCCATTCCAAAGCGTAGGTACCTATGGAGAAGAACGGGCAAGAAACTCCATGGACACTCTTTTAAATTGTATTTTTACAAAATTATTAGTTACATCATTAATGTTGAATTTACAATTATATGTGACAACGATGTAAAAAAAAAAATACGTACGCGTTAAGAGCGTCCAGAGTACAGCAAATAGTAAGACGACAACAATAAAATAATTAGAAATAAGCCGAGGCAGCTGAGTGATAACCAGCCCCAACTGACGGCGCCCGTTCACGAACATGACGCATAGATCAGCACCATTTAGCTCAACCATTTTGAAGGGAGCTAAATGATCCAATACACACGCCACCATCAGCGAGACATTTGTGTGAGCATGACATACTATCAGCCGCCATGGCACATACAAGTCAATGAAAGACATATTACCCGGTAAATGGTAAATAAGGTATAGTACATACTTACATAGAACTCACATCTGTGCTATGCAATTATACAATGCAAAGGAAATTGAGTTTATACAAGTGTGCGAATAGCCTGGTCCAAAATAAATGATCAATGACCCCTGTGCTAGGCAAAACCTGTGTTACAGGGTCATCCATCCGTCTATTCTGATTATATTATATTATATTCCATGTAACAGGTGGCGATCCTATTTTCAATTGATTGAGTTAACAAGACGGTTGAATGAAATTTGTATCCTTTGTGTTAATATGTCGATGTTCCTAAACGAGGCCACGGTTAAAACATTTGAATCAGGCCAGTACGAAGTCCCATAATGCTAGTTCATCAACCTGTGTTTCATTACAGATAACAAATTGACGACCGGACTTGCTTTTACAAATCGAATCAATCAATTCAATCAGGCAAATTGACATATTCGGCAAATAACCTAGATATTGGGTTTCGAATTAGTGGCTGAATGGAACGGAGCAGAGATATTGCATAATGTAAGAGATGTAGGTAATTGATTATCGTAACGCTCCGTTGTGACATCTCACTAGTTATTGCACAGCTCATCTTCGCTCTCTGACGTCACTTTAATACTTTAAGCACACAAATGCACAGAGGCGGAGTTTATGCCATCCATAGTCATTTTCTACCAATCAACATTTGAGTGATGCAAGGACAAACACTGGTAGGTGCCATAGCGAAAAATGAGCAATAAATTAAAGTGAGTGACTGAGTTTTAATTAAACTGTTTGCAATGTCAAAATAACAGCTTTTTACTAAATGCTTATGAAAGTATATACGGTACAAAAAACAAAAACAAAAATTATCACAACTATTCAAAAATAACTAGTGTATTCTTCGTAAACAGGGACTAAAATAGCTCTTTAATTCCTAGGGACCAAAAGTGATTTTAATTTGGAATGTGGATATTGATAGTAAAAGTTCCAATCACCAAAGAGATCAATCACGAACATTCTATGAACAAGCAACAGGCTGTATGACAAAGAAAACCGGCCAAGTGCGTGTCGGGCCACGCACAGTGTAGGGTTCCGTAGTAGCCCGGTAGCCCGTTATCACAATGTAGTACGATTCTGTTGTCCTTTATTCTAAATACAATAAAAAAACATTTTTTTTTTTCAATGCAAGTCTTTACCCGTTATAAACAAGAAACTACTTCATCTTAGTCACTTTAAAGGATTAATGCTAAGGATTTTGTATTTGGTACAAAATTATCCAACACCCAAGTTCAACGAATATTACTGCTAAACTAATAAAGTTATCTTAACCGCTATAGTTTTTCTTTAAAGTTCATGAAATGCACTATCGTTGCGAATTTTTCCAAATATTTCATGCCAGCAGTTTAGGTTTTAGAGGGGGGGGGACGCCCTACTGGAACAAAAATTTGCACTTTAAAGTTTAATATTTCGTAAATGGAGCATTAAATCGAAAAATAATTATAGCAACCCCAAAGTCATTTCAAAAGACCTATTCAACGATACCCCACACGATGGGGTAGACGACGAAAAAAATATTCATCCCCACTTCACATGTAGGGGAGCTACCCTAAAAAAATTTGTTTTCCAAAATTTTATTTTACCACTTTGTTGGCGTAATTGATATACGCACTCCTACAAAATTACAGATTTCTAGTACTAACGGTCTCTTAGCAAAACCTCGGACAGACAGACAGACAGACGGTCATGACGAACTACGGAACCCTAAAAAGGCGCGCGAGGCAATGGAAAAAAAAAGTTAGTGAAAAAATAAAAAACGTGCGAAACACATTTTGCCTTCGTTTGTAATTGTTTACTCAAATTAGGATTTTACTTAATTTTATAAAAAACTAGGGGTCTCGATATGTAATAGACGGTCACCCATCCACGAACCGACCGCGGCAAGCAAATCTTAACATTCTATAAAACTGTGCGGCTGTTATCATTAAGCCATGAGCTCCTTCGCTCATCACCACGACATTAAATTTATACTAATATTTCCCAAATAAGCTATAGTCTGCGCTAAACTAGTTGGCCTCGCCTTAGATGGGGACGGGGGTGAGGGCGGCGGGGTTGCCTAGTGTTCGCAACGCACGTACTGAATAATGACAAAGCGCCCCCGCCTCTCCGTCCCTCCGCTAACATACCTAAGGCGCGGCCAAATATAGTCGGACTTTTATTTAGCTGTAGTAAAATGACAGCTTAAGGGGCTGTCTCCACGAGCGAGAGAATCGCAGCGATATTATCGTCGTGCTACGTATTTCTATACACTCTCTTAGAACGTGTCTCCACACGGCGATATCATCGCCGCGAAAATTTGATGGCGTTGCGAGACTGTGGCTGCGATTCTCTCGCTCGTGGAGACAGCCCCTATGTGTTCCTTAAATTACTGAAATTGGCGTCTTTTTGTTTCTTCGCGGCCATCAACTAAATCTTGTTTTTCTAGTACAGAATAATGTAACAAACGAAACTTATTCGACATGCATATCTCTAAACTCCGTCCGAAATGAGTTAATAAGAAGTGTCATTTTACTGCAGCTAATTAAAAGTCGGACTATAGTTCCGCGCGGACTAAAGTTTTTCTATTAATTTTAATGTAAAGATTACCAGTGAATCAATAGTCAACCTTTCTTCTTTTCTTTCGAACTTTAAATGCCATGTTTTTTTTTCTTGAATACCTACTATTGACGGTAGCGTTCGCAGAATCTCATTATGTCGTTCGAAGTTATTGGCTCTTAAGTACTACACGGTTATTGGTGCTTGAGACCTATTCATTGGCTTATATACCTATCTAAGTTATTGGTTCTTAAGTACTACATGGTTATTGGTTCTTGAGACCTATTCATTGGCTTATATACCTATCTAAGTTATTGGTTCTTAAGTACTACATGGTTATTGGTTCTTGAGACCTATTCATTGGCTTATATACCTATCTAAGTTATTGGTTCTTAAGTACTACATGGTTATTGGTTCTTGAGACCTATTCATTGGCTTATATACCTATCTAAGTTATTGGATCTTAAGTACTACATGGATATTGGTTCTTGAGACCTATTCATTGGCTTATATACCTATCTAAGTTATTGGTTCTTAAGTACTACATGGTTATTGGTTCTTGAGACTTATTCATTGGCTTATATACCTATCTAAGTTATTGGTTCTTAAGTACTACATGGTTATTGGTTCTTGAGACCTATTCATTGGCTTATATACCTATCTAAGTTATTGGTTCTTAAGTACTACATGGTTATTGGTTCTTGAGACCTATATTCATTCGCCATTGGGTTCGTCTATTTTGTACCAAAGACCAAAAATAGAACTGTAAGTGGAAGAAGAAGGGTGCACTTAACAATCCATACATATGTTGAAGGAATTATAATAAAATTAATTGGGAACCAAGTTGCTATTAGTCTTACTAATTTGGGACTACTAGGCTAATTGCTAATGTCTGTAACTATGTTGATGAAAGTGCATCAAAATTAAAAAAAAATGCTTACTTGAGTAAACTAACAATTGTCAACTCAATCGCCTGTTAAGCCCGTTCAGGGAAAGAATTTAAAGTGCTTGGAATGGATTTTCCGACTTTCTTAGAATATTTCAAGCAAACACTTCTGTTGAGCATGAGGTCCCGGGTTCGTTTTCTGGGTCGGGTAAAGTGTAATTGGGTTTATCCATCATTAATTTCTCAATAGCAGCCCGGAATCTGCAATAGATTCGCCCCCTAATATATTGGACTTAAATATAATTGGCGAAATGTGGATGTAAGTACCTCCGCCTTACCCTTTGGGATTACTGGCAAGTTGTTAAGATATGATACGTAGATAATATGAATATTCAGAGACACTCTCTAAGAAGCATTTTAACCTTCGTCCGCGTGAAATTTCCTTCTCCCCCCATTCACCCTCTTAGGGGTGGAATTTCGAAAAACTCTTTATTAGTGGATACCTACTCTTCACAAAGAACACACCCTCGAAATTTCATGAGTCTAGGACAAGCGGCTTGGGCTGTGCGTTGATATCAGTCAGTCAGGACTTTGAATTTTATATGTAGATAGGTAGGTATAGATATTTCATGTTTCTTCTATTTCTAATTGTTTACGCTGTCCATTCTCATGATAGTCAAAGAAAAGAAAGAAAGAAAACACACAAAATATATACAATAAAAAATAACAATAAAAAAAAAAACAAAAACATTAAAACCTTTAAGTTTATTTAACGTATAATACCGAATAAAGATTATAACTAACAAAATAGTAAAAGCAACAAAAAAAGGAAGTCCTGCGCGAGGCAAAAAGGCTCCTATCGCAGCATGATACTGCGATATTAAAAAAAAACCGCAGTGCTACAGTCAAGTCCTTACAATCCAAGTCCTATCAACATTTTTAAATAACAGTAACATAAAAATGTAGGTTGGTGTGTGATAATAACTATAATTGTAAATATCTGTCGTTTTATAGTAGAGTAATAATAATTAGTATTTTATGTATTAAAAAAAAAAATGTTAACTAACAAAACTTGTACCTATTGTCTTTTCCGCTAAATTAACAACTACCACAAAGTGCAACGTTCGACGGCTCATCTTGGTGTGGTGCTGTCACTATATGACCACAAAATACTGATAGTACAGAAGTCAATCTACATACAAAGTGCGCTCGAGCAACGCACACATAGACACCGCTCACGGACACGTTATCTCAGACGTTATCTCGTTTCAGTGCGAGCGCGCGTGTCATCCGCTTGAGACACGTGTCTGTGAAGTGCAAAAATGGAGCAACAAAAAATACCTATCTATGCTCGATTTATATAATAGTTTCCTATTTTGAATTAGTATAAATAAAGTAACTTTTTTGTAAGGTAAATGCATGCCACCAACTATTACATAAGTTGAAAACATGATTTTTTGTTTGTGTAGATATTGTGTTGTTTTAGTGTCATTTGATAGGTTTAGGTCTAAAACGGATAGGGCAAAATAAATTGTGTAAATAGAGTAATCCGTTTTGAAGTTATTAGGGATTTTCGATATTGAAAATTGACAAATGTAAAATTTTGAGATATTCTGTAAACTTTTTGTATTGTAATAAGTACTATGTTTATTGTTTTGTTTTAATATTTTAGAACAAGCTCAACAATAAATCAAACAACTAGATACGAGTGCCACTACCACGATAGTTTTTTGTGCATATTGTGCATAAACCAAAGTTGACAACCATAGCGCGATCGCCAAGCGTAGGTATGAAAAGTGAAGTACATACACGTGATTGACTTCTGTACTATCTGTATTTTGTGACATGACGCTGGCAGAATTATAGTCAACATCGGCTCAGTTGCCAAAAAGGAAAAAAAAATAACAACTTCCGAACGACTGCACCAAATTGGATAATTATTTTGTTTGTTGTGTTCGGTATTGCAAGGACAAGGAAATTTCGGATATTCGAAAAAAAATTGCACCCGTGCAAAGCTCGGGCGGGCCGCTAGTATAAACATAAACGATTGACTAGACTAACAGCAATGTCACCTTTACCAGTATACATAACACATCGGAAGCATACGATGACAGGCAACTTCATTCGCGAACCATTAGCATGTTAGTACACCTACAGCCAACGAGGGACGCCTCCCTATTAGAAACAATTGATAAATGGGACACAGGCGCCTTTCATATCAAATTAGCATCCCTGAGACGTTATTGGGTGCGGACATTTTCAACTTGAATTTTTAGTATTGAAAATAACGCGGTGATCAAATAAATTTAAGATGGCGGGTAGTTTTATTGACATACTCGTATATAGGGTGGGCCATCTAGTGTTTTAAATTAGAAACTGCTATAAAAAAAACTACTGATTATTTTTTTCAAGTTTCTGGTTTTATTATAAAGGTTGAACTTTGTCATTTATGAATGTAACACAATATCATTCATATGACTACCATGACTGGCTCGGCAGTACCTACCTCATCCGATCAACCCAATTTTGCTTTGCTTGCTGCTCAACGAGTTTTTGTTTTCAAAAATTGAAAATTGATGAAGAGACTGACATGTTACACAGCCAACGTAACCATCGATCTTTTGCGCACTGTTCTTGAAAATCGAATAATCAGCCGAAATGCTGATGTCAATTGATCGCCTCGGAGTTGTGTTTTGAGCCCTTTGGATTATTTTCTGTGGGGAACCGTTAAGGATAAATGTTACGCAAACCATCCAAAGACAATTGAAGCGTTGAAACATAAAATCGAAGTTGCCATTGAAGAGATTCAAGCTGAAACAATCGAAAAAGTACTGAAAAATTGGGTTGATCAGATGGGGTACTGCCGAGCTAGTCATGGTAGTCAATTTGCAAATACGGGTACAGTAGTTTTTTTTTTTTTTTTTTATTCTTTAAATTTTAGGGACTTTTATAACGCACAGCGTATGTCAGTCCCATCGTAACCTAATACAAGATACACATCAAACTTATGAGATTAATATATCAGGGCCATAAAGTCGAACAACTTTCTCGCATCTTCTGAGCTAGGCTTAGACAGTAATTGGTGGAATGTACCTATGTCGTTCTTGTTCAACTTCAAAGCCCCGAACAACTTACTCCTATCAGCCTCATAGCGAACACATTCCATCAACAAGTGATGCATGTCCTCCACAACTCCACACACCTCACAATTGGGAGAGGTATTTTTTTTCATCAAGAAAACAAATTTGTTACAGGGAATATGTCCAGATCTGAGTCTGTGAGCCGTTACCACTAATTTCCTACTTAGATTATTATTTACAAACCAGGGTACACGGTGAGGCTGACATTGTATGGTCTTATACCATATTCCTTTTTCTAATGAAATTCTGTCAAAGTATTCTTTCCAAATATCATAACAAACATTTTTGAATTTAGGCAACATTTCTGAGTAATCAAGGGTAATTTTGGTTTCTTTTCCGTGTTTGGCGGCATATTTGGCCAGCTGGTCAGCCTTCTCGTTACCCCGTATTCCAATATGCGATGGGACCCATTGCAATCTCAGCTGAACACCTTTTTGAGTTAATTCGTCTATCTTAGATAGAATGTCATAAGCTATCGAAGCACCTCTGTGACCAGAGGCGCATCGAGCTATATGCTGTAACGAACTTTTACTATCAGAACAAATAACAATATTCCTGTTTTGACAGTTTATGACAAAGGTCAATGCTTCTGAGATCGCAATGAGTTCCAACGTCATAATAGATGCCATTTCACTTATTTTAAAGCAATGATTACTTAGACTATCTATGTTTTTACAGGGTATATAGTAAGCCGCTCCACGGCCTTCTACACTCTTTGACCCATCTGTAAAAATAGTAAACCAACCGTCATACTTTGTACATAATTCTTTGGTCACTTCGTGTTTTAGTAAAGTGTAATCATAGGACCCCTTCGGTGACTTTACTGCCTCTAAGTCACAGTCAATTATTTCGTTCATATTAATGTTAGTGACCCATGTTCTTAGGGTAAACATAACTAAAGGGTAAGAAGACGCTATCTCAATTTCTTTAACCTCGTTAAATGCTACAGCCAATAAAGGGATAACCTTATTTCGCCAGTAACTATTTTGTCGAAGCGTATAGAGTTCATCTAAAAGGGCAATTGTTATATTATTTTCTACGGATTTGGCTTTCAGACAAAACTTATAAGCTAAATATCTTCTTCTTATGTACAGCGGAACCAGACAAAGTTCACTCTCCATGACGTGTATCGGAGTAGATTTGATAAAGCCTCCTATAATACGTAACGCCTGATTTTGTAACTTATTTAACTTATCTAAATGACACTTTGCACTAGCATCATATAAATAACAACTATAATCTATGCGACTTCTGATCATGGCTATATATATATGTCTTAAATGTAGAGGATGCAGTCCCCAGGACCTACCAGCTAAAACCTTGAGTAAATTAAGGTTTCTTTGAACTTTTCCAACAGTTGTGACAATATGTTTACTCCAGCGCAAGGACTTGTCAAGCCACACACCTAAATATTTGTAACTGTCAACTTCGCCTAAATTCTGACTATTTATCTTAAGTTCTACTTTTGATCTTCTAAAACCTCTGCTAAAAATACACACTTTAGACTTAGCGGCCGATAGTTCTAATCCTAACTCGTCTAGCACTTGGCACACTCTATCTAGCGCTGTTTGAAGTGTACGTTGGGTTTCTTTTAAATTTTTAGACGTTCGGTACAAGACAAAATCGTCTGCGTATTGGCACATAGTGACATTCTCAACCTCATGGAAACACTTAATTGTGACTATGTTAAAAAGTATTGGTGAAATTGGGTCTCCCTGAGCCAAGCCTCTATCTGTATATCTTATGAAGAATTTGCATTTATCCGTTGCATCTTTTATCATAAGATGTCTTTCACTCAGAAAATTCCATAAATATTGGCAAAATTTTTTTCCAATTCCTATCTCATCTAAAGTGTTCGCCAGTACATCTATTAGCAAATTATTATAGGCATTTGTAACATCGAGAAAACAGGCTACTGTTGGAGTTTGACGTGAAAATCCTGTGTAGATTTGACTAACTAATTTAACTAAGCAGTCCTGACAAGATTGTCCTCTCCTAAACCCAGAGGTATACTGAGATAACAACTTATTTTTTTCAATATACCACTCAAGTCGCTTGGTCAGCATAGAGTGAAAGATTTTACAAATGCAGGATATTAAAGAGATAGGTCTTAGTTTAATACTATTATTATCTGGTGATGATTTTGGTATTGGTGATATTAATACATCCCGCCATTGTTTTGGAATGATCCCCGTGCTAAAAATAAGATTGTATAATTCTAGTAAATATTTCCTGCTAGTAGGAGACAAGTAGAATATTAAAGAATATGTAATCCCGTCAGCCCCTGGCGCTGTGTCTTTTCGTTTAAAGCAATTTATCATTTCTTGTAAAGTGAATTTGCCCTCTAGTACTGTATTACTTGATTTAAACTGTTGATGTTTTGGGTACACGTAATCCGGTGCAAGACTACACAAGAGTTCCATCTTGTGTTCATTTGAAACAGCCGACCTGGGTGATGTACGTCCCTTAATCCATCCCATACGTTTCCACATTTCCGAACTAGATGTTTTTTCATTAACACTACTGCAGTAATTTTGCCAATCTTTTAACCTCTCTTGACTAATGACTTTATTAGCAGCTTCTGTTTTGCGATCCAGTAAACTTAAGTTATTTGGTGTGGGATTTCTCCTGAATTTTTTTAAGGCCAGTCTACGTTGTGCTACCGAATGGGACAGAGTAGGATTCCAATAAGCCTTTGGCCGAAAACCATTAGTCGGATTATTACAATGTTTCATAAAAGGAATATGCTCATCCGCAGCTTTATTCAGCTGTTCTATAAAGTTATCATATAAGGATTGCACATTTCTTGGAACGACAATTTCTGTCAAATAGTTATCAAGAGTCTCACTATACTCTGTCCATTTCGCTAGTTTGAAGTTCCGCTTTTTAACTATACCAAAAGGATTTAATCTGCTATTATATTTGTATGAAATTTTTATAAACAAATGATCACTTCCTAAATTTTCGTTTATAATCTTCCAATCCAGCAAAACCGATAGATCGGTTGATACAAATGTAACATCAGGAGAAGTTTTTTGTGCAACTCCATCAACCAAGGTCACTCTTGTCATATTACTGTCATTAAGGGCAATAAACCCCGAGTCTAAAGCCGAATCATATAGCTGGATTCCTCTCGCGTCGGTTTTGGAAGACCATGTTACATGGTGTCCATTAAAGTCGCCGGCAACAATACAATTGTTTGAAAATAATGAAAATATTTGTTCCCAGTCAGATAGAGAAGTACGAACCGAAGAAGGGCAATATATTAACACTATATTTTTAATTTCATTGCAATTCAAAAGTTTTACGCTCATAATTTCTATTCCAGGATTATTAATATTTATGTTACATTGTTGCACCTCTATAGATTTGTGTAATAAAATAGCTAGCCCACCATAACCATCTAACCTATCCTTTCTAAAAGTATTATATTCACTTACGTTTAAATGTGTATCCGGTTTTAACCAAGTTTCTGATACTAGTGCTATGTGTACTTTTTCTTGTACTAGTAAAATTTCAAAATCATTACGTTTAGGCAACAAACTACGCGCATTCCACTGTACAATATGAAGAGAGAACGTATTTCTGTTATAGTTAGCCATTGTTGAACATAAGTATAATTTTTTTCCATACATCATCACTTTTACATACTTTAAGTAATAATTTACTACAGATGTCAAACATAATTTTGGCTAATTCCTGTAGTTTCACATGCCAGGTATTGTCGGAGAAACATATGTCTTTAACTTTCTGATATATACTATAAAAATCTAGCTTAGAACTTGTTTCGACTGTCTCCGGACGTCCTCCTTTTTTGGTTTCTTTGTCCGTAGGTTCTGGTTGTGTATCGCAGCTTTCTTTCTCCCTATTACTACTCATAAGATTGGTCTCTCTATGCTTGTTTCTCGGTACATAACTCTGTTGGTTAGTTTTCATTCCTAAACTGTCTATTTCCGTCATACTACCCGATGCAAAAATCGAACTTTGAACATTTGTTTTTGCTGTCACCGCGTCCTTGTATGTTTTTATCTGTGAATAATTTACATTCTCATTTTCTAAGCTTTCCGAATTCTTGATTTTCTCTGTGTTAGTAGTTGTAGTTGTGGTGCTAAGTTGTCGGATCTCTTTCTCTTTTAGATATAATTCCAATCCCTTTCTGTAAGTACAATTTTCTTTGGTCATAATATCTCTAATTCTTTTCTCTTTTAAAAAGCTAGGACACTTCTTGTACATCGCCATGTGAGGTCCCTTACAGTTGACGCATACATATTCATTTGTTTCGCAGTTTGGATGTTGATTGCCACATTTTGGGCATATAGTTTTATTAGTTGGGCATGACCTCGATAGGTGACCAAATTTCCAACATCGGGAACACTGTGACACTGGAAACGTGTAAGGTTCCACTTTAAACCTACAACCGTAGCCGTATACGTACGGTGGCAAAGTGGCACCTTTAAAACATATTCTAACTGTTTCCGAATCAATCCATTCTCCGCTGTCCGATAGTTTTTTAAGCCTTTTAACTGATACAATTTCATTCTCACAACTAAGATTTTCAAAAATTTCTTTCTCATCTGTTTCCAAATCTACTTGCCTCAGAGTCCCATAGCAGAGACTAACTTCATCCGTCATCTGTATTCTGTAGCCCAAATTTATCATCTTTTCACAATTCATCAACTTTATAGCACTTTCTCTATTTTCGAAATGAATCAAAACCCTGAATGCACTTTTATACACAATTTTAACTATATTCGGTATATTGCACGATCGTAACAGCTTCGCCATCCCAAATTGCTTTGGCAAAATTTCTTTTCCAGTCACACATATGATATGCTCCTCCTCTTCAGTAATCTTATCACCTTCCGTCACCAAACTATTGTTGATTGAGTCTTTCCTGTTTGGTTTTTTACGCCCCCTAATTACTGTTACAAAATCATCTTCCTCCACAATTTCCTCATCGTCCTGCCGCCTTCTCTTCTCTGAAACTCGTTGTTCACACTCTTCACTCTCCCTCATCTCCTCCTCCTCTCTCTCTCTCCTATTATGAAGTGGTTGCTCACATTCGATAACTATTTCCTGCTCCAACGTTACACTATCACTTGAGTCACATAAGCTCACATGATTACTTATTTCATCCATTTAACAACATTAACATTATCATTAAGTGGGTAGACTTAAACAATTAAGCCGCGCGATAGTAATATTACGGTCCGACGTTCCAAACGTGTGCGTCCGACTCGGCTGCTCACGCGCAACTGGGTACAGTAGTTACATGGAGATATAGCGAAATAGGTTAAGCCATATTTTACCAGTCAGCATGCAAATTGTAAAAAAATATAAACTAATCCACTAAACTATAACTAAATACTAAACAACTTTATCAAACAGAACAAGAAAAACAACACAAAAACCAAAAATAATTCTTATTTTAAACATTATTTGTAAAGTGTGTCACCTATGTTTTCACGGTGCGGTGGTGAATTTTCTATCCTAGGGTGAATGAAGGCATTCACCCTCTTAGGGGTGGAATTTCGAAAAACCCTTTCTTAATGGATACCTACTCTTCACAAAGAACACACCCTCCAAATTTCATGTCTCTAGGACCAGCAGTTTAGGCTGTGCGTTGCTATATCAGTCAGTCAGGACTTTGAATTATATATATACTAGCTGCGCCCCGCGGCTTCACCGACGTAAGTGTCGATCCCGTAAGAATATCGTGATAAAAAGTAGCTTATATGTTAATCCAGGGTGTTAGCTACCTCCATACAAATTTTTTGCAAAATTGGTCCAGCTGTTTGAGCGTGAAGAAGTAACAAACATATAAACACACACCTGTGGGTGTGTGTTTATATGTTTGTTACTTCTCACAAGCTTTTGTAATATTGATATTTGTGTGATACCTAATACCTATAGAACATAATGTCAGTTAAGGTTTGAAATGGGATTTACATAGGCTATTGTATTTCAGTATAGCAAAAAGTTATTTTTTTTCATTTAGGCTGTAAACAATAAATGATCGATATTATTGTTAGCACACCCTTTACATAAGAGGAAAATGCGTATGAAAATATGGTGAGTGTTTGTGATTATGGTAATATTGGGTTTTCTAAAGGGTGACCCTAAGTAGTTTGTGAAAAGGGTAATTCAATTCAACCTCATCGTTTTAGATGACTTGCATTTTTAGGGCTAAAAGCCGTTGGTCCCGGCTGTCATTTGTGAATATTTGACAGTCGTTACGGGTAGTCAGAAGCCCTAAAGTCTGACAACCAGTCTTACCAAGGGTTATGGTATTATCCAGTAACTGGGTTGTGGAGGTCAGATAGGCGGTCGCTCCATGTGAAATACTGGTAGTCAGCTGCATCCGGTTAGACTGTAAGCCGACCCCAACGTAGTCGGAAAAAGGTTAGGCAGATGTTGATGCATTTTTAGGGCTCCGTACCCAAAGGGTGCCAACGGAACCCTATTACTAAGCTTCTGCTGCCCGTCCGTCCGTCTGACTGTCAGCGGGCGGTAGGTATTTCATGAACCGTAACAGGTAGACAGTTGAAATTTTCA
The DNA here is from genome assembly GCA_916614155.1 of Mesoligia furuncula. Classification (NCBI taxonomy): domain Eukaryota; kingdom Metazoa; phylum Arthropoda; class Insecta; order Lepidoptera; family Noctuidae; genus Mesoligia; species Mesoligia furuncula. The sequence goes on from OU744808.1 coordinate 6,314,865, forward strand.
CAAAGTGTGTATTTCTATTGCGGCTATTGCAACAAATAATAAAAATTAAATAAAACTAATAAAATGAAATGGACCATACAAGGAACGTGTTTTGTTTTGGCGTTTTTGGCGTTGTAGTATGAAACCTTTCCTGTGCGATTCCGACTCGCACTTGGCCGCTTTTTAATAGTATGCGTTAAGAAAAAAAAAAAAAAAGGTTAACAAAAAAAAAATTATATGGTTTATAAACAAAATTGTGATAATATGATCAGGTCCTAGGCTTATTATGTTTTTTTACCTTTATTCTAAATGCAAATATTTATTGTTTTATAATATATTTATTTATTAGACGAAGCATCTCAAAAAAAATGACGTAAGCTACCGTACCTTTATCACTTCGTTCAAATTTTCTTTTAGTTGCCAACTGTTTTATATTTTGTTATATCATTTTTTTGTTAGCATTCCTACTGATAATAAGTAATACGAGTATTTATAACTTATGATTTCTTTTTCATGTATCATTTTATTATTCTTCGTAATAACAGTTGATTCTGTTAACCCGGATGCAGGTCAATTGCCCTTTGTCCAGAGTCACAAAACCGTATCATAATTAGCCAAACCTCGCCTTTCATTGGACGTCCAGATGACGTCACTGAAGTTCCAGCATTGAATGAAACGTTATCTTGAAACAAAGCAACCGGGTCTCCGTAGAACTATGACCGTCTAAGTTCCGAGTTGAGCTAACATTGTGAGCTATTAATTAGTTATGTTACGAACTAGACATAATTATAGAAATTTAGCTCAAGAGTTTAGAATAGTCATAATGTGTGAGTTGTTGCGTGAATGGGAGCTCGTGTTTATTGAGGGGGAAATCGATTATGAATGGAAGGTTAAACACAGAAATTCAACATGAGATTTGCTATTGCGATGCGCCTAAAATAATAAAGTTAGATAGGTGGTTATCTAGCGTGATGAAAGGTCTAAAATGCCAGACGACTTTTGGGTAAGAAAATCGACAAAAACAATAAAGACTTTATACGATGATGTGAGCCAATTTTGCCACAAAGCACTTAAGACTTGTTGTCACTACACATGCCACTCAACAATTACTTAAATCACGTCCACTAAACTACTAACAATAAACTACCATTCTCTTTTAAACATAATGACAAAACAACGGATGCGTGCTACCGACATGCATACAAAAACTGGCTACAGACGAGACTACCCTTTGTTCTCATTTTAAACTCGTCTCTTGTCCGTCGCACCCACGTGTGGAGCCAGCTTAAAGTCGACCGTCCACTGCTAGGTAGGATGTACACGGAGAGGTTGGCTACTTTAAAGGTACTGACACACATGCTCATTACTAGCATGCTCAAACCAATCGGAGCACGCGAAACTCACGTGACTTTGATTTTCGCGTGCTCCGATTGGTTTGAGCATGCTAGTAATGAGCATGTGTGTCCAGTACCTTAAGGTGAATGCGCGTGGTAGACCGCGAAATTCAAATTTTATTAGGTTTTTTGCAATTTGTAGGTCAGTTTCAGGATTCTTGATCAAAATATGATTAGCAACTTTATTAGATATGTATTTACGGAATCATAGTAGGTAATTAGAATCATTAAGGCTTTGACTGCCAACGCGGTCACCGGTGACCGCGAACAATAGATTTTCTATTGTGTCTGCTGTCTGGCGTTCAACGTGTTAATATAAGTTAGATTTGTTCCATCCATATAAGCACTTTTCCAACTTAGAAAGATGTATTAATGATTCTAATAATTATAATTCTATAAATACGTACCTGTTATAGTCGCGAATCATATTTTGATCAAGATACAACCTGACACTGACCTGCAAATTGCAAGAAACATAAGAAAAATTGAATTTCGCGGTCTACCACTGCGCATTTACCTTTTTTTTTTTTTTTTGCGGATGGGAAATCATCAAATGACTCCTCCCGCTCTGGGTGGAGCGGAAGGGAGTGTCAGACTCTTACTGACTAAAACCCACCCGTGTTCCTTCCCCGATGCTGACATCTCTTTGAGGCGCGCGTGGAACACGTACGCGCTGTCCGGCATGGGCCTGGTCCCGATCGGACGGTGAGCTACCCATTACTCTCCGCCCGCAGGCCCGCGCCTACGGTGGCCGGGAGTCGTGACGCGGCTCCCGACGCCGGGGGCGTCCCCCGCGGCGGCTGAGACGGGAGGCTCTCTCCCTGAACCGTCCCGCCACCTCCTTCGCTAGCATGACTGCTTCGCAGAAGGAGGTGCCTGCCTCCCACTCCCTCTCGCCCCGGACCATGGCTTGCACCAGGGCTGGACGCGAGAGGTCGCCGTCGCTGCCGATCGCCTCTACGAGGACACGGCGGTGCTCCGCCCAAGCGGGGCAGACCTCCACCGTGTCCTCTGGGCGGTCCTGGCAATGGTGACACCCGGAGCGCATTTACCTTAAGGGTCAGTTCACACCGAGACGCGACGCGACGCGCAGTTGTCAAGATAGCAACACAATTATAGACCTTATCTACTACACTAAAGGGTACACAATTCAGTGGGCTGGGCCGCGCGGCGCCGCGCGGCGTGGCTCGCCGTAGTAGGAACTGAATTGTGTACCTTTTAGTGTAGTAGATAAGGTTTATAATTATCAGAGGGGCAATTCTCGAAATTTTAAGAACGTGCACAGTCTGATCTCAGTCTCAATCTGTCATAAAATTTCCCTACATTTTTGACAAATTTTTGACATCGTCTGTCGCTAAGATGAGATTGTGACTACATTTTGAACGTTTTCAAATACGGGAACTGGCCTTCTGACACTCAGTAGAGTGAATGAGTTCACTCATTCATATTTCATCCCATATTCAGTCGACATCGACAAAATGACTTAGGAATGAACGCTCACCTGTTCCTTTCATTTCATATAGAGATCATTCGAAGAGATGCGGTATTTATTTTTTAAATACTGCAGGATTGTGCTGAGATAGGAGCCTTTTTAGCCTCGTACGAGTCTTTTTTTTCTTTGGTTGTTTTTATTGTTAATTTTGTTAGTTTTAAATGCTCCTTTTTTAGGGTTCCGTATAAAAACGGAACCCTATTACTAAGACTTCGCTGTCTGTCCGTCTGTCCGTCTGTCCGTCTGTCTGTCACCAGGCTGTATCTCAAGAACCGCGATAGCTAGACAGTTGAAATTTTCACAAATTATGTATTTCTGTTGCCGCTATAACAACAAATACTAAAAACAAAATAAATTAAATATTTAAGGGGGGCTCCCATACAACAAACGCGATTTTTTTGCCCTTTTTTGCTCGATATCAAAAATGGCAACAGGTAGGCACTTGAAATATTCACAAAATATTCAGTTGTATTTTAACTTTAATAATAAATAATAAAATTAAAATAAAATAAATATTTAAGGGGGGCTCCCATACAACAAACATGTTTTTTCGGCGTTTTTGCCTTGTGGTACGGAACCCTTCGTGTGCGAGTCCGACTCGCACTTGGCCAGTTTTACTGTTTGTATTTCCTGTGCGTGTCCCATATAAAATTGTTTTCTTTATTTCTTTCTTATAAGCCGATTATTTTCGGATCAGTTCACTAATGCAAATTGAACTTGTAAGCTTTTAAATGTATATTTTAAGGGAAGAGCGCTGTTGTCTGAGATATAGATATTTATTTACGAGTATCTATTTCAGACACAGATGTCTTGTCAAATTTCTGTTAGTATAAGTTCATTTATGGTATGTTTTTATTTATGATGTATCTTACTTGAATCTGAAATAAATTATTATTATTATTTTGAATTTATATATATATCTCGGAACCTTGGGGTCCCTGTCCTTTGGAAGGCGTACGAGGGGCCGAAGCCAACTCGCAGAGGCCCCTTAGGAAATTTTAATGAAATGCGGCACCAACCGACGATTATCCCTATTATTATTATTAATGAATTTACTATCAGTTTTTATTCAATTTGTGTTCAGACGTTCCACTTTCCGAAAAAGATAGAAATGAAAAAAAAGTTAAACTGCTTTAGATGCACGGTTCATTTGTTTACCAGCCACGCATCCGTATGTAGCGTGGTCATAGGTCGCAGTATATATGGTCGTAGTGGACGATCCCGTCTAAATTTTTATACAGAGCGAAGCTAAGTTACCTTGCGTAGCTTAGCCGTGGACAGCGTGGGCTGATCTGGAGCGACGTCTTTACGGTCAAAATGGCCGGATCGGGTGAGCTTAATTTAGCCGGTGACCCGAGAGAGAGGTCAAGTGGTGACGTCATTCATGTCTTGGTTAATGGAAAGATTTATGTTGTGCTGTAGTGGCTTGAATTAGAAACAATTCATTATCTCGGTTCTTGGACTGATTGCTTAGGTTGTCAGTCCTCCAGTTGTACGTCTGCTGCTGTCATCTTTTACAGACCCTTTCTTTTTAGGGTTCCGTACCAAAATGATAAAACGGAACCTTTATGGTGAGACTCAGTCTGTCTGTCTGTCACAGCTAGATATCTCAAGAACTGCTAATGCTATCAACTTAAAATTTGGAATAGTTTTAGATGACGTTTGCCCAACTATTTTGCAAATAAGAAAGTACCTAATATATTTTTTTTTTTGCAACAAGGGCTGAAAGAGTCTGTAAAATTCAAAGTGGCTCCACTTTGAATTTTACAGACTCTTTCAGCCATGTGTGTTACTAGGGCATGTGGAGTATCATATGAAAGAGCGCAGTTTGCACGTTCTCAATTTTTATTTTTTATTTTTAGGCCACATAGTTTTCGATGAAAAATGTAAAAAAACACCCAATTCCCCTTCTTATCTCCGAAGTGTGCAAAGAGAAAAATCTGAAATAATCCTATGTGATAGAAGTTTATGTAAAAAATAGAGGAAAAATAAAACGATGTCTCTAAATAGCACACTTTTTCAGAAATCATCAACAAAATTATTTATCCCATTACACTAGTTCCACTATCGGTCAAGAGACGGCGCTGACCTAAAACTGCAATATTCTACACCGCAGGGCGCAGTGTTAAAATTCTCTAACGAATATAAGATAAGATAATGTTTATTTTGTAAAACATGAGTACAGTATGAAGGTCTTATAATTATTGTAAGGTGGCTACATGTTTTGCCATTTATGGCATACAAAATTTGTTGCACTAGACAAAAAAAAATACAAAAAGAGAAAAAAAAAGAAGATAATTACAATGTCAAAATTAAATTGAAATTACAACGTCAAAAATTAAAAAAAAACATATGATGGTACGGAACTCTCGGTGCGTGACTCCGACTCGCTCTTGTCCGGTTTTTGTGATGGTAAGGACTGCTGGTGAATCCATTGCCTTTAATCAGTTAGATTGATACTTAGTAGAGTTGCACCACATTTTTACATCATTAACTTTCGTAACGGTAACGGACCCGACTTAAGAGTTGTAGGTCGTAGGTTCAAACACAGACGGGCGCTTTACTTTGTATAGATTAATTTAGCACCACTTCTCTCAAATCTCTCGAAACGGTGATGGAAAACATTGTAAGGAAAGCGACATGTCCTAGAACCAAAAAGAACTCAAAGACATATGACATCTAGAAGAACTCAAAGACAAATGACATCTAGAAGAACCCAAAGACATATGACATCTAGAATCCACACCGGGCACAAGGGGTTGATTATGGCCCACTCCATGTCAACGAAAGGAGGCCTGTATCCCAGTAGTAGGAACATTACATGCTGATTATGTGTGTATGTAAGTTTCGAAAGTCGCTACAAATCTAAAATCTTGAGCTCTCACTCTTTAAAAAATTAATAGGTACAGTCACGAGCATAAGTATGTATCCACTTGGCTTTATTCAAACACGATTTTCTTCTTTTGTTCTGAATGAAATTGTATGTTATTACGAACAAAGTATTTTCGAACCCATAGGTTTGTATAAAGTGACATATTTCAACCGTTGCACGAAAAAAACGCAATTGAGAGTTGCCAAGTGTTGACATATTAATGCTTGTGACTGTACTACACTTCAATAAAATCAAATATGTTTAAAATAAAAATACATACGGTACTTCAAAAAGTACTAAAACTAGCCACACATTAATAAAACACAGTGTATGTTATAAACAGGTTGATACCGTGAGGTTTGTGCCGGAAATCTGTGGCACGGCCGTCCCGCAAACATCCGGCCACGCCTTTGTACCGGCAGCGGTATACCTAGCTTTAGGTAATGAACTGGTCTGAACCGGCTAGCGGTATACCGTATGTAATATGAATTAAATTGAGGGAAACTGAAGTATTTGGGAGGTAAAGTTAAGGTTACATTGGCTAAGCTGTGTCTATTAATATTTACCAAGGAATTTTTGGTTTGCTTTAGTCAGTGCTCTGAATCTGAATGGCAGTCAAAGACTAAGTCATGACGATATAGCTATAAATCCCGGGAGTGAATAACGAGATTATGACTAATAGAGAAATGTGGATGAAAAAGTCATGTTGCGCTGATGCTAAATAACTTGGGTTAAGGGCAGGAGAATGATCATGATGCTGACACAGACTACATCACTTAAAATGATGATGATGACACAGACTGCGTCACTTAAAATGATGATGTTGACACAGTCTACGTCACTTACAATGATGATGATGACACAGACTTCGTCACTTAAAATGATGACGTTGACACAGTCTACGTCACTTACAATGATGATGACACAAACTTCATCACTTAAAATAATGATGATGACACAGACTTCGTCATTTAAAATGATGATGATGACACAGACTTCGTCACTTAAAATGATGATGGTGACACAGACTACGTCACCTAAAATGATGATAATGACACAGACTACGTCACTTAAAATGATGATGGTGACACAGAATCGTCACTTAAAATGTACACAGATTTCGCCAGTTATGCCTAAGACACATGTAACAGGGGCGAGTCTATTGATATCAACCGGGCACAAATCTACGCTCCGCGCCGAGACTGAGAAATTCCAGAAAGAAAAAACTCTATGCCCCCTCCAAGCGACTTTCTATCTCTCTCTGACTTTTTCTATTATAAACGAGTGTGTGATTGCGAGTATTATAAAGGAATTTTGTTCCTGAAGGGGGACCAGGCTCGTGTCGGACGGCGCTTACGTGTTCCACGCGCGCCTCAAAGAGATGTCAGCATCAATGGAAGGGGCCCGTTAGGGCCGAAGCCCGCCGGGGCAGCGGGATTGTCCGAAAGGTTTAAGGCTGCCCCGGAACATAAAGGGCTAAGGAAGGAACACTGGTGGATTTTAGTCAGTAAGAGTCTGACACTCCTTTCCGCTCTACCCAGAGCGGGAGGGGTCATTTGATGATTTCCCATCCGCAAAAAAAAAACGGAAGACCACCGCATCCGTTTTTTTTTCTGTGTAGTAGGTTTGTACAAACACGTCAAAAACAAATTATGTTTGAAAACAAGATAAATTCGGTGTTTCCTATCTGAATACTATACTCTGAGAAGAAAAACCAAAAACAAACTCAATTCTCAATTCCATTCTAAATTCTTTATTGCGTACCATACCAAGATTTTGTCTGGACTTTAAAAGGGACTGTGACTTCTGAGTTTGTTTCGGCCTTTCTTCTCAGAATAGTCAGATAGGAAACGCCAACCTCATCTAGTTCAAAAAAATAAAAAAATATGATTGACGTCTAAAAAAGTGTTTGTACAAACCTACTTACAGAAAATAAATCATTTATCTTATTGTATGTAATTGGTAAGGGACTCAGACGTCACAGTCTCGTAGTCCGGACATAATCTCGCTCGGATCATGTGAGGACCATGTAGATTACGAGTCTGAAATGGTCTTTTCACACAGATTTGAGTGATCCATATAATCTGGCATGAAGGTAAGTACTGTGAGTACGTACCGGGATGAGTAAAACAAATGACAGTTTGTTATTTAAAACATCCACACTTATTCCTAGAATATTTATGTTTTTACATTTATATATCTTTTCATCTTCTATCTTCTCACTTGTCAGCTAAACTCCTAATTATTTTTAGGGTTCCTCACCCAAACGGTAAAAACGGGACCCTATTTCTAAAGCTCCGCTGTCCTTCAGTCACAAGGCTGTATCTCATGAACCGTGATAGCAAGACAGTTGAAATTTTCACAGGATGATGTATTTTGCCGCTATAGCAACAAATACTAAAAACAGAGTAAAATAATTATTTAAGGGGAGCCACCTATACAACAAACGTGTTTTTTTTCGGCGTTTTTGCCTTGTGGTACGAAACCCTTCGTGTGCGAGTCCGACTCGCACTTGTTAATATTCTAATCTTAAACTAAATTAATTTATGTTCCTTTTTGTACCATCTAGGTATTTATAAGTGACTCACGGAGGTTGCATGTAAAGGTTGGCTGCCAAAGTTGACCTTATTTTGTGCAGGCTGGCAGGAAAAAAAACTAGTTGCATACAAGCATTCAAGCGAATTTATAATAAGCTTTCAAATGATTACGAATAGGCTTTTTGTTTAAAAAAATCAGTGATATAATAGGTGGGTTGATGTAAACACGTTCGCATGGAATAAACCATAGATATATATCCCCTTACTAATAAACGTCGTATAGCGTCTGTATAGTTGTGTTGTTACTTAGCGATTTGTCTTCTTCTTTCGAAAGTCAAATTACTGACGACTGAAAGAGAGAAATCGGTGTGTAACTATTCATCTGATATAAGTAATACGTTTGTTATAGTTGTCAAAAACTAATAGACCCGTTTTGACATTTGTCATCGCGACGTAACTAGTGAAGTAACCATACGACTCGGTACTCGATACTCACGATAAATCGATTCAAGTTTGTATGAGTATTTGATCGATTTGATTATGTATTGTAAAGTGATATTCTTTTTTTCGAGTCTAAATCACTATCTTTAAATCAATGTCCAAAATAGAAGAGCCAAGGTTAACGTGATAGTGAACAAAAGCAAAGCCGTGCCGCTTGGTCAGAGACAAGCCATTCTACAGAAACCAGCGTCGCCAATTCAAAATTTTATTTACGGCTTTGAGCGCCAAGCTCATTCTTTTCAGTAAAGATCACTACACAATAATTAATTACTATTAAAATCGAATGAAGCTGATGAACATCAGTAATTAATTGGTTACAACAATGGTATTTAAAAAAAAAGTAAAGTAGAACGTAACTGTTTTTGAGACGTGTCGTGTTGCATGCTACTATAAAGTAAACGTAAAAATAATACTCGCAATATATTCCATCATATTAATTAACGCGCCAATAAAAATATGTATTTTTTTAAAACACTTTAAGAAATTAATTATTATTTTATTGTTTCTTTCAGTTTCGTTCCAAGTTACATTCTAGGTTCTTTCTCAAGTGTCAAAACGGGCCTATTATTTTTTGACAACTTTAGTAAGGGGTATAGTATCCACCATGTTCTTCACGTTATCTTAAGGCTGGTTTTAGAGTCGCGCTGACCGCACGCTGACCGTCGGCGCTGACAGCTTGAAACGTATGAACTTCTAGGGAGCGTTTTAGAATAACGCGTAGCTATCAGCGCGTGCGTTTCATACGTTTCGGCTGTCAGCGCCGACGGTCAGCGTGCGGTCAGCGCGACTCTGAAACCAGCCATAAACTTTGGCGAACGTTTCTATAGCTTTTATATATCAAATCTAACAAAGAAGGCAGTTCTTAAAAAGGCTTCATTACAAAGATATTTGTAATTTCATTTTATGAAATTTAATTGAGCTATGCAGTAAGAATTAAGAGTTATGTTTCAGCCCGTCAAATCTTATGAATGAAAATACGTTGCCAATTCGGATAAAGAGGCATGCATATCGGGTGATTTACGTCAAGGTATTTAGTTTGTATGAATATCAACAAAAATTAAAAAAACCGGGCAAGAGCCAGTCGGACTCGCGCACTGAGGGCTCCGTACCATCATATGTTTTTAAATTTTCATCGGCGAGGCCTATATTTGTTAGAGAATTTTAAAACTACACACTGCGATGTAGAATATTGCAGTTTTATGTCAGCACCATCTCTTGACCGATAGTAGAACTAATGTAACTTTTGTTGATGATTTCTGAAAAAGTGTGCTATTTAGAGACTTCGTTTTATTTTTCCTGAAATCTTTACATAAACTTCTATCACATAAAATTATTTCAGATTTTTCCCATTGCAAACTTCGGAGATAAGGGGGGGGACGGTATTTTTTTACATTTTTCATCAAAATTCGAAAACTAAGTACTACTTATCTGTTGCAAAAAATATACATATATTTTCATTTCTTTCTTATTTGCAATATAGTTGGGCAAACGTCATCTAAAACTATTCCTCAAGTTCATAGCATTAGTGGTTCTTGAGGTATCCAGCTGTGACAGACAGACTGAGTCTCACAGGGTTCGGTTTTACCATTTTAGTACGGAACCCTAATAAGAATCAATTTATGTGTCCATAATGAAAAATGCTTATTTCCATGGTCTGAACATCTAGTCGAAGTTTATGTATATCGTCCGGAACGCGGTGTGTATACTAGCAGAATAAACGTAATAACTAAAACGTGTATAATTTAGTCCTTATAGTACCTACCTACCGGCCTTATTAATATTTTACCTAACTATGCGGCTCTTGAAAGACAATTTGCTAAGTGCCCCTTGTGACTTGATTGGCTAACAAAGTTCAAACCCCGATAGCCCTCTGAGTGGCAGTCAGGGGTAAAGTTAAGAAACTCCTTTCTTACTACACCAAAGAGGTGCATTAAGAAAGTAGTTTCTTCGTTCTCGGATCTAATCTAGTCTAAACTGCATTGTGCCATAGCAGGGCACAGGCCTTTTCCACATAATTTAGTCATTTGCCAAATTTTAAAATTTTTAAAATTTTGTCTTTGTTGTTTCGATAGGAGTCGAGCTCGGAACTCTCCCTTATACAGGTTAATCTATAATCTTGCTGAGAATGCAGTACCTCACCACCATTTTAGTTGTAGTTTTAGTACACTAACTTGTCACTACTACTAACTTGCCCGATGAATTGCCAAACTTAAGTGACAGTGGGCAGGGCACATTGCTCGCAGAACAGATGGCCGATGGGGCCGAAAGGTTCTGGAGGCCTCCCACAAGGTGGTCCGACGACCTTGTGAATGCCGCAGGAACCAGTTGAATGCGAGAAGCAGAGAACCGGTCGAAGTGCAGGTGCTTAGGGGAGGCCTATGTCCAGCAGTGGACATATTTCGGCTGAAATGATGATGATGATGAACTTATCAACCCTGTAAATTGCCATGTACCTACAATGCTGTTATGAGAAATAAAAAGAATATTTATTTATTTATAACTACTTGATTTTTATAGTTGGTTAGGTAATCTTAATTTATGTTTTTGCACTGCTAGCACTATCGAATACCTTATCAACTTAGTATTTATCAAAGTTTCTCTCATTTCCAGATATCAAAAAAGTAACATCAGCGGCTGCCTCCCAAACGTAAGTTCAAAAGTATTTTCTTCAATAGAATAAAATGTATCGTGACCATCGCCCGATATCATGAAAAACCCTACAGAAATAGTTTATCCAATAAATTATACTTCTACATAATAGATTTGCACGATAAAGGTCATATCACACATATCAACTCGGAAAGGGATCATCACCGTATCGCCTTTTGCCTCGCCGTCAAATTGGCGTCAACCTAATAACGCAAGAACGTCACCAAAGCGGATCAGCAGCTCCGATACGTCGACTCAGCTACGGCTAGGCGACGCCGCGCTTACCTACGGCTCGCCGTCCGCTGGTTGATGGTGCTACAGGCAGGCCGCGGGAGGGGTGAGAGGGGCAAGGGTGGATGTAGTGACGTAAGCTCGGGTATGAAGAGACGTAAGCGCGGGGATGACGAGCCGAAAGCGCGGAAACTGCAAGTTGACCACGCAGCGCACCGCGGTTCGTGAGCTTGTCTAAAGGCGAGGCGATTATAATTTACGATTCCGATTAGCGTGCGTTGCAGTAGAGATTTTCATACAAAGAATACTGGCTCGAGTTGATCAAAATCAAAATGGTTTATTTCACATAAACCTTTATGGGCACTTATGAAACGTCAGAAGCTAGGTGCACGGTTCCAATTGGTCGTTTCCTATGGAGAAGAACCGGCGAGAAACTCCACGGTTACTCTTTTTAAAAATAATTGGCTTTTACAATGTTTCCAGATTACAGTAGGTATGGGAGGACAGCGCAGGCCTGTCAACAAGTACTAAGTACTTGATAAAACAGAAAATGGTCTACAGATCTAAAGTCTATAAGGCCTACAAAGTTACATTACAAGTTACATTTACAAAATAAGAATCTATCAAAGGGATAAATAAAAAATAATAATAATAAAAACCTACTAAAACCAAGTGTTATGATTCCCATTAAAACCACTAATAAAGAGGTGAAAAATTTTAATTGTCTGTATATAATGTCAAATAATAAAGAAATTATGTCAAAAAATATGGTGACGATCCCTTACCGAGTTAAAATACATCTACGTTCCTGCTATTACGATTCGATTTCAAACACAATAAATTACCGAACTTAGATCTTGATGTTTTCGATTATCTTCTAACTTACTTTGTTACTAGCCATGATGTCTAAATGGCATAAAATATACCTATCAATAGTGTTTTGATAATTGTTGTACTACCTTATAGGCTGCATTCTCTTCCTAAATAGAGAGAAAAATACATAAATGTATGTCAAAAATACATATAACATGATTTTTTTCACACATCAAAAAGTTTTGGAATTCCAATTTGCATCCAAATTGTTACAAATGTCACTAACGATGTGCATACACGTGGCACGGGTGAAATGGCGTTCGAAATAAAATTTTAGATGCTTTTTTGCTTACCTATTTTTCTTGTTTATCAAATGATTTGCACGAGCGGGCTTCAAACTCAAAATATTTATTTCAATTAAACCATTTACAGACACTTTTGAATTGTCAAGGAGTCAGTCAGAAACTTGAATCTAGTTGCCCATTCCAAAACAACAACGATGGATAACAACGGGCAATAAACTCGAAGGACACACTTTTAGATCAATATGTTACTAAATCCTGGGTACATTATTCTTGTTGCTTCTATATGTAAGAGCAATGTATAAAAAAATATAGCCACTAAACTTGGTAATAAAGTAGGCACTTAATAACTACCCTATTACTTAAGGCATTGACTGCCAGCGCAGTCACCCGTGACCGCGAAGTTCGCGGTTACGGGTGACTGCGTTTTCGATACTGTTCGCGGCGCGAACAATATATTTTCTATTGTGTCTTTTGTCTGGCAGTCAACGTGTCATCTTCATCATTTAGTCAAAAAATATCCACATAATATGTACATGATGTAAATCGTGCATCGTGCGTCTTGACGTGTGTGTGTGTGTTTGTGTTTGTTTTAAGTACTATCTGAGGACGTGCGTATGAATACACAAGGCACGACCGAGGACCTTTTCAAAGCGAGGACATTTTCGAGGGTCCTCGGTTTGACTTGACCAAAGATTCGCATTCTGCAAGCGATTTTGAGTCTTCCTATATACTTAATACGAAAAAGTTGTCTGAACCTCGGTTTGATCAAGATTATTCATAATCTTACACAAACATTGTGTATCCACCAGATGGTGCCACTGTCGCCTCATACACAGACTCTTTACACTCATTTCACGTTTGTTGTATTATCCGAGGACCTATGTGTTAACTTTAACACAAAAGTCCTCGGTTAGGTAGCTTTTCCAGACAATGTGTATTTAAGACCTCGGTTGGTAGATTTTCCGAACAGTGTGTATTCTAGTCCTCGTTTCGACAGTTTTTCTCGTGTGTAGAAGACAAATTATATGCTATCATTTAAATAAAATTATGAAGGAGGAAATCGAAGATAGACTGAATCCTTAAACAAATTGTTAGTAGCTACTAGGTGCACGAGGAATAATCAGGCTTCTTCTGCAGTATGTGCTAATTACCTAGGCTCGCTTATCTATACATATATAAAAGAAAGTCGTGTTAGTTACGCTATTTATAACTCAAGAACGGCTAAACAGATTTGGCTGAAAATTGGTGGGGAGGTAGCGTAGATCCAGGAGACGGATATAGGATACTTTTTTTTAATACTTTTATTTGCTTATAGGAGTAGGGTAGGAGTAGGTTAAGTTGGGTAGGAGTAGGGTAGGAGTAGGTTAGAAGTAGGGTAGGAGTAGTGTAGGAGTAGGGTAGGAGTAGGGTGGGGATAGGGTAGAACACCACGCGAACGAAGTAGCGCTGGGCAGCTAGAAATAATTTATATGGCAAAACAACGTTTTCCGGGTCAGCTAGCATATAACTATGATTTGCACCATAAAATATTGTATTGTCATAGGAGCTGAATACGTGTGCTTTTCATAAAGAATCTAAAGTAAATGCCTTCCTAGGTGAAATGTCTGCAGCAAGATTTGAAGCAAATATAAAGTACAAAGAAATACAGAACATGAACGTCATAAAGAAAACCACATAAACTTTACATGATCTACTTATAGAAATAATCATCAAGTTGCAGTAACATCTTTGAGAAGCATGATTAGAAAACTTACACAACAGTTATTAGAAAACGACTCAAACAAAAAGACTTATAGAAACCATAGGTAATTAAAAGAGATCGACATAATTTGGGCTAAAAATTTGACATAAAATTACATAACACTATAAGCATAGTTAGAAAACAACAAAGAAATATTATTAAGTGAGATCAAAATAATTTGGGAAGCATGAAAACTTAATAACTTAATGGCGCCGATTCCCTTGTTCACAAACTAAACTTAAATTATGTTCAGTGCATCTTTTTCTTTCTATTTCATTAAGAAAAGGACAGAAGATAAATATTAGTTTAGTCCTGTCAAATTAAGATACTCCATAGCAAGTTTAGACGATTACTACGATTTATTGCTTTTTTTTTGCTAATTAACACATTTCGGGATCATGGAAACTGATACCTAATAAAAATAATTTTACAACTTAAACTTTATGCGTATGCCAAATTTGGAGATGGTGCTGTCAACTGTTGAGGAGTTTCCTCATGAAGAAACGACCTTGGCTGCAGTATCAGTACAAACTGGTAATTATCTTGGTGTTACTAGATAAACAGAACGCGAGTGCCAAATTTGAAGACGATGCTATCAACTGTTGAGGAGTTCCCTCATAAAGAAATGACCTTGGCTGCAGCATCAGTACAGACTGGTAATTATTTTAGTTTTACTACATAAACATAACGCGTAGGTATGTCAAATTTTAAGTCGGTGCTATCAACTGTTGAGGAGTTCCCTCATAAAGAAACGACCCTCGCTGCAGCATCAGCACAGACTGGTAATTATTTTGGTGTTACTAGATAAACATAAGACGTGTGCCAAATTTGAAGATGGTACTATCAACTGTTGAGGAGTTCCCTCATAAAATGACCCTGGCTGCAGCATCAGCACAAACGGGTAATTATTTAATTTTGCTACATAAACCTAACGAATATGCCAAATTTGAATACGATATGTTGTGGAGTTCTCCCATGAAGAAACGACCCTAGCTGCAGCATCAGAACAAACTGGTAATAATTATTTAATTTTGCTAGATAAATCTAACACTGGCATACGTGTTAGGTTTATCTAGCAAAATTAAATAATTACAAGTTTTAAGTCGATGCTATCAGCTGTTGAGGAGTTCCCTCATAAAGAAATGATCCTGGCTGCAGCATCAGTACAAACTGGTTATTATTTTAGTTTTACTACATAAACTTAACGCGTAGGTATGTCAAATTTTAAGTCGATGCTATCAACTGTTGAGGAGTTCCCTCATAAAGAAACGACCCTCGCTGCAGCATCAGCACAGACTGGTAATTATTTTAGTTTTACTACATAAACCTAACGCCTCTGCCAAATTTGAAGACGGTGCTATCAAGTGCTGAGGAGTACCGTCATGAAGAGACGACTCTGGCTGTAGCATCTGATACTAAAATAATAATCTTTTGAGAACCGCCGACAAAGGTAAAGACATCGTCGTCCTCGCTTGGTACTTCATTTTAGAAAAAGTGTGGAAGAAATAAATCGGAGCATTCTACTTACATTGATATAATTATTATCTTACACGTAAAATGTTTTAGGTAGGTAGATTTTCCAGGTCCTCGGTTTGTACAAGTTTTACGCGAAAAACTGTCCTCGGTTTAGTAATATAAAGTCTAACACAACGTCCGCACTTTGTACAAGCTATAAGAAATATTGTGTAAAAATACGTCCTCGGAAGGACGTCCCAGGGCTTACGTAAGAGGTCCTCGGTTTGCTCACACAAAGTCCTCGTATGTGCATCGCTGGTCACATTTAGCTGTGTATTTCAGGTCCTCAGTATGATAGCCGAAATTCATACAGAAAAATGTTGAGATAGCATTATCCCAATTAGCTCATCACTATAGATTTATTCACCTCTCTCTTTCTATCTTATTCTAAAAGGCCCACGAGGTGTTTAAACCAGTTTTTTGGAGGGTCCTCGGTTCGTTCTAGGATTAACAAGGTCCTCGTAAGGGTGTCTGTACAAACAGGGGTGTGTGTGAGGATTTACGTTATGTTATGGGAAGCACAACAAACCCTCCAAAAAATTGCCCCAAAAATTCTCGCGACTTGAGGGGCTTACATGACCTAAACCGCGTTCACTGTCGGACTGCATAGAAAAAAAGAGTAGGGCGATGACACAACGCTGGTAATTTATTGCAAAATTTGAAGCTAGTATTTAATTACAAAAAATCCATTGTTTGGACTCAAAAATTGAAACACTAGTGTTTTAGTATGTTGCTTGTAGAATAATCTGACAAAAAATCAGAATGATTGTATGTATATACATACTAAGTATTTTTATTGTAAAAAGTAAGTTTATAGAGATTGATTTTTTTCTATCGCATCAAATTAGTTGTATTATGTTTTCAGCACGGTATCTATCTGGCATATATCCTGAAGAATATCATATATTTTTCTGATTTTGTTTACTGTAGTCAATCATATACTTTTATTGTGTCTAAAACTTGCGTTTTTTGCGTTTAGGTGTAAGCCCTTAACATACCGTAATATTTCACTATTAGATATTTCTTATTTCGGTTCCCAACTACAAAGCGAAACAAGAGACTCTCCCTAAAGACAAAAGGCAAACACATATGTCAGACTTCAGGCTCTTCAAACACAGAATATCATGCCTGTAATCCTCGCAGGGTTGTGCAGAGACGAGAGACAGGCAAACACTACTAATATCCCATCTATTCCCAAAGCATAACAGGGCCGGTCCAATCATGGCCCAATTCGGGCTCAAAGCATGTACCGCAACGAAATAAAGCGGGCCACTGCGAGGCCAAACCTAATTGATACGGTCCACTTCGCTCTTAGAGTATGAATATATATTATATAGCGGGCCATTGGGAAGTTGGTCTTTATGTGAAATATTTCACCGTTCTTTAGTTATACGTAATGCGGTTAGCTCTCGTACCTCATAATCATCATTTCAGCAGAAAGACGTCCACTGCTAGCCATAGGCCTCCCCCAAGCACATCCACTTCGACTGGTTCTGTGCTTTTCGCATCCAACGGGTTCCTGCGGCCTTCACAAGGTCGTCGGACCACCTTATGGGAGGCCTTCCAACGCTACGTCTTCCGGTACGCGGTCGCCACTCCAGAACCGTTCGGCCCCATCGGCCCTCTGTTCTGCGTGCAATGTGGCCTGCCCACTGCCACTTGAGTTTTGCTCTCGTACCTACGGGTCTTTTTTTACACACTAGATTTTAGCACCGAATGTTAAAAATCTGACAATGTGTTTTCTAATGTGCTGGGATGCACTCTGTTGGATTTACTCGCATAAAAAATCATCGTGCTAGGAGC
This sequence comes from Mesoligia furuncula, assembly GCA_916614155.1. Classification (NCBI taxonomy): domain Eukaryota; kingdom Metazoa; phylum Arthropoda; class Insecta; order Lepidoptera; family Noctuidae; genus Mesoligia; species Mesoligia furuncula. Next base: position 6,332,697 of record OU744808.1, read on the forward strand.
GAACCTGGGCTTATAATGCTTGCATAGATACGGCAGTCGTGTAGGTTGAGAAATCTACCTGAGGGCTATAAATCCGTCCGGGAATCTCGTCCGTTTTTCATTGGTCATAAAGCTCATGACCGCGGTCCAAGCAGGTATGAGTCACTGAGCATTATTGCTTGCCTGTATCGTATGGATGTAAACAACAGAGTTGTAGGAAATTAATGTAAACTACAATTTTACAATTTTAGGATGTTGCGCAGAGTCGCAAAAGAGTACCACAGCGATCTGTAACAGTGCCAAACGTTGAATGTTTAAATATTAAAACTGTTAATAGTTTTTTGTAAGTAACCGATAAAAAAATATAAGAAGACTAACTTCTTTGTATGCGAGAATAAAATATCAAACAAAATGCGTAGTAAAGGCTTGTATACAAAACTGCGAATCGGTGCGATGCGAATTCGCAACGCAGAAAACTGTCTTGTACAAGCGCTACATGGCACTAGCAACATTGTGCTGAAGCTGTCGTTTGAACATAGAACCATACTGACACATATGTACATATCAGCACACTGGCAATCCTCAAAGGGTTAGGTAGCAGTGCACCTTCAGTACGCCCACATTTCTTCAGTCAAGTCCTATGTAATAGGAGACGAGAGTATTGCCATCAACCGGGCCCCCGGGATCGGGATCCCGACTCCGGTCTGCTACTGTGAAATACCTGATGACAAAAACCTAATTGCACTTTACTCGATCTGGCAATCGAACCCAGGACCTTATGCTCTGCAGTAGCGCTTGCGACCACTAGACATTGTTTAATTCATACCCCAAAGATCCATTTCTCCCGTAAGAGTCCACGGCACGTCTGTCTTCGTAATGTCAAGTCTTGTCACGTTGTTTATGAGCTTATGCTAACGAATCTTACTGGTTTTTGTGGCTAAACAAATTGTATTAGTAATAAGAAATACTGCTAAAACTTTAGGGATAGAGGGTAGAATATTATATTTTTTTAATTATAACTAATAATATATAATAATTTTATTTTGTGAATGTGAAAACTATGTGGGTATTTTTTTTATATTTGTTCTTTTTTTTCTCAGTTTTAATTACGGTCTGGCAGTTTGAGTAATTAATGCGGCCTACCCAAATGTCCTTTCTTTGGTATTCTGCCGTCATATTGTGAATAGCTGTAATTACTTCAAAGTGTACTTCGAGTAAATTAAAGTTTTGTCTGAAGTGTGGTTTAAAAACTGTCGTTGAACTTCACTTGATTCAACTCTTATGATAATTCGTTAAATAATTTCTAGTTTCTAAAAATACCTAGTTTTATTTATTAAATAGATTATTTTTTCAACTTGATTTTACTTTCATTTTAGTAAAAAAAGAATGATATTATGCAATCCCTAAGTAGAAAAACCTTAAATTCATAGTTAGGGCTTTTCTATGTTTACTATTGTAAATAACGCCTTGTCAAGCTAGTATAGAAGAATAGAATAGAATACTCTTTATTATGTACACTATAATAAAGAGTACTTAGAAGAGTAGAAGCTTTTATTTAATTATTATTTTAAATAGTAAGGCCTTAAAATTGATCTCGTTTGTTATTGAATTTGTATTATGTAATTGCGGGGTAATGACATACAAAGATGAAAAGCCGTTACTGTTACGGCTTTTGATTGTAGGATATCGAAATCACGATCGATAAAATTAATGTGATAATATGACAAGGCCTAAAACTAAAGTTACGGCATTTCAAGTATACAAACTGGCTTTACTGATAAGAAATGGCTTAACGTGGAAATGAAGGCTTTTCATTTTAGGCTTTCTCTTCGGGGCTAAGTTATGCCTTTTTAACTACTTGTAACTTTTGCTACGAACGAATTACAGGCTGTACCACCTACCTATGGTAGGTAGACTATCTCTTGGCAAGTCCGAACCTAAGTATAATTATTGAAGTTATTTTTGATAAAAATTTTAGTTACAGCTTTTCACCGTATGACGACAGTATTGTTCGTCAAATCTGAGTTGAGCTGCATATGTTTACTGACAAATAAATGCGTGCACTGATTGACAGGTCCACTTATTCTGTGTGGTACTTTCCTCAAAAAACCATTTCAGACACTAATCTATAATTCTATATGGTCTTCACATGATCTGACCAAGATTGTGTCTGGACTTTATGAAAAGACTGTGACCAATGCTTTTGTTTCGGCCTTTCTTCTCAGAGTAGTCAGATAGGAAACGCAGACCTCACCTAGTTTTTAAAATATGATTGACATGTAAAAGTGTTTGTACGAAGCTACTTACACACATACACGTCCCATTCCCCGCGTGACGTGTCGCTTAGAAATGTCCCCGAACATTTTTTGTCGGCGCGCGAAGGGGCGCCCGGGTTGTACACAAAAAAAAATCGATGAACTGATAGTAAACTGTTTCCTCAGAGCTAAAATGATGATGATTTTTTTCTAAATTTTCAACTATCCTGAGTTCAAAAATAGTCAGTCTGCGTTATAGGGAACAGCTAGATTAACGTTGACTTCTCATTGTAAGGAAGCATGAAAGTAAAATAAATACTGTGGAAATGCATTTCTTGCGGAGCATGTGTGGTGTGACTGTGAAGATGGTTTGGTCATGTTACGAGGATTAAAAAAAAAAGCAACTAACAAGAAGTCTTTAAGTAAGTAAGAAGTATTTTGTGAGTGGAAACGCAGAAGGGTACGCCCAAGGAGGACATATAGTGACCTTATTGGTGAAAGGCCCGTGGCTAAATAATAACAGCCACACAGGTCGGTAGATCAGGTTAAGCTACGCTTGCCGCGGTTGGTCTGTGGATAGGTGACCATATTTACATACCGTGATCCCTCCGTGACTCGGAAAGCACGTTGAGCCTTTGGTCCCGGCTGTCATTCGTGGATCTTTAACAGTCATTACTGGTAGTCAGAAAACCGAAAGTCTGACAACCAGTCTTACAAAGGAGTATCGTATTACCCAGTAACTGGGTTGTGGAGGTCAGATAGGCAGTCGCTCCATGTAAAACACTGGTATTCAGCTGCATCCGGTTAGACTAGAAGCCGACCCCAACGTAGTGGGGAAAAGGCTAGGCAGATGATGATATGTATGAACGTAAATGAGGCAAATGGAATATGTCAGGATCGTAGGAGGTGGCGTTCTGTAGTTTCTTCTAACTCCAATGGGAGGAAGGCGCGAGTTTATGTAATCTGCATTCGCAATTTATTTGCCAAAAATGTAAACAAATATGAGTTTATGGAAAAATAACTTTAAATCTTACACCATAAAGTTCAATTTACGCTACAACTTCAAGTTTTTTTTATAACCTTTTCAATAGTGCTAGTCACTCTGAAATCAACATAATTACCTTTAAAATAAAGTTGATATTTGTTTAACTTGAAATAATATTCATTTGAAACACAAGTTTGAATAGAATTTATTATGTTGTAATCTGACATCTTATTGTAATGTAGTAGGTAGCTACAGACGCCAGCACATGAAGCTACTACAATCTGTCAAATTTCTTCAATAGATTCTCTACTTTATCGCTGAAGCATAAGGTTCAAAGTTGATTGGGATAATTTGACAGTTTCGGGTAGCTTGATGTGCTGGCGTCTGTACACTATAACTTTGACGTATAAGTTTACTTAGGTAGACATTGAACCTGTACTTAAATGAAGACGAAAGTTAGTAGCACCTAGAAGTTTAAAATGTGTCCTCCGAGACTAGCCTGACAGCCCTTTTCACTTTACAAACTAAATTATGTTGACTTAGGTATGGACGGGTCTTTAATTTCTTAGCATTGTCAAGTTAAAATTTACTTATAGGTATTTAATTAAATTGAATTGTAACTATTTATTTTAGACCAAGCACACAGTAATTGATATAAGTCCATATTATGTTAGAAGGTAGAGCTGTCTTCACTATGAAGATACTTCAAGCTATGTTAGTAAAATTTAAAATAATTATTATTCCAAATCGTTGAGCTCCTTAAGTCTTGAGTTGAGCTGCACGATTTATGACAAATGCGTGCACTGACTGGACAAGTTCCCCCAACTGTGTGGTTCTTTCCTCAAAAGACTATCTCAGACATCGATCTACATGGTCTTCATGTAACCTGACTAAGATTATGTCTGGACTTTAAAAGAGACTGTGACCTCTGAGTTTGTTTCGGCCTTTCTTCTCAGAGTAGTCAGATAGGAAACGCCGACCTCATCTAGTTTTATTTTATAAAGTAATTTATCATTTATCAGAATTTGGGGTTAGGGGGCAACTGGCCTCTGGTCCGCGGCCCAGATTACACGAAGTAGGAACAGTAGTGGAAAAGTTGGCCGAATGCGTGGGCCAGAATACAAAGGGAAAAAGTATCGTAGTTAAATCGACCCATAGGGATTTAATTTCTGACTGTCTACTCTGTGCGATACCACGCCCAGAAGCGCGTTGGTGCTACCCTTTACTCGAGACCAAAGGGAGGCCGTGCTGTGGTCGGTGAATACACTGTACCGCTATGGGAGCCCCAACAAACCCCTGAACGCGTTGTTATGTCCTACTGGACTTGAAGAGCAATGCAGACTTTATTCATGTAATTGCTCCACGGGTTGCACGTGTATAACGTTTGGCAATAGCTTTTGTATAGTGTGACTTTGACGTTACGTGAACATCGCGTAAATATTAGGTTTGGACACGAGGTTAAGTTTAGTAGGTAGGCTAATGAAAATGTTGTCATTACTATTAAAACCATACTTCCCGTGGGTGTCGTAAAAGGCGACTAAGGATCGTACCGGAGAATGGGCAGCAGCGTTCTCTATGTATTCCACCACCATACCATACTGCGATCGCCAACCCGCCTGCCAAGCGTGGCGATTATGGCAAACCCTCCCATAATTGGGGGAGGCCTATGTCAAGCAGTGGACGTCTATCGGCTGAAACGACGAACGACTATTAAAACCATACTTCCCGTGGGTGTCGTAAAAGGCGACTAAGGGGCGTACCGGAGAATGGGCAGCAGCGTTCTCTATGCATTCCACCACCATACCATACTGCGATCGCCAACCCGCCTGCCAAGCGTGGCGATTATGGCAAACCCGCCCCCCCCTTTTTGGGGAGGCCTATGTCCAGCAGTAGACGTCTTTCGGCTGAAATGATGATGATGATGAAACAAAAATATAAAAAAAAAAATATTAAAAAAAAAATATTAAATATTAAAAATATTAAAACCATCATCAAAAGTTTTGTAAAATTAATGTTTTAGTGGATTAAATAAATATAAGTAAATTTTACCTTGACCATGCTAAAATGTATTTGAAACACCCGTCACAAAATACAGAGAATACAGAAGTCAATCTATGTACTTCACTTTTCATAGTTACGCTCGGCGGTCGCGGTAGGGTTGTCAACTTTGGCTTATGCACAAAACTCTATCGTGGCAGTGGCACTCGTATTTGTAGTATGTTTGAATTATTGTTGAGAATGAAACAGGAAGAAAGGAAATATCAACCAATAATAACTAAAATATTTTAATTTTAATGTTACACGGAAAATATCTTGCGTCGATTCCGACATTGACGTATTTTTTAGCTTATAGGTACTGCTGGCAATAAATACCTCATATAAATTGTAAAAATATTACAAGGCCACAAACTCATGTTCGCTTTTACGGCGCTGGGCCCCCCGCCAGGGCGCTTACCTAACCTAACTATTCTGTGTTACGTTAAAACGAACCATTGAAATACAAGCAAATACTTACTTTCCTCTCTGTAACAACTGATAGCTTAAATTAAAAAACGACAATTCTCCATTTAATATTGAATTTAAACAACCGTCCACTGAACAGCTATAATAACTTTTTTTGTTGCTCCATTTTTGCACTTCACAGACGCGTGTCTCAAGCGGATGGCACTCCGTTAGCGGCGTATATATGTGTGCGTTGCTCGAGCGCACTTTTTATGTAGATTGAGTTCTGTACCTTTCTGTTTTGTGGTCCCGTAAATACCTTAGTCAACATGTAATAACTTCTTAAATAAAAACAATCATTCGCTCGGCTGAACAAGAAGAATAGAGCTTTTGAAAAATAGCTTCAAGAGTTTCCCGCTCAATTACATTGGGTCAACAAGGACGGCGCGCGGCCGCCATCTTTTTTTGTATCCATGGCAACTAGATGACGCCCATTAGGCGTGTTATGCCAGATTTATTAGCATCGAAATGTATTCCATTAGTCATTTTTGTCATTGATTACTGAAGCGTACGAATAAATGTTTGCAAAGGGTCTTATTAGGAACAAAATAATAAGAATTGTATTGAACAAAGAAATTGTTGCTGGAAAGGGTTCGTATTGATGGTTGGAAGGTTGGTTCACTTAAAAAGTTATGATTTCATACCTGTCTGTAGGTAGGTACTCAGATCTGACTATGAGCAATGGAGCATTCTCTGCAAAAATATGAGCCTTATTTTTAAATAAACCAACAAACGAATGAACGCACTTGTTTTCTCTATTGTATTGTACCTACCTGGGGTACAAAACTAAAGGGCTTTGAAGTTCCATGGCATACCTACTGTCCGCCATTTTGTTTTTTTTCCAAAATGGCGGCCACGCATGCATCCTGTATAAATCGATAATTATCTCACGTCAATGTTAGGCAACTACATGGCCTAAAGCGCGGTCTTTGTCGGACTGCATAGAAAAGAAGGAGAAACGCGATGACACAACGCTGCATGGTCACTTTAATGGCGAAGAGGTAGGTAAGCCAGGCTTTATACAAAAATCTTCAATCTCCTTCATAAAGCGAATAATAGAAACGAAATAGTATTAGATAATGCCTTTAAAATAATGGTCCAACTATTACTACCGAACGTGACCAATTTCAAAAGCCAGGTATTGCACGTACCTCTACTATAAAATAGAATGAGACTGCAATAAAATACTTGAGTTGACAGTTCTCTGTAGTCTATGCTTTATTTATTACCTGACTGCATGTGCAGTAGAATATAATGCAGTGTGCTTTCGAAGAATAGTGTAACAACAGATTAAACACAGGGTTTATAATAAATGAAATTCGAATAACCTTAGTAAATTATTTTAATTAGATATATTGTAACAACAGATTAAACACAGGGTTTATAATAAATGAAATTCGAACAACCTTAGTAAATTATTTTAATTAGATATATATAGAAATCAAAGCAACATATTTGAACTAAAATCTATTATAATTTAATTACACGAAAAGTAAATTATCAATCACTAATTACACCAAAAAAATATTGAACTACCATCATTTTATTACATTAATTACATTAAATACAATATAAATCAAAAGATTAGGTATAAGTACTTAACAGGTTTAATCCGGGGTGGTAAGTTGACAGAGCTTCGACCAGGTCAGTTGTCCTTGTGAAAAGAGAACGAGAATGAGACGTGCGGGCTTATTTATGCACTATTTCCCGTCATGGCGTCTTGGAGGGCGTGGCGGGGCTTGACAGTGGCGAGGGCACGCCGACAGTGTTGCCAGCGTCTTAGCGGGCCAGTAGAGATGTAACAATAGAGTAGGCAAGGCAAAATGGTGGGCAGAATATGTACGATGATTTACGATGCCATTATGAACGTATTAGGGAATATTTATATTAGACCGGGCCGTGACCCCGGCGTACATGTACACCGTGCATGATCCGTGCCCCGTGGTCCGGACGGGACACGGATCATGCACTAGACATGGGTAGCTCGTGAGCGAGTGATAGAAAAGAGCTAGCTCTTTTCGATTGACGTCGCTCTCGCTCACTCACTGGCTCGCTAAATAGCTCACTAGCTCAGTTAGCTCACTCAGACTCACGAGCTCAGTACTTCAGCGAGACACCGAATGACTGACCGAAGTCATCGGCCGAACGGCTCATTCGGGAATACTTTGGATCGTACAATACGTCATTGCACACTTATCATGAGACATAAACCACTCTAAATCTATCTTTATGGTCAGTGATTTAAAGTTACAATTTACAGTTACAATTTTACAAAAATCAATTATGTTATGATACAAACATTATAACAAATACTAATACGACCGTTCTTACTATCAAAAACCGCCACAAAAAAAAAAAAACAAGATTTATTTATCGATATCCGTAATTCCGTAGTAATTCGCGTGACAGGAGTCAAATGAGCTTACAGTCGGCGTCTGAGCCACTGAGCTATAGAAGAGCTAGTGAGTAATAGAGTTCAAACTTCCAAAGAGCTTCAATAGCTCTTTGGAAGTTTATATTACTACTATTGAGTGAGCCGAGCCGTCTCCTTCGATGCGCGTGCGGCGTGAATGAAATGAGCTAACAGTCGGCGTCTGAGTCACTGAGCTATAGAAGAGCTAGTGAGCTAGAAGAGAGATATAGCTTTTTAGAGTGAAAGAGCTAATCGCTCTTCATCTTTTTTTTTTTCTATTACCTGTTCCATTACATGGATGTGATCAATTCGCAGACCGCTATATCTAGCCAAACAAAAAACAAACAAAACCTTCGGTTTCTCCAAAGAGGTTACCGAAACGCAGCCAGGCTACGGACGCTTGTAGATCTACATCGGGTCCACGTAGGGCCCGCAGAAAGCGTCCGTGAAGCTCCTTACTCTGCCATTCCTCCATGCGATCATTAGTGTCAAGCACTACTGGTTTGCGCCAGTTCTCTTTAGCCAAGGAGAGCGGGGTAAGGCCCTTGTCCTCTATGACTACATCTCGATGCATCCCCACGTCGGTTTCTAGGAAATATTCCCTGAGACTGCATATCTCGCGATTGTGGAGCGTCTTAGCGTTTAAAAACCCTCGACCTCCACATTTTCGCGGGATATACAGCCTCATTACCGATGACCGTGGGTGATGCATTCGATTTGCAGTCAGCAGTGTACGGACCCTCCTATCCAGGGCATCGAGTTCGGTCTGAGTCCATTTGAGTATGCCGAAAGAGTACATCAAAACTAGCATGACCCAACCGTTGAAGGCGCGCACCTTGTTTCCGCCTGATAGAAGACTATTAAGTACTTTTTTCAGACGGCCAAAGAAGCGCTCCTTCACCGATTGCTTCATGTCAGTAACATTGTTCCCTAACGCTTCCGACATACCCAAATACTTATAGGTTTCGGATGCGGAGAGGGCTCTAAGGTTTGTGGAATCCAAGAGTTGGGTTCCCACGGATTCCACAATCTCCCCTCGCTTTACATGCATGACCGCACATTTGTCCACACCAAATTCCATCCTGATGGCGCTACTGAAAGTTTCAGTAATTTTCAGTAGCTCCATCAGTTGCAATGTGTTGGGGGCAAAAAGGTTTAGGTCATCCATGTAAAGGAGGTGAGATATAACCTGACCACCTCTCCTCAGCCGATAGCCTAGACCTGAATCCTCCAGCAGTGTGCTTAGAGGATTCAAGGCTAAGCAGAACCAAAGCGGACTCAAACTGTCGCCCTGAAATATGCCTCGCTCAATCCTTATCGGTTCGCTATTCCTCTGAATATTTCGACATCCTGGATAGCGAAGGACCGTCCTCCATTGCCCCATACACGACACCAGGAAGGTGCGTAGAGTTGTATCTACTTTATACAACTCTAACACCCTCATGAGCCATGTATGTGGCACCGAGTCATAGGCCTTCTTATAATCTATCCAACATGTCGACAGATCCTTTCGGAAACGACGAACCTGTTGGCTAATGGCCATATCAATGAGGAGTAGCTCCTTAGTACCGCGGGACCCATTCCTACATCCATTTTGAGAGGCAGACATGATGGAGTTGGTGTCTATATGTTTGGTAATTTTAGTCCTCAAAATGGATGTAAGAACTTTATAGACCGTCGGTAAACACGTGATCGGCCTATAATTTTTGGGTTCCGCGGTGCTACCTGATTTATGGAGCAGGTGGGTAATTCCTGTCGTTAGGAATTGGGGTAGCGAACCAGACTCCAAAGCAGTCTGGAACTGAGATGCCAAGCGAGCGTGCGACCTTGGAAACCATTTGATCCAAAAGTTCTCCAGCCCGTCCGGCCCGGGAGACTTCCAGTTAGGCAACGGACGGACTGCACGAGCTACATCTTGGGGGCAGATGGTGATAGCCCCCATTTCTGGTATTGGGTCGCAGGCTCCCTCGACTTCCCGAGCCCAATCACCTTCGGTGTGACTGACAGGCACCGACCAGATGCTGCGCCAGAAGGAACACATGACATCATCATCTGGTAGGCACGTCTCAGCCACACCTTGGTCCGGTCGTTCCCAACCCCTATAAACCCACCTTTCATCGCTCTGGAAGGTGCGATTCTGAGTGTATCGCTCTACTCGCCGCCTATACCGACGAATACGGTTTGCCCATGCATACACTTTCTGCTTCAGGAAGTCGATGCGCTCTGTGACACAAGACATATAGTCTTGAGGACTGATATCAGTCCCCGAGAACGCCCGCCTCACAAAGCGCATCACTCTAGGGCGAGTATTGCCCTCCCTGAAGCAGATTAGTTTGCCGATGAGCGTCCTGGCCCCACCAATACGGCGTTCAATTCTGCACTGCCAAGCTGGTACGGCTTGTTTCGGTCGTGTAGCTCTAGAATCGTTGGCAAATTTGACGTGAGCTACACGACATGCCGCTACAGCCGCGCAGTACAGAATCGAATGAGTATCGATGAGGTCTTCGCAGGTATCAAAATATTTTGACAACTGCGAATCCAGGACCGCCACCAGCGCCCTATTTTTGTTATGCATGGGCAAACGAGGTAAGCGTGGCCTAAGTTCGGGCGACATGAAGCGATATTCCTGAATCGCATCCTCCAAAGCACTCCTTAATTCCTCATTGCACTGGGTACTTACATTTATAGCCCTATCATTACTCCCCTCGTCAGTATGACTTATATTAGGCTGCGGTAATATTACAGCGGTCTGCGACTGGGGGGCGATGACATGGCTACTCTGCATTTCACTTCGCAGGCGATCAAGTACAGTGTCATCTAACATATGATTACGCTGGATGACCCGCACCTGATCCGACAGTCGTTGTGCCGAAACGTTGACAGCTGGTTCAAGCACCTGAAAAAGAGAGAGCATCCGAACACGGTACGCGGTCAGAATGTTTCCCCCCTCTGTAGCCCCATAGTATGAGCGCATGACATTTTCATTGATGGATTGTGTCCATCTCATGCGCTGCACACTTCCGCCGAGAGCTGGGACCCTATCAGAGGCCGGTGGGCCTCGAAGTCCTAAGCCGTCCGGCGGCCGGCGTCCTCTCCGTCGACGAGCAGGTGGTGGCGTCGTGGGCGGAGAGAAATACTCGTCGCTCGAGCTCGACGCAACTGCCGCGGCCGGTGTCATCACAGCGCTCACAGTGGGGCTGGGTACCGGCGGCGGCGAGGCGGAGCTGAGCAAAGAGTCCGGAGGTAGTAGGCGTGCACGTCTTGCGGCTAGTCTTGTCAACATTTTCTTTTCTTGTTAGTTTTTATCGGAGGTGACATGGCAGATGTCACCCCCGGTTCGGCAGTTTTTGTTTAAAATTTATCCAAATATGGTTCATTGTAAGTACTGTTTTTTTTATAAAATGATATTTAATTTGGGCTATGGCTGTAGTATTTCAATAACTCAACAAACAAACAATCAAAAATGCTTTTAAAAATAAATTACTGAAAATTGTTAGAAATGACGACTTGTTGACATTATTATTATTATTATTATTATTTCGCCCATGTCTATCATGCACTATGTAATATAAACTGCTTCATACCTACAAAATGTATGTAACATTTCAAATCCGTGCCCCGTCCGGGCCACGTACACGGTACGCCCCGGGCATGGCCCGGTCTAACATAAATCTTCCCTAGAACTGATGACTAGTACCCTAACGCATATGCCTAACGCGGAGGGAATTCATCGCTTTTATTGTGTAAATAAGCAGACGAGAGTGCTTGTATTGATTGGAAGAGGTGAGCAGTGGTGGCCGTGTGGTAACAGCTGCGACTTACGGTCGTAGGTTCGAATAAAAAAAAATGTGGTCAGCTGGACCCGCGGGTCCAGAAGCGACAGGGTCCAGCTGACCGAAGACTTTCCAGACAGGCACTTTACTTCGTGTAAATTATTTCATCACTACTGCTCTCAAAACGATGATGGAAATCATCGTAAGGAAACCGGCATGACCTAGAACCAAAAATTCGAAGACATGTGACATCCACCACCCACACATCCACGTGGTGGATATGCCCACTCCCTCTGACAGAGAGGAGGCCTGTGTCCCAGCAGTGGGAACATTATAGGCTGATTAGGTTATAGGAGCTACAACTTATAATAGAATTACATAAAAACGCCAATACTTATTCGGTAGCAAATTGAAAAAACAGTACTAGCTCTAACGATTTCCAATTCAGGTAGTTTCAATTAAAAATCAATACGAATCCAGACTATAGAATGTACACTATTCGATCAGAGAATAAAAGTTAGCACCGTGCACGTCTGACTCCCACGCAACGGCGCAGCCGATTGAGTGTACTTACCGAAGTACTTACTTTAAATGAACTTTCAACTACCTTTCTTTGGATTTTCTGAATTCGCTATGCATTTGCTCGTTTTTACACGGAGTGAATCCACAAGAATAACATTATTATGTAATAAATTTCAGAAAATAAGTTGTTATTATTAGGTTTGCTTCACTATTGCTAGCTGCGCCCCACGGTTTCACACGCGTAAATGTCGATCCAGTGAGAATATCGGGATATATGTTAATCCTGGGTGTCAGCTACCTCCTTACAAAATTGGTCCAGCTGTTTGAGCGTGAAGAAGTAACAAACATGTAAACACCCCCACACAGACTCACTCACAAACTTTCGCCTTTACAATATTAGTGTGATTAGTCGTTATCTCAGTAGTCAAGTCACCCCCTTTTTAACCCTATTATCTTTCACTCATTCCATTCATTCTTTCTTTCGTCTTCTCCTTCTACTCTTAAAACCATCCACATTCATTTTTAAAACTTGCCTCACGAAACTTTCCTCTCTCCGCATCACATGTCCATACCATGACAAACTATAATTTTCACAACTTTTCAGTCCGCTCTCTAACTGCTCAACACACTATCAATCATAATCATAATCATTTTTTATTTGTGTAACATAGGTAGTGAATCATCATCATTCATCATTTCAGCCGAAAAACGTCCACTGCTGGACATAGGCCTCCCCCAAAAGGGGGGGTTTGCCATAATCGCCACGCTTGGCAGGCGGGTTGGCGATCGCAGTATGGTATGGTTGTGGAATGCACAGAGAACGCTGCTGCCCATTCTCCGGTACGCCCCTTAGTCGCCTTTTACGACACCCACGGGAAGTATGGGGTGGTGCTATTCTTTAAGTCCGGCACCACACAGACAAGGTAGTGAATACAGTTCTTAAATTAAAGTTCATAGCTCGCTATGTTATGCAAAGTGGCGTACAAATATGGTTGCATGCTAAATAAAAACAATATGGAATAATTTCTACAGTCGATGCATAAATAAATAATCATAAATTACAATTAGTTACAATATTCAATTAAAATTTCAATTAAAATCATAAATCTGAATAATTTTGAAAGACATTGCTAATTCATTGCTCCATACCTATGTTCGAAACATTTGTCTGTTCAACATTACGTAAATAATGCAATGGATGTTGTTGAATTGTTGATTGAGGGGCCCGTGTCTAAATTATACAGCCGCACAGGTTGACGCTCATCCATGAGATGGACTGACCAAATTAAATCCGCAGTGGGTGATCCATTATCCGAGTGTACAAAAAACACCCGAAATCGGAGTAGGTGGCGAGAAATCGTGAGGCGAATCACATCAGCCCTTATACAAGAAAATACATGAGGACCACGACCGCTCTGACAAGAGTGCTACGAAGAAGAAGAGGTCGATAGATCAGGTTAAGCTACGCTTGCCGCGGTTGGTCTGTGGATGGGTGACCATCTTTACATACCGTGACTCGCCTAGAAAAGCACGTTAAGCTGTTGGCTGACATTCGTAGATCTTTGACAGTCGTTACGGGTAGTCAGAAGCCCGATAGTCTGCCGACCAGTCATATCAAGGGGTATCGTATTACCCAGTAATTGGGTTGTGGAGTTCAGATAGGCAGTCGCTCCATGTAAAATACTGGTATTCAGCTGCATCCGGTTAGACTGGAAGCCGACCCCAATTTAGTTGGGAAAAGGCTAGGCAGATGATGATGATGGATGTTGTTGAATTGTCAAAATGAAAGCCATTCCTACTGTAAGTGACTTCCTTTATTTTCAGTTATTCGTTTCCAGTACGTTAAAAGCAATTATAAGCTATTTAGTATAGTGAGGTTCATAAAAGCCTCTTAATTTTTCTATTTAGTTGGCTTAGCAATACCACCTTTACATTGTATTTCAGTTAATCCCTGCAATAAACCTGAATAAATATGTATTTTATTGTGCTTACGGTATGTTAGGAACCAACACGTTATATTATTATCATTAAGCATATAATCAGCGGAAACCAAACTTTATGATCTTATGAGCCCGAGACTACGCCTTTGGGTTAGTGCCACTGAAAATTAAATCTTATTGTTTTTAAAACGGATACTTACTTCATCATTCATCATCATCATGTCAGCCGAAAGACGTCCACTGCTGGACATAGGCCTCCCCCAAGCACCTCCACTTCGACCGGTCCTGTGCTTCCCGCATCCAACGGGTTCCTGCGGCCTTCACAAGGTCATCGGTCAACCTTGTGGGAGGCCTTCCAACGCTACGTCTTCCGGTACTATACTTACTAATCAGACGAATTTACGAATTTACTAGTCAAAGCAAACAACGAACGTGAAGCAACAAAGCCATTATTAGCTGGCCTCGGGTTCTATTGAAAGTCCGTACTACACTTGGTTAGGTCAAGTTCAAAGCGTTACCATCGACATACAATCAATTGTACAGTCAACAAAAGAGATAAGAATGCAGGATCATCGGATATAGTTGAAGTTTAGTAAGAAACCTATGGATGTTGTCGACTGAAATTTAATTTGATAAATGGGGAGTTTGTTTTCCATTAATAAAATAAAATTTTATTCGAGAACACCCATAGGTCCTTTTGTAAGACACGGTCAAACGCATAGCGTTGCTAAAATTCAAACGGTTATAATATGTGTTCATAGCAGTAATCGTCAAGCGTCGGACTGTGATGCAACTGGTTTAGGCTCGAATCTAACGAATTTATTTATTTAATTCTATCCGCGGTTTTTTGGCAATATTTATTTTTGTTTGCAATAATAATAATATTCACAAAATTGCTGCCGTTCTTATTAATGTTGTTATTGCAATAAAGGGTTTAGAAAATAAAAAATGCGTGTTATGTGATAAGTATAACAAAAATAAAAAATATTTATTCGTTACATTTATTTTGCTTACATAAAGTTAACAAACCGCTACATTTATTTATTATAACGAGATTGAGGTTATAGCTTAAGTATTCATTTTCTTTAAGAAAAGAAGATTGAAAATAAACCTCAAATTATGGAATAATATATAGCTGAGTATAATAATATTACCTACTAAAATAATGTAAACATTTTCGGTCTATCTACAGGAAAAACGACAACGCCTTCGATGATGCAAGCATTCAGCATGGAATGCACGGCGAACGGTTAATAAAGATGTGTTGAATGACTCAGCAAAATGTCGCGTTAGTATGAAACCATTTGTTTCATATTCATTCACCATGAATCGTCGCTGTTCTTCTTTAATAAGCGCGGCGCCTTCCACTTCGCGATCGATTTGCAAGGCTACCCTTTTCCTCGTATCGTATCCCAAAGACTCACAGTATTTCTCTAGAACAAAGAATGGAATACTGTTAGACATCTATAAGCAAAATACTTAAATTGTTTACTTTACTATTAATAATTACCTAACACTTTGACGACTACGGAAAAAAATATTACTCATCATTCACTAATCTAAATAAATTAAGTATCTTTAAAATGGTTTATATTTTTCTTTTCTTTTATTTAAACCTCATAATGAAATTAAATCTTTATTTAAAAAGGCATCTTCCGAGTAAAACGATTAACAATGATTTTGATTTAAGTAGATTTATGTTTAGTAGATTAGGAAATATTTAAATGATACACTCACATTTAGTCCGGTTTCATTCGCTATTTAGGTTTTGTTATATCTAATTTTATGCAGCGCAATAATATTTGCCCTCACTTCAATATTTATGTGACTGCATTTTTTAAATAATAACTACAACACCGCTAATAGATTTAAACACATCGTCACTAATCAACAGTATCCACGAACCGACAACGACGTTCTTTAAATGTGAATAGTCATAACGAACAGCATAATCTGTCTACCTCACAGAAATCGAAATAATTTAGTTGATTTTCTGTGGTCTACCTACTAACTTTATTATTTGTGTGAACAAGACGAACGAGACAAAAAACTAATGATCATTTATAGAACTAAAGTGAGTGTGTGTGCGTGTCTACAGTATAGAAACAACTTATAGAATAAGGTCGTTAGTCCAACCGAAGTGTCAATCTATTGCTTTTCGAGATTGCTAATCGACTTATGAACGCCACTGTACCTAATTTTTGTGAACTCATTCAGGTAAATAAATCCACCTTTTCCGTGATTTTGTTAAGTGTATGCAAGGTGCGCGTCATCGGTGCTTTACCCAGCAGGTTGCTCATATGAAGCAATGGATTAGCTTTATCCTTCAAATTGATTTATATTGTGATAGATAGTATGTCACGTGATTAGGGAACAGTTCAGTTCCATATTGTATACAACATTATTTTTAGTATATGCGAAACCCGAAACACGTATCTAGTATTTTTATGTAAAGAATCTATGTACAAAATTTCAAAACGGTATCATGAAAAATCACAAAGTTATAAGCTTGTTAAGTTACCTGTTTGTCCGTGCAAAAACATGCTCACCCGCGCCGCTCGCGCCGTGCCGTCTTGCGCTCATTGATAATAGTACCTAGGTACCTAACCGTTCGGCGCGGAGATTGGATAACCTACTTAGTGACGCTCGGTGTCCAACTTTTAACCTTTTATAAATATTTTTGGGACAAAATATAACATGGGGTAAAAATTATTGTATCGATTCAGTTACTTATTCTGAACAAACTATATTAAGGTTTTGCATATACTAAAAATAACGCTGTATAACTAACGACTTATACTAGGTACAGTTTGCAATGCTACTACACTTCTATTATTTATTAAATCGAATAGTTTCATTATGTAAGGTAACGCAATCAGCTCAGTTAACAATCCACACGTTCGAAGCCCTAATTAAAACCTTATGAAAAAGAATTAAAACCAGTAAATGTTCCATGAGAATTTTAAATTAAAATTTTCATAATTTTCATTAATTTTCCATTGAAAACTTTGATTCATTAAGTCCGATTCAGAACTTTTCGATAATGTACCTCACCCGAATACTAAAGTAAAATACTGCAATTTTTCATTTGTTGTTCGTATTTTATAATTTATAATTATTATGATGATTGTGTCTTTGCATCGGGATCCCTTCTTTTCGCATAATGTTCTTTTTCCTAAAATACTTTGGCACATATTTTTACACATTTTTTTTTTTGGCATACAGTTTATGTTGGCATAATAATCTTGAAGGCGAATTTATTTTGGCATAAATTGAATTTACGCTTTAGAACGTTATGCTTAATCATTATTATGATTAGAGAAATAATGCTTAAAAAAATTATGCGTAAGATATTATGCGTAATTAATGTGTCAGGTTGTATCTTGATCAAAATATGATTCGCGACAATAACAGGTACATATTTAGAGAATTATAATCATTAGAATCATTAATACATCTTTCTGAGTTAGATGTGTAGGTACCTCAAGAACAAATCTCATATGGAAAAGTGTTTTTGGTAGAAAGCTAATTTAGAAAGATGTATTAATGATTCTAATGATTATAATTCTCTAAATATGAGCCTGATAATGCCTTGAATCATATTTTGACCCAGATACAACCAGACACTGACCTGTCTATTTCAAAAAACGTAAGAAAATTTGAATTTCGCAGTCTACTACTACCCATTCGCCTTAACAGAAAAGTGTGGTCATATTTACGGGTGTGATCTCTCTCTCTCTCTGTAGTCGGTCCCTCATGTCTGAGGATCGTGGTCAACTTCGGAGTTGCATCTGGAGCGGATGATTCGTCTCCACCGGGTTCTGTCCAGCACATCCCTTACCACCGTGTAGAATTTAGAGGATGATGATTCCTTCACCTGATCGGTCCATAGTGTTGGTGAACGACCGCGCGATCGTTTGCCTTCGGTGTTCCCAACCACAATCTGTTTTTCCAAACTTTCATCGCCTCTGGATGTGGTGCAGACCATCGAACTGAACAACTTTCTCCTTGGGACCAACATCGTAATCGTAAAAAAATAATCAGACATTTGGGTCGAGTAGGAGTAGGATTGAATTTTTTGTATGGGAGAGTTGATTGTTGTTGTTTTCGCGATTAAATCTCATAAAAAGCGACTACACCTTTCTGATACATGCTATATAACTAGCTTCTATACTACATTATACAAACCTACTGAGTACCTATTAACTTTACTAACGAGGACTTTGGACTTTTATACCTACACTTGATAAACTTTATAAACTTAATTAACTAACAAACTATTGAAATAAAATAAACTTATTTTTTGTTTTCGGGGTGGAAAATTCTCATGGATGTCCGCCGCCCTGGGGCGGGTGGCGGGGTCTGTCAGACTATAAACCATCCCGGTGTTCCATCTCACACCTACGGCGGGGGTCGCGGGAATTAACGATCCGTCCGCAACCCCCAACTGGAGCCGGCCCGCCAATCCTCCAATGCGGGCCTCCTCGGTTCAGGGGGGGGATGACGTGTTTGACTCCCCCGCGGCGCGTGGAACACTACGCGCCGCCACCTCGGGTCCTGATGTGTGGGGGGAGACGGACGTCCCCGAGTCCGTCGACCCTGGACCCATTTAGGGGGGCTGGGAGAGGGCGTTGTTCGCCCTCGGATGCTCGGTGCGCCTGCTGCGGGCCGGGTGAGTGGACGAGATCTCCTTCTCCCTTTCCGCAGCCTCCTTCTGCAAGACTACTGTTTCGCAGAAGAAGGCTGCGCCACTTCCGCCACCGGGATCTCGCGAAGCTGAGACCGACGCAGCTCCATATGGCGCTGCATCAGCCGCTCTCCTCGCGCCCGCGCTTCCTCGCGCCACCAGAAAAATATAATAACCTAACCTAACTAAAACTGTTAACTAACTAAATTATGGCGTCGAAATATTCCTCTGCATCGTTTTCGGCAGAAAGCGACTACACTACTACTAAAATGAATATAATCAGTTACTGTGCGGACGTAGCGTTGGAAGGCTTCCCACAAGGTGGACCGACGACCTTGTGAAGGCCGCAGGAACCCGTTGGATACGAGAAGCAGAACCGGTCGAAGTGGAGGTGCTTGGGGGAGGCCTGTGTCCAGCAGTGGACGTCTTTCGGCTGAATAATGACTATGCGGCTCTAAATCGAATATTAGAATTATTTGTTACTGGCACGTTATTTTTACCACCTAATGAAAATAAACGTTTAAAAAATGTAGGTACAAAACTATTCCTGCATACCAAGCGACACAGTTTTCCATTCTTCAATAGTTTGCGAGAATTTTTCCTCATTTCCAAGAACAACAAGAGATTAAAGATAAACGGTAACGGGTGGTTTTCATCAAAACGTAGGAATTCTTTCCGTAGGTGGAACAATTTTAGAAACAATAAATATAGTGATTTAAACTGATAACACACAAACTGTACTGTTAAACTTGCAATGTTTTATAAGAACTAGGATACTAATTGAAAAACTTATTTATTTCCATTACCAAAATATTGTTATTTATATTTGTTATTACATGTACGGACAGCATAGACATATTTCGGAAATTTTCAAACAAATTGTACGCTAGATTATAAAATTTTAACGATGTCGTCTCCTATAATTGGAAGCGAACATATTTATCATGATTCTTGTAGCATAAATGTAATCGTGTCAATTAAAAGTTGATTCGTAAAAAAAATTGTAATATTTTTTTACGAATCGGGGACTTAAAAACACCTTCAGGTTACAGAATTATAAGTGTTACATATTGAATTGACAACAGTTAAATCAAATATGTAACACTTTTATATGTTTTTTTAATGTGTTAACCCAAAACACTTACAAAAGTGTACCTAACCGTAATATATCTGATCTGTAACAGATATGAAAGTGTTGACAGTGTTATCAAGTGTAACCGGTAAACGCGGCGTTGCCAAAATAAAAAATACTCAACATAATAACCAATCCCGACTGGATTGAGGCTATTTTGCCATCGCCGCGTCTGTCTGTCCGCCGTCCGTTTTTGCGGTACCATGCAATGATACCTACAAATGCTTATTTCTGTTACACATATAAAAGGTTACACTTTGATTCTGTAACATTATTGTATCTGTTTCATTCATTTAGAAATGTGTTTCTTTTAAAACAGTCTTAAAAAACAGTGTTAAAAATGCTTATTACGGTTGCAGTTTGAGTCCCTGCTGCTGACCATATCTACTAATATTTCACAGATTATAAATACAAAAACATGTGCTACTATTAATCATTCCTTCTCCTAACATTGTTTCCTAAAGTTTTTCGCATGTATGCTGGACGATTTAGAGTCTAGACTCTAGACTAATCTAGCGAACAGTTAGCCCGATTTGATCTAGCCGTATCGATCGGCTTCAGACCACCATCGGTCTGAAATATTGGCTACTTTGTTACTGGGGTTGTGTTGTATCTTCTAGTTCCGTTGTTTATTTGTGTTTTTTATATGGTTTTCTATGGAGGGAGGGGCCCGTGGCTAAATAATAACAGCCGCACAGGTCAATCGATCAGGTTAAGCTACACTTGCCGCGGTTGGTCTGTGGATGGGTGACCATCTTTACATTTCGTGACCCCTCCGTACCTCGAAAAGCACGTTAAGCCGTTGGTCCCGGCTGTCATTCGTGGATCTTTGACAGTCATTACGGGTAGTCAGAAGCTCGAAAGTCTGACAACCAGTCTTATCAAGCGGTATCGTATTATCCAGTAACTGGGTTGTTAAGGTCAGATAGGCAGTCGCTCCATGTAAAACACTGGTATTGTTTATGCACCACAGTTACGGCGGGGCTTGACCGTTTTAAACTATGTTGAAGTCGGCTTCCAGTCTTACCGGATATAGCTAAATACTAGTATTTTACATGGAGCGATTGCCTATCTGACCTCCTCAACCCATTTACGGGAAACCTCCTCTTGGCATAAAGTTTTAAGGCATAATATTGTTTGGCATAATGTTTTCGCATAACTTTTATTAGCATAATAATACTGTGGCATAATAATACTTTGGCATAATGCAAAGGTTAGCATATCTAACATTTGGTCCAATTTGTTTTGGCATAATTTGGAGTTGCATACATTTTTGAGGAATAATATTTATTCGTGTAATAATCATAAGCCATAAATATAAAAAGGGTGCGTCCCATATCATATAAAGTTATTTGGTATATTTTCATTTTAATACCGTTCACGAGATATAATAAACTTGAGATATACCCACTGTTGATATAATTTCTTTACATATAACATAGTTGCATGCATAGTGCATGGTGTCATTATGGTTAACACCCTGATTTCGTTCCCGAAAACATACCTTTGAACGAGCGAAGGGAACCCCGAGGTTAGGTTTGGTTAGGTTACTTTAAACCCTTTACATAGAAATAGGAGCCCCGCGAAGCCGGGGCTTCGTCGACGTAAATACCTTAGTCAACATGTAATAACTTCTTAAATAAAAACAATCATTCGCTCGGCTGAACAAGAAGAATAGAGCTTTTGAAAAATAGCTTCAAGAGTTTCCCGCTCAATTACATTGGGTCAACAAGGACGGCGCGCGGCCGCCATCTTTTTTTGTATCCATGGCAACTAGATGACGCCCATTAGGCGTGTTATTATTCCAGATTTATTAGTATCGAAATGTATTCCATTAGTCATTTTTGGCATTGATTACTGAACCGTACGAATAAATGTTTGCAAAGGGTCTTATTAGGAACAAAATAATAAGAATTGTATTGAACAAAGAAATTGTTCCTGGAAAAGGTTCGTATTGGTGGTTGGAAGGTTGGTTCATTTAAAAGTTATTATTTTATACCTGTCTGTCTGGGGTATAAAACTAAAGGGCTTTGAAGTACCATGGCATGCTTTTGTCCGCCATTTTGTTTTTTTTTTCCAAAATGGCGGCCACGCATTCATCCTGTATAAATCGATATCTCACAAAAATGTTGAGGCGACTACATGGCCTAAAGCGCGGTCTTTGTCGGACTGCATAGAAAAGAAAGAGCAATGCGGTGACACAACGCTGCATGGTCACTTTAATGGCAAAGAGGTAGGTAAGCCAGGCTTTATACAAAAATCTTCAATCTCCTTCATAAAGCGAATAATAGAAACGAAATAGTATTAGATAATGCCTTTAAAATAATGGTCCAACTATTACTACCGAACGTGACCAATTTCAAAAGCCAGGTATTGCACGTACCTCTACTATAAAATAGAATGAGACTGCAATAAAATACTTGAGTTGACAGTTCTCTGTAGTCTATGCTTTATTTATTACCTGACTGCATGTGCAGTAGAATATAATGCAGTGTGCTTTCGAAGAATAGAGTAGGCAAGGCAAAATGGTGATCAGAAAATGTACGATGATTTACGATGCCATTATGAACGTATTAGGGAATATTTATATTAGACCGGGCCGTGACCCCGGCGTACATGTACACCGTGCATGATCCGTGCCCCGTGGTCCGGACGGGACACGGATCATGCACTAGACATGGGTAGCTCGTGAGCGAGTGATAGAAAAGAGCTAGCTCTTTTCGATTGACGTCGCTCTCGCTCACTCACTGGCTCGCTAAATAGCTCACTAGCTCAGTTAGCTCACTCAGACTCACGAGCTCAGTACTTCAGCGAGACACCGAATGACTGACCGAAGTCACCGGCCGAACGGCTCATTCGGGAATACTTTGAATCGTACAATACGTCATTGCACACTTATCATGAGACATAAACCATTCTAAATCTATCTTTAAGGTCACTTAAAGTTACAATTTACAGTTACAATTTTACAAAAATCAATTATGTTATGATACAAACATTATAACAAATACTAATACGACCGTTCTTACTATCAAAAACCGCCACAAAAAAAAAAACAAGATTTATTTATCGATATCCGTAATTCCGTAGTAATTCGCGTGACACGAGTCAAATGAGCTTACAGTCGGCGTCTGAGCCATGAGCTGAAGAGCTAGTGAGTAATAAAGAGTCCAAACTTCCAAAGAGCTTCAATAGCTCTTTGGAAGTTTATATTACTACTATTGAGCGAGCAGAGCCGTCTCCTTCGACGCGCGTGCGGAGTGAATCAAATGAGCTAACAGTCGGCGTCTGAGTCACTGAGCTATAGAAGAGCTAGTGAGCTAGAAAAGTGATATATAGCTCTTTAGAGTGAAAGAGCTAATCGCTCTTCATCTTTTCAGTGAGCTATTTCGCCCATGTCTATCATGCACTATGTAATATAAACTGCTTCATACCTACAAAACGTATGTAACATTTCAAATCCGTGCCCCGTCCGTGCCACGTACACGGTACGCCCCGGGCACGGCCCGGTCTAATATAAATCTTCCCTAGAACTGATGACTAGTACCCTATCGCGTATGCCTAACGCGGAGGGAATTCATCGCTTTTATTGTGTAAATAAGTAGGTAGACGAGAGTGCTTGTATTGGATGGAAGAGGTGAGCAATGGTGGCCGTGTGGTAACAGCTGCGACTTACGGTCGTAGGTTCGAACCCAAACAGGCACTTTACTTTGTGTAAATTATTTCATCATTACTGCTCCCAAAACGATGATGTAAGGAAACCGGCATGTCCTAGAACCAAAAATTCGAAGACATGTGACATCCACCACCCACACATCCACGTGGTGGATATGCCCACTCCCTCTGACAGAGAGGAGGCCTGTGTCCCAGCAGTGGGAACATTATAGGTTGATTAGGTTATAGGGGCTGAAAACTTATAATAGAATTACATAAAAACGCCAATACTTATTCGGTAGCAAATTGAAAAAACAGTACTAGCTCTAACGATTTCCAATTCAGGTAGTTTCAATTAAAAATCAATACGAATCCAGACTATAGAATGCACACGATTCGATCAGAGAATAAAAGTTAGCACCGTGCACGTCTGACTCCCACGCAACGGCGCAACCGATTGAGTGTACTTACTGAAGTACTTACTTTAAATGAACTTTCAACTACCTTTCTTTTCGCATCGTTGGATTTTCTGAATTCGCTATGCATTTGCTCGTTTTTACACGGAGTGAATCCACAAGAATAACATTATTATGTAAAAAGTTTCAGAAAATAAGTTGTTATTATTAGGTTTGCTTCACTATTGCTAGCTGCGCCCCACGGTTTCACACGCGTAAATGTCGATCCAGTGAGAATATCGGGATATATGTTAATCCAGGGTGTCAGCTACCTCCTTACAAAATTAGTCCAGCTGTTTGAGCGTGAAGAAGTAACAAACATGTAAACATCCCCACACAGACTCACTCACAAACTTTCGCCTTTACAATATTAGTGTGATTAGTCGTCATCTCAGTAGTCAAGTCACCCCCTTTTTAACCCTATTATTTTTCACTCATTCCGTTCATTCTTTCTTTCGTCTTCTCCTTCTACTCTTAAAACCATCCACATTCATTTTTAAAACTTGCCTCACGAAACTTTCCTCTCTCCGCATCACATGTCCATACCGTGACAAACTATATTTTCACAACTTTTCAGTCCGCACTCTAACTGCGCAACACACTATCAATCATAATCATAATCATTTTTTATTTGTGTAACATAGGTAGTGAATCATCATCATTCATCATTTCAGCCGAAAGACGTCCACTGCTGGACATAGACCTCCCCCAAAAGGGGGGGTTTGCCATAATCGCCACGCTTGGCAGGCGGGTTGGCGAACGCAGTATAGTATGGTGGTGGAATGCATAGAGAACGCTGCTGCCCATTCTCCGGTACGCGCCTTAGTCGCCTTTTACGACACCCACGGGAAGTATGGGGAACTATTCTTTAAGTCCGGCACCACACAGACAAGATAGTGAATACTGTTCTTAAATTAAAGTTCATAGCTCGCTATGTTATGCAAAGTGGCGTACAAATATGGTTGCATATGCTAAATAAAAACAATATAGAATAATTTCTACAGTCGATGCATAAATAAATAATCATTAATTACAATTAGTCACAATATTCAATTAAAATCATAAATCTGAATTATTTTGAAGAATATTGCTAATTCATTGCTCCATACCTATGTTCGAAACATTTGTCTGTTCAACATTTAAGTAAATAATTCAATGGATGTTGTTGAATTGTTGGTTGAGCGGCCCGTGTCTAAATAATAACAGCCGCACAGGTTGACGCTCATCCATGAGATGGACTGACCAAATTAAATCCGCAGTGGGTGATCCATTGTACGAGTGCACAAAAAACACCCGAAATCGGAGTAGGTGGCGAGAAATCGTGAGGCGAATCACATCAGCCCTTATACAAGAAAATACATGAGGACCACGACCGCTCTGACAAGAGTGCTACGAAGAAGAAGAGGTCGATAGATCAGGTTAAGCTACGCTTGCCGCGGTTGGTCTGTGGATGGGTGACCATCTTTACATACCGTGACTCGCCTCGAAAAGCACGTTAAGCCGTTGGCTGACATTCGTGGATCTTTGACAGTCGTTACGGGTAGTCAGAAGCCCGATAGTCTGCCAACCAGTCATATCAAGGGGTATCGTATTACCCAGTAATTGGGTTGTGGAGTTCAGAGTCGCTCCATGAAAATTACTGGTATTTAGCTGCATCCGGTTAGACTGGAAGCCGACCCCAATTTAGTTGGGAAAAGGCAAGGCAGATGATGATGATGGATGTTGTTGAATTGTCAAAATGAAAGCCATTCCTACTGTTAGTGACTTCCTTTATTTTCAGTAATTAGTTTCCAGTAGGTTAAAAGCAATTATAAGCTATTTAGTATAGTGAGGTTCATAAAAGCCTCTTTATTTTTCTATTTAGTTGGCTTAGCAATACCACCTTTACATTGTATTTCAGTTAATCCCTGCAATAAACCTGAATAAATACGTATTTTATTGTGCTTACGGTATGTTAGGAACCAACACGTTATATCATTAAGCATATAATCAGCGGAAACCAAACTTTATGATCTTATGAGCCCGAGACTACGCCTTTGGGTTAGTGCCACTGAAAATTAAATCTTATTGTTTTTAAAACGGATACTTACTTCATCATTCATCATCATCATGTCAGCCGAAAGACGTCCACTGCTGGACATAGGCCTCCCCCAAGCACCTCCACTTCGACCGGTCCTGTGCTTCCCGCATCCAACGGGTTCCTGCGGCCTTCACAAGGTCATCGGTCCACCTTGTGGAAGGCCTTCCAACGCTACGTCTTCCGGTAATACTTACTTATCAGACGAATTTACGAATTTACTAGTCAAAGCAAACAACGAACGTGAAACAACAAAGCCATTATTAGCTGGCCTCGGGTTCTATTGAAAGTCCGTACTACACTTGGTTAGGTCAAGTTCAAAGCGTTACCGTCGACGTACGATCAATTGTACAGTCAACAAAAGAGATAAGAATGCAGGATCATCGGATATAGTTGAAGTTTAGTAAGAAACCTATGGATGTTGTCGACTGAAATTTAATTTCTATATAGATAAATGGGGAGTTTGTTTTCCATTAATAAAATTAAATTTTATTCGAGAACACCCATCGGTCCTGTTGTAAGACACGGTCAAACGCATAGCTTTGCTAAAATTCAAACGGTTATGATATGTGTTCATAGCAGTAATCGTCAAGCGTCGAACTGTGATGCAACTGGTTTTTTTTTTTCCGCGGTTTTTTGGCAATATTTATTTTTGTTTGCAATAATAATAATATTCACAAAATTGCTGCCGTTCTTATTAATGTTGTTATTGCAATAAAGGGTTTAGAATAAAAAATGCGTGTTATGTGATAAGTATAACAAAAATAAAAAATATTTATTCGTTACATTTATTTTGCTTACATAAAGTTAACAAACCGCTACATTTATTTATTATAACGAGATTGAGGTTATAGCTTAAGTATTCATTTTCTTTACGAAAATAGGATTGAAAATAAATTATGGAATAATATATAGCTGAGTATAATGTAGAAGCGGTAATGTGTGAAGGGAAGAAAGAAAGTCCGAAGTACACCAAAAGAAGGAAGAAAGTTTATTGCACAGACACAGGTTACAGTCACACACACAAGAGTTCCACTAAGAAGAAGGAGTAGTAGAAATAGAATAGATAGCACGAAGTTAAGCAAAGTACAGTCAATATTAAGCGCGGCGAAGCTATGTTTTTTAAACGACAACGGTCACTATAAGTTTTTGTGAATGTACTGGCGAGCGAGGCGGCTCGCACCTCGGACCGCGCTTGCGCGCGCGCAACGACACGATAGTGCCGTCCCGCTCGCGCAACCGGTCCGTGTGACGTAGCCGGCTCGCTGGCCGCTAGAACAATAGACGCGTCATAGCTACGTAAGCTAGCTCGTTAGTAATTTCTCTACTAATACGAAATATGTGTTTGTATGTTGAATATTAGTTAAGTACTTAAATTCTTATTTAATAAATATATTATTTTGATTTTATATAATTCTAGTTGTTAAGTTACTTTGTAAATATGTATATAAATTATTATTGTTTTTAATTTTGAGCAATTGCATAATTTATATTTAATTTTAATGTTTAACTAGAGTGGGTCACTACAATAATAATATTACCTACTAAAATAATGTAAACATTTTCGGTCTATCTACAGGAAAAACGATAACGTCTTCGATGATGCAAGCCTTGAATGGAAGCCAAGCATGGAATGCACGGCGAACGGTTAATAAAGATGTGTTGAATGACTCAGCAAAATGTCGCGTTAAATAAATGATAAATGATAAATGATTTTATTTTTGTAAGTAGGTTTGTACAAACACTTTTATAAATATTTAAATGATACAATCACACTTAGTCCGGTTTCATTCGCTATTTGGCTTTTGTTATATCCAATTTTCTGCAGCGCAATAATATTTGCCCTCACTTCAATATTTTTAAGTGACTGCATTTTTTAAATAATAACTACAACACCGCTAATAGATTTAAACACATCGTCACTAACCAACAGTATCCACGAACCGACAACGACGTTCTTTAAAGGTGAATAGTCGTAACGAACAGCATAATCTGTCTACCTCACAGAAATCGAAATAATTTAGTTGATTTTCTGTGGTCTACCAACTAATTCTAATTCATAAATTCTAATCATAAATTCAAACATAATGATGTTACAAATATTTTTGTAAAATGTAATTTAATAAAAAGAGTGTCCATGGAGTTTCTTGCCCGTTCTTCTCCATAGGTACCTACGCTTTAGATTGGGCAACTAGCTTCATATTTTATGACTGACCGACTTCTTGACAATTCAAAAGTGCCTGTTAATGGTTTAAATGAAATAAATGCTTTGAGTTTGAGTTTGAACTTTATTATTTGTGTGAACAAGACGAAAGAGACAAAAAACTAATGATTATTTATCGAACTAAAGTGAGTGTGTGTGCGTGTCTACAGTATAGAAACAACTTATAAATAAATTATAAATAAGGTCGTAAGTCGAACCGAAGCGTCAATCTATTGCTTTTCGAGATTGCTAATCGACTCATGAACGCCACTGTACCTAATTTTGGTGAACTCATTCAGAGAACAGGTAAATAAATCCACCTTTTCCGTGATTTTGTTCAGTGTATGCAAGGTGCGCATCAAAGGTGCTTTACCCAGCAGGTTGGTCTTATGAAGCACTGGATTAGCAATATCCTTCAAATTGATTCATATTGTGATAGATAGTGTGTCACGCAATTAGGGTACAGTTCAGTTCCATATTGTATAAAACATTATTTTTAGTATATGCGAAACCCGAAACACGTGTCTAGTATTTTTATGTTAAAAATCTATGTACAAAATTTCAAAACTGTATCATGAAAAATCACAAAGTCATAAGCTTGTTAAGTTATCTGTTTGTTTGTGCAAAAACATGCTCACCCGCGCCGCTCGCGCCGTGCTGTCTTGCGCTCATTGATAATAGTACCTAGGTACCTAACCGTTCGGCGCGGAGATTGGATAACCTACTTAGTGACGCTCGGTGTCCAACTTTTAACCTTTGATAAATATTTTTGGGACAAAATATAAAATGGGGTAAAAATTATTGGATCGATTCAGTTACTTATTCTGAACAAACTGTATTCAGGTTTTGCATATACTAAAAATAACGTTGTATAACTAACGACTTATACTAGGTACAGTTTGCAATGCTACTACACTTCTATTATTTATTAAATCGAATAGTTTCATTATGTAAGGTAATGCAATCAGCTCAGTTAACAATCCACACGTTCGAAGCCCTAATTAAAACCTTATGAAAAATAATTAAAACCAGTAAATTTTCCATGAGAATTTTAAATTAAAATATTCATAATTTTCATTAATTTTCCATTGAAAACTTTGATTCATTAAGTCCGATTCAGAACTTTTCGATAATGTACCGCACCCGAATACTAAAATACTGCAATTTTGATTTTGTTGTCGTATTTTATAATTATTATGATGATTGTGTCTTTTCATCGGGATCCCTTCTTAACGCATATACTACTATAGTAAATATAATCAGTTACTGTGAGGACGTAGCGTTGGAAGGCCTTCCACAAGGTGGACCGACGACCTCGTGAAGGCCGCTGGAACCCGTTGGATGCGAGAAGCACAGAACCGGTCGAAGTGGAGGTGCTTGGGGGAGGCCTATGTCCAGCAGTGGACGTCTTTCGGCTGAATAATGACTATGCGGCTCCAAATCGAATATTAGAATTATTTGTTACTGGCACGTTATTTTTACCACCTAATGAAAATAAACGTAGGTACAAAACTATTCCTGCATACCAAGCGACACAGTTTTCCATTCTTCAATAGTTTACGAGAATTTTTCCTCATTTCCAAGAACAACAAGAGATTAAAGATAAACGGTAACGGGTGGTTTTCATCAAAACGTAGGAATTCTTTCCGTAGGTGGAACAATTTAAGAAACAATAAATATAGTGATTTAAACTGATAACACACAAACTGTACTGTTAAACTTGCAATGTTTTATAAGAACTAGGATACTAGTTGAAAAACTTATTTATTTCCAAAATATTGTTATTTATATTTACCAAAATGTTGTTATTTATATTTGTTATTACATGTACGGACAGCATAGACATATTTCGAAAATTTTCAAACAAATTGTACGCTAGATAAAATTTTAACGATGTCGTCTCCTATAATAATTGGAAGCGAACATATTTATCACGATTCTTGTAGCATAAATGTAATCGTGTCAATTAAAAGTTGATTCGTAAAAAAAATTGTAATATTTTTTTACGAATCGGGGACTTAAAAACACCTTCAGGTTACAGAATTATAAGTGTTACATATTGAATTGACAACAGTTAAATCAAATATGTAACACTTTTGTGTTTTTTTAATGTGTTAACCCAAAACACTTACAAAAGTGTAACCGTAATATATCTGGAACAGATATGAAAGTGTTGACAGTGTTAATAAGTGTAACCGGTAAACGCGACGTTGCCAAAATAAAAAATACTCAACAAATAAAACAATACTCGATCCCGACTGGATTGAGGCTATTTTGCCATCGCTGCGTCGTCTGTCCGCCGCCCGTTTTTGCGGTACCATGCAATGATACCTACAAATGCTTATTTCTGTTACACATATTAACACATTTAAAAGGTTACACTTTGATTCTGAAGCATTATTGTATCTGTTACATTTAGAAATGTTTTTCTTTTAAAACAGTTTTAAAAAACAGTGTTAAAAATACTTATTACGGTTACAGTTTGAGTCCCTGCTGCTGACCATACTAATATTTCACAGATTATAAATACAAAAACATGTGCTACTATTAATCATTTCTTCTCCAAACATTGTTTCCTTTATTTTTTCGCATATAATCTGAACGATTTAGAGTCTACACTCTAGACTAATCTAGCGAACAGTTAGCCTGATTTGATCTAGCCGTATTGATCGGTTTATTTATTATTTATTTATTTTTACAATTTTACGAAAGCTTACAGACATACACGTAAATGGTAACGAAATAGTAAACAACTGACAATTGCTAATTACAAGCTTCCACATATATATTACAATGTTATGGAAGAAGATTAAAGAAAAAACACCACACCACTATCGGTTTAAAACTTTGAAATATTGGCTAGTTTGTTACTGAAGTAAAGTTGTGTTGTATCTTCTAGTTCCGTTGTTTATTTGTGTTTTATATATGGTGTTCTATGGAGGGAGGGGCCCCTGGCTAAATAATAACAGCCGCACAGGTCGATCAATCAGGTTAAGCTACGCTTGCCGCGGTTGGTCTGTGGATGGGTTACCATCTTTATATACCGTGACCCCTCCGTAACTTGGAAAGCACATTAAGCCGTTGGTCCCGGCTGTCATTCGTGGATCTTTGACAGTCGTTACGGGTAGTCAGAAGCTCGAAAGTCTGACAACTATTCTTACCAACTATTCTTACGTATTACCCAGTAACTGGGTTGTTAAGATCAGATAAGCAGTCGCTCCATGTAAAATAATGGTATTGTTTATGCACCACCGTTACGGCGGGCCTTGACCGTTTTGAACTATGTTGAAGTCGGCTTCCAATCTTACCGGATATAGCCAAATACTAGTATTTTACATGGAGCTATTGCCTATCTGACCTCCACAACCCATTTACGGGAATCCTCCTCTTGGCATAAAGTTTTAAGGCATAATATTGTTTGGCATAATGTTTTCGCATAACTTTTATTAGCATAATAATACTGTGGCATAATAAATCTTTGGCATAATGCAAAGGTTAGCATATCTATCATTTGGTCTAATTTGTTTTGGCATAATTTGGAGTTGCATACATTTTTGAGGCATAATATTTATCCGTGTAATAATCATGAGCCATAAATATAAAAAGGGTGCGTCCCATATCGGTTCCCTATCAATTTGCATAAAATTTTAAGACCTAATATAACTTAGCATAGTTTTGTTTGGCACAATTATATTTTCGCATAATATAATTACGCATAACAGCTTACGCATAATTTTTTTAAGCATAATTTCTCTAAACATAATAATGATTAAGCATAACATTCTAAAGCATAAATTTATTAAGCATAAAGTTCTAAAGCATAACTTTTTTAAGCATAATATCCTAAAGCATAAATTTGCCCGAAGAGGATATACCAATTTATTTCGACGATTGGAAAAAAGCCATATCTCCTGAATCAGGTAATATATAACATATTAATAAAATATAACGTATTGAAGAATTTTGTGGGTTTTTTTTCGCTGTGAGAAGCAAGCAAGCATACAGCGTGCAAGCAAGCATACAGCATGCAAGCAAGCATACAGCATGCAAGCAAGCATGCAAGCAAGCATGCAGCAAACAAGCAAGCATGCAGCATGCAAGCAAGCATGCAGCATGCAAGCATGCAGCATGCAGCATTCAAGCGAGCATGCAACATGCAGCAGGCAGGGTTTCTGTCACGGCTCCGGCGCTGCGGCCCTCCGGCGGCCCCACGCATGCTAATCATCGCAGACGGCTTTCGCTCACCACCGCAGCTTCGGCTTGTTGTCGCTCGCAGCCGCCTGCTCCTCAGCCCGCGCGCCGCCTCGCCCCTACGCCCCTACGCGATTTTAAATTACACTCTAGGGGTAGGACAAACAAGACTACGTGGAGTCGGTTTTGCAGCAATTCGGTTCTGTCACTTACTTTTGTTGCACAACATATTAAATTTAATTAATTGTATGCCTAAATATTATTATGCTAATAGTCATTAGGCCAACTAACGTTATGCGAATCAAATTTATGCCAAAACAAATTAGTCTTTAAGATGATTATGCCAACATAAAATGTATGCCTACAAAAATTATGCCGAAGTATTATTATGCCAAAACAAATTGTGCCAAAATCGTTATGCCGAAGTATATTAGGACAAAGAACATTATGCGAAAAGAAGGGATCTCTCCCATATCATATAAAGTTATTTGGTATATTTTCATTTCAATACCGTTCACAAGATATAATAAACTTGAGATATACCAACTGTTGATATAATTTCTTTACATATAACATAGTTGCATGCATAGTGCATGGTGTCATTATGGTTAACACCCTGATTTTGTTCCCGAAAACATACCTATGAACGAGCGAAGGGAACCCCGAGGTTAGGTTACTTTAAATCCTTTACATAGAAATAGGAGCCCCGCGAAGCCGGGGCTTCGTTGACATAGGATACAAGAGCACCCCGAGGTTCGGTTTGGTTAGGTTACTTTAAACCCTTTACACAGGAAAAAGAAGAAGTTAGGAGTAATTTATTAGAGTTCATTATGTTTATTCCAAAGCACGTTATTTGTAAATAATATTATGCGTTTATAATATTAAGCTATATAAAATTATGCTTCATTATTATTATGCCAACAATATTTATGACAATAAAAATTATGGCTAATCATTTATGTCTGAATTTCGTTATGCCAATGTAAATTACGACAATATATTTTATGCTTATCATTAGTAAACCCCATTTACTGGGTAATATAATACTCCTGGTAAGAGTAGTTGTCATACTTTCGGGCTTGTACCCGTAACGACTGTCAAAGATGTGGATCTTTGACAGTCGTTTGGTAGCTGGGACCAACAACGGCTTGACGTGCTTTCCGAGGATTAAAGGGTTCTCGGTTTGTAAAGATGGTCACCCATCCACAGACGGTGTCTGAAGTAATTCTATAATTATTATATTGCACACTCAGTACGCAGTTCACAAAAAGAACTGAAATAACCTTAATAATCTGAGCTTTTAAAATCACAAAAAATCACGCCTGTTAATTAAAAGTTAAAGAAACAATCTCTTTGCCTCGCGCAAAACTAAAAAAGTCCTACATAAATTCACAACGAACTTCACTCTTACACATGAAAAATTCAGCCAATTCTTAAAAGGAGAGTTTTCTCCATTTCATCCTAACTTTACATAGCTATTTAAAATTCCAGACGGGCGCCGTACCGAGTGAAAGTAGATATAAATAAATACCGAAGACACATACCAATATGTTGTTGCTATACAAAAGTGTTCCCATAAATCTTGTGCAGGAAACATTAGTTTCTGCAAACACTAAGGAATTTTGTAAACGATTCGATACATTCTGAAAGTTTTAAACTGGCGAAACTTGAATTTCCTTTTAAAATATAGTTTTCTCACGTTTAGTTGTTAAAATGGTTTTTCTTCTTAGAATGCAAAACAAGAATGAATAATAATTGGGCTTGGGCGGGTCACGTCAGCCGCATGTATAACGACCGCTGGACAACTTACAGTCTACACACGAAGCCCAGGAAAAGGTAGCGAGACAACCTAGATGCGTACCGGAAGGGTTGGATCGAGTTGGCCCTGGAAAAGGATGTCTGAAAGGATTTGGGGGAGGCCTTTGCCCAGCAATGGGACTGAGTAGGCGAGGAGTAAAAAAAACCTTTGCGTTCGGGGGACTCTCGTCAAACACGAAGTTTCCTTGATTAGAGAATTAGAGATTGTTTTTATTTAAACCCTATTTTCGTTATCAGTGACCTAGAAAACCATGAAAATTACACATTTTAAATTTGGAAATTTTCGCAGCCGCCTTCTTGGATTCTCATTTTGACCTTACCAAAAAAACCATGAAAACGACACCCATGACACACCCATGATGAAAAATTTTAACATTTTTGCAGCTGCCACCTTTTTTTTTGGGTGGGAAATCATCAAATGACCCCTCCCTCTCTGGTCGGAGCGGAAGGGAGTGTCAGACTCTTACTGACTAAAACCCACCCGTGTTCCTTCCATTGCCTGTGCCAGGGGCCACGGTTTCTCTTTCGAACAACCCGCGACCCTGGCGGGCATTGGCCCTAGCGGCCCCGTCAGTTGGTGCTGACATCTCCTTGAGGCGCGCGTGGAACACAACGCGCCGTCGACCCGGGCCTGGTCCTTACCGGACGGCGAGCTGCCCATTGCTCGCCGTCCGCAAGCCCGCGCCTACGGTGGCCGGGAATCGGCTATCGATTCCCGACGCCCAGGGCGTCTCCTGCGGCGGCTAGGGGCGTGAGGGCACAAGGATTGCCGCTCCCTCACGCGCTCCGCCTCCTCCTTCGCGAGCATCACTGCTTCGCAGAAGGAGGCGACAGCCTCCCATGCACTCTCGCTCCGTACCATGGCCCGGACTAGGGCCGGACGCGAGAGATCACCGCCGCCGATCGCCGCCGTGAGGTCACGGCGGTGCTCTGCCCAAGCTGGGCAGATCTCCACCGTATGCTCCACCGTGTCCTCCAGGAGATCCACACAATATTGACACCCGGGCGTTTCCTCCCGCCTTATTCTGAACAGGAACCTCCCGAAGCAACCGTGCCCGGTGAGGACCTGCGTTAGGCAGAAGGTGAGGACGCCGTGGCGCCTCTCTAGCCACTCCTCAAAGAGGGGACTTATCGCCGCAATTGTGGCGTGCCCAGCACTGGGTTGCGACAGTCGCACTCTCCATGTTGCCATGAGATCCCGCCGGAGCTCTGTCCGCTGCGCCGCCCATGGCGGCAATCCGGCAAGGAGGCTCGCTGCCTCCCCGGAGACCGTGCGGTAACCCTGGACTAGCCGGACGGCCATGACCCTCTGGGACGCGTTCAACCGCCGGGCTGGTCGGGCAGCTGCCACCTTGGATTGTCATTTTGACATTGCTATCGGCTTCAGCACCCTCGAAAACCATGAAAACTATCTCTCTTTCTTTGTCTGTACACACACAGACAAAGACACAAGACACAGACGCAGATGCAAAAACACACACACACACGTAAAAAGCGAGACACAGACGTAAAAAGCGTTATGCATGCATTGCATGACGCTTTTTACCAGTTTACTCCTTTCGCCAGCAAAGCAAGCAAGCAAGCAAGGGTCAGAAAAGAAATATTCTTTATGCTTCCATTCTCAGCCTGTTGATTAATGGTCGTTCCTTTACTGTATATGAAGAGGCCTGTGCCTTGCAGACCATATATTAGTTTCAGTCACAGCCTGTATAAAACCACTGCTGTCATAAACAAGGACGCATTTCCATTGTGGCATTTCTTTTTGTTATTTTGGTCAAGAAAAGAACACTTGGAGGGTAGATTTTTAATTACAATGTAGGTAAAGTCAAAGTCTTTGACTTTTTTATTTCAAAGGCACCTTTGAACTTATTTACATAAAAATAGTCCTTATTGTTTATTTATCCACAACGACAACACTACTAACAAAAAGCCTTAATTACAATATACAAGTTAGCAATAAAATTGTATATATTATATACAAGTATAAAAAAAGAGAGGAGCTCATTGGGTATCAAAAAATTCGTCCGCATCCCTGTCAATGGGATAAGTGCCCAAAGGCTGGCAGCATTTACCACGTTGGATAGCAATTCTGATTATTTGGGCTAAAAATAGTGCAGCGCTCTGGTCACGTGAAGATATAAAATAGAACTGATTCTGGTTTACATCCTATAGGACAAGATATTGTTGTTTGCCTAGATGTCGATAGCTTAAAAAAAAAAGAAAGAATAATATAAACGTCAACAACATGGCATTGTTATTAATTGTCAAGACTGTTTTTTTCGATTTCGTTGACTTATTCCACTTTGTTATTAATGTTATCAATCTGTATGTATTGCCATACCAGCAGGAGATCTGTATCCGTCTTATTACAAAACGAGTTGTAACTTTAGACCTAGACTGAACCTTCGAGCTAGTTACTGTATTTTAATTTTGTCGGAATATAGTTCCAAATTTAAAAATGGCTCGTTGGTATAAACCTGGGTCTAAAGATAAACCTTGTTTTGTAATAAGGTCGTATGTTTTACTATATTCATATTATTATTACCTTTATTATCAAGACGTCTATCAACTTAAGTAACTAACAGTAATCTTTATGATAGTAAGCCAAAATACCTATGAAGCTTAGTAGGGTATTTCAATTCTAATAAACTATCCTCTAGTGTATGCCCGAAACTGTAATATACACATTAGCTAACGGCTATGGCGGGCGGTCAAAATTTGGCATACTGATGAAGTTAGGTAATTGACGCGGTTTAATCTATACATATAATAAATCTGTAGAAGGGTCAATTCTGTACATTGAAAATATTGAAAAAATAAATAGCGGGGGGTGTTGCTGGATCGATACCAAACCCAAATGTGTGATTAAAAAAATTTTTGTCTGTCTGTCTGTCTGTCTGTATATGCAGGCATCACGTGAAAACTAACGGTTCGATTTCGATGAAACTTGGTATAATTATACCTTATTATCCTGGGCATAAAATGGGATACTTTTCATCCTGGAAAAATACGTAGAAAAAAAAATCTTATTTTTCAGTTTTATTCATAGACGTTGTTCTGTAGAACCGCGAACACACGTTGCATTACCCGCAGTGGATAATTTTCCATTTCAATTTAAGAGAATACAGTTTCCTGTAGCTTTGTGTTACGCCATGACAATAAATAAGGCTCAAGGTCAGACCCTAGGAGTTGCTGGCGTAGATCTTACCGCGAGTTGTTTTTCACACGGGCAACTTTACGTAGCTCTTTCCCGTGTGAGCAGTCCAAGAAATCTTCATGTTCATATTCCAGACGAGCTCACTAACAATGTTGTGTATGCTGAAGCTCTCAATTAACTTTCTGTCGCATTGTCACGATCACTTTTTTATTATTGCAAACTTTTCGTCACTGTCAGTAATTTACTGCTACATGCTACTTATCAAGGTCGGAATTACTATGAAAAAAATATTTACTACAGAACGCGAGCTCAACAGCAGTAGCTCAATAGAGGGATCTCCTTAATTATTATAGGCTTAGCCGTATTTGGGTCCAATAGATATTTATAAGATGTCATTGTCAGAGTTACTCAAAATGGAGAAATAAACCATCCACGCGAAGACCGACATCCGCGCGGACGGAGTCGCGGGCGGAAGCTAGTCTTTAATATAATTAAACACTGCGGGGTCAGAATTATTATTTACAAGATAATAGAACTGATTCTAATAGCTTGCGTTCAAGAGGACAATAATAAAAATGGCTTTCAAGCGAAATAGCTGTAAGTATAATATAAATGATCAAATAATCGATAACGTTTAATCACAGAACAATCAGAAATAACAGAACATCTTTTTGTTAAAAGTGGCTTTCTTACTTTCTTAGTTGTTTGCCAAATCTAATGTCATTATTAATACAGCGGACTGACACACGTAATCGGACGATTCAATACGAACAAAATTCTGTGCACAAAATTTATTTGTGACTAGCTGTGCGACTTCGCGTGGATGTCGAAAAACATAAATGTATCACTTTACCAATTATTTTTCTAAAATAAAAGCAGTTAAAGTTACTCGTTATAATATCAGCTATCTACCAGTGAAAGTCCCATCAAAACCGGCCCAGCCGTTTCGGAGATGATCCGGAACAAATACGCAAACAAAAAATTAAAAAATTGGTTTTTGTTATATACTTTCATCATATGCATTTAGAAAAACGCTGATATTTTGACATTTTAAACAAACACTTCAATTTAATTTATTTGTATATATTATGTATGTATGTATACATGAGTTGTGAGCTGGGAAATACAGCCAAACCTGAGATGTAGAATAGGCACATATCGGCTACCAAATTGTGAACTAAACATGATAAAAATAAATAAACTGTTGAAAATTGATTGTATAAATTCACAACAAATTACCTTTGAGACCATGTTTGGAAACCTGTGGCGCATTCCCAAATGAGTTACCAAACAAACTTAGTTCTCTCGTCGTGGAATTCCGTAACATTTTAAGTTTTCAGCTTAGGATATTGGAATCCATTTACATGTTGGAGCCGAACAAACTTTCCTTTAATAAATAAATTTTCGTAAAAGTTTCGATTCTCAGAAATGCGGTGCTACTATGTGTGTTCAACCTTTAATTTTCGTGAAAGTTTAGATTGAAATGAAATGTCGCTACAACTGTATCTCCATATTGAAATAATAAAGGCTTACCAACTAACTAAATACGGGTTTATTAATTAGCATACTTGAAACAAAAAAAAATGTTTATACAGGGTTATTAGTAAAACATTAACAACCTCTAAGAGGTCATTGTATTCATCATTGTGAACAATTTTTAACTACAACTTAGAACCAAATCTGAAACCGCGAAAAAAAATCAGCTGTTCCCTACATTTAGGTATGTTCGTACCTATAACTCGTCACAATGTGGGGAACAGCTGTTCAGTTCATAATGATGAGTACAATTACCTCTTGAGAGGTTGTTAATGTTTTAGCAATAACCCTGTATATTAAAAAAAAACAGACAAAATTAAAAAAAAAATATTTTCGGCATTAGAATCGTTCCCAGATCTCGCAAAAATTATATTTAAAAAAATGATTCAATGTACAGTTTTCATTTCGCAACGATTTTATTAATGTATACATAGATTACATACGAACACAAATAGACATTTACTTTATTCAGGATCAGGAACCCAATCAAAAAATATCCCTTCAAGTAAATAATCCCGTGGCATGAGTTCCGAGGAAAATGAATAACTTAGAATGACAGGGAGACCGAAATGGAAACATGTGAATAAAGAGAATACGCAAACACATAAACATAATGATACAAAAATAAGGTAGAACCACATATAGATATCTATATCTGTGGGTAGAACGCATTTTTTATGACGTCATAAGTACAATGGCCTCCGAAAGTTAGTTGACATTTTTGCACTTGAGCTGTGATGACAAATATTTATTTAAAAAAAATCAGATACTACTAAGGGATAACTTGATTATTTTGTATGTGTCAATAAAAACGTTATAGCATTTCACTTTTGGATCACTAGAATTTTATATCATTATGTGGTCTGTCAAAGCTGAAGTGGAAAAATGTCAATTATTTTTTGTAGGGTATGTATTGTCTCGTTTGTCTGATGTCCTTTAACACTCCGATTTTCTGTAAGAGAATTAATATGGGTATTCATATGGGGTTGAGAAAGGATGGAGGATTTCTTTATTATTTGACATTATATACAGATAATTGAAAATTTTCACCTCTTTATTAGTGGTTTTAATGGGAATCAGAACACTTGGTTTTAGTAGGTTTTTATTAGGTACTAGCTTCTGCCCGCGACTTCGTCCGCGTGAAATTCGTACTTTCCTCCTAATATTTCGAAAATTTATGTTTATGATCTTAACATTTATTTAGATAAATAAGTATTCGGGCCAATTTTTAAGTTTATAGATCAAAGAGTTTTTGTACTTTTCAAATAAACTATATCCCCGCTTTTCACTCCAACAGGGATGGAATTTTGAAAAATCGTTTGGGATGTATGTGTTCATAACTTGACTCAAAGACCCATACCCATTTTCGAGTTAATGGAAGCAAGCAGTAAAATCCAACCCATAAACTTTATTACTCTTTTCCAACTTGGTAGGAGTCGATTTTTGAAAAACCCTAAAACACACTTTTTTATTTTTAACCGACGTCAACAAAAGCAGGAGGTTCTCAATTCGTCGGAATCTTTTTTTTTTATGTACGTTCCCAATTACTCGAAGACGGCTAGACCGATTTGATTTTTTTTTTTTGTTTTCAGGGTATACTTTCCAGGTGGTCCCATTGTCATCAGGTCAGGATCTGATGAGGGGATAATGGAGAAATCGAAGGAACTCTTTAAATATTATAGGCACACCTATAGCGATTTGGGCAATTTTTACAGTAACTCGTGCATTTGCTCTCGAAAGCACTATTTGGTGAAGTGGAACCGATGATGAA
Organism: Mesoligia furuncula; assembly: GCA_916614155.1. Taxonomy (NCBI): domain Eukaryota; kingdom Metazoa; phylum Arthropoda; class Insecta; order Lepidoptera; family Noctuidae; genus Mesoligia; species Mesoligia furuncula. The sequence goes on from OU744808.1 coordinate 6,373,747, forward strand.
GACCACAGATGGCCACCGGAACTACTCCATAATAAGTATTTCACGGGTTGCGATTCGATTACTTTAACATGGTTGCTAAGTAATTTATGCTCGTCACAATGCGAATGGTGAAATGGAGCTGATGGTGAAATACCAAGAGAATTCCTCAACAATTAATGTCAGTCATGCATCGGGAAAAGCAATATTTTGGTAAAGGCGATGAGCAAGTTGATATTAGGATGTTTTAACTTAGATACATTATAAACAGACCCACTAAAAAGTGAGAAATAAAAACGTTATAACAAAAAAAAAACCGACCTCCAAAAAAACACTACAAAGTGAAAAATAACTTTAATTTCGGAAGTTTTTTGCCACCGCAAAAAACTTAAATACAGATCCAAAGACACCGACTTCCGAAATTAAAGTTAGTATTTCTGGAAGTCTATAAAGTTTATAAACCAAATAAATAAGATTTTTCATATAAACAGTGTCCCCTCTTTTTATCCCCATAAGGATGGAATTTTGAACAATCGTCTGGGATGTTTCGATGACTTTTTTTTTTCGTGTGGCAAATCATCAAATGACCCCTCCCGCTCTGGGTGGAGCAGAAGGGAGTGTCAAACTCTTACTGACTAAAACCCAGCCATGTTCTTTCCTTAGCCTTTTATGTTCCGGACCAGCGGTAACCCTTTCGGACAATCCCGCTGACCCGGCAGGATGTTTCGATGACTCGACTCAAACATTATTTATACCAATTTTCGAGCTAATCATGCCACGTAATAAAATACTCCCCTGTGAAATTGACCACCCTTTTTCACGCAGTTAGGGGTAGATTTTCGAAAAACCTTGATACACATTAGTCTTTATTTTTAGTTTTAAGTATACATACTCAGTTTCGAGCTAATCGGACAGCGCGTTAAAATTCTTCCATACAAATTTTGACACCCCCCAATCCCCAATCCCTTTTTAGAGAGTAGTTTAGAAAAACAAAAATTGCCAAACTTCATTATTTACTTAGATAAGTATTCGTGCCAAGTTTCAAGGTTATTAACTCAAGGAATAAGATGTTTCATATAAACAAAATCCCCCCTTTTCCACCTCCTTAAAGGTTGAATTTCCAAAAACCCCTTCTTAGTGGATACCTACTCTTCACAAAAAACACACCCTCCAAAATAATAGATTATATAATATAATTAAAAACAAAATTTCATTCCCCTTTTCACCCCCTTAAGAGCGTTTACGCCGTACGGCATTTCATACATACTTTCAAGCCCCTATTATTCGAAATTAATGAACCGATGTTAATTAAACTTCATACACATTAGCAGGAAGAAACTTTGTTTATACAAAGGTCTAAAAAGTTAGTAGAGAACATTTTCAAAATGTCTTATTTAAAAAAAGATAACTGGAAATCTCTGTTTCTATTGAAAATTTAAAATCGGTCTAATTTGGCTGTAACACTATTTTTCAAAAATGTTCTCTACTAACTTTTTAGACCTATGTATTTTGCATATGCGTACAAAGTTTCATTAAAATCGGTTCATTCATTTCGAAAAATAAGGGCTTGAAAGTTTGTATGAAATGCCGTACGGCGTAAACGCTCTTAAGGGTTGAAATTCTAACAATACCGTTGCGTTACCTTCCAACCATAAATAAGCCTAGATTTTTACGTTGCGTTACCTTTACGTTGCGTTACATTTTTACGTTGCGTTGCGTTACCTTCCAACCATAAGCCTAGATTGAATTTTGTGATTTTTACTTCGAAAATTAAGGACTTTCCATACACAACGCTGAGACACTTGTTAATTAATTTTAAATCCTCAGCCTAAACACAAAACTTGAAGATCCTAACTTCAAAACTGACAGACTTTCATATAAACTTCCATTCCCTATTTCACCCCTTTAGGGGTAGAATTCCCAAAAATCCTTTCTTAGTGGATACTTACTCCTTACAAAGAACAAACCCTCCAAGTTTCATGTCTCTAGGACCAGCGGTTTGGGCTGTGTGTTGATATATCAACAGTCAGTCAGTTTACCATTTTATAATATAAAAAAAAAAGAAGATAAAGAAAACCGAGAAAAGAAATGCCTAACCTATACCAAATATAATACTTATAATATTTATATACACACCCTAAATACAAATTAAGATAAGTATACCGAAAATCAGGGAAATAAGTGCCTAACCTATAATAAATGCTTACAATATTTATTTACAAACCCTGAATAAAAATTAAGATAAGTAAATACCCAAAAATCCAGGAAAGAACCGCCTAAGTCAGTATTCAAGTGAATCGCAATAATCGAAAGCAACTATTCGCCTATACTCTCCAGGATACGTGCGTTCGCTGAATACCTTAACAAATGTTCGCCGTGATTCTTTAAATTGACATAACTTTTTTATTTATGAACCGATTGACATGAAATAAACACTAAATGTTAAGTGAAGCTTACTACAATATATTAGTGAAAACCGCATCTAAATCGAATAAGCCGTTACTGATATTAGCGTGCACAAACACAGCAGACAAACAGACAAACAGACAAACAGATAAACAGACAAAAAAAAATTTAATTGCATTTTCGGGTTCGGCATCGATATAATAACAACCCCTGCTACTTTTTTTTAATATATTTCCATTGTACAGACACCACTTTTCTACAATTTTATTATATGTATAGATTATTTTTCATTTTTTTATTATTTATCCTTTTGATAGATTCTTATTTTGTAAATGTGAGGACTTTGTAGGCCTTATAGACTTTAGATCTGTAGACCATTTTCTATTTTATCAAGTACTTGGTACTTGTTGACAGGCCTGCGCTGTAATCTGGAAACATTGTAAAAGCCAATTATTTTTAAAAAGAGTAACCGTGGAGTTTCTTGCCGGTTCTTCTCCATAGGAAACGACCAATTGGAACCGTGCACCTAGCTTCTGACGTTTCATAAGTGCCCATGTAGGTTTATGTGAAATAAAACATTTTGATTTTGATGAAATTGTTTAAAACAAAGTCGCTTTTCGTGTCTGTCTGTTTGTCCATTAAGGTCTGATGTGGTTTTCAACATCATTTAGAGCTGTTTTAGAACACCGACGCTAGATAAGAGTATAAAGAAAATAATAAAAAGACATTTATGACCTGTATCCTTTGTGACTGATGAGGTTTTGACGATATACGAGCTGACAGAAGATCAATTTCTGCCAAGATAAAGTCAATGATTAACAAGTACACTTCTTTGATATCATTATTTTTTTTCTGGCACGTAACAGTGAAACACTGTATCACAAAATACTGATAGTACAGAAGTCAATCTACATACAAAGTGCGCTCGAGCAACGCACACATAGACATCGCTCACGGACACGTTATCTCAGACGGGTTGGGAGCAGTGCGAGCGCGCGTGTCATCCGCTTGAGACACGCGTCTGTGAAGTGCAAAAATGGAGCAACAAAAAATGCCTATCTAAGCTCGATTTATATAATAGTTTCCTATTTTGAATCAGTATAAATAAAGTAACTTTTTTGTAAGGTAAATTCATGCCACCAACTTATTACGTAAGTTGAAAACATGATTTTTTGTTTGTGTAGATATTGTGTTGTTTTTAGTGTCATTTGATAGGTTTAGGTCTAAAACGGATAGGGCAAAATAAATTGTGTAAATAGGGTAATCCGTTTTGAAGTTATTAGGAATTTTCGATAGTGAAAATTGACAAATGTAATATTTTATATGTTTTTGTTCAGTAAACTTTTTGTATTGTAATACTAATATGTTCATTGCTTTGTTTTAATATTTTAGGATAAGCTTAACAATAAATCAAACAACTAGATACGAGTGCCACTACCACGATATTTTTTTGTGCATAAGTCAAAGTTGGCAACCATAGTGCGACCGCCGAGCGTAGGTATGAAAAGTGAAGTACATACACGTGATTGACTTCTGTACTATCTGTGTTTTGTGACTGTATCCTTAACCTCCTTTCTTATGTAGAGACGCCAGCCCATCAAGCTACCCGAAACTGTACAAATTTTCCCAATCAACTTTGAACCTAATTACCTAATGCTTTAGCGATAAAGTTGGTCACAGGTCGATCGATCAGGTTAAGCTACGCTTGCCGCGGTTGGTCTGTGGATGGGTGACCATCTTTACATACCGTGACCCCTCCGTTCCTCGGAAAGCACGTTAAGCCGTTGGTCCCGGCTGTCATTCGTGGATCTTTGACAGTCGTTACGGGTAGTCAGAAGCTCGAAAGTCTGACAACCAGTCTTACCAAGGGGTATCGTATTACCCAGTAACTGGGTTGTGGAAGTCAGATAGGCAGTCGCTCCATGTAAAATACTGGTATTCAGCTGCATCCGGTTAGACTGGAAGCCGACCCCAACATAGTTGGGAAAAGGCTAGGCAGGCAGACTCTCTCTCTATTACCGTTTCGAGGCCCTATCTTATTTTTTTTTTGTTTATGTTCTTTGTTGCGTCATGTTTACAATGCGCAAATAAACGTATTTTCTTTCTTTCTTTCTTGAAACCATCTTTTTGAAATCTTTAGCATGTACGACACACTTTATGTCGGTCCTACAGTCGCGTCGGTCAGTTTTTTTTTTGCGTGTGCGTTGATAGATTAATAATTGTATCCAAATAAGTGTATACTTTAGAGAATTTCATAAAACAAACTATCTTGTTTCAAAGTATCGATGAGTCCAAAGATGAATGAGTCACTATATACAGGGTGTCCGGTAATTAATCAAATGGATATAGCCCCTTCAGGGGCCATTGTACTTATTATTATGAACAACTCTTACTACGGGACCAATCATGAAATCGCGAAAAAAAATCAGCTGTTCCCTACATTTATGTTCGCACTAGCTGCGCCCCGCGGTTTCACCCACATAAGTTTTGATCTCTTAGTAATATCGGGATAAAAAGTATACCAGATTTTATCAAATTTTACCATACCAGATTTTATCAAAATTGGTCCAGCCGTTGAAGAAGAAGTAACAAACATATAAACACACACACACTCACAAACTTTCGCCTTTATAATATTAGTGTGATAACTCGTCAAAATGTAGAAAACCGCCGATTCTTTTTTCGCGATTTCAGATTTTCAGGATACCCCGATTGGGGTACCCTGGGGTACCCCAATCTTGGGTGTTAGTACAGGGGATGTCGGTGAAAACGGATTAATATTAGTCTAAAGCCTCCTCTACACGTAGACAGATTCATCAGCGGATGGCCATCTAAAAATGCCTCCGCCGACGTGTAGACGGGGTAATTTGCTAGTCTGTGGTAGGTGTTTGACGTCGGCAGAGGCTAAATACCTACCACAGACTAGCAAATTACCCCGTCTACACGTCGGCGGAGGCATTCGCAGATGGCCATCTGCTGATGAATCTGTCTACGTGTAGAGGAGGCTTTAGAGTTTCTTATTTAAGCTCTGGCTTAGTATACGTTAATACAAGCGGGCATTACAGACAGTTTGTAGGTATAATAAAACGTAACCTGAAACATTAAATATACACCACTCGTGCAAAATGACGTCAAACGTCAAATAATAGATGGCTAACGAATATACCCTGTATTTATACCGGTCCAATCCCGCTAATTAATAAATACCCGGTACATGAGCAGGTAATTATTTACCCGTTACAATGTTTGACGCGTCATGCTTGCGGGCGCGTGGCGGTTTAATTCTAAATATGTAGGTAATATTATGACGTTCAAATAACGAACATGTTGGAATATTTCAAACTAAAATTGTGCTTTTAGCTTATTTCGATCAGCACTCTTTTCTATTCCACCTTTCAAATAGACGTTTTTACAGCCAAAACAGAAGAGGCATGAATGGACTGATAACCCCTAAAAGTATGATTCATTCCATTCCTGCTTCCCAAAATCCACAATATCCAATGTCGTATTATTAGTCATTCTACCCTCACTACGCAAGACTCCGTGTTTTGTGCATGTCTCCACAATCCGGCTCTAGGGCCAAATGGGAACTATCGGAATATTCGATAACTATTCCTGACAAAAGAAACCACGTAGTACCTATTCAGGTGTCATGTGGGATTTTCCAGGAATTCATAGGATGGAAGGACGGTTCTCACCGGGTGCAGCGCAAATATAGGTTTCCTTTTATTTCAAATCAAACTGGCTTACAGAATGGGTATTCGAGAGTTCGGTTTTATGCGGTACATTGAAAAGCCGGTTCTAAAAAGAAATAACAATAAACCATTGCATTTATATGCTGGCCCGCAGGTTTGCGCGTTGTAGTGAACAAGTTAAGGTGACACTATTTAGAGCCTACTGTCAGACCTTCTACTCGTGCGGCCTGTGGTTCAGGTATACGCAGAGGATCATCAATGTCCTACGTGTCCAATACAATAATGGATTTAGGATGTTGTTAGGGTTGCCCCGTTTTTGTAGTGCCTCTGGTATGTTTGCGGAGGCTAGGGTAGATGGCTTCCATGCCATTATGCGCAAGCGGCTCGCGTCGTTACTGAGCAGAGTCCGGAGTAGCACTAACAGCATCCTACAGGTCATTGCTCATAAACAGGACTCAAATATCCTGAAAGAATTTATTCGTGTGCAAATTTTATAACTCTCGCATGTATCTATGGACTTAGTCTGAAATAAAGATTTTATTATTATTATTATTATTATTGGTTCTAGAATTTTGCAACTAAATAAATGACATAAGGGGCTGAGCAGCACTGTTCTCTTAGGAACTTGTATTTTAACACTAGGTCCTGCCCACGACTTCTTCCACGTAAATCTTTAGTTTTAACATTCAATATAGTATATATTTTTTTTTCTTTTCTTTTTCTTTTTTTATTATCTATCCTTTTGATAGATTCTTATTTTGTAAATGTGAGGACTTTGTAGGCCTTATAGACTTTAGATCTGTAGACCATTTTCTATTTTATCAAGTACTTGGTACTTGTTGACAGGCCTTTTTTTTTTTTTTTTTTTTTTTTTTTTTTTTTTTTTTTTTTTTTTTTGTGGATGGGAAATCATCAAATGACTCCTCCCGCTCTGGGTGGAGCGGAAGGGAGTGTCAGACTCTTACTGACTAAAACCCACCCGTGTTCCTTCCTTAGCCCTTTATGTTCCGGGCCAGCGGTAACCCTTTCGGACAATCCCGCTGACCCGGCAGGCTTCGGCCCTAAGGGGCCCCTCCTCGATGCTGACATCTCTTTGAGGCGCGCGTGGAACACGTACGCGCCGTCCGGCACGGGCCTGGTCCTGATCGGGCGGTGAGCTACCCATTACTCTCCGCCCGCAGGCCCGCGCCTACGGTGGCCGGGAGTCGTCACGCGGCTCCCGACGCCCGGAGCGTCTCCCGCGGCGGCTGGGACGGGAGGCTCTCTCCCTGAGCCGTTCCGCCACCTCCTTCGCTAGCATGACTGCTTCGCAGAAGGAGGTGACTGCCTCCCACTCCCTCTCGCCCCGGACCATGGCTTGCACCAGGGCCGGATTGTTGACAGGCCTGCGCTGTCCTCCCATACCTACTGTAATCTGGAAACATTGTAAAAGCCATTTATTTTTAAAAAGAGTAACCATGGAGTTTCTTGCCGGTTCGTCTCCATAGGAAACGACCAATTGGAACCGTGCACCTAGCTTCTGACGTTTCATAAGTGCCCATGTAGGTTTATGTGAAATAAAACATTTTGATTTTGATTTTATAAGCAAACGACTCACCGCGTCCTAACTGTTGGTTCGTTTTCGTTTAGCGTTATTTCTGACTTTCTTTGTTTTGTTCGGCTCCTAAGAGTAGCCTAGAAATAGCCTACAACCTTCCTCAAGAATTAGGCTATCAAACAAAAAAGTGTTTTTCAAATCAAACTGGTATTTTCAAGGATAAACGCGTAAACGCGAGAAAAAAAAATCTCGTCAGCTTACTAATACAGCAGCTACTATATAAGGTGTAATTTAAATGATGTTGGACCTGATAAGAGGCCATTGTATTCATCATTACGAATAACTTTTAATATGGGACCAACCCTGATATCGCGAAAAAAATCTGCTGTTCCCTAAATTTATGTTCGCTTATCTCGTCAAAATGTAGGGAACAGCTGATTTTTTTCGCAATTTCAGGTTTAGACGATTTTAGGATATAGACGGCTTATGTTCAGTTAAAAATGAGTCCGAATTATTTTATGGTAGGTAACGACTCATGTTATCCAACTTATAATAATGATCAGTTAAGAAAATAATTGCCTCAGGCATTAAGACCGCTTTTTTACAGTATTTCTTTTACTTGTGCATAAAGTTTTAATAAATCAATCCTAAATAAAATAACACCTACGTAATAGAAGAAAAGCTCATACAATACAATCTATGGAGTGTACAAAAATGTGACGAATTTACAATAAACCCGTAAGATTATATCCACAAAAACAAAACACAATCAGCGCTACCAATATTAAGCTATCTATCGGATTTGATAAATGACGTCACGAAAAAATAAATGCCATCGGATTCATCGTCACGGCTTCGATATGGCTGTGTCAATAACGTGAATCGATGTAGCCGAGCTTGTTTACATTGTCCCACGTCAAATTGTGTAAACTTTCACTACACCAACATTTATGTGGACACACGACAATCGTAGGAACTAACTTTGACGTTTCAAATTTGACCTTTCACTGTGGTTACGGTTTTCGGGTACGTAATTTGACGCTTTTGACAGCGCAGGTAATAGATTTATGGGTCTTGTTTCTATGATAGAAATAAAGCGCTGTTTACACGTGTTGTGTATCGTGTATGTTGTCTGTACGTGTGTGATGGTATGTGATATAAACCTTCCGGAATAAATGTTCTAAATCAGGGCTGTCCAAAGCAAGGCCTCCGGGCCTCTTGCGGCCCTCGGCTTGAGTTTGTGTGGCCTATAATAAGTTCTATGAAAACTTTAAAAAGACCTATGAAAACTTGAAATGTTTTGTCAATTGATGTTTTTTGGTTATTATAATTTGCCATTTTAATGGAAGTGCATTGATTATACTTAATTTCTATTGAAATTCAGGATACGGGAATCGATGAACTCTTGATTGGTCTTTGTCATCGACACAACGCTACGAAGAGTTGAAATTTACCCATGACAATAATATTTCTCTGTTTTGTTGTCAACTGACTATGGAAAAGGTTTTCGGGTAGGTACGTAATTTGACACTTTTTACATTAATGTGAGTCACGTTACTGTGATAGAAATAAATTGGTGTTTAGATTTTTTTACTCGTGTCAGCAAACAATGTATAACTGGATATGTTTTATACAATGGCAAAGGGTGACGAGTTTGCGTATTATAAGGTTGTTTTTCACGTTCGAAACGTGCTGAATCTCCACTGAATTTGAATAAATGACTGTTGATTTTGCTTTTGTATAATCTGTAATTCTAAAAACAAACTGTTTGTTTACATTGTTAACTAGCATGGATGGCTAGCATTAGGTAACAGCTATAAATTTAACTACGTTCATCGATTTTGATGTGGGAATAAAATATAGAGGTTTTCACCCGCAGAAGTGTCGATTCCGTAGGAATATCGGAATAAAAAGTAGCCTATATGTTAATTCAGGGTGCCAGCTACCTCCATACAAAATTTTATCAAAATTGTTTCAGCCATTTGTACGTGAATTAGTAACAAACATATAAACACACCCCCACACATACACTCACAAACTTTCGCCTTTATAATATTAGTGTGTTGTTTCGCTGATGGTGGCGCATGTGTTGGATCATTTAGCTCCCTTCAAAATGGTTAAGCTGGTTTATACAGCACCCTGAGTTATGTTTGTGAACGGGCGCTGTCAGTTGGGACTAGTCACGTCTTAGCTGCCACTCCTTTTTTTTTAAATTTATTACAGAAGCTTTTAACATTCTGTATCGTTCTCATATGCATCATTTCAACATGAATTATGTAACCAAATTTGATTTAACAGAGTGTTCGCATAGTTTGTTGCCCGTTCTTCACCATAGGTACCTACGCTTTGGAATGTGCAACTAGCTTCATCTTTCTGACTGACCAACCCCTTGACAATTCAAAAGTGCCTTTTGCTTGAAATAAATGCTTTGAGTTTGATTTTAATTTCGTTCTTATTTGTTCGTTGTATTAATCTTGTAATTTTATACTGCCATATCTGCGATACCTGTTATAATAATAACCATAGTATTACATATACTACCAGTTATTGATACGTCCATATCTGCAATACCTGTTATAATAATAACCATAGTATTACATATACTACCAGTTATTGATACGTCCTTATCTGCGATACCTGTTATAATAATAACCATAGTGTTACATTTACTACAAGTTATTGATACGTCCTTATCTGCGATACCTGTTATAATAATAACCATAGTATTACATATACTACCAGTTATTGATACGTCCTTATCTGCGATACCTGTTATAATAATAACCATAGTGTTACATTTACTACCACTTATTGATACGTCCTTATCTGCGATACCTGTTATAATAATAACCATAGTATTATAGATACTACCAGTTATTGATACGTCCTCATCTGCGATACCTGTTATAATAATAACCATAGTATTATAATAATATATACTACCAGTTATTGATACGTCCTCATCTGCGATACCAGTTACAATAATAACCATAGTATTACATATACTACCACTTATTGATACGTCCTTATCTGCGATACCTGTTACAATACTAACCATAGTATTACATATACTACCACTTATTGATACGTCCTTATCTGCGATACCTGTTATAATAATAACCATAGTATTACATGAGTTATTGATACGTCCTTATCTGCGATACCTGTTATAACAATAACCATAATATTACATATACTGCCAGTTATTGATACGTCCTTATCTGCGAAACCTGTTATAATAATAACCATAGTATCACATATACTACCAGTTATTTATCTCCGCCTCCTTGGTATGGTCTAGCGGTCGCAAGCACTACTGCTGGGTATGAAGTCCTGGATTCGATTCCCAAGTTGGGCAAAGTGTTTCTGGAGTTTTTTTTTACCCAGAGTCTGGTTGATAGCAAAAGGCTCGCCCCCTATTACATGGAACTGAATCAAAGCTGGCGTGGTGGGTGGTACTGTAGGTACCTACACCCACCAAACCCAAAAAAAAAAAACCTACATACGGTTTTTCGACATCGTCAAATGACCCCTCCCGCTCTGGGTGGAGCGGAAGGGAGTGTCAGACTCTTACTGACTAAAACCCACCCATGTTCCTTCCTTAGCCCTTTATGTTCCGGGCCAGCGGTAACTCTTTTGGACAATCCCGCTAACCCGGCAGCACAATCCCGCTGACCCGGCAGGTCCCGCTGACCCGGCAGGTAGGTACACCTCTGCCTTGTCCTTCAGGGGTTACAGGCGTGACGTTACGTTATGTTTATTTATCCCTGTAAACGTAAGACTCTCCGACACATTTCCACAATAATCGCCTGTCACACCAGAAGACATGTTTGTTTATGTCGATAGCCTTCCATACTCAAGTGTAGCTAAATATATACTGTTTATTCAGTTCACTCTTCTAAGATTGAAATACACGACCTTTACTAATAAAAATATACACTTGTTGTTGTACCACTAGGGCATGATAAATGATTTTATTTCTGTATAAGTAGGTTTGTACAAACACTTTAACACGTCAATCGTATTTTAAAAACTAGGTGAGGTCGGCGACTCCTATCTGACTACTCTGAGAAGAAAGGCCGAAACAAATTCAGAGGTTTGTTTTAAAGACCAGACATAATCTTGGTCAGATCATGTGAAAACCTGAAATGGTCTTTTGAGGAAAGAACGACACAGATTGAGTGGACCAGTCCAGTCAGTGCACGCATTTGTCAGTAATCATACAGCTCAACTCAGAATATAAGGAGCTCAGAACTCAAAGATAGATAGAGTATGAAAAGAGCATACAGAGGGATACGACCATTGATCACCACGTTGTGTTATTCCGGTCTGATCCCCTTTTGCCAAACAATCATTATCTGATTAACAAGCTACCCGGAGGGTTGCTATAATAATTGACTCACTGAGTACGTTTATTGTAGAATTTAATTTATAAATACCCTTCGAAACAATAGAATATTATCGTTTACGCTTGAATCAATCAGTTAGCGTAATCTTGTTTATTATGGCTTGTTCTATTGTGAACATGAAGTTTGATAAGGTACTAGCAACCCGCCTCTGTTTCGCATGGTTTTGACAAAACAAAAAGTTTTTTTTAATATTATATTTAAGTTTAATATTAATATCATATATTATATATCATATTAATATCGAAATATTTTATTCAAAAAAACATAACTGGAAATCTGTGTGTCTATGGAAAATTTAAAATCGGTCTAATTTGGCTGTAGCACTATTTTTCGAAAATGTTCTCTACTAACTTTTTAGACCTTTGTATCCTGCTTATGCGTATGAAGTATCATTAAAATCGGTTCATTCATTTCGAAAAATAATGGCTTGTTTGTATGAAATGCCATACGGCGTAAACGCTCTTAAACCGAAGAAACGATGATCGTATCATGTGAAAGATGTTAGGGCTGGAAAGGGGGTGACTACTAGAGATGGAGAACGAAAATGGAAGAAGACATGCCGCGCCGACACCCAATAGGTTGTTTGACTGTTGTAATACTCATAGTTTCTTAATTTTGTAAATATGATTTCATCAACCTGCTTTCAGAGGCTCGTCACACCCTGAAAACACAAGCTACCGACCTGACCAAGAATATACTATCCTCTTTTATAAAATCAATTATACATTGATCGATTTTGAATTGAATGTTAATTGAATGAATCGATTTTTTATTTTTTAATAGTGATGTGACAAAAGATGTCTCATCACTATTAAAAAAGAAAAGTTGTTTCTTCGTTAAAAAGTGGTAACACTTAAGCTGTCATTTTACTGCAGCTAATTTAAAAGTCCTATTATAGTTTATACGACGTCTGGTTTTCGACAGTGATTAAAATTCAGTCGGTGTCGACCAATCAGAGAACCGGATTACACAGACGTACGGCTCCCGGTTTTACATACCACACCGTTTGGCGGTTGGATGGTCACGAATATGCTTCTCGAATGAGGATTTTATTTGAATTCCGACTGTGATCATAGTTCTGATGTTTGAATTCCGATTTGGGTGTAATATTGTAATGCCTTTTCTTGTTTACATTCGATAAGAAAATATATTGTGAATAATAACAGTCACACAGGTCGATCGATCTGGTTAAGCTACGCTTGCCGCGATTAGTCTGTGGATGGGTGACCATCTTTACATAACGAGACCCCTTCGTGCGTCGGAAAGCACGTTAAGCCGTTGGTCCCAACTGTCATTCACGGATCTTTGACAGTCGTTACGGGTAGTCAGAAGCCCTAAAGACAGACAACCAATCTTACCAAGGGGTATCGTATTACCGAGTAACTGGGTTGTGGAGGTCGATAGGTAGTCGCTCTATATAAAATACTGGTACCTACTCAGCTGCACCGGTTAGAGTGGAAGCCAACCCCAACATAAAAAAAAAAGTTTAAAGTTTATTGACAATATAAAATAAAAGAACAAACCTTACACACAAATCATAACAATCTTGTGATTCGTGTCTACTAGTACAAAATACATACAATTACGTATGTCTAATAAATACCTGTGTATATGCGGTTGTTTGAGCTTAATTCACACTGACCACCGTACTAGTGAAAACTGTATCCCTTGTGTAACTGTATACCTTGTGGAGGTCAGACAGGTAGTCGCTCTATATAAAATACTGGTACCTACTCAGCTGCACCGGTTAGAGTGGAAGCCAACCCCAATATAGTTGGGAAAAGACTAGGCAGATGATGTTGAAGAAAATATATTGTGACCTACATCATTTTATCGTATTGGTATGCTTATATATATGCTTATAAAGCGGCTAAAAAGAAAATGAATATAAGATAGATAGTTATTAAGGATTTATTCTTCGTTCGTCCCGAAGTTTTGTCCCACATTCCAAAACATCCTGGTTCGTCCCAAATAATATTATTATTTCGTCCCAAAATATTGTTTTTATTCCCGCTTCGTCCTATTTTATATTCCTTCTATGGCCCATATTTTTTTGTTTCAAGATGACTTTTGGCATTTCGATAACTTATTCCACTTCACTATTAATGATATCAATGTGAGTGTATCTGTATGTTTTGTCATACCAGCAGCAGATTTGTTAGTACAATGTTATCCATATCATTACGTTTATCAACATAGGTTAATATCAGTTACCTTTATGATAACTTCTGTCCATGACTTCGCCCTCGTGTTACCATATAATATCTTGTGACACTCACCAATCTGTATTCCTGTTATTGAAATAATTTTCAGAATCGGATCAGTAGTTTTGACGAATACTCCAAACAAACAAACAAACTCACAATTTTCACCTCTTTATAATATTAGTACAGGCAGACAGAAAACATACCTCATTACAATTTAATTTAACTTTCGTCTAGTGTATGCTCGAAACTCTACTATTGAAGTACAAACGCTAGCGCATCAAGCTACTACAATCTGTCAAATTTCTTTAATAGATTTTCAACTTTATCGCTACAGCATAAAGTTCAAAGTTGATTGGGAAAATTTGACAGTTTCGGGTAGCTTGATGTGCTGGCGTGTGTACATAAAAGCTAGTTTGCAAACTAAAATGCATTAACTAACAGTTATTGCGGCCAAAATTTGGCAAACTCGTGAAGTTAAGTAATTAACGCGGTTTAATCTCTAATTTAATGAAACACTGCGGGGTCAGAATTACGGCCTGGAGTTTCCGTACAGGATGTACGTTTGACGGCCAGTCAGATTTACGGCGATGATATTTAGGTATTGGTAACTGACTAAAGACCAATTGTTCAACTGTCAGATAACTTTAATCTGAAGAATAAATAATAAAAGGGCGGTTTGTCATATTTTCGATAATACAAAAGCTGTCAAACCGTTTTTATTCCTCAAATTAAAGTTGTTTGAAGATAGAAAAATTGGCATTAAAGCAAATGATAATTATGCTTGAATATACGACACAAAGAATAGTTGTGCTGGACTTAAAGAATAGCACCACCCCATACTTCCCATGGGTGTGTAAAAGGCGACTAAGGGTCGTACCGGAGAATGGGTAGCAGCGTTCTCTATGCATTCCACCACCATACCATACTGCTATCGCCAACCCGCCTGCCAAGCGTGGCGATTATGGCAAACCCCCCTCCTAACTTGGTGGAGGCCTATGTCCAGCAGTGGACGTCTTTCGGCTGAAATGATGATGATGACGATACGACACAAAAAATACATAAAAGATTCTGTGTAGATACCTCTCTCACGTTCGTAGCACTGAGCTACGCGGTTGCTACGCCGTAGTAGCGCACTTCTTTACGAGTGACACAGTTTCAATTTTTATCAGCTGCTATTTTCTATCGGGTATTTCTTTACAAGATATGATTATTATTAGCAAACTTATGGGTTAGTATTTATGTAAAGGAAAAAATCGCTAAACAAAGTCTATATTCGAAAATGCTTTCTTTTTCTTTCTTTAATATCGTATACAGGGTGGCCGGAACATCAAAGCGCAGCCTGTTACCATAGATTTAGTAGAGACGCCAGCACATCAAGCTACCCGAAACTGTCAAATTTTCCCAATCAACTTTGAACCTTATCGCTAAAGCGATAAAGTTGAAAATCTATTAAGGAAATTTGACAGATTGTAGTAGCTTGATGTGCTGGCGTCTGTACATGATTCTAAATACCCTTGCAATGAAAATCTTCGAGAATTATTAAAAAAAATAATTGCTGTTCCATACATTCTGAGCAATATGGCATTATGGCAAACCCCCCCCTTTGGGGGAGGCCTATGTCCAGCAGTGGACGTCTTTCGGCTGAAATGATGATGATGACATTCTGAGCGCGTAGGTATCAATTTTCTTAGAAACAGCAGACTTTTTTTTTCATAACCGACGAACAATTTCAGGTGTTTCAGAATCATCTACGCTACTCCCTTTTTTTTTTGAGGTTGGGATATCATCACATGACCCCTCCTGCTCTGGGTGGAGCGGAAGGGAGTGTCAGACTCTTATTGACTAAAACCCCACCCATGTTCCTTCCTTAGCCCTTTTATGTTCCGGGGTAGCGGTAACCCTTTCGGACAATCGTACTGTCCACGCTATCCCTTTTTTTTTTGGTTGGGTAATCATCAAATGACCGCTCCCGCTCTGGTCGGAGCGGAAAGGAATGTCAGACTCTTACTGACTAAAACCCACCCGTGTTCCTTCCTTAGCCCTTTATATATCGGGCCAGCGGATCCCTTTTGGACAATCCCGCTAACCCGGCAAGCTTCGGCCCTGACGGGCCCCCCTTTCTACGCTACCCCCTAGCGTAGAAATTTTTCGTAGGTTATAAAAAAAGATAGGGAAATTGTCTAGAATCATGCTAAATTGCGTTTGCGCGTCAATATTCCGGTGACCCTGTATTAAATCGATTTAAAATAATGACTGTGGAAAATAAAATGGCAAACACGCCAGCCGTTAGAAACCACACCACAGTCGCCTCCTAATTTATTTACTGTTTCATTACGTTTCATCCATCAAAGTGGACTTTAATTTAATTAAAATACTTTCAGCCACTTTCGAAGTCACAATAATAAATTTAATCTGTCGTCACGCTTAATTTCCTTCAGCTTCGGAGACCGTCAAGTGTAAACGAACCTTTACTACGACTTATACAATTAAGTAAGTGGGTTTAATATAATTCTGAAATGTCTTGATGAAAAAATATAAAGTAATTTAACCACGTTATGTGAGTTTGAAGGCAATTTCCTCAAGAACCGAATCCGACATATTTTTTTCATTACATTAATATATTTTTTTAGTGTTTTTTGCCGTGCCAACATCTTGGGTGTTATGTAATAACGGCTGCGGGTATGTGCCTTTCATCGGGCAATCAAGTGAATGTATCCTTACTTATCCTGTTTCCGAGAGAGTTGCCACTCTGTTATCTCTGAATAGCCTCGTCTTTACTCTTGAATGAACAATGTCTATGTTGGAATGGAAACAATTAACTGTCGGTACCAACCTACTCCATGGGTTTCATTTATTATTTTGCCTTTATGTCCTGCGAAGTTTAGGCTTTATTTGTTGTGTAATAAAAGAGTAATAAACTCTCCACTTTTATAGTCATCCTTCTTTTAATACACTTACTTAAAGATTGTGTCAGGATAATTTGGGAAAAAACAGTATCTATAGTCTAGTTGGTCGCGCCTTGGGTATGTGAGCGGTGGGACGGAGGGGCGGGGGCGCTTTATCATGACTCAATACATGCGTTGCGAACAATAGGCAACCCCGCCCAAGGCGCGGCCAACTAGTTCCACGCGGACTATAATACCGACATAAAGAAATTTGACACATTGATTCGTCAGTGGATATAATTTTCATGTTTAAATTCTAATCATTTAGCTTTTTTAAATATGTAAATATAATATTAGAAATTAATGTGGTCGCTCACAATTAAATTGATACATATATTTGTCGCAACCGGCAATTGACGTTTGGCAACAAAACAAGGCACGCCACCTAGCGGCAACTATCAAGACTAGAGTTGGCGTGTTTTGACAGTCGCGACGTTTCCGCTAGGTTATGAAGTTGAAGAGAACGCGTCAAGTGGCGCATTCCTTATCCCGGTGATCGAGCAGGCAGACGCTTCGGAACTGTCCTACGTTTTGTTGAAACCATCATCATCATACCACCCTGTTATCGTCTAACAGTAGTTGAGTTGTGTACCTACAGTGTGTGATTCGCTAGTGTGATCAATTTGTTCGTAAACTTATAATCTGATTGGAACTGTAAACAGTTTTTCTATTGCGCAATAATCAACACTGCCCATAGTACGCCCAAACTAATTAAAATATGCCTGATGATGACGAGACAAACATACCCTCTCTGTCATATTTATTTGCTTGAATATGGAAAATAATTCAGGTGATACATATTATAACATATAACAGAAGTTCTTTAAACCTTACCCTACCCAAACAGGTGTGCAAATATCTATTATTTCGGTACATCGGAAATGTGATTTGAAGGCCAATTCCGTGCTAAATATATCCCAGTTTCTACAGTTCAGTTCATAATGACGCGTAGGTCAATAAACAAAGATATCCCGTTTCGACCAAGTCAACACCACCATTTGATTGTGTTCAGTGATTGATTGAAATGTAAACAGAATTGATACGATGATTATTATTAGTCTTTTCTGCGTTCTTATTTACAACACATCATCACGCCTGTAAACCCCGAAGGGTCAGCCAGAGATGTACCTATAGTACAGACGCCAGCACATAGAGCTTCTACAATCTGTCAAATTTCTCTAATAGATTTTCAACTTTATCGCGAAAGCATAAGGTTCAAAGTTGATTGGGAAAATTTGACAGTTTCGGGTAGCTTGATGTGCTGTCGTCTGTATGTCCACATTGCCCCAGTTATGTTTAAGGCCTGAAACTGCGTTAAGCGGGCGCCCGCGCGGTTTCATACAAAAGTGCTCCGTAGCGGAGACCCGCGCGGGCGTCCGTCACGGGGAGGCGCGCCCCGCACCCACGCAACGGGGCTAAAAAACGGGGTTAAAATTGAACTAGCGACACTGCGTAAATAAAATAATCCGGTCTCCGCGACGGGTACCCGCTACGGGGACCGTCGCGTTCCAACGGAGCCCACCCGCGTGTCCACGCGCATAGACACGCGACGGTTGCCCGTCGCGGGCGCCCGCTTAACGCAGTTTCAGGCCTAAGCCAATATCTTAGTAAATAGGAAGCGAGTCTATTTAGAGGGGCCCGTGGCTAAATAATAACAGCCGCACAGGTCCATCGATCAGGTTTAGCTACGCTTGCCGCGGTTGGTCTGTGGATGGGTGACCATCTTTACATATCGTGACCCCTCCGTGCCTCGGAAAGCACGTTAAGCCGTTGCGCGTTGGTCCCGGCTGTCATTCATGGATCTTTGACAGTCGTTACGGGTAGTCAGAAGCCCGAAAGTCTGACAACCAGTCTTACCAAGGGGTATCGTATTACCCAGTAACTAAGTGTGTGTTGTCTGTGTGGTGCCGGACTTAAAGAATACCACCACCCCTTACTTCCCGTGGGTGTCGTAAAAGGCGACTAAGGATCGTACCGGAGAATGGGCAGCAGCGTTCTCTATGTAATCCACCATCATACCATACTGCGATCGCCAACCCGCCTGCCAAGCGTGGCGATTATGGCAAACCCTCCCAAAATTGGGGGAGGCCTATGTCTAGCAGTGGACGTCTATCGGCTGAAACGACGAAGTTGTGGGGATCAGATAGGCAGTCGATCCATGAAAAATACTGGTGTTCAGCTGCATCCGGTTAGACTAGAAGCCGATCCTAACATAGTTGGGAAAAGGCTAGGCAGGTGATGAGGGAGCAAGTCTATTGCTATCAACCGGACAAAATCCAGACTTCGGGCTAATAATCATTCATCATTTTCAGCCGAAAGACAAACCCCCTCTTTTTGGGGGAGGCCTATGTTCAGCAGTGGACGTGCTGAACATAGGCCTCCCCCAAAAGGAGGGGGTTTGCCATAATCGCCACGCTTGGCAGGCGGGTTGGCGATCGCAGTATCGTATGGTGGTGGAATGCATAGAGAACGCTGCTGCCCATTCTCCGGTACGACCCTTAGTCGCCTTTTACGACACCCACGCGGCGGGAAGTATGGGGTGGTGCTATTCTTTAAGTCCACACAGACTTCGGGCTGCTACTAAGTAATTCCTGGAAGAAAAGAAAAAAAAAAGCAAGTGCAAGTGCTTTTAGATTTCGAATCTCCCTGGGTTCGATTTCAGGTCCTGTTGAAAACCCGTGTCAGGCACTAATAGTCTGGCATTTTTGCTGAACTGGGCCTGTTTGGCGCAGCCGTGAGGCACACTTTCCTGCTAATTTCTTATATCGAACTTTGCACTTTTTATTTTTATCTCCATTTTTGTTTTTATCTGAAATACGACTATTAAATGATAAATGATAAATAATTTTATTTTTGTAAGTAGGTTTGTACAAACACTTTTACTCGTCAATCATGTTTTTTTAAAACTAGATGAGGTCGGCGTTTCCTATCTGACTACTCTGAGAAGAAAGGCCGAAACAAACTCAGAGGTCACAGTCTCTTTTAAAGTCCAGACAAAATCTTGGTCAGGTTATATGAAGACCATGTAGATCGATGTCTGAGAGAGTCTTTTGAGGAAAGAACCGCACAGATTGAGAGGACCTGTCCAGTCAGTGCACGCATTTGTCAGAAATCGTGCAGCTCAACGATTCGACGAATACCAAAGAAAGGACATTTGGATAGGCCACATAAATTACTCAAACTGTCAGACCATGAGAAAAAAAAAAAACAAGTAATAGAACAGAGAGAAAAATAAAAAATATAAAATTAATAAAATGACCCACATCGTCTTCACATTCACAAATCACAATAAAAAAAAAACTTTACAAAGTAAGCAAATGTCATTGTTTATAAAAAAATCATTATCATTATCATCATTATGTAAGTAAATAAGCTAGCACACTAGCAGCACTAGTTTGTTAGCTCGCAATCGTACTAACAAATATGGATGTAATCGTAAGATGAATCTGAAATAAATTAATGATTATTATTATTATTATCTGACTATCTGGTGTATTTTGTGTCTTTTAAATCTGTGCTAAATAAATGTAGGTCGTAGTTTCGATCCCAGACAGGCGCTTTACTTTGTGTAAATTATTTTCATCACCACTGCTCTTAAAACGAAGGAAAACATCGTGAGGAAACCGGCATGTCCTAGAATCAAAAAGTCGAAGACATGTGACATCTACCCACCCGCACTGGGCCCGCGTGGTGGATTACAGCCCATTCCCTCTCACAGAGAGGATGCCTGTGTCCCAGCAGTGGGAACATTATACATTGATTATGAAATAAATGTTTTTTCTTGCTTTCTTTCTTTCTTTATATTTCCAAGTCGGGTAAATTGTTATTGGGTTTTTCCATAGTTTCTCAGAAACAGTCCTGAGTCTGGATTTGTGCCCAGTTGATGGCAAAAGGCCACCTATTACATGGGAATTAAATAACATAACGTGAAATGTGGTTTACAAGGCAAAGTGTAGTTATAAAGAATGACACATATCGAAGAAAAATATATAACTCGTATGCGATAACCGTAACGCTATTAATTGCCGTCAATTAATAACACTTTATTATTAGTCAGTGATTGATTAAAGCGTAAACCACACATTTATGTTTACACATTCCATTTTCATAATATTAGGTTCTTATTGCATGGTTCCGCAGTTGTGCGTTGTTTTAAAAAAATGTTTTAAATACTTAGGCTTATTGTGACGCCTGACTTGTGACGGATGACGCCGATATTGAACGGGAACGGAGGAAATTATTATGTTTTAAATTATGTTTCTTATTTTGTTGTTATTAAATTTTATTTTAAATTATTATTTTAATTGCTAATGTATTTTGACTTTGTATAAATTTTATGATATTTAATATTCTTATCTTTTATTTATTTTTTGTTGAATTAGTGTACTTGACTTTGTGAGTATTTTTTATCTGACAAAATAAATGAATTGAATTGAATTGAATGAGCCAGGGATGTGCCTTACAGGCGTTGCACGGGGGGGTCCGGAATTGGTCTTTTAAGAGGAACCGGGACCAACCCTATGTGCTGATGGTGATTACCGAGGTGGTTTTAGTGAGGTAAAATCCCACACACCACACTTCCCGACCTCCCCCCAGAGGTCGGGTGCTTTTTGAAGGTTTCCCCCCGAAAACCAAAAAAAAAGGCGAAATGAAATTGGCGTGAGAGGATAGGGGATTGTGGCTAAGTAATAACAGCCACACTGGTTGATCGATCAGGTTAAGCTACGCTTGCCGCGGTTGGTCTGTGGATGGGTGACCATCTGTTACATAACAATACCCCTCCGAGGATCTTTGACAGGTCGTTACAGGTCGTCAGAAGCCCGAAAGACTGACAACTAGTTTTACCAAGGGTATCGTATTACATTGTAACTGGGTTGTGGAGGTCAGATAAGCAGTCGCTCCATGTAAAGTACTGGTATTCAGCTGCACCCGGTTAGACTGTAAGCCGAACCCAACATAGTTGGGAAAATGCTAGATGATGACATTAAATTGGCGTTTTTTCCAACTGGCCACTTGATCTCAATTACTAGTGTTTGGTTAAGAATTCTAAATTCAAAAGGCTTGTGTAATTTAGTCATTCATTTGTTTTCGCGCCGATTTTTTTTGACATCGTTCTGTTCACAATATGGGAAATTTAAAATATCGCGTTGTTTATGATTACGACTTCCACCGTGGCACCTGTACTGGAGAAACAGCTCAAAGGATTAATGATGTTTATGGGAAAGCTACTGTAAAAGAAAACACGGTACGTTTTTGGTTCCAACATAGATAGCTATATTTCACAAGATACCAATCAACTGTGGTTTTTATATACCTAATAAGCAGAAGTTAATAGACCCAAGATCATGCTACTTCTTGGAAACCACATCTTGGCTAGCAACAAATCAATTGGACAATCAAGCTTGATTACGCCCATTGAAAACAAGAAATCACCCGAAGCGTAGACGATATTATTCCAACAAACAATCTATGTCTACAATATATTTATAGGTACAGGTACATCAAGCTACTAAAATCTATCAAATTTCTTTAATAGATTTTCAAGTTCATCGCTAAATCATAAGGTTGAAAGTTAATTGGGAAAATTTAACAGCGCCTGTACCTACATATCATAAATTAAAGTCTCTTTTCGTGCCTGTTTGTATAACCGCATTGTTTTTTAAGCCACGCTACAGATTTGCTGCTAGTTTCACCATCTTTCAGAGAATTTATTTCGGAAGGTAAATGTGTTTAATACATTAATTAGAATAAAGAAGTCTCGATGTTTTGTCAAGTCGTGAAAACTCTGCGACGTGACGCAGAGGCGTGTCGCTAATACCTTATCAAATTTCATCCGGTAATACGCAAAACAGGCTCTAATAAGACCACCTGATGGCCAATTCCCTTAAGTAAGGGGCTGTTCATTTATTACGTAAGACAATTTTGACCACTTTCTAACCCCCCTCCTCCTACGTTAGAAAAAATAAGACTGGGATGAACTCCCTCCCCCCTTTCAATCTTACGTAAGATCAGTATCAACCAAAATTGCAAAGAAAAAGTATCAAAAAAATAATAATTTGTGATGTTACGTAATCTACCTAATCTATCTACGTGGGGGTGGGACCGCCACGTAAGAAAAAATAAGACTGCTTCGGACCCCCTCCCCCTTCAAATCTTCTTAAGTATTAAATTAACAGCCCCTTAACAAAACGTTCAAAATCTAGTCGCAATCTCATTTAACCCTTAGTATGTCGGAACGTAGATCTACGCGAGACACAATGGCTTTTTAATTGTGTCTGTAATTCCGACATACGAGGGGTTAAGCGACAATAACTGTCAGAAACTTGTCAAAAATGTAGATAAGTTAGAATTGCTTTTGACGTATTGAAACGAATTACTATGCGAACCTTCTTACAATACGAGAATTGCCTCACAGAAATTCTATTTCTCAATCAACCAATCTTTCACAAACCATGATTACGTTAACTGATTGATTCAAACGTAAACGATATTCTATTGTTTCGAACGGTATTTATAAATAAAATTCCCGTTCATATGTCTGTCCGGTGGCTTTCGTCAACGTCGTGTTGTTTGTGTGAATAGTCTTAAAATATATTCAGCAAGTACTTGTGGCCTTAACATCGATGTTAAAAATAGAAAACTAGTTTTTATTTTTTTTTGTAATGGAATAGTTGAAGAGGGGCCCGTGGCTAAATAATAACAGCCGTACAAGTCGATCGATCAGGTTAAGCTACTCTTTGCGCGGTTGGCCTGTGGATCGGTGACCTTCTTTACATACCAAGACTCCTCCGTGCCTCGGAAAGCACGTTAAGCCGTTGGTCCCGGCTGTGATTCGTGGATCTTTGACATTCGTTACGGGTAGTCAGAAGCCCGAAAGCCCGACAACCAGTCTTACCTTAGGGGTATCGTATTACCCATTATCTGGATTGTCGAGGTCAGATAGACAGTCGCTCCATATAAAATACTGGTATACAGCTTAATAAGCTAATCGGTTGAACGAGTTATTCCGTTTTGATCCCCAACGGACTGTAAAAATAAAAGATATCTTTAAAATTAAAATAATTATTATTCCTAGAAATTTACATTATGACAAATTATAATTGGTACATGATTTTATGACTGTAAGTAGGTTTGTACAAACACTTTTAAACTTCAGTCATATTTTAAAAATTAGATGAGGTTTCCTATCTGACTACTCTGAGAAGAAAGACCTAAGCAGACTTAGAGGTCATGTCTTATATAACTTTATTTTTAGTATATGCGAAACCCGAAACACGTGTCTAGTATTTTTATGTAAAGAATCTATGTACAAAATTTCAAAACTGTATCATGAAAAATCACAAAGTTATAAGCTTGGTAATTTACCTGTTTGTCCGTACAAAAACATGTTCACCCGCGCCACTCCCGCCGCGCCGTCTTACGCTCATTGCGTACCTAGGTACCTAACCGTTCGGCGCGGAGATTTGATAACCTACCTAGTGTCGCTCGGTGTCTAACTTTTAACCTTTTTAATTATTTTTGGGACAAAATATAACATGGAGCAAAAATTATTGGAATCAATTTAGTTAGGTACTTATTCTAAACAAACTATATTCAGGTTTCGCATTAAAAATACACACACACACTTACTTAACAAAGATTAGCATTTAAAAGCTTAATATTTCCCAAACGGATCCCTAAATCAGAATAGTTTTCACACAACCGCAATATTTTTGAACGATTTATCAAACGACACCCCACACCATGAGATCCACGAAAAAAGAAAACATCTTCATTTTACGTGTAGAGGTACCTACGGTCAGCATCAAAAGTCGATTAACACTTCAGTTTTTTAAATCTCAGATATTGAGCAAAATATTTGTTCAAAGTTGCAGTAGAAGTTCAATGCAATTTTAAACAAATATTTTACTCAAAAACAGAGATTAAAAAAACTGAAGTGTTAAAATCGACTTTTGTTGCTGGCTGTACCCCATAATTGTATTTTTTACAAGATTTTGTTTTATCACTTTGTCGGTTTGATTTATAATTATGTTGTACATACATGACAAATTACAGCTTTCTAGTACTAAGAGTCTCTGAGCTAAATCGCGGACAAACAGTCAAAAACCGACAGTCGGACGGACATGGCGAAATTATAAGGATTCCTCGTTGATTACGGAACCCTAATAAAGACTATCCCAACCAAATTATCGATTAATGAATTTTGTTCTTACTTTGATGTTTTTCTAGAAAGAAAAATATAAATGAGCTGAATAATTTACTTGACATTGATACGAGTCAATCATAGGTTATAATATGAAAGTTTCTATGGAGTCAATCAACTTACTTACTGAAAAAAATATTATAGTAGTTTGATAAGACACGTGGAGTATTTTTTTTGAGATAATTATATTTTCAGTTCAGTAACATGATAAATGATTTTATTTTTGTAAGTAATTTTGTACAAACACTTTTACACGTCAATCATGTTTTTTTTAAAACTAGATGAGGTCGGCGTTTCCTATCTGACTACTCTGAGAAGAAAGGCCGAAACAAACTCCAGAGGTCACATTCTCTTTTAAAGTTCAGACATAATCTTGGTCAGGTTATATGAATACCATGTAGTTCGATGCCTTTTTTTTTTTTTTGAGGATGGGAAATCATCAAATGACTCCTCCCGCTCTGGGTGGAGCGGAAGGGAGTGTCAGACTCTTACTGACTAAAACCCACCCGTGTTCCTTCCTTAGCCCTTTATGTTCCGGGCCAGCGGTAATCCTTTCGGACAATCCCGCTGACCCGGCAGGCTTCGGCCCTAAGGGGCCCCTCCTCGATGCTGACATCTCTTTGAGGCGCGCGTGGAACACGTACGCGCCGTCCGGCACGGGTCTGGTCCTGATCGGGCGGTGAGCTACCCATTACTCTCCGCCCGCAGGCCCGCGCCTACGGTGGCCGGGAGTCGTCACGCGGCTCCCGACGCCCGGAGCGTCTCCCGCGGCGGCTGGGACGGGAGGCTCTTTCCCTGAGCCGTTCCGCCACCTCCTTCGCTAGCATGACTGCTTCGCAGAAGGAGGTGACTGCCTCCCACTCCCTCTCGCCCCGGACCATGGCTTGCACCAGGGCCGGACGCGAGAGGTCGCCGTCGCTGCCAATCGCCTCTACGAGGACACGGCGGTGCTCCGCCCAAGCGGGGCAGACCTCCACCGTGTGCTCCACCGTGTCCTCGATGCCTGAGATGGTCTTTTGAGGAAAGAACCACACAGATTGAGAGGACCTGTCAAGTCAGTGCACGCATTTGTCAGAAATCACTCAAGACTTAATTAGCTCAATGATTCGACGAACAATACCAAAGAAAGGACATTTGGGTAGGCCACATAAATTAGTCAAACTGCCAGATCATGAAAAAAAAAAAGCAGCCCGGAGTTGGGATCTGTGCCCGGTTGTTGGCAATAGATTCGCCCCTATTACATGTAATAAGTCCTAAGGTGCTCTGTTTGACCCTTCGGGGATTACAAGCGTGTTGTTTTGTTATATTTTTACACATGTAATTGTGTGACAGAAACAGCGCTCTAGAAATCAGTTTTTTTTTCAACTAGGGTAGAAGTAGGGTAGGAGTAGGGTAGGAGTAGTGCAGGAGTAGGGTAGGTGTAGGGTAGGAGTAGGGTAGGAGTAGTGTAGGAGTAGGGTAGGAGTAGGGTAGGGGTAGGGTAGGGTAGGGGGTAGGCCACCACGCAAACGAAGTAGCACCGGGCAGCTAGAAATAATTTATATGGCAAAACAACGTTTGCCGGGTCAGCTAGTATTATTATAGATTTGCTAATAAGCTAGTTGTATAAGTACTAACAAATTAGATTTTATGATCTGAAATAAATAAATGATGATGATGATATCTACATCGTCCTCGGAACGTGGTGACAGAATTAAGTACAGCACATTTACTTTTTTCTCAAAGCACCATAATATTGTTACACAGCGTGTGGTTTTAATAATACCACCACCAATGAGCCACCCCAATTAACTTGTTGATGTCGCCATTCCTCCTAAAAGGCTCACAATAAGGCATCTTTGGTTTATTGCTCGCTTATTTGGTACTAATTAAATACAGACGCAGTAGAACTTCGGGCCAAATTACATTGTTTATGTTTACAGAACGAAGTTGGATTCGTAATCAGTGAAGTAGAATTTTCAATTATGTCTAAATATTTTTCCTTAGTTACTTGGGCAGTTCTGGTTTATTCTTGGGTTGTTTTCATGAAGTAAGGGAACAAAATACCAATACAATATTATTTTGAATTGGTTTGCTAAACTCCGCAGACGCGTTGGTATCGTTAACTAACCATAATAAAACAAAAAATAAATACTAAAAGCTTACCAGACATCTCAACTTTGACTCTGGTATGGTAACAGGCCGTGAAACCTCTGTGTTACTTATTAAACCTCTCTCTTATGAAGCGCATGCGGACAAGCTCGATCAGCCTTCTGAGCATGTTCGTGGATCGATGTAGCAGCACTGGATGCGACTACACATTACGGGTGGTCGCGTCCAGGGCCTGGCATAAACTGGCACTCCAGTGCGGTGCCACTTTGTGATTTTTATTACTTTCTGTGGCTTTGTTTTTATGTACTAACAATAGTTTTATAAGGTTTTTGTGTTACTAACAGTATATGGACTACGTCTGGAATAAATTTCTTATTATATTATTAAAAAAGTTGTAGTTCACCTAACATTTAACGTTTATGAGGTGCACAGTTGTGTAATCGGTAGATTCGGTAGATTCGGTATTGCATTGCATTATTATCAGTCTATAATGTTCCCACTGCTGACTGAGGCACAGTCATCTGTGAGAGGGAGTGTGAGTGCGGGCTTGTAGATGTCACATGTCTTCGAATTTTTGGTTCTAGGATATCGGCGGGTTTCCTCGCGATTTTTTCTTTCACCGTTTTGAGAGCAGCGGTGACGAAATAATTTGCACGAAGTTAAGCGCCTGTTGGGTTCGAACCTACGACCTACAACTCTTAAGTCGCGGCCGTTACCTCTGGGCCACCACTACTCTCAATTATTTTCGGTGTTGAGTATTTCACAATAAAATAAATAGAATACTCCAAATTATTTGGAGTATTTTATTTGTATCACTCAAAAAAAATATTGGTGTTTATGAATTACCAAATCAACGCCCCCTCATAAGTAAAGTAATTTGTGTCAAAAACAATGATGAGTTATGACGATGTGTGTGGGTAATTTGTGTGTGTGTTTTTGTGTTCATGATAATTAAATGGTCACTTTTATATATTCACACTGAAAAGAAAAGATTTGTTATGCCAAATTGTTTGGACTTCACTATTTAAGTCTTGTACGTTTTAAAAGCGAAATTAAACTATACGATTACATTAAGATATTGTTGGACTTTAAAAGAGACCTGTGAGTTTGTTTCGGCCTTTCTTCTCAGAATAGTCAAATAGAAAACGCCGACCTCATCTAGTTTAAAAAATATGATTGACGTGTAAAAGTGTTTGTACAAATCTACTTACAGAAAAATAAATCATTTATCTTAACGAAAAGCTATATTGGCAAACAGAAAAGGCAATTACGGAGAGTTAGCTTACTTTTAAAACAATTAAGTTCACAATATTTTGGTTTGACCGTTGACCCCCAATCTAAGCAGGACTTGTATCTTGGGGTCAGAGAATAATTGAGTAGAAAGAAATATCTTGGTTTGTAAACCAAGATATTTCTTTCAACACATTCGACACACACACTTCACTAAACTAGCCTTGTAAGGCTAGTTTAGTGAAGTGTGTGTGTCGAATGTGTGTCTGCGAAAATGTGAGAGAAGGGGTTGTTTGCTAGCACTTTGACTTGACGACAAATTTTTAGAGAAAAGATTCGGTGTCAGGGCGCCCTAGGAGGACATATAGTGACCTTTTTGTTCCTCAGAACGGTCAGGGATCAGGTAGTAACGTGACTTTATGTAAAGTATATTCAAACTTACGTTTTAAATTAAAATTATTTCAAGTTAAACAAATATCAACTTTATTTTTATGATAATTAAGTTGATTTCAGATTACATTAGCGCGCACAAAGCGCATTTTTTTGCAGTCGGCGCAACATGTCTTTTTCCTCCATACTTCTCTATTAGTCGTCATCTCGATAGTCACCCCCTTTTTAACCATATGATCATTCACACATTCCATCCATCGTTTCTTTGGTCTTCCCCTACTCTTATAGCCATCGACATCCATTCTCAAAACTCTCCTCACGACATTTTCCTCATTTCTCCGTAACATATGCGCATACCATGACAACCGATTTCTACACAGCTTTTCAGTTACCATGGCAACTTTCAAACTTCCTCTTATGTACTCATTTCTTAATCTATACATTCGTAGTGTTACACCACACATCCATCTTAGCATTCTCATCTCAGTTGTATGCAATTGCCTTTCATTCATTCCTTTTATGGCCCAACATTCTGATCCATACAAGACAGCAGGTCCAATCATCTCATTTTTAAAAGTTCTAGAAAATAAAAGAAAAGTTGACAAAGCTTTAAATAATCCCTAGCTACATAAAATTGCAAAACGTATTAAAATCACCTGAGTTTTATAAGATGCAATTTGTCACTTTTTCGTAGCAGGCGCTATTTTTCATAAAGTAGAAATCTTGACGCCTCGCACTTTATCAAAATCATAAAAGAGTATGAAATATTGCTCTAGACATGAGCTTCATAATGTGTCAAGTTTTCAAGAGAATTTTTTGGAACCTTTCGTAAAAAAAAAGAAAAACTAATAGAAATTCGTTAAAGTTTTAAGTAGGTGTCACCTAAAGGGCAATGGAGAGAGCTATGCTTATAGTTTTACACGTGATCAAATTAGAAATGAAGAGATCAAAATAAGGAGAACCAAAATAAATGACCTAGCCTAGCCAATTTACAGTATTTTTAAGATTAATATTGTATTGTTGGTATGTGTTTTTATGGACCTTGATGTCTGAAATAAATTAATAAATAAAAAGTGGCAGTGAGCAGGGCTTGTTGCTCGCAGAACATTTGGCTGATGGGTCCGAAAGGTTCTGGAGTGGCGACTGCGAGGCAACGGGATGGAGGTGTTGGAGGATGCGAGAAGCACAGAACCGGAAGAAGTTGCGATGCTTGGGACGTCCTATGTCCAGCAGTGGACGTCTTTCGACAATGATGATGAGAGAGAGCCGATTTACACTGGATTTTGAACAAAAGTTAGTGTCTAGATTGTCGAAAAAAATCTACATTATAGGCTAAACGTTTATGCAAAATAAATTCATTAGACGTATCTCAGTTAATGTTTAATCAAACAACTTTACTTCTTGCTGAAAAATGGCTCAAAATGAAGGTTTTTCATGAATATTAGAATAGAATACAATAGTTAATGATATTTATTTCTGTAAATTGATTCAAAAACACGTTAACACGTCAAAATTAAATTATGTTTTTAAAACTAGATGAGTTCAGTGTTTCCTACTGACTAAGTTTAAGTAACCTAACTCATATTATTATGAACACCATACACATTACAGATATAAATGTAGAAATTTTACATAGGGTGGTCTTATCGCTGAAAACGATATTTCTTTTATAACATTGTTTCGTTACAAAATCAATAAATCTGCCTCGCCTTTTCCCAACTATGTTGGGGTCGGCTTCCAGTTTAACCGAATGCAGCTGAATGCCAGTATTTTTCATGGAGCGACTGCCTATCTGACCTGCACAACCCAGTGATTGGGTAATACGATACCCCTTAGTAAGACTGGTTGTTAGAGTTTCGGGCTTTTGACGACCCGTAACGACTGTCAAAGATCAGATCTATGAATTGGTCATTCATAGATCGGATCTCCGACTACTCCGTGCCTTGGCACGGAGTAGTCTCGGTATGTGAAGATGGTCGAAAAGCGTAGCTTAACCTGGTGGATCGGCTTGTGCAGCTGTTATTACTTAGCTACGCTTCCAAAAACAACGTAACATATTCATATAAATCTTTCTTCATGCGGTAAATTCAGTGTGCTTTCTAAAACCTTGCATTTGGCGTTCTGCCAACATCCAGTTACAAAAGTGTTTGCTCGGGAGCCGTATGCAATGGTAAGGAGTACTGACCTGCTTATTTTGTTTAGTATTTTGTTGTATTTCTATTAGACGATTGACTGGGAATGTTTTCTATATATTTTCAGTTCGACTTTGCAGTCTTCGAGAGTAAATTGTTTGATATGTCGAAATAAATGAAAGATTTGCACTAAAGTTTCGCTTTAGTTTCTGATGGTATAGGTAATGGAGTCAGCAACTTATTGTAACTAAGTTATAACATTGAGTTTCGTACATCGTTTGTTCAGTTTGTTGCGCCACTTCTTTGTAGAGCACTGGGAAGTGGTGAAGGGCGGGCGTTTTGGGAGTCTGCCTTATGTTATTTTAACGCTAAATAAATGCTGATACCCAGCCTTAGGTACTTGAATAAATGTCAAGATTTTCCTTTTCGTTATTAAATAACTTGCTTATTTATTACAGTGTTTACATAATTTCAAAAGCTAACAGTCTTAAAATAATAATAATATGTACAGACGCCAGCTCATCAAGCTACTACAATCTGTCAAATTTCTTCAATAGATTTTCATCTTTATCACTACGACATAAGGTTCAAGGTTAATTGAGAAAATTTGACAGTGTCGGGTAGCTTGATGTGCTGGCGTCTGACAAGTATTAGATTAGTATTAGTTAGATTTTGGGTTCCAAAGTGAAAAATAGAAGTTCCTACTTAAGTACCTTTATTATTGTAAGGTAGAAAGTTTCGAAAAATATGTCAAGAGTTTATCATTCTGTGATCACAAGACTGGTGGTTTTTACGTCAATTTCATTATATTGCACCGTGCAGTAGAATCTTCATAATTATAACATAATGGACTCTAATATATGCAGTAATTTTAATTAACTAGTAATTATTCATGCTTGAAAATATGGGCCATCGTCAAACCGATAGCCCCCAAAGGAATTAACGGATATAATGTACTGTATTAATAGAGTCTGTAGACAGAATAAGGCCCCGAAGTGACATACAATATCCCTTTACGTATAATAATCACGCAAAGTTCTAGCTTCCCAGATATATAGTTATGTCCCCATAACTATAAACTTTTCTTATTAAACCCGAAACTCTGAAGATTATTAGTTTGAGAATTAAGTTAATTATTATTCAGTATTTATTTGAATTTGGCCATTCAAGTTATTTTAAGTTTCTTAGAGGACTGTCTTTTGGCTATGCTTTTTCTTCTTTATCCTTTTTGTTCACTAGAAGTTTCGTTGAAACCATGACAGCCAGTATTTTTGTGCCAACCCTCGCACCCAGACGTACTGTTTATCCGGTCTGTTGCTAAGTGGACGTACCTATATAAATCGAAATGTTTCTTTGTATTTATTCAAACTGTTCGTGTGCTTATAACTCTAGCAAGCAAAATCACAATTCTGACCACCTACGTGGTTTTAACTTTAAATAAATAATATTAATATGCTTTCTTTCTGTTGTAATAATAATTATAACCTCGGGTGAAAGTTGAAATAACACTCATAGACTACGTAATTAGTCCACTCAGCGAATGCCCCAAAAGGAGGTGCAGAGTGCGTGAGCTGGGCCCTAAGCAATTTCTTCAGAAAGTTGTTCAGGGTGCTTAGGAAGTAAACATACACGCTGAGACTTTTAAGTGTCAGCGTCTAGGAGGTGAGCCGGAGTGTGGGGGGGGGGGGGATAAAAGTTCCCACTTTTGAGGTTTTCGCTAATATCTTTAAAACGGTGCGTCGTAGAGAAAAAATATCTTCTACGAAATGAAAGCTAATACAATGTTCTACAACTTTTATTTTTAACACTTTTTCGAATTCACACTACACGTTTCGGAAAAGTGAAAATTTTCGAAAAAACGGCTTTTATGCACTTTTTAGGCACTTGCTGATGCCCGCTACGTCGGCGTTATTTCGGGATGAAAAGTAGCCTATAAGTTAATTCAGCTCCTAATCTATCTATCTACCAAATTTCATCCAAAACTCTTGACTAAGCGTAGAGTTATCGAAACTTTTATCTCTCTCTTTTTATCTGTTTTTTTTTTTGTTTTTTTGTGAATAAGTACTGAGTACCTTTCTAAACCTGGGCCAAATAAACTAATTTTCTTTCTTTCTTCATGTATGACATCAGCATAGACAGACTGTACGCGTACAGTTAAGTTAAACTATATCCTACCATCTACCATCGCCCAGCATATCTAAGCAGAGAGACCTAAAAGACATAGGTACTTTGTGTCGGATATTTCCGTATATTTCCGTATCTTTCCGCCCGACTCTTTCGGGGTAAACGGAGCGCGCTTGCAAATGACTGCCATCTGCGAGTCTGTGACACACTTCAAACTGCGGTCGCTTTTGTAAGGGCGAATGCACACGTGCGTTTTATTATTGTTTGGATTTCAATAGATTTAATTTGCTTACAGAAATTGCATTGAAATGTTTGTGTTACTGGCTCGTGGAAACTTATTATAACACACACGTAAAATCACGCCTGTATTCCTCGAAGGGTTAGTCAGAGAGTATCAATAGTACACCTACATTTCGCCAGGGAGCAAGCCTATTGCCATCAACCGGTCTCAACCCAACAACACATTGCCCGACCCGAAAATCGAACCCAGAACCTCAGCAGTAGCGCAACCACTAAACTGACTAGGTAGTTACTAAAAAACTTTTTACAAAAAAAAACAACCGACTTCCAAAAAAAACACTACAAATTGAAAAATAACTTTAATTTCGGAAGTCGGTGTCTTTGGTTCCGCATTTTCGTTTATTGACACCGACTTCCGAAATTAAAGTTATTTTTCAATTTGTAGTGTTTTTTTTGGAAGTCGGTTGTTTTTTTGTAAAAAGTTTTTATTTTTCACTTTTTAGTGGGCCATCTGTGGTCTTCTTCATCAGCTCCACTTTACCAAATGATAATTTCCGAGAGCAAATGCTGAAATTATTTAAAAAAATACCCAAATCGTTATAGCTTTGCCTATAAAATTTGAGGGTTTCCCTCGATTTCCATGGGATCCTCTCATCAGATTCCAATTTGATGATAATGGGACCACCTCGAGAGTATACCCTTTCAAACAAAAAAAGAATTTTGAAAATCGGTCCACAATTGGCGGAGTAATCGCGTAACAAACACAAAAAAAAAAAAAAAAAACATACCGTCGAATTGAGAACCTCCTCCTTTTTGAAGTCGGTTAAAAACAATCCTATATTTGTTTGTATTTTAGGGTCCCGTACCAAAATGGTAAAACGGAACCTTATGGTGAGACTCAGTCTGTCTGTCTGTCTGTCACAGCTGGATATCTCAAGAACTACTAATGCTGTCAACTTGAAATTTGAAATAGTTTTAGATGACGTTTGCCTAACTATTTTGCAATTAAGAAAGAATTTTTTTTTTCCATAAATGACTGAAAGGGTTCTGAAAAATTCAAAGTAGGGCCTACTAGGGCATGTGGGTATCATATGAATGTGGGTAATAGAAAGAGCGCAGTTTACACATTCTCAAACATTTTTCTTTTTTTTTTAGGCCGCATAGTTTTCCATTTTTGATAAAAAATGTAAAAAAAAATCGTTCCCCCCTTAACTCCGAAGTAGGCAAAGAAAAAAATCTCAAAAATTTTATGTGATAGAAGTTTATGTAAAGATTACAGGGAAGTAAAACGATGTCTCTCAATAGCACAATTTTTCAGAAATCATCAACAAAAGTTACACTAGTTCCACTATCGTTAAGAGACGGCGCTGACCTAAAACTGCAATATTTTACACCGCAGTGTGCAGTGTTAAATTCTCTAACGAATATAGGCCACGCCGATGACAATTTAAAAACATATGATCGTACGGAAACCTCGGTGCGCGAGTCCGACTCGCTCTTGCCCGGTGTTTTATACCTACTAACTGTTTTTTAAATCCGACGTTGCGTATGAACTGTTACGTAACACTTGTCTTTATAAATTACGGCTTTTGTTTAAGCTTCCAGAGATGATGGCAAAATAATAGTAGATTAGTAGCCAAGGGCTGTAAGGCATGCAATTGATGCTTACACCCGAGCTAACTACTCTGCTTTACAACTCGATTGTGAGGTAAGTAGGTCCTTATTACCCCCAAATGGGGCTTGTAGGTGACCAATTAGCGCTCTAGGGTAATAATGTAGCTAGAAAAGCCCTAGGGCGGTAAGTAATTAAAAAAAAACTTCACTCTTTCAGAACTGTTTGAAAGAGTGAAGATTTTTTTTTAATTACTAGTAATAAGGACCTACTTACCGAATATGAGAGATGTAAAATACTATACTCCTTACTAATAAACGTTGTATAGCGTCTGTATACACAACGCTTTGTCATCTTTCGAAAGTCAAATTACTGACGACTGAAAGAGAGAAATCGGTGTGTAACTATTCATCTGATATAATACGTTTATTAGTGAGGGGGCTAATCTTTTACACGAGCAAAAGGCATTAAGTGATTACCCTTTATACAATCAGCGTCATTGAACCTTATATAATACGTGAAGAAATAGCGGCGTATAGAGGCCTTATAGGACCCTTATAGGATGTGTGTGTTAGGATGTTTATGTAGTATTATTTGTAATCAGACCCTATTCATCAGGAACCAAGAGCAGGGGGCCTAAAAAGGCCACTTTGGCAGAATCTTAGGATAACATTATGAATCATTATATGGCGAAGACGGTCCGTGTTTTTTCTTTTTTTCGCTGCACTTCGTAGGTATAATCAAAGATTTGGATTGGATTGATTGGTATTTTAGCATAGACAAAAAAAATAACTGAAAAATCCTTCACCAATGTATGGATTTGATACGATTAACTTAACAGTTAACTGTCCAATATGATTCATAATGTTATCCTTTTATGATTCTGCCAAAGTGGCCTTTTTAGGCCACCTAGTTTTCTGATAAGACAAATAATAATGACTTTTGTGACGTTGTTTTTGTGATTTCCTTGTCAATATTAATTGATAAATGATAAATGATTTATTTTCTGTAAGTAGGTTTTTACAAACACTTTTACACGTCATCATATTTTTTGAAATAGATGTGGTCGGCGTTTCCTATCTGACTACTCTGAGAAGAAAGGCCGAAACAAACTCAGAGGTCACAGTCTCTTTTAAAGTCCAGAAAAAATCTTGGTCAGATCGTGTGAAGACCATGTAGATTGATGTCTAAAATGGTCTTTTGAGGAAAGAACCACACAGATTGAGCGGACCTGTCCAATCAGTGCACGCATTTGTCAAAAATCGTGCATTATGTTAGTAAGCACCCCGACATACCATACTTTCCAGTATTTATAAACTGACTTCTCATTGCACGAAAAGTCTTTACAGTGTGATGTCAGATAAAATTGGAAATATATAGCTTAATATGTCGAGGTTCATATTGACAGCAAATGTGAAAATAATGTGTGAATCGCTTAGGGTATGTGTGGGAATAAAAACAGTCTGTATTCGAATGAAAAGTAGGTGCCCATTTACCTTTAGAGGTTAAATTATAATGTACGTACACACATTACGGTGTTATGAACTTATACTTTGCGTTATCAAAAAAATACTTTTCTTCGTTGAAAAACAACTCTGTTCTCAGAACAGAATTCATTTATCAGGCAAATGTTATTTACCTAGTGCGTAATGCTTGATTAAATTTACTTTATCTTCGTGGAAAATCAAAGAAGATCGGTCCGCACAAAATGAAATCTATTCAATTCAATTACGCTTTTTCTGCTACAAGGCTACGATTTATTCAGTAGCCCATTACGAAACTTGAAACGTAAGTAAAATAGGTATCGTAAAGTTAATTTTCAAAGATACATTATAATGTTGTACTCTCAACCTTTAGGGAATACATGCATGATATTATGATTGATATAAACATCACAATACGCTTTCAGCTTTGATAATCTTAATGCTTGAATATAAAGATTTCAATTTAACAAAGCTCAATGCGTGTGGGTGAGACATCACTTCAAACGAAGATAAAATGACATTCACAGAAAAAAACAAATTATAGAGACAGATTTAATAATTAAAATTGGTAAAATGTTTACATAAAGTCTCAGAAATAATTTACAAAGGTATTATAATGTTAAATTTTATACCTTTGTAAATTATATCATTCATTACACCATCATCATCATCATTATCATTCATTATCTCTATGCATTACACCATCATACCATACTGCGATCGCCAACCCGCCTGCCAAGCGTGGCGATTATGGCAAACCCCCCCCAAAATTGGGGGAGGCCTGTGTCCAGCAGTGGACGTCTTTCGGCTGAAATGATGATGATGATGAAATCATATAGTTAAATATGATTCAGGTAACTGGTTGATATTTTGCATCAAAATGTTGATCTTCTTCTTCTTCTTCTTGGCGATCACCTGCCTTTGAGAATTCTGCCGCCGCACGATAAAAGTCAAAACTTACTCTACTTTGATTTTAGTCACCTGCGGCCTAGCCAAATTGCCATTTAGATAGTCAGTTTTCGCTGTGCGGTGAAAATCGTGCAGCCATCGTCACCTGTGTAAAGCCCGCATTATCATCGGTCATTCATACTAACCACACACATCCCACACACATTCACACACAATTCCAGTCTTTAACGCACACTTTGCTTAACTTTTAAATGTAACCCATTACAGTTTTAAGTTATTTTATTTGTATAAATATGGTAAAAACATTTTTACAAAAAAAAAAACAACCGACTTCCAAAAAAAAACACTACTAATTGAAAAATAACTTTAATTTCGGAAGTCGGTGTCTTTGGTTCCGCGTTTTCGTTTATTGACACCGACTTCCGAAATTAAAGTTATTTTTCAATTTGTAGTGTTTTTTTTGGAAGTCGGTTGTTTTTTTTTTTGTAAAAATGTTTTTATTTTTCACTTTTTAGTGGGTTAGTTTGTAATTTATCTAAGTTACAATAGCCTAATGCCAACTGTTCATCACCTTTTACAAAATATTGCTTTTCCCGATGCTGGGACGTTAATTGTTAAGGAGTTCTCCCGGTAAGAACGAGGAGATCCTCAACAATCACTCGCAATACGCATTGTGTCGAGCATAAATTGCTCAGCAACCATATTAAAGTAATCGAATCGCAACCCGTGAAATATTTGTCAGTGAGTAGTTCCGATGGCCATCTGTGATCTTCATCATCAGCTCCACTTTACCAAGTGATGATTTCCGAGAGCAAATGCTCAAGTTACTTTAAAAAATATCCAAATCGCTGTAGCTTTGCCTATAAAATTTGAGGGTTTCCCTCGATTTCCATGGAATCCTCTCATCAGATTCCAACTTGATGATAATGGGACCACCTCGAGAGTATACCCTATCAAATAAAAAAAGAACTTTTGGAATCGGTCCAGCCGTCTTCGAGTAATCGGTGAACATACACAAGGTAGCTACTGTAAACTGTTGAGGAGTTTCCTTAACTGTCCTTCGTCTTCATCATCAGACCCCTAATGACAGTCGCAACCCATCTAGGTGTAAAGTTCACATCAATACAAATTAATCAAGCCCAAATACAAGGTAACTGTTGTAAATCGTTGAGGAGTCCCCTCGACTGTCTTTCGGCTCCATCATCAGATCGACTCCAGGCCTTCATCAAATTGTAGTGATTTAAAATACTTAATGAAAAAATTAACAATCGCACTAGTCGCTCCTACAATTTTCGAAAGTTCCCCTCGATTTCACTGGGATGCCATCATCAGATCCTGGTTTCCTTATCATGGGACCACCCTTGGCATATCTCCTTTCCAACAAAAAAAGAATAATCAAAATCGGTTCATAAACGACGAAGTTATCCGCGAACAAACATAAAAAAAAAAAAAAATATATACGGTCGAATTGAGAAACCTCCTCCTTTTTTGAAGTCGGTTAAAAATAAAAATAAACAAGCATATAAGTACTACTAATGAATGGAAGAGCGGAGTATCCTAATACAGGCTTTATACGCTTAAAAGGAGGCTCCAATCACCACTGATGTAATATGAAAACTTGTTGATTCCAACAAACCTTTTTTATTATATTTTTTTTATTTATAATACCATTGTGACAGTGTCTTTAAAAAAATCGATGACTCATATACATCATATATACGCCCGGGTAATGAATATCGCGTGTATAATGACGTTGCTAACGTAGACTAAGCGAAAAAAAACAAAAGCTAAGCGAGGAATGACAAATTATTTTTAAATATTTTGCACCCGCACTTGGCGTGGTGGGTTATAGCCAACTCCCTCTTATAGAGAGAAGACCTTTGTCCCAGCAGTGGGAATATTATTAGCTGAGTAAGCTATATTATTTTATTTTAGTATTATATGTACAGACGCCAGCAAATCAAGCTACCCGAAACTGTCAAATTTTCCCAATCAAAATTGAACCTTATGCTGTAGCGATAAAGTTGAAAATCTATTAAAGAAATTTGACAGATTGTAGTAGCTTGATGTGCTGGCGTCTGTACGTCGCAATATCTGCCAGTAGAAAGGTGCTACCAACATGAAAAAGTTTACAAAAGTTCTACTTTAGGAGTATTAAAGTTCGTGACATTAGTCCTCCTTAGTGGATTCGGCAAAGTTTTAAAAACGCATCCAGCATCGGTGTATTACAATATTCTGAGTTCCTTTTTTGATGATTGATAGAACAATAATGGAATGGAACTTGGTTTAAGAGACTTTTAAAGAACTAATTATTTTCAATCTCGTTAAGCTATCTAATTGACTGTTTTGAATTTCTGCCACATAATAAACCGAGTATCCTCCTCCAACACAATTTATTTGGGTTATTAGCCATCATCTCTGATGTCATCCCCTTTGTAGCTATACATAGGTATAAAGATGATAGCCTCTTTCACAAAATACATCCATCATTGCTTTGGTTTTCCTCCTCATTAAAGGCATTCATGCTTAAGGCGAGGTTGCAGTACTTTTTAACTTTTTGAATATCTGTAAATCTTGCAAAATATTATTTTTTTTTGCACAAAATTAATAATTCAGGAAAGTTGAACATATTGTCAAACGCTGTGTGTGATGATGCTTGTTTGAGATGAAATAAAAATCATAAATATGACACTAAATCGCTGTTTAAAACGTGTACCATGAAGAGATTACATCGATAAACCATGTAAAAATTATACCAAAATACAAGCCTTATTGTTTTTAGGGCTTAGTGGGAACACATTTTATAATTTCCTTTTTTTTTCTATGGAACAAATATACTCAAAATCAAGAGCTCACGGTCGGCCAGTGCCTGCGAGAGAGAGATGCCCCGATACCTATTATACGGAGAGTGAGGAAACGTTATCGTACCTACACACCACAGTACAAGACCGCCTTAATACAACCACATCGGGCTGGTAATTCATTATCGCGAGCTAAGATATCCAACAGAAATTTGGCTCAAACACACTAAAACCCCTATTTATACTGTCACTCCGCACTCTCTCGAATGAATCTCTGCCTGGCTGTCGGGCTGAGGATACATAGTGAGAAGTGCCGCTTAATCTTAATTACAGCGCTCGGATTCTTGCCTTATATTCCTTCCTTATATTCCCTCCTCTCTGAGAGAGATAATAGTTTCTCATCACAAAATGAATATTGATGAAATGTTTTATATCTGCGTCAGTGAGCGTAGTTCGCGTAGCTGAATTTTGGGTTAAAGATGTTTGTACTACTATGTGTCATCGATACGCTAAGAAAAAGAAGTTAAAAAATAAGTAGGTCTACCAGTCAGGTATCGAGACTGCCCAAGGGTCAGTATGTATCATTGACATTGGTTGAATATGTCTCCTCCAGCTTGGACCGCGGGCGTCAGGTAGACGTACTTTATTTCGACTTTCGGAAGGCGTTTGATAGGGTTAACAACGACACACTGCTGATGAAACTTAGCAAAATCGGTTTTGCACCATCTCTCCTCCGTTTTTTCGCAGACTACCTACGCGATCGTCAGCAGTTCGTTAGGCTCGGTATGTACGAATCAAGCACCTACCACACGCGTTCCGGAGTAAGTCAGGGTTCAATTTTGGGGCCTTTATTATTTTTAATCATGGTTAATGATCTTCCCCAAGTTCTCCGTCAAGCAAAATGCCTATTGTATGCTGATGACTTGAAATTGTACCTCAAAATAAACTCCGAGCGTGACTGTTTAGCACTGCAGCAAGACATAGACGCGATATACAAGTGGAGCTTAGACAATAAGATGGAATTTAATCCCTCCAAATGCTTTGCAATGACATTCGGTCGAATGCGGCACCCAGTTAATTATGAATATAATTTAAATAACAATACTATGATGAAAACATCAGCCATGAAAGATCTGGGAGTCACATTCGACCGAAAGCTCACTTTCCACGACCACATCGCCACGGTAGCTAAGGAATCCTACCAAAGATTGGGTTTCGTTTTGCGAAATTGCCGCGATTTTCGCTCCGCACATGCCATAAAAATTATATTTAATGCACTCGTACGGAGCAAATTAGAATCTAGCTCCTGTGTATGGAATCCACACGAAAGTACCTACGTACTTATACTGGAAAAGGTTCAAAAAGCGTTCCTTAGGTTTTTTTATAAGCTCACCGCCCGATCAGGACCAGGCCCGTGCCGGACGGCGCGTACGTGTTCCACGCGCGCCTCAAAGAGATGTCAGCATCGAGGAGGGGCCCCTTAGGGCCGAAGCCTGCCGGGTCAGCGGGATTGTCCGAAAGGGTTACCGCTGGCCCGGAACATAAAGGGCTAAGGAAGGAACACGGGTGGGTTTTAGTCAGTAAGAGTCTGACACTCCCTTCCGCTCCACCCAGAGCGGGAGGAGTCATTTGATGATTTCCTATCATCAAAAAAAAAAAAAAAAAAAAAGGTTTTTTTATAAGCGTAAACACGGCTATTACCCTTACCTCTATCCGACTAAATTTCTACTGGGATGCCTCGGATATAACTCGTTAGAGGTAAGGCGAGCAAAAGACCAGCTCACCATAGCCTGTAAGACGCTCCGTGGCACTATTGACGCGCCTGATCTACATGCAGTGCTGGCTCGCTTCTTTGTGCCAGACAACTACTGCCGCGGCAGAAAGCATAGGCTGTTTGCTGTGCCTCCATGTCGCACAGTTGCGCGTGCTAAGTCCCCAGTACCACGTACTCTTGCCGCACTTAATGATCTCTTGGACTCTAATCCAACGAACGATCTGTTTGCGGACGAATGGACGAAGATTTTTTCGGTATGTCAGAAGTACTATGAGAGGGATGTACGAAAGTGTTGTTAACTTTTAATTGATTTTATATTTAATGTTTTATGTGTCTTTAATTTTTGTAATTGGTTTTAAACCGTTTTAATTAAAGAATAAATAAATAAATAAATAAATTGAGGCTATTTATTTGTTTCAATCCTTAATCACCGCTAATGAGTCACAATTGATGTTCTATTGTAATGGACCGATATCGTACCACGCAGGGATTGAGTGGTTAATGCTGTTTCACCAATAATTATTAATAAAAAAAATCCAGAAACTTTTCTTGCAGAGACCGATACCGTGTGGGTGGTGATATATTGGTCAAATTCGCGTGGGCGTTATGGCCAACGCTCGATATACATAATTATATGTATGGACAAACATTTTCATTCCCATAAGGACTCCAACCAAGACGTTATCAAAGCACATGCCCGCCCCAAAGATTTAAATCGCACAGCAAAAGAGTGGAACTCTTTACCTGCGTCTGTGTTTCCGAACGCATACAACCCGAATCTCTTCAAAGTAAGAGTGAACAGGCTTCTTCTGGGTAAGTTCACTCCATCGTCGACTTTGTCTCTGTCACCTCTGACCTAGACTAGAGTCAAGAGCAAACCCATTTC
Organism: Mesoligia furuncula; assembly: GCA_916614155.1. Taxonomy (NCBI): domain Eukaryota; kingdom Metazoa; phylum Arthropoda; class Insecta; order Lepidoptera; family Noctuidae; genus Mesoligia; species Mesoligia furuncula. Next base: position 6,416,798 of record OU744808.1, read on the forward strand.
AAATAAATAAATAAATAATTGTAGATTTCACCCTACGGCGTCAAAAGATGGTCGCGTTTCTGTTTCGTTATGACGCGTCTGACATAGATAACGTCGCAGAGACTTGATTGTCATTGCAAACGCCATTTTTATTGTGTGAGTTCACTCTTTTTGGTGTGGACACTTCTTCGCGCCTCTTAGTACGGTGAGGGCAAATCTAACGATTTAAATCTTTAGCAAGCCCTGTCACTTGTAGATTTCAGGATCGTATCGAGTTCGCGTAGCTGGATTTTGGACGAAACATATTTGAACTTATTTCTATTCTATTTTTTAAGGTTCTGGCTCCATCGGTAATATTTGAACTTAAGCAAAGATCATAATAATTTTGACAGTTGTCGTGTTGTTGCCACTGACAAGTTAGTGCCAGCAACCAAACAGCAACCTTTTAAGAATGAGAATAAAGATTACTGTCATTTGAACAGTGATACAAAATCAGAGGTAAAATAACCGTGAAAGGACATTAAGAAGAAGAATCATTTTTTTTCTTATTGTCTCGTGTCGGCACGAACTTCATTCTGAGAAAAACTCATTCATCATTCTCCTGCCCTTATCCCAATTTATTTGGGGTCGGCGCAACATGTCTTTTTCTTCCATACTTCTCTATTAGTCGTCATCTCGGTAGTCACCCCCTTTCCAACCATATCATCATTCACACATTCCATCCATCGTTTCTTTGGTCATCCTACTCTTATAGCCATCGACATCCATACTCAAAACTCTTCTCACGACATTTTCCTCATTTCTCCGTAACACATGCCTCATACCATGACAGCCGATTTCCATACACTTTTCAGTTACCGGTGCCACTTTCAAACTTCCTCTTAAGTACTCATTTCTTATTCTATCCATTCGTGTATCACCACACATCCCTCTTAGCATTCTCATCTCAGCTGCATGCAATTGCCTTTCATTAATCCCTTTTGTGGGCCAATCTGAGAAAAACTCATGCCATGGTAAAAATATTTGCCAGTCAGCAAGGTGATAGTCGTTCAAGTATTACGTAAGCAGATTTTTTACAAATACTAACCCCCTTTTCCTCTCGTCAGCAAAAGTAAGCAAAGGTCTTACCCCTCCCCCTCCCATGCTTACATAAACATTGGTAGGTACATGATTTTTTCAATGTGTTCTGGTTTCTTTATTGATTCATGAGCAGCAGTTATATGCGTTTCGTTTTAAAGCATAGACGAGTAGAGTTGCCATAATTATGTGTTCAAACCAAAATCGACAAAATTTGTAGAAAATCCAAAAAAATAAATACACTGCTGACGTAATCACTACCCAGACCTCCCCCATCCCCCATATCATATCAAGTATCAATCCCCCATAAATCAAGTATTGCCACATGAGGAGGCTCGCACTAAACTAACTCTCAAAATGTTGCAATCAAAGTCAATTTATTTATTAGTAAACTATAGATGGGTTTAAAACAGGTGTAAATAAAATATGTATAAAGATCAGTATCTATGTTTTGCCGTTAACGTCGTACAGACGGCTCATGAAGCTACCCGAAACTGTCATATTTTTCCAATCAACTTTGAACCTTACCTATGCTTTAGCGATAAAGTTGAAAGTCTATTAAAGAAATTTGACAGATTGTAGTAGCTTGATTTGCTGGCGTCTGTACAATAATCAATAAAGTACATACTTACATAAACTCACGCCTTCTTTCCATGAGGTAGGCAAAAACTACAGAACACTAGTAACCTTAGTGTTTGGCCAGATTGGTGCGCGGGTGCGGGACGGGCGTGGGTGCGGGAGCGCGCGCGATCTGCCTGACTAATTTGACAGAACTAAACTAATATTTATCTTCTGTCCTTTTCTTAATGAAATAGAAAGAAAAAGATGCATGGACCTGAATTTAGTTTAGTTTGTGAACAACATAATCGGCGCCAATTCGTGGTTTTCAGACAGATTTAATCATCCAGACAGAATGACAAATTCTAAATTTGTTACAATTCTCAACGACCAACAATGAAACCATTTACGAAACTAGTAAAACAATCGTCAAGTCTCAATCCTACAAGTTTCCTAATTGCCCGTACATTTATCTCGGTAGAATCTAAACGTCGTAATAGAACTCCAGAACATTTACTGCTAAGCTAAATGACTTACCGAGCATATTGGAGGTGTAGTCGTCAGTAATAGTACTTTCGAGATAACGTCGGGAGATTGAATACCTACTATTTTGTTATCAGGTTAGCACGGGCGTATTTTTATTGCAGTGATTTTTTTATCTGCTTAGCGCCGAGAGCAGAAAATCGAAGTGTGTTTTTTTGATGCGCTAGGATTTTTCTTTTTTGGATGGGAAATCTTCAAATGACTCCTCCCGCTCTGGGTGGAGCGGAAGGGAGTGTCAGACTCTTACTGCCTAAAACCCACCCGTGTTCCTTCCTTAGCCCTTTATGTTCCGGGCCAGCGGTAACCCTTTCGGACAATCCCGCTGACCCGGCAGACTTCGGCCCTAAGGGGGAACCCCTCCTCGATGCTGACATCTCTTTGAGGCGCGCGTGGAACACGTTCGCGCCGTCCGGCACGGGCCTCGTCCTGATCGGACGGTGAGCTACCCAGTACTCTCCGCCCGCAGGCCCGCGCCTACGGTGGCCGGGAGTCGTCACGCGGCTCCCGATGCCGGGGGCGTCCCCCGCGGCGGCTAGGACAGGAGGCTCTCTCCCTGAGCCGTCCCGCCACCTCCTTCGCTAGCATGACTGCTTCGCAGAAGGTGACTGCCTCCCACTCCCTCTCTCCCCGGACCATGACTTGCACCAGGGCCGGACGCAAGAAGTCGCCGACACGGTGGTGCTCCGCCCAAGCGGGACGCGCTAGGATGAGCTCTGTTGCATTATCAATGCTTGGCTCAACACCAGTCAAAATGGAGTGCGCGAAAAAAAAATCGCCAGTCGCGCCAATTGCGAAAAAAACACCGGGGCTTAAGGGGAAAGCGCTAAGGTAGCCCGCGAAATTCAAATTTTCTTATGTTTTTTGCAATTTGCTGGTCAGTATTAAGTTGTAGGTAGGTTGATTAAAATATGTTTTGCGACCGTAAAAAATAAGTATTTACAGAATTATAATCATTAGGATCAGTAAAACAACTTGTTAAGTTAGTGTAATTGTAAAATGTCAAGATTTCATGAAATAGTCATTATGTGGGATTACTTGGTCTTAGAGAGTTGTGTTGATGACTTTAATGATTATAATTCTGTAAATACATATTTGTTACGGTCGCGAATCATATTTTAATCAACGTACAACTTAATACTGACCAGCAAGTTGCAAAAAACCTAAGAAAATTTGAATTTCGCGGGCTACCTTAGCGCTTTCGCCCTAATGGAATGCTGTTGTAATTTGCTAATAAGGTTTTTTATTTTGTCTTAAGATAAGTACCTATATATCAAGCAGTAATCGTGTAGCTTCAAGAGTGAATAAACTATTCTTGAATATTATTGGACGTTTCGATTGTGGGGCAGCAGATAGACCATTTTCTTACATTTCTCACTTCAATTTCTTGTTTTTAAAAAAAAAACTCAGGATGAATTTCACCACCGAACCTGAACGCGGTCTAGGTATGTTGATTGCGTTCAGCTTTATTGGTGAAATTCGCCCTCAGTCATTCATTATATAAGGACAGATTACATACACACACAACACAGACAGGACAGCTTTAAATTCTGTTTACCAAGCCTATAAAAATGTTTGCTGTCGCCTTTATACCCTTTTATTGAAACTGTTCAATACAGCCGTCTTGACAGGGGCTCATATTCCGGAATGGACGTTTAATTGATTGGGTGGATGGTTTTATGATGCTATTTGCATCGGCTTACAGTGAGAGGCTTGCATTATAGAACTATACTCAAACGTGTCTGTGTGGTGCCGGACTTAAAGAATACCACCACCCCACACTTCCCGTGGGTGTCGTAAAAGGCGACTAAGCGTCGTACCAGAGAATGGGCAGCAGCGTTCTCTATGCATTCCACCACCATACCATACTGCGATCGCCAACCCGCCTGCCAAGCGTGGCGATTATGGCAAACCCCCCCTTTGGGGGAGGCCTATGTCCAGCAGTGTACGTCTTTCGGCTGAAATGATGATGATGATGACTCAAACGTGAATAACATAAACACATAACGTTGCGCCTGTTGTCCAAAAGGAATAGGCAGTGGTGTACATACTCGTAATATATAGTCCGCGCGGTACTAGTTGGCCGCGCCTCAGGTATGTGAGCGGGGGGACAGAGGGGCGGGGGCGCTTGCTGTCATTAATCTCATGTGCGTTGCGAACACTAGGCAACCCGCTGCCTCACCCTAAAGCCTGGTTTTCACAGGCCCAGTAGCTGACCACCCAGTAGTCAGCAACTGTACATTCTGCTGTCAATACAGTACTGTCACTGTCCCGACGTGTTCTCACTACTGGGTCTGCATAGGAGACACCAGTACACAGCTAATGTGTTCACAGTACTGGCCAGGTGCTTCTGACCCATTGTGCGTTTTCACGAGGCCAGTAAAATGGCTGATCAGTGCGATCAATCTTTATGGAAGAACTTCCACAACATTTCTCTATCTCTGTATAAATTGAGAAATGTTATATTATGAGCATCACTCCAACGCACCACCGCCATTTTAAACGAAGAAAAAACGATTTCAAACTATAAAAATCCGACTGTCCAGGCGTTTACTGTCCTTCGGCACTGACCGACCACTGTCTAGTTGCGTTCCTATTGAGCCAGTGACGACCCAGTAGCTGTCCTTGTGGGAGTGGGGGATGGTCAGAGGACAGTAGAAACAAAATATTTTGAAGTTGCTGACCGACAGCAACTGACCGGTCAGTACTGGCTCAACTTTGTTTTCACGGACCCAATAGCTGTCAGACAGTAACTGTTCTTTACTGTCCGCCAGATACTGGGCCTGTGAAAACCAGGCTTAAGGCGCGGTCAACTAGTTCCGCGCGGACTATAAGTACACCCATACTTCGCCATAGAATAGAATAGAATACTCTTTATTATGTACACCATATTAATTACAGTCATAATTATAGAAACTGTACAAAGGGTGACACAATGGGCGGTTTTATCGCTAAAAGCGATCTTTTAAAGACAACCTTTGGATGGATTAAAAAGGGGAAGGACAGACAAATACTGTAGGTAGTCTGTGGTGTACCAATTACATAATACAATAAATACATACTTGAGGTACTCAAAGAGATGTCCGCATCGAGGAGGCGCCCCCTTAGGGCCGAAGCCTGCCGGGTTAGCGGGATTGTCCGAAAGGGTTACCGCTGGCCCGGAACATAAAGGGCTAAGGAAGGAACACGGGTGGGTTTTAGTTAGTAAGAGTCTGACACTCCCTTCTGCTCCGCCCAGAGCAGGAGGGGTCATTTGATGATTTCCCACCCAAAAAAAAAAAAGGTGACACAATGTGCGGTCTTATCGCTAAAAGCGATCTCGCCATGTAAAACAAGAAGACATGACATGTAGATTTTATACCTACTTCAATTTAGATCTAGTTCACCGGGATGCACTTTTCCACTTCATTTCAGAATATGGGTTAAAGGCCACCTTTAACACAAGTAAGGGTTTAAAAAGGAGGTCGTTTACTACCGTATCATAGCTAGCCAAACGTGCGGAAAACTGATCTCGCTAGCGCTAAGAAAACTGCTCGGGAATAGAAAATACTTTAGTCTGACTTTATCCCGCGATAAGGCTTAGCTGCCGTTCATTTTAACACGTTTTAGGGTACTTTACAATAGCATTTTGTTTAAATGTTCAATATTTTGATAGGCTATAGAGATATTTTGCATTGATTTTCAGAATAAATTCATAGAATGATTTTCTTCCATGGGTTAGGGCGACCTAACAAACATTCATTATTTACATTATTCATCATCTGCCTAGCCTTTTCACAACTATGTTGGGGACGGCTTCCAGTCTAACCGGATGCAGCTGAATACCAGTATTTTACATGGAGCGACTGCCTATCTGACCTCCACAACCCAGTCATTGCGTAATACGATACCCCTTGGTCCACAACCCAGTTATTGGGTAATACGATACCCCTTGGTAAGACTGGTTGTCAGACTTTCGGGCTTCTGACTACCCGTAACGACTGTCAAAGATCTACGATAGACAGCCGGGACCAACGGCTTAACCCTTAGTCTGCCGGAACGTAGATCTACGCGAGACACAATGGCTTTTTAATTGTGTCTGTAATTACGGCACACAAGCGGTTAACGTACTTTCCCAGGCACGGAGGGGTCACGGTATGTAAAGATGGTCACCCATTCACAGACCAACCGCTGCAAGCGTAACTTAACCTGATTGATCGACCTGTGTGGCTGTTATTATTTAGCCACGGGCCCCATTATTTACATTATTAAATAACATAAATAGCCTTTAGTGTTCCCACTGCTGGGGTACAGGCCAGGGCCGTAATCCACCACGCAGGCCCAATGCGGTTATTGGTAGTTGTTACATGTCTTCGAAGTTTTGGTTCTAGGACATGCCAATTTTCTCACGATGTTGTCCTTCTACATTATTCAAGCAGAGAATACCACAAAATTATGTGTTACTGGGTTTTCCATCAGGATTTTCCTTAATAGCAGCCCGGCATCTGGATTTGTGCCCGGTTGATGGCAATATGGCCGCCCCTATTACGTGGGACTTAAGAGCGTTTACGACGTACGGCATTTTATACAAAGGCCTTCTCGTCTTATTAAAAAAAAGACAACTGAAAATCTCCGTTTCTATGGAAAATTTAAAATCGGTCTAATTTGGCTATAACACTATTTTTCGAAAATGTTCTTAACTAAGTTTTTAGATCATTGTAGGTATCTTGCTTATGCGTATGAAGTTTCACTAAAATCGGTTCATTCATTTCGAAAAACAAGGGCTTGAAAGTTTGTATGAAATGCCGTAGGTGCGTCGTAAATGCTCTTAAACATAACTGGCGGATTGTGGGTGTAGTATAGGTACACGTCTGCCTAACCCTTTGGGGAATACAGGCGTGATGTTATTTTAACGCCATTAAAATGTGAAATACCTACATAAGTAATTCACCACCTCCACTATAATTAAATCCCAAACACCCAACTTATACAGGACGAAATTGAATAAGTGCGACAAATTAAAATATCTAATTCAGCGTTATTAACCGTGCGATTTGATATACCTAGATAACGGAAGAGCAACCACTTCGCGTGCCAAAAATCACACCAGTTTACGTACCAAAAACGTAAACCGCCACTTCTCATTCCTGTGTACTTTTGGCTGGGTGAGCGTGAGCGCTGGCGCTAGGCCCCGGGGGTGAGCGTGATTTGATTTTCCTATCACTAAATTTAGTGCTTGTGACGTCATAGTAGGTAGTCAAAAAATGGCACGCTTAGTTTTCATACAGGTCGTGATACTTGCGTTATCTAGGTCTATCTATATCTGTGGTGCGAACCTATGACATATGTCTTCCTGCTTAGGGCTGATTTTACAATGGACAGATAATTTTTATTAGTGGAATAAAATTGACGTCTGACAATATTTGTATGGACGAAATGTCAAAAATTCAAAATTATTCCTCCGATAAAATTATCTGACATTGGAAAAATCAGCCCTTATTATTACCCGACTGCGTCAGAAGGAGGGTTATGTTTTTCGAGTGTATGTATGTATGTATGTATATATGTATGTATGTATGTATGTATATTTCTTTGGCACGCTCTGTAGCCTAAACCGCTTGATCGATTTCAGCTTGAGAGGTGCCGTTAGATTCGTCTTAATTGTGAGAGTGACACTGGGTATATCAAAATTAAAAAAAAATTAAAATGGCCGATTTTTTGCGCAATATTATGTGTTCAAAAATTTTTTTTTTCTTAAAACCTATCGTGTGGGGTATCAAAATAAAGGGTTTTAAAAGGTGATTACAAAAATATATACAACTTATACGGTTAAAAGTAATTCGAAGTGAAAAATCGTAAAAAAACACGTACCAAGAACTAAATTGTCTGCGAAATCTTTCACATTTATCTTGTAAACTAAAAAGCTGGAAATAAAAAAAAGTTATTTAAAAAAATAAAAAACCCGACTGCGGTAAAAAACTGAAAAGCTAAAAACAAGCCCATTTTAAATTAAATAAAAGTTGGAAGCAGGCGGGACCCATATATCATTTTTATTATATTTTCAAATTCAAATGGGTCCCGCCTGCTTCCAACTTTTATTTAATTTAAAATGGGCTTGTTTTTAGCTTTTCAGTTTTTTACCGCAGTCGGGTTTTTTATTTTTTTAAATAACTTTTTTTTTCTAATATATTTTATTATTTGTACCCTTTTGTTTATGAATTAGAGAGTGGTGTACGTCCGAGGAGCTTGTAGGGTACGGGGGGCTGAAGCAGGTGGGCGCGGGGCAGGGGAGCGCGGGCGCGCGACGCGTGCCGATTGGCGAGTAGTCGTCAAAGAGAATGTTAATAGGCTTCTATGTGGTCAAGGCAGCACGCACGTACAACCTCCTCGTCCGTGACACTTTCAGAAATCTTTACTCTTGATTTCTTCATTACCTCCACTACAAGAGTGCTATAAAGTTTTAGAGCATGTTATTACAGGACCTAAACGCAAAAAATGCAAGTTTTAGAAACAATAAAAGTATATGATCGACTACATTGAACAAAGTCAAAAAAATATATGATATTCTTCAGGATATATGCTAAAATATAATACAACTAATTTGATACGATAGAAAAAAATCATGAAAATACCTCTAAAAACTTTCTTTTTACAATAAAAACCATAATAATATTATTATGGTTTTTATTGTAAAAAGAAAGTTTAAAGCATACAATCATTGTTTTTTTTGTCAGATTATTCTACAAGCAACATACTAAAATTCTAGTGTTTTAATTTTTTCGTCCAAACAATAGATTTCTTTTAATTAAATAATTGCTTCATATTTTGCAATAAATTACCAGCGTTGTCTCATCGCGCTTCTGTTTCTTTTCTATGCAGTCCGACAGTGACCGCGCTTTAGGTCATGTAAGCCCCTTATGGAAATGGATGCCCAACGTGCCCGTAGGCGAGCGATTTACAATGTAGTCGCGCGCTCTTTTTTCGTAGGAACGGTTACAATTCTGTAAATACCGCTACTTCAACACGTTGCTAACTTGCTTCATGGTTTGAACTCAGCGATAAATGGATTGCATATCGGGCGCGCGCTAAAATAGATACTTTAATTTTCCTAAAGGTAACATGTTTTGAAAATTTTGAAAAAAAAAATACTGAAACGACGATAATTCGTGTCTACACGAACGCAATAACTTAGTTTGCACTGTCTAAAGCGATAATTACACGATTTTTTCAAGAATTTATATTTGGGAAATGACAATTTATAATGATTATGTAACAGTTACTTAGGTACTGTACGTCCTATTTCGATTTGTCGTAAGTTTTAAATTTTATCCTGTATACTTACATATTATAAAAAATAACACAAGCAACATATTAATATAAAGGAGTTACCTACCGAAACTAAATTTTTATTCAATTCAATTCAATTTTATTCAGTAACAATTTACATTGCTTTCGAATATAATCCAGCATGAAACATCAACATTAACAACATTATTAGATGTAGGTGCTGTACAAATATATAAGAGTAGATACAATTCAATTAAAATAAAATAAAATAATTTACAAAAAAAAAAACATTTATTAATTTCACATTCCAATTATTTTTTTGTGAATATCGTTTCATAATTAAAATAATATTATATTCATATTATTCATGCCTTTCAAAGTAATTACTTATTTCTCAAACAACAGTAGCCAAGTGCGTGTTTTCATTCCATCAACCACTTGTTAACGTAAAAACACATAAAAGTAGGGTAGTTGTTAGTTTGTTTATTACCCATCAATTTGCGTAATAAGGAATGATAAATAACACTAAGCTTGAAGTGTCGTAAAGTATTCGAATTTATTAACCTGTGAAGGTGACCGTCTTTATTTTACGGCTATCTTGACGGAACGGCAGTAGGATGCGATTGTGGAGCTATGTCACAAACCATGCTCCACCTCCTGTCCTGCCCTCTGAGTCCCAAAACACGCAGTCAAAGTGACCTCTGCGCTGCCGCCGACAACGCCGTGGAAGTGGAAAAGTTTTGGGAAAACAAGATTTAAAATATATTCTTCGTTGTCCTTCTCATCGCTCTGGTTTTATAAAGTCTTCTTTCTTTGTCCAGGCGGTTTTCCTTTGGAATGCGCTCCCTCAGAATATCAAGACGTTAACCAATCAGTTCACATGTAAAGTGAAAGCTCGAGAACACATACACAAGAAGTTAGCAGATTCGTCTCAGAATTGTTGCAGGTTTTCTTGTTTATCTCTCATAACTAGAGACCGGATTATATGCAACATAAAAAGCTTGTCATATGCTTGCAAATATGCATGAAAAATGCTTGAAATATGCACGAAAATTGGCAGAATATGCTAAATTAAATGATACATTTTAGGAATCCCCAAAAAAAAGAGAAAAGTAAGTATTCATTTTTTTTATTTCAAAAGTAGCATACAATTAGTAAATTATTTTTTGATAGGCGATAATAGGTTCAGTAAAACTAACTAAACTGCAGATCAATGAGCACGCACGTCAAGTATGAACAAGTAACAATTTATATGCGTAATAGGTGGAACGACTTTGTAGTAGGCCAGCGCGACGTTCTTCTGTCTCTTTCATTTTCTTTTTTTTATTTTTTTTTTTTTTGTTTCTGTCAAAACAAAAGACGCGCGCGGCTACTGACTGCGTTCCGAAATGCAGTAAAAAGTCACAATTATTACTCAATAGCTAAGCCCTTATATTTTGTGACTGTTATTAAATTTGGTCGCATTTCGGAACGCAGGGTGAGTGAAAAATATTGTACCTAAATGTACCGATAATATGCATCATAACGAGATCTTAGGTAAAATATGCTATTACCGCTGAGAATGGCTAAAATATGCAAATGCATATGCGAATATGCAAATGCATATAATCCGGTCTCTACTCATAACATACACAAGAAGTTGGCAGATTCGTCTCAGAATTAAGTTATTGCAGGCTTTCTTGTTGATCTCTCATAACTTTTTATTTTTTTGTTTTATATTTTGTTGTATGTATGTTTAAATGTATTTATTCTTATATTCTAGTTATAAATATTTTCTTAGTTGTTTTCTGGTATTGCACCTACTGTGTATTGTCTCTGCATCACCCTAAGGTAGACTGGTAGAAAATTCCCAAGGCATTAAGTCTGCCTTTGTACAGTTTTTACATGCATAAAGTTTTAATAAATAAATAATAGAATAGAATAGTGTCTAAGACTCAAACTCAAACAAGATTGTTAGTAAAACTTACGACTATGTTAGTAAGCACAGACACTAAACAAAAAACACAAGAAATAACGGTTGGTCACCGTTGCGACATCCCATGAGAGACGGCACAACAGTGTCCCACGTAAAGACGGTCAAGGCGACCCGCAACCATGTTTAAGACACTGTTGGAGCCGCACTACCAGCAATCTACATGCGCATCTGTGAACATCCCTGACGCACTACAGAAACGGGGCAGCCCCACCAGTATCCTAAACGCATTTGTTATATTGATATTATTGTTGATAATACTAATACTTTTTATTTTTATTTATAAATAAATAAATAAAATACAGTCGTGCCAGCGACACGAAGAAGAAGTCTTTATTTTGTAATCAAAAAGCCTGCAGGGTAATCGAGTAACACACTATCAGTAGCAATGGGTTTCATTTTGACATTTCAACAACATTCAATGCGTTATTTGCGTTGTTGAGCAGACACATTTTTCGAACATATGGAGCAATGGATTAGCAATTTTGCTTCAAAATGATTCAAATTAAGAGTGATAGCGTGTTACGCAATTAGGGTGCTGGTCTTCATCAAATAAATATCTTGTATTGCTAAGGCTTCCTAGAAGGTCGGTGGTTGCCTCAGAGTCTGCAATTTTCATGACAGCTGATGGTTAAAAATACTGCGTCCATTGTTATAGTTGTGCGTAGAAACAGAACACAGAACCGCCAATGAACCTCAATGCAAAATGAATACTTTCTTTCTTGTAATTCTTCAGTCTTCTAATTATTACGCACAGTTTACCTATAAGTGACCCTTCCCACCTAAAAGTGACCCTATTACTGGCTCCCCTGGCTTCCGAATTGAGAATGCTTCAACGTCATCATCTATCTAGCCTTTTCCCAACCATGTTGAGGTCGGCTTCCAGTCTAACCCGTATTTTCCATGGAGCGACTGACTATCTGACCTCCACAACCTAGTTACAGGTTCTCAGCTTGATACTCTCAATTCTAAAACCGGGTGTGTAAAAGAATTAGGCAGTTATGAGAACTGCCGGTAGAAGATAAAATAATAGAGTTATTTTTTTTTTCATAAAAACCTAGCTGATCCGACAGACGTTGTTCTGTCCAAGTTTCAAAAATTCATACAAAAATTCCACTGAGAAAAGTACTTTTACTTTTTCCCGAATTTAAATTTATGCCGGAAAACTTTTCCAATTTACCTTTACACAAAAACCTAATTTGGACTGGGTAATGCAAACATTTTTATATGCAAGTCCCTCCAGACTTGCGCAACTGATGCGCTAAACCAACCAACAGCATTTCATTTTAATTATGTGTCGGAAATGCGTTGGTCTATCGTTTGAATATCGGGACACCAGCGCCACCAGGTGGCGCTCGATAGAGTCTAGCCTGAATTTCGTGCGAGTCAACGAGAGAGCTGGAGCAGCGAGAGCGCGGCTTCTCTTGATCTTCGAACATCGTACGGACAACATGTGCTCATAAACTGTCTCGCGTTCCGTATCTAGTTGTGTCGTATACCTATAGTGTGTGAACCGCTAGTGTAATTAATTTGTTCTTAAAATTATAATTAAATTTGATTTGAACTGCAAACGGTTTTTCTAAAGCAATAATCATCAATTACCCATACTACGTCCACAATAGTTAAAATATGGCTGATGAGAACGATATGCATGAAGTGTGACATAACAGCATAAAAATGGAAAAACTTCTAGCAATGGAGTCATAGGTACACACTTTTACAGTTCTACAACATTATTTTTAGTATATGCGAAACCCGAAACACGTGTTTATTATTTTTATGTAAAGATCGATGTACAAAATTCCGCAGGTTTCGCATATACTAAAAATAACGTTGTATAATAAAAACTGGAGTCAAAAGTTAGATCATAAGAGTACTCAAATTTAATGACACTAGCTTCTGCCTGCGGCTTTGCCCGCGTTGATGTCGGATATCGTCCCACGGGGAGTCGGGGACGTACTACCGGAATAAAAGTATTCTATGTTCTAACCACAGATATATAGATACACCTAGATTATGCAAGAGCAACTTCTTCGCGTGCCCAAAATCGCACCAGCTTACGTATAAAAATCGTAAACCACCACATTCGTGCTCAGTCCTGTGTACGGGTGAGCGTGAGCGCTGGCGCTAGGCCCCGGGGGTGGGGCGAGACGGGTGCAGCACGCAGCGGCGTCTTTGAATCGATTTGATTTTCCCATCACTAAATAGTGCTTGTGACGTCATAGTAGCTAGTCAAAAAATGGCACGCTTAGTTTTCATATACATCGTGATACTTGCGTTATCTAGGTCTATCTACATCTGTGGTTCTAACCCAAATTTTGGCCTATTCGTATGCCTTTCATCCAAATTCGTTCAGCCGTTTAAGAGTGAAAAGGTAACAGATAGACAGATAAAAAATTGTAATTACTTTAATGAAGTAAAGACTAAGCACCGGGCCCGTTGTCTCAAACGGTTGGTTAACGTAACATACGTACATCAAATAATAACGACTCGTAATTATTTGACGTGCTGCAAGGTCATTATTTTGTAATTGTAATTTAAAACAACGCTTTTTTTGGTTTGAAGATAGTTACCGCCATTATTGACGTATACGCTTGCGTCAAATGGACGTGAAACAACAAACTATCTACACGATACGAACTATACCTTCGAATCACTTTTAAAATATATTAATACTACAAAAAACATTTCTATAGATAATAAATACATTTTAATTTTAAAATCATCCTCTATTTAACATCTTTGGGATGATTTTACAAAAAACGTTGTAACTCACAATTTTTTATTTCTTACTAAAAGCTTGAATGTTCTTTTCCCTAACAAAAGAATTACTGGGTTTTCTAAACAAACTTTGAACCCCTTTCACCCTTTTAGACAAAAAATAGCCTATTATTCCCTAGGGTACCTACTATCTATCTCCTTGTCAGCTTTTTATCAAAATTCATAATAATAGTTCAGGCGTAAAACGATGTCTAAAATTAAAATTGTGCTGGTCATGTTCTTATCGTACACACTGTACAGCTACTAAAATCTGTCAAATTTCTTTACTAGATTTTCTTCTTTATCGCTAAAGCCAAAGTTGATTGAGAAAATTTGACAGTTTCGGGTAGCTTGATGTGCTGGCGATGGCGTCTGTATCTACCTTCAGTTTAGCCAAATAATGTTTATGAATTTAGATTGTAATAACTTTTGACTAGATTTTAATGAAATAAAAACTAAATGATAGCTTAATTTTACGGACTATGACCAAATTTCGAATACCTCAAATCTCTTTATAAGAACTACACAAAGATAATATTACATGTGAGTTTTAAAGTTATCCCTTATTTTACCCTTTTTTTTTGCGGATGGGAAATCATCAAATTACTCCTCCCGCTCTGGGTGGAGTGGAAAGGAGTGTCAGACTCTTACTGACTAAAACCCACCCGTGTTCCTTTCTTAGCCCTTTATGTTCCGGGCCAGCGGTACGCCCTTGAGGGATCTTTTCACAAAAACACTGTAAAACGTTATTCTCTATTTGTTACCAAAAGATGCATTTGAATTTTCATATGCCTAACTTTAGAAATGCTAGGTTTCCCATACAAACTTTTATTCCCTATATTCTTACACCCCCTATAGGATTATTTTTGAGACAAAAAGTAGCCAATGTCTTTCCTCATGATGCCATCTATCTGCTTGCCAAATTTTGTCGAAATCCGTTCAGTGGTTTAGACGTGAAAGTGTTACACTTTCGAATTTATAATATAATAAATATGTAGTATGGATTGTGTTGTAGTATCAAAAAATAAAATCTCGTAATTTGTAAATTAAAAATGATTAAATATAAATTAAAATATTTATGCTTTCACTAGCAGCGCCCCGCGGTTTCACCCGCATAAGTTTCGATCCCGTGGGAATATCGGGACAAAAACTATGCTATGTCCTTTCCCGGGACTCAAACTATATCTATACCCATCTAAATCGGTTCAGGACAGACACATTTTTATATTTATAATATTAAGTACGGAATTAGTATGGATTGCTGGTCAAGCGCAACATGAACTTTTAACTACAGACGCGAACCAAAATCCAATCAAATGAAGCTTGTCACAATCAAAATGTAGGCCATGTCCTTCAAAAGGGTCGAACTCAATTGAATTGTGCGAAGGATTGAGACTCTTCGTAAATTTCTGAGGCCATTAATTCAGTCTTAACGACTTTGGATGTTTTCGTGTCGCGATTACGATTTTAGGTACATACTGAACGTTTGTGGTGGTCTAAGTTATATTTTTTTGCGGTATTGCTTTGTTTTTCCCGAAAATCTGACAACCAGTCTAACCAAGGGGTATCGTATTACCCAGTAACTGGGTTGTGGAGGTCAGATAGGCAGTCACTCCATGTAAAATATTGGTATTCAGTTGCATCCGTTTAGACCGGAAGCATGTTCAACCAACATGGTTAAGGCTAGGCAGATGGATTGCTTTGTTTTTGGAAGTTTTGTAGTCAAACCAACCAACCACCCAACGAACCAACCAATCAAACTAACTTAACGCCAGCCAATCAACCTCTAACCAACTTAAGAGTTGGATATAACAGCAGTGTTGCCAAGACGACCCTTACATGATTTCTACTGTAAACAACACTAACGACCCAAGAAAGTTATTTATTCAAGTGAGTTTTTCTTATAGATTGAGATAGTATTTACCGTTGTTCAATGTTACCTTTGGACACTGACTCAGCACTCGGCCCGGCTCACGCGCGGTCCAGTTAAAATAATAATTTGGTTGCATCTGACACACATAGAACACAAAGATTTTGTATTAAAGTGTGTATTAAGAAAAAGTAGTATATAAGCTGTTACATAGTGTAAATAAAAATCAGATTTGAATTTTATATTCTTGTCTCATTACCCCTTACTGTGGCCAAGACACCTTTAGGCATCTCTGATCAGTCTCGTAAGTCTGCGGGACTGGCAGTGAGTGTACCCTTCCCGAACCTGGAAATCCTATTTACTATCCGTCTGTCACCTTAGGTCGCATGGTGCAGACATCCTGAACTTATTTATATATTTGTTTATCACATACTATGTATATGATAGGTTAGGGCTGTAGTGTGTAGGGCTTATAGTGTAGGGCTTAGGGTCGTAGGGACCGTTAGGCTTGTAGTTTATTTATCACATACTATGTATATGATAGGTTAGGGCTGTAGGGCTTATAGTGTAGGGCTTAGGGTCGTAGGGACCGTTAGGCTTGTAGTTTATTTATCACATACTATGTATATGATAGGTTAGGGCTGTAGGGCTTATAGTGTAGGGCTTAGGGTCGTAGGTACCGTTAGGCTTGTAGTTGATTTATCACTTACTATGTATATGATAGGTTAGGGCTGTAGGGCTTATAGTGTAGGGCTTACGGTCGTAGGGACCGCTAGGCTTGTAGGTCTTAATAAGTTCCTTTAATTTATCATAATACTAGCTGCGCCCCGCGATTTCACCCGCATAAGTTTCGTTACCGTGGGAATATCGGGATAAAAAATAGGTTTTATGTTAATGTAGGGTGTCAGCTAACTCCATACACCATTTTATCAAAATTGGCTTAGTCGTTTGAGCGTTAAGAAGTAACAAACATATAAATACACACACACACGCACACTCATAAACTTTCGCTTTTAGAATGAATAAATACTTTTATAGTGAACGAACGTTAAAGAAACGTAAAGAACGTTTCAAGTTCCTTCATGACACACATAATAGATATCTGAGGTCATCGGAAAACCTGAGACTAGAGATGCCGCCGATGCATTCCACCAGTTTCTATGACAAATCTTTTACAGTTCAAGCTGTACGGTTATGGAATGGCTTGCCCGTGTCGGTAAGGCGTGCTCAATCTTTGTCCACTTTTAAAATTATGATAAAAAAGCACTTCCTATCTCCTTAATACATCATCATTATATTTTCTTCGCGCCTGTTTCATGTTTATTGTTACATGTATATTGTATATATTTATTTAGATTTATTGTACTTATTATGTAAATGGTTCACCACAGACTATCTACAGTATTTGTTTATCCTTCCCCTTTTCAATCCATCCAAAGGTTGTCTTTAAAAGATCGCTTTTAGCGATAAGACCGCCTATTGTGTCACCCTTTGTACAGTTTCTATAATTATGTCTGTAATTAATATGGTGTACATTAAAGAGTATTCTATCCTATTATATTCGTGTGATTTTCATGTTCCGTCACACCCTTAACAGTATTGCGGCCTTACGTGACGATTGTTAAGGGTGGATGTACAAACGTATTAGTTTAAGTGTGGATTCACTTAACTACTAAATGTGGGTGGTGACGTGACGTTCAATTTGATTATAGTAACGTAGTAAGTATTTTTCATTAAAAATATTTACTCTATGAATATTAAAACTGTGCGTGCTTTTTAATATTAGCAAAACGGGTGTTTCATTATTTAATTTCGATGTATAAATTAATATTTATGTATAATACGTAAGTTATAAGTATATTTAGTGTAATAATAATGTATTCAACGTTGTGTAGAGTTTTATTACCGTAGTGATGGCAGATGATGACTTAATTTTAACTACCTCCTCCTAATAGGTAGAAAAAATTAAGTCGTCATCTGCCTAAGCTTTTCCCGACTATGTTGGGGTCGGCTTCTTGTCTAACCAGATGCAGCAGAAAAAGCAACAGCAAAAAAAATGCAGCTGCTGCGGGTAGTCAAAAGCCAGAAAATCTGACAACCAGTCTTACCAAGGGGTATCGTATTACTCAGTAACTGCGTTGTGGAGGTCATACAGGCAGTCGCTCCATGTAAAATACAGGTATTCAGGTGCATCTGATTAGACTGGAAGCTGACCCCAACATAGTTGGGAAAAGGCTAGGCAGATGAGGCAGATGCAGCTGAATACCTTTTTTACATAGAGTAACTGTTAAAATGTCGTGAGGAAAGTTTAGAGTAGGTATGAATGTAGTAGAGGAAGACCAAAGAAACGATGGGTGGACTGTGTGAATGATGATATGGTCAGAAAAGGGGTGTCTACCGAGGTGACAACTAATAGAGAACTATGGAAAAAAACTGGCACTCCGGGAGTGCGGATAGAAGTGAAACCAAAACACAAACAGAATATTTTGCCATCACTCACTGACATATCGGATATACATTAAAACCGAGTACATCCCGAGGACAGCCGAACACATCCGACGCGGGTATTTTTTTAATCGTCTTATAAACAAAACACGTGCGGTGTCGCTTACGGTAACAGTGGCGCAAGTTCAATGGTTTTTACCCATCTCAAATAATGCCCAACGCGCCTAAAGAAGTTTTCACTTCAAAAAAGTCATGCTGCGCTGACCCCAAATAAATTGTTATAAGGACAGGAGAATGATGCTGATGATGACATAGAGCAACTGCCTATCTGCATGACCTCCACAACCCAGTTACTGGGTCACACCCAGTAACTGGGTTGCCCACCCCTTTGCTAAGACTGGTTTTTTATGCTCGGTACAGACGCCAGCGCATCAAGCTACCCGAAACTGTCAAATTTTCCCAATCCATTTTGAACCTTATGCTTTAACAATAAATTTGAAATCTATTAAAGACATTTGACAGGTTCTACAATCTGTCAAATTTCTTGCAACGCAGAAAGAAATTTGAAATTTCTTTTTCTTTCTGTACAAGGAAGAGCAAAGGTGGTAGTATTCAATTCAATTCAATTTTATTTCAAGGAACTAAGTATGACTCATTTGATAGTAAAAAACTTATCCTATGTAAGTAATGAACCGGTAAGCTCCGCGGGTGACCGATGGGTCACGAAACAATAGAAAATCAATTGTGTCTCATTAGCGGAGCTTAATGAGTTAAGATAACTTTTTAAACATCCTAAACAAAACAAATTCCTGTACAATACACAAAGCGGCAGTACTGACTGACGCTTCGCCGCGGCTGCACCATTCCATGGGAAATAACGCAGCAGCGATCTACGTACGGACAGTCCAGCCTGCTCTAAATTAAAGCATTACTAAACTATTAAATAACTTGCATGTTATGCCAATAATGCGACGCTCACAAAAAATACTACTGCGTATTTTTGAGCAAATAATAAAATGGCGCTTTTAATAAAATATAAAAACACAATGGATTTCAACAGCGGTGTTACGCAGTTTTATACCTTACCAAAAAGTTCGAAATGGCATACCTGACATTGTGATGCAGGTATTGAAAAATAAAACTTCAATATGTATTTTTTTATAGACTTGTCAATATTTCGTCATCATCATCTGCCTAGCCTTTTCCCAACTATGTTGGGGTTGGCTTCCAGTCTAACCGGATGCAGCTGAATACCAG
This sequence comes from Mesoligia furuncula, assembly GCA_916614155.1. NCBI lineage: Eukaryota > Metazoa > Arthropoda > Insecta > Lepidoptera > Noctuidae > Mesoligia > Mesoligia furuncula. The sequence goes on from OU744808.1 coordinate 6,436,522, forward strand.
TATTTTACATGGAGCGACTGCCTATTTGATCTCCACAACCCAGTTACTGGGTAATACGATACTCCTTGGTAAGACTGATTGTCGACTTTCGGGCTTCTGACGACCCGTACCGACTTTCAAAGATCCACGAATGATAGCTGGGACCAACAATAGTGTTCAATATTTCATAACAAACTTTATTTCATCTATATTCTAATATCAAGCATTTTAAAACGAATGAAACAGTGCTTTTGATTGGTAATGGAATCGGTAAAGAAAAATTAAAGAAAACACGTTTATTTTGCCGTAAACATGATGCAGAAAAAGAACACAAACCTAAAAAGAACATTTTGGGACAACATATGTGTCACATCCACGTAAAACGGCCATCGCTCAGCATAATGCTACGACCCGAAGCAGTCATAAATATTTGAACAGAATTTAAAATTAACTGGAATTAAGAAACATTATGTTTCACTTAAACCAAGCTAAGCTTAAAACAGAAGAAACATTTTGCATTTGATTTAATTCTCTAGAACGCCTTAATTCTGAACGAACGATAAACAAACCATTAGAACAAGAATCTTTGGAATGGGCCTCAGAAATATTTCCATTAATTTTGTAATTGTTCCTTACTTAATTGCAATGTTACTACAAATAGCCTGGTTTTAAGTCTCAAGGTATTATTTTGAAGTCCGGTAAGTACCTCAATTTTGTAACGCACTCTAGCCCCGCTTTCCGAATTGCGTCAAAAGCGATTACATCGCGATTCCGACCAACGCGCAACGTCACAAATAGTACTCAATAGTCCTTATATTTTGTGACTATTAAATTTGGTCGGATTCGCGATATAATCGCTTTTGACTCAATTCGGAACGCGGGGATAACAATCGCTGTCATTTTGACAGTTCGACAACATCAATTGCGTTGAATTAGTTGTCGGTCACGCAGGGTTCAAAACATACGGCGCAATGTACATTGTGAAACTGACAAAATTACTATGTTAAGCAAATAGCCCTTTGGAAATTGTGGACGGGACAGAGATTTCCGATTTAATAATTGGAAAGTTTGTTTCTCGGTAAACAGGAAATTTGGTAACTACAGTATTAATATTAAAATACTTTAGAGTGCTGGGGGCCTAAAAGGCCACTTTGGCAGAATCATAAAAGGATAACATAATGGACAGTTAACCGTTAAGTTAATCGTATCAAATCCCATTGGTGAAACATTTTTCAGTTATTTTTTTATTGTCTGTGCTAAAATCTCTTTGATTACACCTACGTTGTGCAGCGAAAAAAAAGAAAAACACGGACTGTCTTCGCCATATTACGATTCATAATGTTATTCTTTTATGATTCTCCGAAGTGGCCTTTTTAGACCCCCGTTCTTGTTACTATCAACATAAAACTGTCTACTTTGGATGTACACCTATGTTAAAAGTACACCAAACTTCTTCGACCATTGATCAAGTTACTGAACAAGTTTTGAATTCGATACTTATTCCCATTTCGTGTTTCGTGACATTGGGCGACATTAATGTGTGTGCCTCCTCGTGTAGCACAGTTTGTTCACATGCAGTTAATCAACTGAACCGAGCGCTCGGCGCATCCTGTACAGTCACACTCAACATCTTATTTGACGGACCAATTCATCCCTTGCGGTGCACGGTGGTAGGGTCAATGCCCGCCTGGTTTGCTAACCAACCGTTAACCAACCGTTTGAGACAACCGGCCCATAGTGAATAGTCACTATGGGCCGGTTGTTTCAAATCGATATGATGATTTCGATAGCGGACAGCCCTGAGAAACTGTATTTTTACATTGCTTGTACCCTTACTGTTGATCGCTAGATTGCACTTGAAATCTAATAGATTGCCTTACAAATTCTATGCCTACTTTGTACTGTATTTTCTCAACCTCAAACAAACTGTTTGACTTCATAACCCACTTCAGGTTGACTTCCATTCCTAATCTTCATAACACTACCTTACTTAACACTACCTTACTTAAGCTTATTACCTTATGTGATTAAGAGGGCTTAATTCCGCGCTAAATATAGGTTATATATGCTTTAATCAATAGCATAAGCTTATAAGGTTATTAAGCTAAGAGTATCTTGCGTGGGTCCTAATCCTGCCGTGTTGAACTGTTGTGCTTAATCCCTTTAAAAATATAAACAGTTATATAAGTAGATTAGACGGCAATTACAGGGTTGTGCTAAGTTGGGTGATTAAATTCAAACTCTCTAACGAGCTACTAATAGGTCTATTTGGAGATAATGGCATAGATAATCCCAATAATAGTAATTCATGTGTAATTTTAGTAGCAATTTCAAGAGGTATCTTAGTATTCATCGAAGCAAAAGAATTCATTTGTGACCTACGAAAATAGTTAAAAATGTTCGAGTGGCTCCATCAACATAATTGGAGACTATCGAAGCATAAAAGCTTAGTCCACTAGAAATATTTAAGATGACACTTGACTTTTTTCTCGAAAATAAAACACTGGATAGTTACAGCCATCCATAATAATCTTCATGACACTTAAGATTGATGACGAGTACCTACGTTTTCGACCTAAACTTACAAATTGAATTGAATTCTGACGGTATTTTTGTAGCTTCGGCACATGGTACCAGAATATGACGTCGTATATAGCCCATCCGCAATAATGTTTTGGGTTTATTAGCGATCATTTCTGTTGCCATAGCAACCATCCGAGTACATCGCCATTATCTTGCAGACTTTATTAATCAGTTAAGCAATACTAGTCTCTACGGAGGTGTCAGAAGGTTCAGATGAGGAAATACACATGCTGCAAGGTTAAATTGAGCGTGGGTTTTGTTCTGTTTTCTTGGGAATATGTTCAGCCCATGTAATATTTTAAATCCCGTTAAAGCAAATTCCGATTTAGATATGCATCATTTACTTACATTGTTTTTCTTTGTTCACAGATGGACTGGCGGGCACCAGAAGTTTGTCAAAGGAAGATAATTTGGAGTTAACATGCTGTCTGTTTACAACACTAGCAGCCATGATGACTTGGCAACTTTAGCTAGTCGATATGTCCCCGCTGCGATGTCTCTCAACGGTACCACCTACATAGGCGGAGGAGTCCTAATCCTCACCAAGACACTCACTGGAGAATCAGTGGAAGTGATAGACGAACCGAAATCTAACAAAACAACAGACATAATCGATGTTAAAATAGTTCAAGTTGCCTTTTGCATTTTATACACAGTTATCTTCGTTCTCGGCGTTTTCGGCAATGTCCTGGTCTGCTATGTCGTCTTCCGAAATAGAGCGATGCAAACCGTCACAAACCTCTTCATTACTAATTTAGCCCTCTCCGACATACTCCTATGTATATTCGCTGTGCCTTTGACGCCTATGTACACGTTCCTAGGAAGATGGGTTTTCGGAAGATTGCTCTGTCATCTAATGCCATACGCTCAAGGCACAAGTGTTTACATATCTACACTCACCCTAACATCAATAGCCATAGACCGATTTTTCGTCATAATATACCCCTTTCACCCTCGGATGAAATTGAACACCTGTATACTTATTATAATATTCATATGGGTGTTTTCCCTGGTCGTAACTTGCCCATACGGCCTCTTCATGGGAATACAAACGACGAACAATAGGACGTACTATTGCGAAGAAAGTTGGCCTTCCGATAAATCTAGAAAAATATTCGGAGTTTTCACAACTGTATTACAATTTCTAATACCATTTTTAATAATAGCTATATGTTACACATGCGTTAGTATAAGATTGAATGACCGAGCGAGGTCGAAACCAGGTGCTAAGAATACCAGGAGAGAAGAGGCGGACAGGGATAGGAAAAGACGTACAAATAGAATGCTCATATCCATGGTGGCTATATTTGGAATATCTTGGCTGCCTATTAACTTGATCAATATTTTCAATGACTTCTACGCCCAGATGACGGAGTGGAACTATTACTTCGTGTCTTTCTTTCTCGCTCATTCCATGGCGATGGCGTCAACATGCTACAATCCTTTCCTATACGCATGGTTGAACGAAAACTTTAGGAAGGAATTTAAGCAAGTGCTTCCTTTTTTTGAGTCAACCGGCGGAGTGAGAAACAGTTACCATTCTGGTCGCATGCCAACTCATAAAACGGATAAAATATGTAACGGTAATGATACCATTCAAGAAACTTTGTTGGCCTCTTCGTTCAATAGAGGGCCGTCGATAAAGCAGCGGATATTGGAAGGCAATGGGAAGAAAGATAACGGTGTTGAAGTAGAGAATATAATTTTAGAAGATAAGACAATATCAGCAACTTTTCATACAAAAAGCGAAAACGTAAACTTGCAGTTGATAGATGAAGAATCACAGCTTAGTGAGCCGAGGGAGACGAAATCTTCTATGTAAATGTAAGTTATAAAATTAACATCCTAAAAAATAACTCTGTGAACTTATTTTGGAGAGGGGCAAGCTTGAACATAATAATATTCATCCTACATCATAACTTATTCAGAAGCCTGTGATTTTTTTTACAAATCACTCGAATCATATATGAATCTCAAACACAAATCCAGACACCTCACAAAAGAAGCTTCATATCTTTCTGCCAGTTATAAACCTCATAAATAGAATACTCTCCGCATACAACAAAAGAGTTCCGTGACAATATTCAACAAGTTGACCACAAGTTTGATCTTTCAAATCCTCACGTAATGCAACTTTCCAACTTCAATTTTCACCTCTTCGCCTTTTATTAGCGTAATTGGGAAAGTTCGTTCTGTAGTTTCGTGCAGGGGTCTTAGAAACTTTCGATAAAACCAATTACAATTAGATCTTAATTTAGAACAAAGTTTTGGATATCAAAATGAGGAGCTGAAAGTAAATTACAAGAAGTTTAGGGATCTGGGTGGATTGTTTGTGTGTTTCTTGGTGCCTCACCTTTATACTAAGTGAATTTGTTGGAAAACAATTGAACTGAATTGCACTTTTAGTTTTATGATCTTGTTTTAGATGGTTTTGTTTTTGTGATGTTTTAAGATCTTGTTTAAGAAGGGTTTCAAAAGTATTTATCGATCGTCCAAAACCAATTCCCTCCAGTATAATTACACAGGAAATTGAAGATGTTTGTCAACGCTGCGGTCGAAGGAAATTAGTCGATCAACGACATTTACATGGGTCCTTTGTTGTGACTAGTTTCGCTTCTATTAATAGTTTCAAGTTTGTTATCAAAAGGATCTAATTGGTTTAAGCTACATCCGAAGTTTTCATTATCTATATCCCTAAACTGGACTGGAACTAACAACTAAAACACAAAATTATATACTTAACCTTATTCACTATGTTTTCCTTCACCGATTTAAGAGCAGTGGTGATGAAAAAGTTACACAAAGTAATACACCTGCTTAGGTTCGAACCCACGACTCCGTGAGTTAGGGCACTACAACCGGGAGACCACTACTCCACAGTGAAGGAAAACATCATGAGGAAACCGGTACATCCTAGAACTAAAAATTCGAAGACATGTGACATCTACCAACTCGTACTGGACCCATGTGGTGGCTTACGGACAACCCCCGCTCACAGAGAGGAGACCTGTGTCCCAGCCCCAGCAGTGGGAACGTTATTCAAATTCAAATATTTTATTTCAGATAAAAAAATCCATAATAATGTTAGTAGTAGTTATAACTTAGCCTTATCATCATCATCTGCCTAGCCTTTTCCCAACTATGTTGGGGTCGGCTTCCAGTCTAACCGGATGCAGCTGAATACCAGTATTTTACATGGAGCGACTGCCTATCTGACCTTCACAACCCAGTTACTGGGTAATACGATACCCCTTGGTAAGACTGGTTGTCAGACTTTCGGGCTTGTGACTACCCGTAACGACTGTCAAAGATCCAACTATAACTTATTAGCCTTATGTCCGTATTAATTAATATATAATTTAAATTAACAATAATAAACAGCAAATGAACCATCGAACTGTTCGTTCATTGGCAGACCAGTTTATTTTGGACAAGTGTGCCTGGACTCTTACGGGTACCTTCGCAAGAGGAGAGAGGCCCACCCGGTCTGAAAACACGTTACACGCTGATTATGTATGTATGTTATGTAACCACGCTTATTAGCATCTACAGTACATTTTTAGGGTTCCGTAATTCCTACAAGGAACCCTTATAGTTTCGTCATGTCCGTCTGTCTGTCTGTCTGTCTGTCCGAGGTTTTGCTAAGAGACCGTTAGTACTAGAAAGCTGTAATTTTGTAGGAGTACGTATATCAATTACGCCGACAAAGTGGTAAAATAAAATTTTGGAAAATACTTTTTCTTAGGGTAGCTCCCCTATATGTGAAGTGGGGATGTTAATTTTTTTCGTCGTCTACCCCATCGTCTGGGATATCGTTGAACTGGTCTTCTAAAATTACTTGGGGGTTGCTAAAAATATTTTTCGATTTAATGCTCCCTTTACGAAATATTAAACGTTAAAGTGCAAATTTTTGTTCCAGTAGAGCGGTCCCCCCCTCTAAAACCTAAACTGCTGGCTTGAAAAATCTGGAAATATTCACGATGATAGTTCATTTCATGAACTTTAAAGGAAAACTATAGCGTTTAAGATAACTTTATTAGTTTGGCGGTAATAGTCTTTGAACTTGGGTGTTGCATAATTTTGTACCAAATACAAAATCCTTAGCATTAATCCTTTAAAGTGAATGTAAATATTTCTTAGCAATAATCCTTTAAAGTTGAAAAACAAAATATGTTTTTTTTTTTTAATATTCAGAATAAAGAACAATAGAATCGTACTACATTGTGATAACGGGCTACTACGGAACCCTACACTGTGCGTGGCCCGACACGCATTTAGCCGGTTTTTTTAATCCCAGAGACTAATCTGTCTGGTGTAATGCCAAACTTCTATACTTGTAAATCATGAAGCTTTTATTTTCTCTTGACTGTACTTACCTGTCAAAAAGAATAAACCTAGATAATGTGTATAAAACAGAGATTAAAACAGAAGACGAACTAGCGGGGGTAGAGGGGGGTTCAGGGGATCAGACCGGAATAAATAAAAAAACGCAAACACAAAATATTGTCTAGTCTCTGGGATAAAAAAAACGAACTTTAATTTAATTCAAATGAATACTAAAATTCACTCCATTATTAAACCAAACCAAACCGTCAAGTTATCACCAAAATTAGAGGATTTATTAGCTATTCGAATTCAATTTGTCAACTAGGTATAAGTAACACAAAGCATACCATGATACCAATTAACATTAGAATTAATCGAGAATTTGACTTGCATATTACGATCCTGTGCTCGTATAAATTAACGTGTTCTGGATATTAATAGTCAACTATTATTTGGAATGATGGCTGAAATTATAATTATTAAGGCGACTACATGACCTAAAGCGCGGTCTTTGTCGGACTGCATAGAAAAGATAAAGAAACGCGATGGCACAACGCTGGTAATTTATTTCAAAAATTTTTTTTGAAGCAATTATTTATCTATTTACAAAAAATCTATTGTTTAGACTAAAAATTTAAAACACTAGTGCTTTGGTATGTTGCTTGTAGAATAATCTGACAAAAATCATGACGTATTTTAGTATGGTTTTTATTTCAAAAAGAAAGCTTTTAGAGGTATCTTAATGATTTTTTTCTATCGTATCAAATTAGTTGTATTATGTTTTCAACAGACTGTCTACCTAGCATATATCCTGAAGACTATCATATATTTTTTTGACTTTGTTCACTGTAGTCGATCATGTACTTTTATTGTTTCTAAAACTTGCGTTTTTGGTGTTTAGGTCCTGAAAGCCCCTTAAACAGAAATCGACTTCCATATTGGTAGACTTACGTACCTACATGAAATGCCTGTCAAAGCGAATTGCGTTTCACGAAATTTCATCATCATCATCATTTCAGCCGAAAGACGTCCACTGCTGGACATAGGCCTCCCCCAAAAGGGGGGGTTTGCCATAATCGCCACGCTTGGCAGGCGGGTTGGCGATCGCAGTATGGTATGGTGGTGGAATGCATAGAGAACGCTGCTGCCCATTCTCCGCTACGCCCCTTAGTCGCCTTTTACGACACCCACGGGAAGTACGGGGTGGTGCTATTCTTTAAGTCCGGCACCACACAGAAAATTTAGCGAGCATCATTTCAAGTACACACGACATCATATTAAGCTATACATTTCCAGTTTTAGCTGACCTCGTATTGTATAAGCTTTTCGTACAATGAGAAGTCAGCTTATACTGGAAATGTATAGGTTGATATTATGTCGTCGTGCTTACCTTCGAGTATTATTTCATGTTTTAGTTCATCTGACGTTTTAGTCCCCAGAGGTTTAGTATATTGTGCAGTGTTTTTCTTCTTTATTTCTTAACCCATTTTGACTTATTCTTCTATTTGTTATTTATATTGTTACAAGATGTTCACTTCTTTTCCTGTCTTTTTTACCTATGTGTTCCAGTCCAATATGTTTACTGTTCGGAGTTTCATCCAAGCTTTGATTGACACACAAGTAAGCCACACGGGAATTTTTATTATCTTTGATATTGTTCGCAACTGATTCTTTGCCGAAAATTTTTTGGCAGTTTTGGGAGTCTTTATTCGTTTACAACTTCCACAAGAACATTAACAGCGACATTGACTTTTTTCGTAGTTTAGAGAATAGGTTGGATTCCTTCCTTCTCAGAAATCTATTTACTGTAGAAAATCAGAAATATAAACGGCAGTTTACGCCTTTAATTAAATTTCTATCTCTTGCGGTAGAACGAAGACAAGAGGATGCTTTAATTAAACTAACCATCTATGATAATAATTTCTGAGAAGCGCGCCACGTATTTGCATATGAACCGAGCCGGGGCAAATTATGACATTGTTTGACGGGATTCAGTTAGCACAAAGTTTAAATTGATTTCTAACTTTTTGTTCATCTTTAATCCAATTCATGTGTGGTATTATTCCCTCGTATGTATTCCGACTACTGTTCTGATTCTTATTTTGATTAGTTTTCCTAATGTTGTCAAGCTTCTTATTGACATTAACCTATTTTTCTGTAATTTTTTTTTCTTGTCTGTTTGAATGCATATGTACTTTATAAAAGTTTAAATAAATACAATTAATATAATTAATAACATAACATCACGCTTGTATTTCCTGAAGGCTAAAGCAGAGGTGTACCTACTTATAGTACACCTATATTTCGCCAGATATGTTTAAATCTCATGTAATAGAGGGCGAGCCGGACACTAATCCAGGCTCCGGGCTGCTACTGAGAAATTATAGATGGAAAAGTCCAATAACACTGCCCAACCCGGGAATCGAACCCAAAACCTCATGCTCAGCAGAAGCGCTTGCGACCTCTATACCATCGAGGCAATTAAGTCAGTCAACTAGACCATCGAGGCAGTTAAGTCAGTCAACTATAGTCCGCGCGGAACTATTTGGCCGCGCCTTAGGTATGTGAGCGGTGGAACGGAGGGGCGGGGGCGCTTTGTCATTACTCAGTACGTGCGTTGCGAACACTAGGCAACCCCGCCGCCCTTACCCCCATCCCCACCTAAAGCTTAGCCAACTATTTCCACGCGGACTATAGACCATCGAGTCAGTTAAGTCGGTCAACTATAGTCCGCGCGGAATTAGTTGGCAGTGCCTTAGGTATGTGAGTGGTGGGACGGCGGGGCGGGGGCGCTTTGTCATTACTCAGTACGTGCGAACGCGAACACAAGGCTACCCCGCCGCCCTCATACACGTCCCCACCTATATATCACGACTGTAGACCATCGAGGCAGTTAAGTCAGTCAACTATCATTAATTTCTTCAAGAATCCATGGAACGGCACTTTGGGGTATGATGTAGGCTTAATGCAGGGACTTAAAAACACCTTCGTAAAGGTTCAGATTCAGATTCAGATTTATTTATTTGCCAACAATGTAGGTACAGGTATAAGATGGTACATCACTAAATGTTTTCAGAAAAACAGTTCTAAATGTAATAGATACAATAATGTTACAGAATTATAAGTGTTACATATTGAATTGGTAACAGAATCAAATATGTAACCCTTATAAATATGTTAACCCAAAACACTTTTAAAAGTGTAACAGTAATATATCTTTAACCGATATAAAAGTGTTAACAGCGTTAATAAGTGTAACCGGTAGACGCGACATTGCCAAAATAGCCGCAAACCCGACTGGATTAAGACTATTTTGCCATCGCCGCGTCTGTCTGTCTGCCGCGCGTTTTTGCGGTACTGTAAAATTATACCTAAAATTGCTTATTTCTGTTACACTTATTATCACGAATAAAATGTTACACTTTAATTCTGTAACATTATTGTATCTTCTTCATCTTATTCTAATTATTATTTTCCATAAGCCTGCATAAGTTTTTAATAGCCACACGGAACTGACGTAAATATTCAAAGGCTAAAATATAAGTAAGCAGAAAAGTGACCAAGTGCGAGAAGGACTTGCACTTGATGGGTTTCGTATCACCGTCCAATATTTAAAACCACATAGCATAATCAGTCTATAATGTTCCCACTGCTGGGACACAGGCCTCCTCTCTGTGAGAGGGAGTGGGCAGTAGTCTACCACGCGGGTCCAGTGTTTATTGGTAGATGTCACATGCCTTCGAAATTTTGATTCTAGGACATGCCAGTTTCCTCACAATGGTTTCTTCACCGTTTTGAGAGCAGTGGTGATGAAATAAATTACACAAAGTAAAGCGCCTGTCTGGGTTCGGACTTACGACCTACAACTCGTAAGTCGCGGTCGCGGTCGTTACCACGGCCACATCAGCTCCTCATACACACACACAACACATTTTTTGTTAACACAAAGCAAGACACTTTTCTTGTATGGGGACTTCCTTTTGTTGACCTTAAGTTTTTAATTTCTATTATTTGTTGTTAACTCAAACTCAAACTTAAACCATTTATTTCGATTAAACCTTGTACAGGCACTTTTGAATTGTCAAAATTAAATAGTCTGTCAGTTAGTCCGAAAGTTGAAGCTAGTTGCCCATTCCAAAACGTAGATCTCTATGGAGAATAACGGGCAAGAAACTCCATGGACACTCTTTTAAATCAAGATATTACAAAATCCTGGGTACATTATTCTTGTTTCCTCTATATGTGAGAACAATGTAAAAAAAGACACAAATGAAGAAACAATTCAAAATATAAAATCAAAAATAAGCATTGGCAGTTAAGAGATGACCAGTCTCAACCGACGGCGCCCGTTCACGAACATGACGCGTGGATCAGCACAATCCAGCTCAACCAGTTTGTAGGGAATCGAATGATCCAACACACGCGCTACTATCGGTGGGACATTCAAGTGAGCATGACACGTTCTCAACTGCCATGCTCTTTCAAGTCAACATCAAAAAATCATAATAAATATTATATAGTTATAGCGGGCATATTAGCACATCATCATCATCATCGTCACGTCCCCTTGGCACCCGTTAGATACGGAACCCTAAACATCAGTTCATTATAGTAATTTATTATTAACATGTTTTTTTTTTCTTTGTTACAGACCACAAATTCGTTACAACGATAATGAAACGAAGAATTCGGATAGTGTAATATAAATGTTGAAAGTGATGTTTGTGTTTTTTTTACATTTTTAACAAATTAAATTGTATAGATAATCAACTTGCTTTGCTTACTGTGATCTGTGTTACTTAACGCTATTGTATTAGAGTCTAATTTAGTGTAAATAAGAGAAAGTGTGTACCCATAAAATTAAGCTAGTCAGTAATATAAAGCGAGTATCCGAATGGCCTATAATTATTTTATATCTCAATGACAGTTAAACTGTCTGATGTATTAGTAAGTAAGTGATCTCTGATTGGTGTTTTCTGGTTAGACTGTTGAGCCCAGTTTCAAACATCACAATCTTTAGCTTTGGTATCGTTGATTCCGTTGCTTACATTTCAATTATCTTTATATCTTCCACGTGTTAGCTGGCAAGAGTATTAACTTTGATAGCTTTAATTATAGTAGCTACACGAGCGTAATTGTTTCTGTACTCATTATCTTCATATTCGTACTGGAATAGGGACACGTGTATATTAGCTATGCAACCTTGTTCTTTTATAATAATAATGTAAGCATCAGAATTAATATGTTCAGATTGTATTGTGTAAGATATATCATTTTCAAAAATGTCGATGTTTGAAATTATGAGTTTATCGGGAAACGCAAATCGAGAATCTTTAGAAATAATTCTCGTATAAATGAAATTGTACAAACTTTAACTCTTATTAATTTGTAAGTAGCGTTGATAAGGTTTAAGATTTTGTAAATAAGGTTTAAAATATTGTAAGATCTAATAAATTTAGCGAATGTTTTCGTTCTAATCGCTTGGTAGTATTATCTGTTAAACTAAATGAATCAATGTTTTAGTATACATGTTTACTGTTACATTTGTGGAGAATAAACGAGGGTTGGTTGTTTTGTAATTTATCGTTTTATTCATCTCTTTAGATTTATAATAAAACCATAATGATTTTATATTTATAACTAGCTTTTGCCCACGACTTCGTCCCTCTTAGGGGTGTAATTTCGAAAAACCCTTTCTTAGTGGATACCTACTCTTCACAAAGAACACACGCTTCAAATTTCATGTGTCTAGGTGGTTTAGGCTGTACGTTGATATATCAGTCAGTCAGGACTTTGAATTTTATATACATAAGGATTTTTTCATCACCATCCATATTTTTACAGGGTGTTCTAGCCCTGAATATGAACAACTTTCACTATGGGACCAACTCTGAAATCACCTCTTTCAAAAAAAATCTGCTGTTTCATAAATTTTGGTCAAGTAGATATTGAAGTTTTGTATGAAACAGCTGATTTTTTTTTTCGTGATTTCAATCAATATATTGATAGGTGTGGGCTAGATACATAAGGATCTATGTATCAAATACATTTTAGGCTATGTCTGTTAATGGCTCTGCTTTTGAACTCAAATATATTCCTAAAGTAGGTACGTATACTCAACTGTCTGAATTTATTTGAAACCATTTTGCTAATTTGGTGCCTCTTAAAAAAAATGAACTTATTAACCGACCTCTTTTCCTTATTTATTCCGCCATTGGTAACAAAAAATACCCTTGTTAGTAACACCGACCTCAGAGTATTTGAAACCGAAGGTACTTTTTTATTTTCAAGTATTCTAATAGCAAATTTTACTTTCAACAGGCAGGCAAACGACCTGATATTTATTAATATTCTACCTTTTTTTTTCAAATCAAATTTAATATCTCCGGGAATTTCATCTGGTATATTTCCGTTTCTAAGATCTGCTTAATAAGTATCCATTTAATGTAAAATCCATTCAACGCTTAATACTTTTATTTGTGTCAACCACAAACCCCTAAGGATTGAAAGACGGTACTGTAAAAAGGAATTTCAATTACAATACTGCATATTAACTATATTGAACACAATTTAATCTTATTGTATGGCCTCTGGTATTGGTTTCTCAAGCTGCGGTAATGGGAATGGAAATGCAATTGGTTTTAATGAAAAAGTTAATTCACCTGGCAATAAGGTGGAAGTATTCAGGTGGAATACTTAAACAATTATTGGGAATCGAGCGTTCTTGAACAAGCAATTACAATCACTAGAATCCGAGGCCAGCTAAGGACATATTAAAATATATTTAATTTGGACAAAGTTGGAGGGAAGATCAAAATAAATATTATTATTATCCCCTTCTCCCTTAAATCCATCTAAAGTTAATCAGTACAAATAGGATATCAGAATCACTTTTACACGTATATTATAAAAAACCGGCCAAGTGCGAGTCGGACTCGCACACGAAGGGTTCCGTACCACAAGGCGAAAATGTTTCTTTTATACCCCTTTAAATTTTAACTTTATTTTATTTTTACTATTTGTTGATATAGCGGCAATAGAAATACATCATCTGTGAAAATTTCAACTGTCTAGCTATCACGGTTCATGAGATACAGCCTGGTGACAGACAGACAGTGGAGTCTTAGTAATAGGGTCCCGTTTTTAGGGTTCCGTACCCAAAGGGTAAAAACGGGACCCTATTACTAAGACTTCGCTGTCCGTCCGTCTGTCCGTCTGTCTGTCACCAGGCTGTATCTCAAGAACCGCGATAGCTAGACAGTTGTAATTTTCACAAATTATGTATTTCTGTTGCCGCTATAACAACAAATACTAAAAACAAAATAGAATGAATATTTAAGGGGGGCTCCCATACAACAAACGTGTTTTTTCGGCATTTTCGCCTTGTGGTACGGAACCTTTCGTGTGCGAGTCCGACTCGCACTAGGCCAGTTTTTTTTCTATCGCATCATAGTACTTGTATGGTATGGAGCATGGTTTGTGACACAGCTCCGCAATCACACCCTTCTGCTGTTCCGTCAAGGTAGCCCCACCATGCTCCACCTCCTATCCTGCCCTCTGTGTCCCAAAACATGCAGTCAAAGTGACCTCTGCGCTGCCACTGACAACGCCGTGGAAGTGGCAAAGTTTTGGGAAAAGAAGATCTAAAATACAGTCGTGCCAGCGACACGAAGAAGAAGAAGAATAGTAGTTGTATTATATTTTCAACACACTATCTACCTAGCATATTTATCCTGAAGAATATCATATATTTTTCGGATTTTGTTTACTGTAGTCGATCATAGACTTTTATTGTTTCTAAAACTTGCGTTTTCAAGATTCCGTACCAAAATAGTAAAAACGGAACCCTTATGGTGAGACTAAGTCTGTCTGTCTGTGTGTCTGTCTGTTTGTATGTCACAGCTGGATATCTCAAGAACTATAACTAATGCTATCAACTTGAAATTTGAAATAGTTTGAGATGACGTTTGCCCAACTATTTTTCAAATAAGAAAGAAATAAAAATATATGTACATTTTTTGCAACAAGGACTGAAAGGGGGTCTGAAAAATTCGAAAACTTAAATTATTCTATGTGATAGAAGATTATGTAAAGATTACAGGAAAAATGAAACTAAGTCTTTAAGTAGTACCCTTTTTCAGAAATCATCAACAAAAGTTACATTAGTTCCACTATCGGTCAAGAGATGTCGCTGACATAAAACTTCAATATTCTACACCGCAGTACAGTGTTAAAATTCTCTGACGAATATAGGCCTCGCTAATGAAAATTTAAAAACATAATGATGGTACGGAACCCTCGATGCGCGAGTCCGACTCGCTCTTGCCGGTTTTTTTACCCTTCGGGTACGGAACCCTAAAAATAGGCTAGATGAGGTCGGAGTTTCCTATCTGATTACTCTGAGAAGAAAGGCTGAAACAAACTCAGAGGTCACAGTCTCCTAACACATAAATCTAAAAGATCGCTTCTAGCGATAAGGCCGCCCATTGTGTAAAAACCTTATGTAAAATTTCAACATTCATATCTATAATTTGTATGTTGTACGATCACGGTCATAAGTATATTCGCTCGACGCCAGTGTATGAATTCTGAGGTGTGCGTTCTGTGTTAATACATCACTTATACACACATATGCAGGTATATACGGCTTGCACTCGCGTTCACAGCAATACAATCCTTAAGGTGCTAATGCATTAATGACCGCTACCGTACATAATAAATAGTATTCTATTCTCTAAGCCGGACAGTTGAAAGTCCAGTGCTGAGCACAATCCTCATAATTAACCACAGAACACGAGAATAAAGCTCTGTCAGCCGGACATTGTACGTGTACAATGTCGGCTGACAGAGAATATCTTACTAATCCGTACGCTTTGAATATGGGTTGATCGTAGGTGCTTCTAAACGTGCTAAAATTTCACTGCAATATGTAGCTGTACGATGGGCAACTATTACTCGGTCATCACAAAAACATTTTACTACCGCTTATGGCTGAGCAATCAATGGCTGGGGCATATGTTGCAATATATCTGCAACAGAATGGCTCATGATTCACACTCGAAAAAGGGGCTACACGATCAGGCAACAATGGCTGACAAAATCACTCTTGTCGTAGCGGCTTATATTGATTTAAAATGAGTGTTTAGGTAATTTGTAGATAATTATTAGTCCAAGTATTAATAATAAAAATAATAATAATCCATTTATTTCAAGCAACGCAGGCCCATCGATAAATACCTTAACCTAAACATACATATTTTAATTATAATAAATTAATAGTTTTAAAAACACTAGAAAAACACGCTTACAAGGCTTTTCTAAGAAATCCAAAACAGCTATGATACGATTTTCCATCATGAAGTTCCAGATCATATCTTCCGGCTCCATCATCAGATCAGTTCGACAACACCATATTATTGTATTGTCATCAGAACAACATACACCTGCCAATTTTCATTACTCTACGACCCTTGAAAGATGGTTAAATTAGTTACCTTAGATTCCATTACATAGTTAGTTACATACAGGTCGACCTAATAAAAGCGTGTTAAAAACTAACTATTGTGCACGAAGTGATGACTGTGTCGGCGTCGTGTTGCGCTGCGTGGTGTCGCGTAACCCTCCACGAAAACGTCGGTACGCTACACCTTTCAGCCAAAATTAAAACTACTACTACCAACTACTATTACAACCAACACTTTTTTTTTTTTGTTAACGTGGAGAAATACTCATGCATTCTGCACTACCACGGGGAGATAGTGCAGTTATGTGGGACTCTAACCCACTAAAACTCCACGGTGTCCTCCTCTGCCGCTTACGGCGGGAACACGGGCACGCGTTAGCACTCATCCGTGAACCCGCCGCGGCTGTCCGTTACCGGACCCTCCTCTGGGGAGTAATCCCCATCACCGGCGCACCAGAACACATAGCACGCCGTGACCACCTCAGGGACCAAACCAGCACATGGGCGCCAGACGGCCCCGTGTCTGGGTACCCTTGGTCCCCCTGCGACGGGTCAGGTCATTGGCCCCGCCACCTGCCAATTTTCGGCCGCAGAGGATAGGGAGAGCGGCCAACGTCATACCGACACTCCTCCTCCCCTGCGGCCCCACCGCGTCCGCCATCAGACGGTGGCGACCCCGTCAAGGCCGCGGAAGGTAGGGAGAGCGGCGCACCGCAATACCGGCACTCCTCTCCCGCCGCGGCCTCCAACCCTCGGCCACGATGCCTCCCATACGACATCGCGGCCCGCCTCAGTTGCGATGTCGCCGAAGCGGCACCGCAACCTACTTGTTGGCCGCTTCGTCGTCGGCTTACAGGCAAAAACCCTAACGAGCGGCCCCTCCTCGGGTTCCTCTTCGCTTCACCGTGGGTGTCCAAGCCACGGCTACTGAGCCCCCCCGCCTCGGCAATGACCCACCGGGGGGGCTACAATCAACCCAACACAACCCAACTACTGCTACTTTCGGCCAATAATAAATATTTTTTATTAATAATATAAGTATACTTACAAAACAAAAACGTGGCAACTAACACTGAATATAGCAAATAATCTCGGCGTCACGCACGCTAAACTTCATTTCGCGGTTGAAAAAGATGCACTATGCCACAACAATAATAGAGAGTGGCTGAAACAATAGAACTTGCCGGGCAATAT
Source organism: Mesoligia furuncula (assembly GCA_916614155.1). Taxonomy (NCBI): domain Eukaryota; kingdom Metazoa; phylum Arthropoda; class Insecta; order Lepidoptera; family Noctuidae; genus Mesoligia; species Mesoligia furuncula. The sequence goes on from OU744808.1 coordinate 6,454,067, forward strand.
TGCAGTATTTTTGATCGCTCATCGATCGTCCGGCTACCTATCGAAAATGCATTGGCCATACCCAGCCATACCAAACATGTGTGGCCGGGACTTTACTGCATTATTGCATAGTCTGGTAAAATATTGCCCGTTTAGAAGAACCTTTATAAATCCACGTGTGATGATGTTTCCTGGACTAATGACAGTGAATGTCTCAGTTAATAACAAATTATTAACAGGAAACGAAGAAAGGGCTTTGAAGATCCGTGGCAACCTAATGTCGTGCCATTTTTTTTTCAAAATGGCGCTCACGCGTTTTTCCTATATAAATATATAGCTGACTTCAATAGGCGTGACGACAGTATCAAATAATCAAAAATTTAATGATGTTAGGGGAAAATACATATTAAAAAGATTTAAAACAGTGATTTAGTTTAATTTAAAAACTTGAGATTAATCGGATTTTCACTAAAATAAAAGATTAAAATACTGCAGTCGGCCATTTTGACTGAAACACCAATCACAGCACATGACGTCACGCCTATGTAAACATCACTGTGGTTCACAGAGTACACTATAGATAGTTAGATTTCGGGAGCGGAGCGATGGCCAAAATAAAACGTTAGGAGCCGTTTAAGAGTTTATTAGAACGACCCGAGCTTACAGAGTTTGATGTAAGACTGCTTATCCTATCTAGTCTAATACATACTTAGGACTTACAACTAAGCTGGTGGTCACTGGCGCCTTCACATCCGCCTTGTCTGGCTGATAAAGGCAAAAGTGCAGCGTACGAGCTTAAGGCTCTACCACAGCGATAGATAAGGTGAGTTCGGAGAATGTAACTCCTCCCCCCTTGGACCGAAGTTATCGGGAAATCAAAGATTTTCCAAGAACTTCGCAATATAATAACTATAAAATGACAAAATTATTAAAATATTAAGTAGTTAAAACGATTATATTTAAGACTAGCTGTGCCCGCGACTTCGTCCGCGTGGAATAGTGACTTTTCGGGCAGCATATTTTGAATTACATATACCGTCTACAGACCGGGCATTTGCTGTCCGAACCCTCTGAGAACTCAGGCGAATTTCAGTGAATGTCTCAGACTCTAGTGCTTGAGCTTCACGATCGGCAGTGAGACGTATTTCTCGTTCTTCCTGTGTTTCCTGAGACCGAACATTTGCTGTCCGAACCCTCTGAGAACTCAGACGAATTTCCCTATCAGTGAAAGTCTCAGACTCACGCGATAGTGTATGAGCTTCACGATCGGCAGTGAGACGTATTTCCCGTTCGTCCTGTGTCTCCTGGAATCGAGCATTTGTTGTCCGTACTCTCTGGGAGCTCAGGCGGATTTCCCTGACAGCAAAAGTCTCAGACTCACGCGATAGCGCGTGAGCTTCGCGATCGACAGATAAACGTGCCTTTCGTTGTTCCCCGTTTTCCCTATTTCGAGTTGTCATCCTTCGAGAACGATTTGAACTCAGTCGAGATTCTCGCTGAGTCGAAGTTTCTGCAGCACGAAACCTAGCCTGGTGCAGAGAGCCTTTTGCCTCACGACCTTCCTCAGATTCCTGTGATCGAACTAATCTCATCCTTTTAGCATTTCTGCTACATTGGGAGAGGTTGGATCTTCTTCGAGGCATTCTTACAATAAAATAGTACTTACTACTTAACACACAGTTATTTAGTAAACACGTACTATCGTAAACAATTAAATTATAAATACTTACAGATTATTATACAGTCTAAAATTATCACAGTTTAAGTAATAAGTGTTAAGACGTGTAAACCAAACGTCATTATCATCATCATTTCAGCCGATAGACGTCCACTGCTGGACATAGGCCTCCCCCAATTTTGGGGGGGTTTGCCATAATCGCCACGCTTGGCAGGCGGGTTGGCGATCGCAGTATGGTATGGTGGTGGAATGCATAGAGAACGCTGCTGCCCATTCTCCGGTGAGACCCTTAGTCGCCTTTTACGACACCCACAGGAAGTAAGGGGTGGTGCTATTCTTCTACACAGACAAACGTACTAACTTTATAAAACAAAAGAATTGCTAGAAAAAATAATTACTAACCTAAGCTAATGAACTTATAATTAATAAAGAAAATCAAGAAAAGAAATGCCTAACCTATACCAAATACTTATAATATTTATATACAAACCCTAAATACAAATTAAGATAAGTATACCGAAAATCAGGGAAAGAAATGCCTAACCAATAATAAATGCTTACAATATTTATTTACAAAACCCTAAATAAAAATTAAGATAAGTAAATACCCAATAATCAAGGAAAGAACCGCCTAACCTATACCAAATACTTACAAAATTTTAAAGAAAATTAAGAAAAAGACCTACAAACCCTAAAATATAAATAAATGAAATATGCAAACAGTCAGTATTCAAGTGAATCGCAATAATCGAATCCAACTATTCGCCTATACTCTCCAGGATACGTGCGTTCGCTACGAATAACTGAATCCTTATGGCAGCGGCGCGTTTTCTTTTGAAATGGTCATCTCGCAGTTCAACCTGAGGGGTTGTCGACTGCTTAACCTGGCTTTCCTGTGGATGCCTCAATAAATTAAGGCCTCCAGCCAGGGCATAATACACAACTTAACTACACAATATAAACTTAAAAACTAAGCGACTACACGCTAAGGGCACCCCCTGTGGGGTACGGACCTCGGCTTAGGGCGTCGCTGGGAGAGGGCAGCAAGGGACAGGCTGGATCGGAATTATGGCAGCGGCGCGGCTCTCAGCGCGCTTTATACAAGGTGTAACGGAAAGGGGGTATCAACCCTGAAGGAGGTGAATGTGCTCATGAAACTGAACAAATTTCCCCAAAGAACATAGGTCGAAATATGAAAAAATAGTATATATAAATAAATATAAATAAATAAATAAACGACGATCCTGCCCTTTATACATTTTTCTTATAATATACTTATACATAACTAGAGCTACTAACAATAAAAAGACGATCGCGTACAGAGAGTAAAGAGCGACACTGACACTATCACTGTGGATTTCACTAATTTCACTATTCTCACTATTCTTCAGAAGGTAATTTAGATGGCGTATATCATCTAGGTTAACTCCTTTCAGGTTTATAGGTTCCATCTTCACGGCGTTAGGGGTAAGTTCTCGTAAATCGGGTAAGTTTATCACAGGAACAGGCTTATACTCTGTTTGCAGGAAGTAAGAACGCGGTCCATGGAGTTGGATATTTTCTATAGAAACATCACATTGCGGTTCTATGGTTATAATGTATGTTCCTTGTATGCGCTCCTTGGTGTCGTCATTGCCGCAAGTTTGTGATATACTTTTTTTTTGTGTTTGGTATACACTATCCAACTATTTGGACTAATTTTTTGTAGTTTCAGACATTCAGACTTTATCTGACGGGGAAGACATCGCGACAGATTGTGGTGATATTTCATTAGTTGTTCGATACAGGTTTCTTCCACATATTGAATGAGGTTATTTTCAGAGCAGAGGTATTCATTGACTGTTATCTCTTGGCATGGTTGATCAATCGGACGATATTTTGACCCTTCTACCAAAAGATAAGGGAATTCAGGGAAAACAACAAAGGTTTGGTTCATGGAATCCATAGGAAGGGAATACAGTTTATAGTAATTATAAGTAACATTTAAAATTAACGGAACTTCAATAATAAAGGCTATTTCTTCATTTTTAAGGTAAGCTTTTACAGACAATGACTCTTCTATATTAATTAAATTTCTATCATTAACAGAATACATTAAGTTATCGTGTTCATTAATATGTTTTAATAAAGTTAACAATTCGTCAGAATTTATTACGGCTTTATGTAAAACAGATGCTTTACTAAATGCAACAGCAGTTTCTAATTCGCTAAGTTTGACATAGATCGAGTCATCGCGCGCGCGCTGTCAGTAGCGGTCGCCGATTTTGTCTTACGAAAATGTCCGTAAATAAACTAAAGTGTACGAGTTGCAATCTAGTGATATCGGAAGTCCTTGCTTTCATACGAGATCGGCATCATGTAGTCGATAATGAAAGCTTAATCAGGATATGTGAAACTGCATTTTCTGAGGAGGAAATAGATGAGGCGAAGAAGTTGTTGTTTATATCCACGAAAACAACAAGAAAGCTGGTTTCGAGACGCAAGAAGAAGAAAGAAAAAGACTTGGAAGATATGATAACTGTGTTTAAAACAATAGACCCTGATCAATTACCAGTGTTTGTGGCGTACGATCTACACAAACTGCCACCAGTTTGTTTTGATCACGTCGATGTCACAAAATTATTGAAGGATATATTGGTTTTACGTAAAGAAATTGAAGATATAAAGAGCGATTATGTAACAAATGCCCAATTAGAGGATGTGAAGCAAAACATGAATGTGGAAAAATCGAGTCCGTTAATAAGTTCAAATGTTAACATGAAGAAACGAGGCGGAGGGTACATGATAAATTGTGATAGCGGACCGTTTGGCCTCCTACCTCACATCGAACCGCGGCCGGTAAACGTCGTCGATGTATCGCGTTCCAGTCGTAAGGACGTGAGTCACGATAGCGCAAGCGAAACGCCGCCAGCGCCGATATATCGCTCTCTCGTACACACGCATACCGAAGGTGCTACTCAGACTAAACCCGTCTCTCTTGCACCTGTTAACTCGACTATGCTCGAGAACGATAGCGTGGTGGCCGTGGATGACGCATGTAAACAACGGACTTTGGCAGATATTGTAAAAAAAGGCGATTGGAAGGAAAATAAGCATGACGAGCAATGGATACTGGTTCAAAGGTCAAAAACGAGAAATCGAATTGTCGGCATGACAGGAAAAGCTGCTTCTAATTCAGTGGGAAATTTTAAGGCCGCCGAGATAAAAATACCTGTTTTTATTTCTAATGTGAATAAAGATACAACTGAGAAAGATATATGTGAATACATACAGCAAAAAACTACTGAAGTCGTAAAACTGGAAAAAGTCAATATGAAGTCGGAAAGGCAATATAACGCTTTTAAGTTGTTTATACCTAAACACAAATTAGGTACTTTTTTGGATGACAAATTCTGGCCGGAGGGAATAATGTTCAGAAGATTCATTAATTTCAAGAAAGGAAAAGTCTCAGATATTGTTAATGATAATACCATAGTAAACAATGGATATTACTATCAAAAATAATGTAACCCTATCGACATTCAATTGCAAGAATGTTATTCGATCAGCTGATTGTGTTCGCAGGCTGTGTCGTGTTGCTGATGTAATTGCACTTCAGGAGACTTGGCTTTTACCACATGATGTGCCTTTTCTCGGTAGTATTGATGATGGTTTCGCGTATGCTGGCAAGTCCGCCGTCGACACGTCTGCCGGAGTTCTCATCGGAAGACCGTATGGTGGAGTCGCGCTTCTATGGAGAAAATCAGCGTTTGCGACGGTATCAGTGGTGCAGTGTAATAGTGATCGTCTGTTAGCTATTAGGATTGAGCATGCGGGTCGTTCCCTATTGATATTCTCAGTGTATATGCCGACTAACTCGTCTGATAATCTAGTTGAGTTTACAGAGTGCTTAAGTGAAATTATCGCTATCACCGAGAACATAAATGTTGAGTCAGTGTTTATATTGGGCGATCTTAACGCACATCCAGGTGAGCGTTTTTCAAATGAATTATTAACAGTATGTAGGGAGCAATCGTGGTCATGTGTTGACATGGAACTACTTCCGAAGGACACGTTTACGTTTGAGAGTACTGCTAACGGTGCATTGCGCTGGCTTGATCACTGTGTGGTGAGCAGTGCGGCACGTCATTTAGTTGTAGATGCGTCAATTTTGTATGGAGTCTATTTGTCTGATCATATACCTTTATTAATTGAATGTAATATTGATTTAATTATACCTAAACTAGTAAACCCTACCTATACTTGCAATAAGGTGATATGGGGGGAAAGAGATAGCAATCAGATCAATGAATACTCAAATTATTGTAATTCAAAATTAAAATTAATAGATTTTCCGGATGATTTTCGGCATTGTGCTCATAAAATGTGTTCTAATGCTAATCATGTGACAGTGTTAGATACAATGTATAGTAGTTTGGTTAGCATTTTAAAGGAGGGTGCCGAACGTACTTATGTAAGTAAACAGATACGTCATAATAGCAAAAGATACATTCCTGGTTGGAACAAATATGTTCGAGACGCTCACAGAGAGGCTCGACTGTGTTACCAAACATGGTTGTTTTATGGTAAACCTGCTAGTGGTTATGTTTACAATAAAATGTGTGAATCTCGAAAAATATTTAAGATCAATCTGAAATATTGTCAAGATAACCAACAGCAAATAAAAATGGATATTTTAGCTAAACATCACACTAAAAAGAAGTTTGGTTCATTTTGGAAATCAACAAATACACACATCAAAAGTGTCTAGGGATCAAGCATTTTTATGCGGATTTCTTGAGATTGAGATGTGGCTTTGTAATAAATTTATGATTTTATAAATTTATATGGATCCTTTTTGGTGCATTTCATAATTTGAATCAGGAACTGTGAATCAAATTCGAGTAAAAGATGAAAATCAGCTGTCAATATTTTCCCTATAAAAACATACAACGCATTGAAGACATTATTAGTGCTACTGTTTCCCTACTACTGATTAAAACCAACGTTATTATGGAGCGGCGACGTCATCTAAGCAGGGAAGAAATGCTCAGAGCCGTGGGAATGATAGAAGCTGGTTCCCGGCAACGTACTGTGGCTTTAGCTCTGAATACAAGTCAGAGTGTTATCAGTCGACTTTGGACACGTTACCGAAGCACTGGTACCGTGGCTGAGCGCCATGGAGGAAGGTATCGCTGCACCACACGGAGACAAGACCGATACATTCAAATCTTAACTCGAAGAGCTCCAACAATAACCGCCATGATGTTAGCCGTGAGGCTTCATCACTCTTCAGGGAACTTAATTAGCGACCAAACAGTCAGAAACCGCTTGCATGAAGTGAACCTTCATTCCCGAAGACCGCTACGGGTACCACCTATAGCAATGCACAATCGTAGGATTCGATATCAATGGGCTCTTGAACACAGAAATTGGGCAGAAGAACAATGGCGTTTCGTGTGCTTTTCTGATGAGTCTCGTTTTGGTATGAGACCGGATACAAGACGTATACGACACTGGAGAACCCCTGGACGCCAACAGCGATTAAAATCCTGCCAGGAAGTCCATCCTTATAGTGGTGGAACCATCATGGTATGGGCGGGTATTTGGATCGGCGGAAGAACTGAGTTATTTGGATCAGAGGCAACCTCAACGCTCAAATTTATGCTGAGACGATTGTATCAGACGTCATCGTTCCTCTACAAGTGCAAATCGGTCCCTTATTTCAGTTAATGCATGATAATGCACGACCGCACACCGCAAGAGTTGTAAGACAGACTCTCGCCGCAGCTAACATCAATGTCCTGCCCTGGCCTGCTCAGTCGCCAGACTTGAACCCGATTGAGCATGCATGGGATATGCTACAGAGAAGAGCTCTGCCGAATATGGAGGGTATCCAGTCGCAAGAAGACCTTTTTTTGTTGTTGCAACGAACATGGGCGGCCATTCCACAGCGTGATTTGGATGAACTCATTTTGAGTATGCCAAACCGATGTTCTTGTGTTGTTAGTGTTCGCGGTAGAAACACGGATTATTAATTGTTTAAGTTACCCAATAAAATTTTAAAGAAAACTGTTATTTCAGTCTTTTTTTCGAACTTTTGTGTTAGTGGTTCAAATGTCAAAAATCCCTTTATTAGGAAAATGGCAAATTTCTTTATTAATGCAAAGGTGACTTGGTTTATCGTTACTGTGACAAACGAAAACACTTTATTTGATGAATCCTTAAAGAAAATTTTAATTAATATCAATCAGGAGAAAAGTTATTGCAAAAATATATGTTGATCCCTAGACACTTTTGATGTGTGTAGTTTGAATCCGAAGTCGAGTCCCCCGGTGAGCGTGGCGGGCGTACACGAGCCGGCTGATATAGCCAATGCATTTAGACGTCATTTCCAGATTGAGTCACCTCCTCTTACTGAACCTGTGCAGGTGTTTGATGCTGGAGCCAACACTGGGGACATTACTGTTGTTTTTACGGCACAAGAAATATCAGCCATCATAAATAAAATGGAGAGGGGTAAATCCCCGGGTCATGATGGCTTCAGCATCGAGCACCTCAGGTATGCGGGGCGACACTTGCCGCGTGTGCTAGCTTTGTTTTTTAACCTGTGCGTTAGTCACGGTTACTTACCGAATGATGTAATACATACAATGGTAGTGCCTAGTGTGAAAAATAAAACAGGGGATGTCTCTGACATTTCCAATTATAGGCCCATTTCTCTGGCTACTGTCATAGCAAAAGTGTTGGATAGTCTGCTTCATAAGCAATTGGCTAATCACTTTGAATCACATGACGCCCAGTTCGGTTTTAAGCCTGGGCTGTCGACTGAGAGTGCAATCTTTTGTCTCAAGCAGACTGTCCAATACTACACCAACAGGAAGACGCCTATTTTTGCTTGTTTTCTGGACCTCTCACGGGCATTTGATCTTGTTTGTTATGATGTTTTGTGGCGTAAACTAGAATGTGAGACCAAGTTACCATCTGAAATAGTGTCAATATTTAGGTACTGGTACAGTAGTCAAAGCAATAGCGTGAGGTGGAATGGCTCGCACTCGGACGTGTATCGGCTGGAGTGCGGGGTGAGGCAAGGGGGGCTCAGCTCGCCCCGGCTCTTCAACCTATACATGAACCAGCTGATCCTTGAGCTCAGCAGCACCAATGTTGGATGCCATATTGACGGGGTGTGCATTAACAATATTAGCTATGCGGACGACATGGTGTTGCTGAGCCCATCAATCGGTGCTTTGAGGCGACTGATCGCTATTTGCGAAAACTATGCGGTGAATCATGGGCTCAAATATAACGTCGTTAAGAGCGAACTAATGGTTTTTAAGTCTGGTAGTCTGACATATCCATGTATCCCAGACGTAGCACTTTGTGGAGAACCACTGCGAAGGGTGGACAAATTTAAATATCTAGGCCACTGGGTCACTGAAGACCTTAAAGATAATTGTGACATTGAAAGGGAACGTAGGTCGCTGGCTGTCCGTTGTAACATGCTGGCCCGCAGGTTTGCACGTTGTACAAAGTCAGTTAAAGTAACGTTTTTCAAAGCTTACTGTCAGTCTTTCTACACGTGCAGCCTGTGGGTCGACTTCACTCAGAGGGCATACAGCGACCTACGCGTTCAATATAATAATGCACTGAGAGTGCTGTTGCGGCTGCCGTGGCGATGTAGTGCGTCGGGGATGTTTGCAGATAATAATATTGATGGTTTTGCCGCTATTATTAGGAACAGATGTGCATCCCTGATGTCTCGTGTTCGCGGCAGCACCAACAGTATTCTCAGTGTATTCGTGGATCGGTGGGATTCCCCGATGTTGCGGAGGTGGATGCGGCTCCATGCCGAAATTTAATTGTATATTTTTATGTGTCTGTAACCTACTAACACTAGAATTTAAGTTAAAATTGTTACTAACCCTATGGACTCCGGTCTGAAATAAAAATATTCTATTCTATTCTATTCTCTATAGATAGTCCTAAAGTTGACAATAAATTGATTGAGTAATCCAAATACATAGGTCATATAAATTGAATGATTATCTTTTGTATTAAGATTAGCTACAAGGCCTTCAAGTAAATCAATGCGCTTGTTTATTTTCTTTGTATTTTCATTAATTATTTCAGTAGAGTTTAGAAAGTGATCCAACATTTTAGAAATCACAGTGAATTTATTGGTTATTGCCTGTTCCTTAGTCTGAATATTATGAATTAAATTATCGTATCTAACCGCATCTTCATGATCAAGGTTACCAGTAATAATTTTGATAATGGAGCCTAAAGGGTTTATAATACCACGTTTAAATCTTTTGGATGGAATTAATTGCTGTAATTTCTCTATGGTCTGATTTCGAATATATTCGACTTGTGTTTTAAGTGCCATAAACTCATCTGTGTAGGATTTGTTCGGGTGTAATATTTGGTTGAATTCCGAATATTTTTGAATATTAAAAGAAAGGTCAGTGCTTATGCCCTGAAGATTGATTATTTTGACAATAGACCACTTATCATATTGAATAAACGCTTGGCCCATTTTCACCGGAAGAATACCAGGGTTTTGACTAATCTTTACTGCTTGAAGGGCCTGGCTTGGAAGAGTCCAATTGGTTGTTGTCCATATCACCAGGATCAAACTCCACCTGTGGAGGACGTTTTATATTTTTGAGAGGTACTTTGGTATCCCTATTTTTTAATTTAATTGGTATAACATTGCGCTTTATCTGACCTGTGACAACGGCTTTTTGGTACCTAGGCTTATCTTTTGCTTGTCTCTTATTAACGGCCTTTGCGAAAACCGGTTTTCCTATTTCTAAAGCTGGTTCTAATTCACCTCCTCGTTTCATTAAAATCTTTTTTTTGTGTCCTTTTACCTTTTCCGAAATATACTTATAGAGTGCCTGAGTTCTCTTCTTATGATCCCTAATCAATTGTTGTTTGTAAGCCTTATCAAATTCTGAGTTAAATGAAGAGTTTAATTCGGTATGACCAAACGCAGCTTCAAACAGGGTTAAATCTGTGGTGCTATGAATAGTGCTATTATAGGCCATAACAGCATAAGTCATTACAGAGGCAGCGTCCGTAAATTTCTTTTCATATTTGGCCATTCTGTAAATTTCTATAATTGTGGAATGAAAACGTTCTATGAGGCCCATAGAGTTTGGATTGTTTGGGGTGCCTATGTGTAATTTTATTTTATGTAATTCTGTTAGTTCTCTTAGTAATTCATTGTTGAATTCAGTTCCAGGGTCGGAACTTATTTTCTGTGGTATGCCGTAAAATGAAAAATATTTCATCAACGCTCTAACTACTTCAGGTGTTGAACGAGATGGAATTTTATGGCCTGGCCTAATTTACTAAAGGCATCAATTAAAGTTAAATAGTATTTCGACTCTATACTAAACAGGTCTATAAATATTTCTTGAAAGGGTGCATGCTGAGTTTGTGTAAGTTGTAATAAGGGTTTAATAGGTTTCCTATCATATTTAGAAGTTTTACAACCCTCACATGAGTTAATAATGGCGGATACGGTTTCAATCAAATTTGGCCAATAATAATTACGACGAATCCGTTTAACGGTTTCGCTGATGCCACGATGACATGTCTTGCCTTCGTGTAATTTAATTACTATAGCCTTTTGTTCCTGCTCATCTTCGACGTAAACAACACGCTCGGTACATTCATAGAAGTTAACGACATCTCTCTTAAACAGAGAAATTATGATATTAATGAAATCTTTTCTAAGTTCTTGATTCTCAAAATAAATGAAATACTTAATTTTTGGTTTTATGTAGTCTTTTAGAAATCCTGTGATGAGATTATAATTATAAAGAGGCAGAAATACTTCTAACACCTTTTGTTTGTCTCTAGATAATTCTTTTACTTGAATCTCATTACGAAACCAGCTAAAGACAAGTATTTGATTAGGCTTGGTGTCTATTGCTTCGTTTAAGATCGGTATTCCACTGGATTCGAGATCTTGGGCTGAATGAACTGTCTGTACGGAAGAAGACTCAGACGGTATGGAATAATGAGGCGGCTCGTGAAGAACTTCCTCAGTTTCTGTTATACTTATTGGACTAGCTGTAGCGGTTCTTTCAGAGTCAGATATGGAAATTGTTGTAGAACCGTCCGTATTTTGTCTGATGTCTTTCTGCTTGTCTATGTCTATATTAACAATCATTGAACTATTGTCTAAATCGTCGGCTACTTCTAGAGCATTTAGGCTGGTTTGTATTGAATGTATTTGAAAATTTTGGACAGCTTCCGTATCACTATTATTTTCAGTTAATTGTAAATTTTCAGCAGTTTTAGTAAATTCTACACTAGGCTTCTCATCTACGCAACAATCTTCGGTGTACATATTTTTGTAGTCATAGTCACAGTGTGTCGTCATATTCTGCATGTAATCGTCATGAGTGACGTCGTAGTAGTATTGTTCGTTATCCGTATAAAGTTCATTTATAGGAAAACCTTGTTGTGGCTTAATCGGTGCTGGAGCTGTTCTCATTGTCACGTCACTATCGTAGAAATTATTGGTTGGACGATAGGTCGAACCTTGAACGGGTCTATAGCCAAATTGTCCTACTTGGGGTCTATAACCAAATTGTGCTGTTGGGGGTCTGTAGGCAAATAGTCCTACTTGAGGTCGGAAGCCTAATTGCTGGGGGTTTCTTTTATCAACGACTGGTGGTCCAAATTGAACCATTTGCGGTCGACCAATTTGTTGATTCGGTATATTCGGGCGTACAGCATTTTGATTAGGTATACCAAATTTGAATTGAGTTTGGTTTGTAAAAGGTCTGAAATTATTATTTTGCAAAGGGGGCGATGTGGTAAAAGGCTTCAGATTGGGTGAATTAAAAACATATCCTTTATCGCGTGATGGTAATATATGACCTTGCGGTCGGTGTTGCAACATTTTACTACGTAAATTATATTGTTCCTGAAAGTTAACCTCTTCAAGGGCATATTTTAAAGCTTCTTCCAACGTAGTAGGGTTTTTAATTCGAACAATCCGTACCATGTGTTCTGGTAAATTATACATGAATACATTAAGAGAAGCATTGTTATAAATTATTTTTTTAGCTTCTCTTAACGTTGTAGAGCTGTTCTGATTCACTTTTGAAATTAATATAGCACGAATGTCTTGAATACGGCTGCAAAACTGTAAGTATGACTCACTTTGTTTGATTTTTAGGGTTTCCAGCTCAATGGCTACGCATTCTTCGCTCCTGGGATCACCAAAATGTTGGATCAATAAAGATTTTAATTCGCTATAGGTTTCAAAATCACCTCTTTCACTAATTAAGGCTGCCGCTTTACCTTTTAATTTACTCGTAATATTCTGCATTAAAAATTCATTTCGATCCGTAGTCCCTTGATACTGTTCAATAACATATTCGCACTTCCTTAAAAATAAACTAAGCAAATTAGTTTCACCGCTAAATTCTGGAATTACATTTAAAACATCCCGAGGTATTAAAGATTCAGCAAGTTGCATAGAAAATGGTGTTTCGGTCCGAGCCGACGGGGCTGCACCGGTTGTCGCGGGTACAGGAATTTGGCCTTGATTCATGTTAAATAAAATCGTCAAAACAAACAAAAGATAAGCAACAATTCATAATATAAAAAAAATAAAAGTAAAATTCAAATTCCACACAATAAAAGTACAATCAAAAAACTAAAAATTCAAATTTAAAAAAAAAAAACTTATTAATTAGAATTCAAAAAATCTTATGAAAATCTTATCTTTATAATAGCCTGAAGATAATATTCACTTATTTTATTAATCGCTAATTATTAGGTAATTAATTTCTACAATAAAAAGTTTTCACTCGATTTTCCAGATTTTATGAAATAATGCAGAGTTTACTTTTTATTAACATTAATAGATAGTGTGGGGAATTAGGAAGGAAGTAGAAGGTTACTCACAGTCCAACCGCCTTATAAACTATCACCATCTCTGCTCACCCACGTTATCGTTACGCGTTATCTAAACTTATTTATTTGGTTCGAGGATTGCCAAGAACGTCTCACTGATTTTAAGTTACGACGACTCTACGTTACCACTCGCGAATAAGTTCCTTAGTGTTTTTTTTTACTTTTCCCAGTACTTCACACTTGACTTTCCGCGAATGCAACAATTTACGGCAATCCTACCGGCTGCGCCAGTTAGATTTCGGGAGCGGAGCGATGGCCAAAATAAAACGTTAGGAGCCGTTTAAGAGTTTATTAGAACGACCCGAGCTTACAGAGTTTGATGTAAGACTGCTTATCCTATCTAGTCTAATACATACTTAGGACTTACAACTAAGCTGGTGGTCACTGGCGCCTTCACATCCGCCTTGTCTGGCTGATAAAGGCAAAAGTGCAGCGTACGAGCTTAAGGCTCTACCACAGCGATAGATAAGGTGAGTTCGGAGAATGTAACTAGATAGTATACTGACAACATTTGATGTTTACCTAGGCGTGACGTCAGATCCGACGCCATGACACAGTGAGCTGTTTTCGTGCCCTATTGAAAAAATATTAGAAAAATGGCTTCAAACTTCGTTAAACGTTAGTTTATTACCGAAATATAGGTGTTTTCGGAAATAGTAAATGTGTACGTACATTACGGAAGAGGATTTGAAAATCATTCGTCATGCCTATTCAAACAGAAAACCCAATAAGACCATACCCCGTAATGTGTCACGTTTCCCAAATATGTAGGTGTCATGCGTGGCCACCATTTTGAATAAAAATCAAAATGGCGCGACAGTAGGTAAGCCAGGCTCCATATAAAAATCTTAAATCACCTTTAGTAAGAATTACATAACTCATTATCAACACTCGATGCCCAAAATATTTAAGCAAGATCTCATCAGTAAGCACTTAAAAAATGGTAAGCAACGAGTTTCATAGAAAGGAGGATAACCATTAATCGCAGCAGCTTTTACAACATCTCAACGAGCTAGAGAAAACGACTTCTGTGCTTACCCGAGCGTGGCATATTAGCGTAATGGCAAATTACGTAGACCAGGTCAACGATAGCATGGCTTCTCCCTTATTATATACGTAAGTATTCTGAGAATACGGGTAAGATCCACAATGTCATACAGTCCTGGTACCTTCAAGGTAATTTTGTTAATACAAATAATAGTGGACTCGTGTTCTTTATTTTGTCACAATAATAATTATTTTTAGAAGTAACTAACTATGTATTTGCACTAGATAGGTCCTAAATTAAATGACTAACTAACTTACTATACAAATAACTACAAAAACTATGGACACTTAGGTGTCGAAGTACCTACTCGTCCGCATCGTGCCTAGGAGACTGGCAGCATTGCCACGTTGAATGGCAATGCTAATTCTTTGGCTGAAGAACGACCCAACCCTCAGGTCACTTGAAGTTTCGACCAGCCGGCGAGAAATTTCCTTTAAAAAAAGGAGACGCGCACTTGAGCGCCATGACCCGACCGTTTCGACTCCAAACGGCTCAAAGCTGTAGTTGCCCATAAGGTTACAGTATTTGCGCCGCTTGAGGGTCTCAGCAGCCGCAGCAGCGGCGCCAGCACAGAATTATTATTACAAATTCTTGTTATAATTCTGTAAATACATATTTGTTACGGCCGCGAATCATATTTTAATCAACGTACAACTTAATACTGACTAGCCATTTGCAAAAATCGTAAAAAAAATATATTTCGCGGGCTACCCTGGCGATTTTGCCTTAGAAACATTAGAACGTGACTTCAATACCACTTTGTCTTTGAAAAGGCAACTTTATGGTTGGTACGCGTTGTTGACTTGACCACAACACCTGTAGTATAGTACCTACTTTTATCTCACGAAGCGACGCGCGGTTTACTTGTGTTTAGCAAATGCACAAACATGCAATGTAACTATGAGTAAGCGCAGAAGCCCTCCCAAGCCCTAGGAAGCCAAGGGCGAAATCAGAAGTGTGTGTTATGTGCTGACGCAACTCGTCTTCACGCACACATTCACAGCGTGTTTGTACACTTATTTACCACAAGCAAAGCAGGTGTCGCTTCGTGAGTTAAACATATTGTAGCAGGCTGTAGCTGGTCTGACCAGAAACGCTATATCAACGATTGGAAAGTAGGTACGTTTTAAGTCTACTGTAAATGCTTGGTCAGACTACAAACGCGGCGTACTCAAATATAAAAACTTCATTTGAGTCTCCATAGTGGGCACGTGGGCGCGGCGAGCGGCGCGGGCCTTCTTGGCGCGGGGAGCGCGCCGCGCGGGCAACTCACGCCATAGCTCATTCATACAAGTGACCGCAATGAGTGCGCGGACGGCCCGCGTGGGGACCAGGGTTCTCAAACTAGTTCGAGCTTTTTTCTAGTAAAAATAAGTCTTCTTCATCCATATTGTATTTTGACAAACACGACAACACTCAGAACGAAGTTGCGCTCCACTGCGGACAGGCAGATCGCGCGCGTTCCCACACCCGCGCCGCTCCCCGCCCCGCGCTGCCAGTCTGGCCAAGCACTAAGCCTTCGTAACAGTCGATTTTTTCCCGCAGCGATACTTTATTACTGCTTTTTGCCAAGAGTTGAAAATCTAATAGTGTATTTTATTGACGCGCTGGGATGCTCTTCGTTGGATTCTCAATGCTCGGTTGATCACCGAGAGTCGAAAATCCATTGCGCGTCAAAAAAACGCACGTGGGTACGAGCTAATAGAAGCGAGTCTATTGCCAGTAACCGTGCAGATCCAGACTCCAGGCTACTACTAGGACTACTACTGTTTGAAATCATCATAAAAGCGACTCCAAAATGTAAGTACCTACTAAAAGAAAATCTAAGAAAAAGGGTAGGTAACTATTTCATAATTAGTGACATCTTGATTTTTGAAATTTTTATGTTTGACATTTTTGATTATTGACATTTTGATGTATGACATTTTTGAAATTTGACATTTTTTTTGACATTTTAATTTCTGACATTTTGATAATGATATTTGCAATAATAATGACATGTTAAATGATGTAATGATAATGGTATGATATCTGTAATAGTAATGACATGATATATAATCTAATGATACTAATTTATATTTTCCTTTTAATACAAACATATATTTTTAATTAAGTTGATGATTTAAAATTTTATATTAGTAATTTCTAAATTGACCTAAATAAGTGTAATAATAGTGATATAAATAATTTCAAATGTTTGCATGCCGATTGGTAAAATGTGGCTGAGCTAAATGTAATCTTAAGAACTATTATGTATTACCCATATTTGCAAAATAAAATTCTATTCTATTTTATTCTATTCTATAACCAATTAATCATAATAATAAACCATTTATTATCAGGTAACAAAGACCCATAGATACATACCTTAACCTAAGTATACATAATAATATAGTAACAAATGCCAGCGTCTGTGTCATGATAAATAGGACATTATATTTTCCTATGATACTGCGCCTATGATAGATACTCTAGAGTCTTATGTGTACCTGCCTTTAGCAGAAAGCTCTGGCTGGAGATAATATTCCATCCGAACATTCAAGCGTGTGTCAAATATTTTAATATGCTGTTTTTTGTTAAATAGAGTCAGTTGGCACTGACTCTATAAAGTACAAGTTTATAATTCAACGATAATACTGGCGTATTATCGTTGAATTATAAACTTGTCTTGATAATATATTAGTTCCAAGTCAAAGGCTTTTCAATTAAACTGTACGAGTAGAGCATACTTGTAAGTACGGTTAGAATTTAAAGCTTTTATTGTATGGGTAGGTGATCCCCAATCCAAAACATCAACTAACTTAAGTAGACCTCTGAACTTCCGATCTAACTTAGTTTTATAATCTTATTTCACTCTTCGTTTTCTAATAACATCAAATCACCAATGTTGATATAGCTGCCTTTGTTCTATCATAATATTACTTTGCAAGTAAATGTCGGGTAATCGACCGCTGTCTAGTGCAAACCTTAGTTTTCTTACTGTATCATCTGCCATAGCCTTTTACCAACTATGTTGGGGTCGGCTTCCAGTCTAACCGAAAGCAGCTGAATACCAGTATTTTACATGGAGGGACTGTCTATCTGACCTCGACAACCTAGTAACTGGGTAATACGATACCCCTACTTTTCGGGCTTCTGACTACCCGTAACGACTGTCAAAGACCCACGAATGACAGCAGGGATCAACGGCTTAACGTGCTTTTCGAGGCACGAAGGGGTCTTGGTATGTAAAGATGGTCACCCATCCACAGACCAACCGCTTTAATGTCCAATATTTTCAGACAATTATTTTATGTACTTATGTGTTTGTTCGTCACAACATCTCCCGGTATCATTACTAAATATTTTTATATTGTATCACAGTATTTTCGTTTTGCTACTTGTGTGCTAGGGGCGCTAGGAGTAATAGTGTTCTATGTGATGTTCCAAGCTGCCATAGCATGCGATATTGTTAAGTTATTGTTTGATTCAGTTTGATGTTGACAATGTGGTGCGTTCCGAGTTGGGATGTAATCGATTTGAGTGTGCTTAAAAACTAAAGACTAACTAGTCGCTATAAATCGTAGGGATGCGATTACACTCACCTAAATCGTAAACAATTTAGGTATTAGTGCGGTCGGGACCTTCCAATCGCACTAAACCGGAATCTAACTGCTCTAACTTCAATTACATCTTTCGATTTCCTACAAATTGAATAGTGTATAAAGCGCTTAATTCGGAATGCGGCCTGGCGATTACGAATACGTTCCATGTTAGCTTTCTAGCCGATTTTTTATTTTAATGATTTTGTATTTTCAAAGATATTTAATAACAAACGGGAAATGAAAATACTATGAGCATACACATAATCAAGCAAACTAATAAAGACATTAAACAAATCAGAAAATTAGGTTGATAAAAATTAAAGTATCACAATATAGTCTGCGTACATTGAACCAACATTAAAATATGTTTAATTTCGTAAACGAGAACAAAGTTGACCACTATGAGACTATACTGCGATGATATTGCGACTTGAATGTGAACAAACCGAATTTTAAGATTAGTAGAATACCGTTTTTTGGTCTATTCACAATATCATCGCATTCTGGTGTCATGTTTTTCACATTGCACGTTAATTAGTAGAATTGACCTTCAGATGGAATGACCATAATGCCTTGGAAGTTGGGTAGGCCTTTGGTGTGGGATGCTACCTGTGTCGACACCCTTGCGCCATCCCATCTTTCTAGCACGGTGGGCTGTGCTGGGGCTGCTGCTACAGGAGCAGAAAACCTCAAACGGCGCAAATATAACAACCTTATTGCGAGCTGAATGTTTGAGCCGTTTGGGGTTGGGGTCCGAGTGCTGATCGAATATTTCGGGACATCGCCAAGCGGTTGGTTGACTCTTCAAGTGACCAGAGGGCTGGCCTATTTTTAGCCCAAAGAATAAGCATTGCCATCCAACGTGGTAATGCTGCCAGCCTTTTGGACACTTGTGCCATTGACAGCGATGCGGACGAATTTTTTGATGCCCAATGAGCTCCTGTCTTTTTCTGTACCTATTTTTATATACTTGTATATACTGTATAATATGTATATTTTAGTGTTAAATTGTAAAATAGTAACATTGTAATTGAAATTCTTGTTAAAAATTGAAAGTAAACAAAACAAAAATAATAGTGAACTCGTGTTTTTAATTTTGTTAAAATAATTATTCTTGTTAGAAGTAAATAACTATGTATTTGCACTAAATAGGTACTAAATTAAATGACTAACTAACTTACTGTACAAATAACTACAAAAACTAGGGACACTTAGGTGTCGAAGTACCTACTCGTCCGCATCGTGCCCAGGAGACTGGCAGCATTGCCACGTTGAATGGCAATGCTAATTCTTTGGCTGAAGAACGACACAACCCTCAGGTCACATGAAGTGTCGACCAGCCAGCGAGAAATTTTCTTTAAAAAAAGGAGACGCTCACTCGAGCCCCATGACCCGACCGTTTCGACTCCAAACGTCTCAAAGCTGTAGTAGCCCATAAGATATTTGCGCCGCTTGAGGGTCTCAGCAGCCGCAGCAGCGGCGCCAGCACAGAATTATTATTACAAATTCTTGTTATAATTATGTAAATACATATTTGTTACGGCCGCGAATCATATTTTAATCAACGTACCTACAACTTAATACTGACCAGCAAATTGCAAAAATCTTAAAAAAAAAAAATTTCGCGGGCTACCCTGGCGTACTTAAAGAAACATTAGAACGAGACCTCAATACCACTTTGTCTTTGAAAAGGCAATTTTATGGTTGGTACGCGTTGGTGACTTGACCAAGACACCTGTAGTATAGTACTTTTTTCTTACGAAGCGACGCGCGGTTTACTTGTGTTTAGCAAATGCACAAACATGCAATGTAACTATGAGTAAGCGCAGAAGCCCTCCCAAGCCCCAGGAAGCCAAGGGCGAAGTCGGAAGTGTGTGTTATGTGCTGACGCAACTCGTCTTCACGCACACATTCACAGTGTGTTTGTACACTTATTTACCACAAGTAAAGCAGGTGTCGCTTCCTAAGTTAAAAATATTGTAGCAGGCTGTGGCTGGTCTGACCAGACACGCTATACCATCGATTGGAAAGTGACAGTAGGTACGTAAGTTATAAGTCCACTGTAAATGCTTGGTCAGACTGCAAACGCGGCGTACTCAAACATAAAAACTTCATTTGAGTGTCCATAGTGGGCACGCGGGCGCGGTGAGCGGCGCGGGCTCCGCAATGAATGCGCCGGGCGGCCCGCTTGGGTACCGGGGTTCTCAAACTAGTTTGAGTTTTTGTCTGGTAAAAATAAGTATTCTTCATCCATATTTTTGACAAACACGACAACACTCAGAACGAAGTTGCGCTCCACTGCGGACAGGCAGATCGAGCGCGTTCCCACACCCGCGCCGCTCCCAGCCCCGCGCTGCCAGTCTGACCAAGCACTAAGCCCTCGTAACAGGCGATTTTTTCCCGCAGCGATACTTTATTACGCACTGGATTTCCAAGTCACTGCTTTTTGAAAAGAGTTGAAAATGTAACAGTGTATTTTATTGACGCGCTGGGATGCTCTTCGTTGGATTCTCAATGCTCGGTTGATCACCGAGAGTCGAAAATCCATTGCGCGTCAAAAAAACGCACGTCGGTACGAGCTAATAGAGGCGAGTCTATTGCCAGTAACCGTGCAGATCCAGACTCCGGGCTACTATTTGGAACACTGCCGTTTGAAATCATCATAAAAGCGACTCCAAAATGTAAGTACTACCAGAAAATCTAAGAAAAAGGGTAGGTAACTATTTCATAATTAGTGACATCTTGATTTTTGAAATTTTTATGTTTGACATTTTTGATTATTGACATTTTGATGTATGACATTTTTGAAATTTGACATTTTTTTTGACATTTTAATTTCTGACATTTTGATAATGATATTTGCAATAATAATGACATGTTAAATGATGTAATGATAATGGTATGATATCTGTAATAGTAATGACATGATATATAATCTAATGATACTAATTTATATTTTCCTTTTAATACAAACATATATTTTTAATTAAGTTGATGATTTAAAATTTTATATTAGTAATTTCTAAATTGACCTAAATAAGTGTAATAATAGTGATATAAATAATTTCAAATGTTTGCATGCCGATTGGTAAAATGTGGCTGAGCTAAATGTAATCTTAAGAACTATTATGTATTACCCATATTTGCAAAATAAAATTCTATTCTATTCTATTCTATAACCAATTAATAATAATAATAATAATAAACCATTTATTATCAGGTAACAAAGACCCATAGATACATACCTTAACCTAAGTATACATAATAATATAGTAACAAATGCCAGCGTCTGTGTCATGATAAATAGGACATTATATTTTCCTATGATACTGCGCCTATGATAGATACTCTAGAGTCTTATGTGTACCTGCCTTTAGCAGAAAGCTCTGGCTGGAGATAATATTCCATCCGAACATTCAAGCGTGTGTCAAATATTTTAATATGCTGTTTTTTGTTAAATAGAGTCAGTTGGCACTGACTCTATAAAGTACAAGTTTATAATACAAGTTTATAATTCAACGATAATACTGGCGTATTATCGTTGAATTATAAACTTGTCTTGATAATATATTAGTTCCAAGTCAAAGGCTTTTCAATTAAACTGTGAGGGTCCCGTCTGTCGGAATCTACCAGCATAAAAAACATACACTTTTGTTAAACAGCACAGAAATATAGATAAAATATTATTTAGTACCAGCCAGTCTGCATTCGCAAAGGCGAGATAAAACTTTATTCTCGCCTTTGTGTTTAAAGGGTTGAAAGCTCTGGGGAAATCAGCGGCCGCTTACACACGGAGAATACCTTAATTTTGATAATTAATACCTTAATTTAATTGAAAACTAAAACATTGGTATTTCGCTGGGTGAATTGGAAGGCAATTTTGACGTAGATCAAAGTTAGGGATGACGGAATTACGGTGCATAAAATAATTAAGATACTAAATAATGCTAAAAAAAAACTCAAAGCATTTTTTTCAATTAAACCAATTACAGGCACTTTTGAATTGTCAAGGGGTCGAGCAGTCAGAAAGATGAAGCTAGTTGCCCATTCCAGAGCGTAGGTACCTATGGAGAAATACGGGCAAGAAACTCCACGGACACTCTTTTAAAATTAATTAAAAATTAATTAACTAAATAGATACATGCGAGATCTATTATCTTGTCAGAGACTAAAGGGGGTGGGTTGTAGTAGATGGTCACATGTCTTCGTTTATTTTGTTCTAGAACATCTTGTCTCCTCACGATGTTTTCCTTCACCGTTTTGAGACCATTGGTGATGAAATTATTTTCACAAAGCAAGCGCCTGGCTGGATTCGAACCCTCAACTTACATCTCGTAAGTCGGGGCTGTCACCTCTGGGGCAACACTGCTGTCCGTGGTGTGTAATGTATTTAGTTGGTAAAGCCCTTAACCTTTTGACCGCTTGTGTCGCATTTATGCGACACATATTTCCGTGCCGCTTAGTCGTATTTCTGCGACAGAGAACATGCATGATTTTTTCGTTCCATTCAACGATTGCTCCTCCTTATTTATTGTAGGTATTATCGGTTTGTAGCCGCGCGCAAGGGGCACGGCAATTAATATTTAGCCAAGCGCTTAAAAGGTTAAAAAAAACAGACTTTACCAGGCCGCGATCGATCGGGGTTATGGCGACATATATTTTGAAAGTATGATTATGCGGGGACATATTTTGAGACGATAATTGATATGAATCGACCGCTGTCTAGTGCAAACCTTAGGTTTCTTACTGTATCATCTGCTATGGCAGATGATACAGTAAGAAACCTAAGGTTGTCGGCAACATAGTTGGTAAAAGGCTATGGCCTTTTACCAACTATGTTGGGGTCGGCTTCCAGTCTAACCGAAAGCAGCTGAATACCAGTATTTTACATGGAGGGACTGTCTATCTGACCTCGACAACCTAGTTACTGGGTAATACGATACCCCTAGGTAAGTCTGTTTATCAGACTTTCGGGCTTCTGACTACCCGTAACGACTGTCAAAGACCCACGAATGACAGCAGGGATCAACTGCTTAACGTTGTACGAAGGTACGAAGGGGTCTTGGTATGTAAAGCTGGTCACCCATCCACAGACCAACCGCGGCAAGCGTAGCTTAACCTGATCGATCAACCTGTGCGGCGGTTATTATTTAGCCACGGGTTCTTACTGTAATGAAAGTGAAATGTTTTGATGCTTACTTCTTTGACGTCACGTACTGAAGCAATTTTAACGATGTGAACTCAAGTCAAATCAGGCTTTAAAAAAAGTCATATCCTCAACAATCTTATGTGACGACGGTAAAAAATAATTTTAATACCCTTCAGTAATCTTACTCACTTGATTAAGTTCGTCGACTCAATTGTAATAGATAGGTACTTGCTTATATTACGTGCGCACCCTTACGAGAATCAAGTGCCGTATAATGTGATATAATCAATTGGAATGTGTCAAGGGGAACTGCTAAGGATGATATTTGATTGTACAAGCCAGCAATGCTATGTACAGACGCCAGCACATCAAGCTACCCGAAACTGTCAAAATTTCCCAATCAACTTTGAACCTTATGCTTTAGCGATAAAGTTGAAATCTATTAAAGAAATTTGACAGATTGAAGTAGTTTGATGTGCTGGCGTCTGTACAAAGGAAGGGGATTATTGAAGGATACAGTATTTGTTTTTCGTCCCAAATATCTAAAATTGATAACCTTAATTTTGACGTTACCTACACTAATGTTATAAATTATAAAGAGAAAAGATTGTTTTTTTTCTTTGTTGTATATTTGTTTGTTACGCTTTTATGCTAAAACGCATAATCGTAATTTTTATCCCGATATTACCAGGGGATTGACACATATGCGGGTGAAACCGCGGGGCGTAGCTAGTTATCACACTAATATTATAAAGGTGAAAGTTTGTGACTGTGTGTGTGTGAGTGTTTATATGTTTGTTACTTCTTCACGCTCAAACGGCGGGACCAATTTTGATAAAATTTTGTCTGGAGGTAGCTGACACCCTGCATTAACATATAGGCTACTTTTATCCCGATATTCCCACGGGATCGACATTTACGCAGGTGCAACCGCGGGGCGCAGTTAGTTATTAATAAAATAAACAGACGTATTCAAATTATTCATCATTATCGTCATCAGCCTACTAACAGTCCACACGCCATTCAAATCGATTTTTGGCAACTCTAATCCAGCTGCTCTAAGCCACCATGCGAAGGTCGCACCACCTAGCCTGAAGTCATCCTTTCTTTTTGGTGGGCAATCATCTAATGACCCCTCCCGCTCTGGGCGGAGCGGAAGGGAGTGTCAGGCTCTTACTGGCTAAAAGCCACCCGTATTCCTTCAGTTGCCTGTGCCAGGGGCCACGGTATCTCTTTCGAACAACCCGCAACCCTGGCAGGCATTAGCCCTAGCGGCCCCGTCAGTTAGTGCTGACATCTCTTTCAGGCGCGCGTGGAACACAACGCGCCGTTGACCCGGGCCTGGTCCTTACCGGACGGCGAGCTGCCCATTGCTTGCCGTCCGCAAGCCCGCACCTACGGTGGCCAGGAATCGGCTATCAATTCCCGACGCCCTGGGCGTCTCCTGCGGCGATTAGGGGCCAACCTACTCCTCCTCTCTAGAACACACGTCTGCCCGATGACTGATGACCGTTCCATTCTGATGACCGTTGGATTCTGTGAGCTACTGATTCGATCCCTCAAAGAGATATTAAGTATAGCCCGTTCCTTAGCTTGCTGAGCGACCTTGTATTTGTGGACCAGCCGTACCTTGAGTGTCCACGTTTTGGCTCCGTAATTATAGGCAGGACGCACCGATTGAAGATCTGATCTGACTGATTGAGTCTTTAGATTTGTGTTATCAGTTTTAAACCATTACGTCCAAGTTACCTTACTATATTTTTTTTTATCGTAACTGCAATGTAACAAAACTCAAATCATAATAAAACGGCAGTGCGAACATTTGCATCGCTCTCAGTATCGTCGTAACGTCAATGACGTAATAACGTTGACGTATACAATTCCGTAGCAGACGTGATAAAACTTTATGATCCAACACGTTTTACCGTTCAGACTTTGTTTATTCCTACAATTCCAGTTATCGTGTTTAATGGCAGGAAATAGACTAAAAAAAAAATTACAAATCAATCTAAAAGCAGATAATCAGACGTTCCTATATACTTCAGAAAAGGGTAGGTCTCGTGTTACTAAAAGAGATAGAGAGAAAGAGATAATTAAAATAATGTTCTTAGAGTTTCATGCCCGTTCTTCTCCATAGAGACCTACGTTTTCGAATGGGCAGCTAGTTTCAACTTTCTGAATAACTTACCGACTCTTTGACAATTCAAAAGCGCCTGTAAATGGTTTAATTAAAATAAACGATTTGAGTTTGATATTGATCGCTGACTGTTCACGCCACCGCCGGCGAATACTCGTTTATCGCAGCGACAAGAACTATCAAAGAGAGAACTCGCTTAGCGACGCTCGCTTGGCGGACAAAACACTCAGTGAGAGGCTCACGCTTAGTACAGACGCCAAGCGCAACAAGCTACCCGAAACTGTGAAATTTTCCCAATCAACTTTGAACCTTATAATGATAAAGTTGCTCTAACGATAAAGTTGAAATTCTATTAAAGATATTTGGCAGATTTAGCTTGATGTGCTGGCGTGCTTGGCGATGTCGTGCGCTCGCTATTCGTTGCTCGCCAGCTCGTTTTTAATAGCTAGCTTCACTCTCTTCTCGTTAATCGCTGGCGGTGGGATAGATGCCTTCAGCTGTACCAAAAGATAAATCTTATGTAATAATAAGACCGTAGGCAGAGGGCCCGTGGATAAATAATAACAGCCGCACAGGTCGACCGATCAGGTGAAGCTAAGCTTGCCGCGGTTGGTCTGTGGATGGCCTCGGAAAGCACGTTAAGTCGTTAGTCCCGGCTGTCATTCGTGGATCTTTGACAATCGTTACGGGTAGTCAGAAGCCCGAAAGTCTGACAACCAGTCTTACCTAGGGGTATCGTATTACCCAGTAACTGGGTTGTGGAGGCCAGATAGGCAGTCGCTCCATGTAAAATACTGGTATTCAGCTGCATCCAGTTAGACTGGAAGCCGACCCCAACATAGTTGGGAAAAGGCTAGGCAGATGATGATGACCGTAGGCAAGCCGCATGCGTTTTCTGTTTAGACTTCGGTAGTAATTTTTTCCCAAATGATTAAAAGTATTGATAAGTATATGGTTTTATTTCTGCAAGTAGGTTTGTACAAACACTTTTACACGTCAATCATATTTTAAAAACTAGATGAGGTCGACGTTTCCTATCTGACTACTCTGAGAAGAAAGACCAAAATAAACTCGGAGCTCAGTCTCGTTTAAATTCCAGACATAATCTTGGTCAAATCAAGTGAATACCATGTACAGTGGGCTGCTTCAATTGTTTGTACCCCAGTTGTATGAAAATTTTAATACAACTGGGGTACCCAATTGATGCAGACGGTGGGCTGCATCAATTGGGTGTCTGAAATGGTCTTTTGAGGAAAGAACCACACAGATTGAGTGGACCTGTCCTTGCACTAGATTCGTACAGAAAATTGCAGTAATGTAGTTTAAATTCTGATTAGTCTGTTTTTAAAAGCAGTATTCGACAAAATTCAAATCGAAACCAGTAAAGAAGAGCCCTTCCAACGAAATCACCAGTGTAGGTAGATATGAAGGAATTATTCTTTCCTGGTTTTCATTTTTCTGTTCGTTATCTGGAGTTGATTCAATACTTCTCTCTTTGTGAACGTTATGCACTAATCATAGGCAGGATTTTTGTTTGATTTGAACTGTGTTGGTGTGACATGAAATATAAGATTCCACATCATTTTTCAGAATATTTAATGATATTTATTTACTCGAACAAAGGATTGTAGTACATTTGAAAAATTTTGTGGTTTTAAAAATACAGTTTTACAAAATAAGTAGGTACTATAATATCTACAGGGTGTCCCTTATTTTTCAAAGTTTATGTTTTTTAACGCATAGGTCTTAGTTTTGTTTATTTGTTCCTAAAACACTCGGGAATGAATTTTTACCTTATTTGGAGAACGATAACCCGTGCCGACTTGCATCGAATCATGTTCATACAAGTTATGTGGAAGTAGCGGCGCGTACTCGCCGTATTTGTCATTTGTTCTCAGTTAGTCTCGTGATTAACACATATTGTTTTACATTTAAAAAATGGCAGTGGAATTAAGAAGGAATAAAAAAAATATTTTCTCAGTAGGTGACGTGAACTATCAAATAACTGGAGCAAAGTTATCGTCTAACCGTCAAGTTCTTGCAGTCCTCTTTTTTAACATTCGCGAAGTTAAATTGACTGTTAATGAAAGCGCAAATCTCGTCGTTCGAGAGAGTATTATATTCTGGGAAAAAGCTAGAATCCCTACTTCAGGCTGCAGTAGAAGCACTAGATCTTAGCTGTGATGATTTCCCGATAAACAAATCGACTATTCAACGCATTCGCACGCAGATTAGAAAAGATAGAGCGGAATCTATAAAATCAGATTTTCAGAATAATTTGCCTGAAACTGTGACCGTTCACTGGGATGGGAAATTAATACCTGGACTGGACGCAAGAAGTTCTAAAGAAGAACGTCTGCCAATCCTTATTTCATTTGGAGAAAAGGAACAACTCTTGACTGAAGAGTCAAGCTGGCGAGCTCTTCTGGCCAAGATCAAGCTAAAGCTGTCTTAAACGCACTTTATGACTGGAACCTCGAGGACAAAGTACAAATAATGTGCTGTGATACAACTGCATCTAATACAGGGCGATTGAAAGGAACTTGTGTACTTTGGAACAAAAGCTAGACAGGGACTTATTACTCTTTGCTTGCCGCCACCAAGTTTACGAACTGGTTTTAAAGTGTGTATTCGAAACAAAAATCCACCAAATCACAAATAGCCCTGATATCCCGATGTTCAAAAAGTTTAGAGACAACTGGAATACTATTAATTATTCTGCTGCTATTGAAACACACAGCGACTTCGTCACAACATTTTGTAATACAAAAATCAAAGAACTGTTGACATTTTATAATGAAGAACTGCAAAAATCCATTGTACGTGACGATTATGGGGAACTGATTGAACTGTCTATTTCTTAGGCGGCGATAGTGAGAAAAAAATTAAAATAAGACCTCATGGAGCAATGCATCAAGCGAGGTGGATGGCTAGAGCTATTTACTCTTTGAAAATGTGTTTGTTGCAATCTCAATTAAAAATTAGCGCCAAAGATAAACGAGCACTTCGAGACGTTTGTTTATTCATTGCAGTTATATATGTGAAATCATGACTCGGATGTAGTCTGGCGTTGAAGGCACCAAATCAAGATTTGCACTTTTTAAAAAGGCTTAACTATTAACAAAGAGATCTCCGAAGCAGCCCTGAGAAAGTTTAGTCAACATCTTTGGTACCTTGTCAGAATAAATTACTATTTTATCACTCTTTGATGATGAAGTTGATGAAGAAACCAAGACAAGTATCGTAGAGAACTTACAAAGAGAGAGTTTGTATGATTCTGGAAAGAGATATATTCCATCGCATCGCATTTATTTTCTTGTTTAAAATTGATGAAAACTTCTTGAAGAAACCTATTTCTACGTGGGAAGAAGATGTTGCCTATTTACAGGCAAACAGAAAGGTTCTTACTTTAAGGGTAGTGGATGATACAGCTGAAAGAGCCGCAAAACTTATGCAATTTTCATGTTTTAATCACCGCAAAGGAAGAACAAAAACAATGTTTACTATGCGGTGTGCAAGAGCATAGAATTCTATATCCAGACTGTAAAAAAGATCTTTAAAAAAAAATAGCCTTGCTAATCTGTACTTTTATGTTCTTTTAATAAATAGATACCTATTTTCTTACTTTATTTTTTATTATTATTTTTATAAAATATAAATATTTCATTTTATTTAGTTCAATAGCCAAAAGGGTTAAAGGCAGCGATTTTCAAAATCTTCACGGCCTTGGCACGGGTTAATGTTGACATAGGAAGATAAAATTTTGTATTTAAGTAGGTATCGGTAGTTTAAAAAGAATGAAGGGGTATGCATTTCGATATTCGGAAAAAAAAAATTACCCATATAACACCTTCTACAATAATAAAAAAAACATAAAAAAATAAAAAATAGTAGTCCATTTACTTACTATTAGTCTCCCAGAAGTAACGCAACAGTACATAGTTAATAGATCTCATTACTTAAGGCAAGATCGGTAAACAAAACACGCTCGTTTCGTACATTTTCTTTGTTATTTTCTCGTCTCTCTTAAGGGGAATGCTCCAACCAGCCCGCGAAATTCAAAATTTCTTGCGTTTTTTGCAATTTGCAGGCCAGTGCTAGGTTGTATGTTGATTAAAATATTATTCGCGGCTGTAAGACGTATGTAGTTACAGAATTATAATCATCAAAATCACCAATACAACCCTCCAACTTCATAAAGGTGTAAGAACAAAAAAAAAACAGATAAAGTAATTCTAACAGCTTTATGAACTTAGAGCGATTTATTGATGATTTTGATGATTATAATTCTGTAACTACATATGTCTTACAGCCGCGAATAATATTTTAATCAACATACAACCTAGCACTGGCCTGCAAATTGCAAAAAACGTAAGAAAATTTGAATTTCGCGGGCTGGTTGGAGCATTCACCTTAACATTAGTCTCTACCCACAACTTCCCCTAATTCACAAGTCACCGTCTTAAATATTAGCTCTTCTCTCACGTAACGCACTCATAAATCATACAGTTACACACATGATTGATTGTAACTCACAAATATTGCTCCATAATTCACTACTTGTTCACTTGGAGACAGTGCTATTTTATGACCCGTTTTTATTTCGCTCTTTGACATATTAGGGGAATGAAGGGCTGTTTTTGTAATGATGTAGGAGATTTTCGTCGGTGTATGAAAAACAAAGCTAGCTCACTAACTGATATATTATTTGTTAAATATGTTAGGAAAAATCGTCAACGGTTGCAATATTTGTAAATATGTGAGCACCATATATCTCTATCCACATAATTAATTTATCTGTCTTTATAACATTTTGTGACTACATAGTTATAATGAATGTATACAAAATATTGTAAAACATTTTAAAAGATTAACTATGGAGTTTCTTGCCCGATCTTCTCCATAAGAAACTACCGTTTTGAAGGGGCGAGTTGAATAAATTTTATTTTCTTGTACATTTTGACGTTCAAAGTGCCTTTTAGTGGCCTACTTAAAATAAATGATTTGGAGTCCAAATTTTGCCCGCACTTTCAAGATAATTGATATTCTACATTTGATACACTATTACTACGCCAATGCTACGCAATTAGTGCCAGAAGGCCAATTTTCGTAATTAAAAACGTTCAAAATCTAGTCGCAATTTCATCTCAGCGACACAATCAATGTCAAAACTTTTCAAAATGTAGGGAAATTAGAGGTATTTTTGTCAGATTAAGTCGGAGAATTGACTGTGAACTTTCTTAAAAGTATGAGAATTGTCCCTCAGATTGCTACGACAAAGCTAAGGGATTGCTACGAGATTGCTACAAGTTTGCTACGAGATTGCTACGATATTGCTACGATATTGCTACGATATTGCTACGAGTTTGCTACGAGTTTGCTACAATATTGCTACGAGATAGCTACGAGATTGCTACGAATTGCTACGAGATTGCTACGCTGTTGCTATGAGATTGCTACGAGTTTGCTACGGGATTGCTACGAAATGCTACGATACTTGTGCCCACTGCTGTCGCTGGGTTGAAGTCTTAACTATATTTTTGTATGAAGGTACTGACAAACATGCTTATTAAAAGCATGCTTAAAAATCTAAGCCTCAAGATCTAAGCCTTAATAAATTCAAATCATTCATTAAAAGTAAGTTGTGCCAGAAAGCCTTATACCGTTAAAGATTATATCCTCATTTGATGATTTGATGATTGAGCTGCTTCCAATTTCTGCATTTTGAATGTTTTTTTTAATCTATACACATTGACATTAATGACTTTTTTATAAACAATGACATTTACTTACTTTGTAAAGTATTATATTATTTTATTTATTGTGAATGTGAAGACGACGTGGGTCACTTTATTTTCTTTATTATTCTCTCTGTTCTGTTAGTTTTTTTTTCATGGTCTGGCAGTTTGAGTAATTTATGTGGCCTACCCGAATGTCCTTTCTTTGGTAATGTTCGTCGAATCGTTGAGCTCCTTAAGTCTTGAGATGAGCTGCACGATTTCTGACAAATGCGTGCACTGACTGGACAGGTCCTCTCAATCTGTGTGGTTCTTTCCTCAAAAGACCATTTCAGACATTGATCTACATGGTCATCATATAACCTGACCAAGATTATGTCTGGACTTTAAAATAGACTGTGACCTCTCCGTTGGTTTCGGCCTTTCTTCTCAGAGTAGTCAGATAGGAAACGCCGACCTCATCTAGTTTTAAAAAATATGATTGACGTGTAAAAGTGTTTGTTGAAACCTACTTACAAAAATAAAATCATTTCAAATAAGCATGCTAGTTAAGCATACTGCTAAAAAAACGCAACCCGCACCTTAGGTACCATTCTCGAAAATCAAACGACTTGATTTTTGAGCATGCTCGAAATAAGCATGCTCATTACTAGCAATGTTTCAGCACACATGCTAAGTAGCAACTATTGCATGCTAATATTTATGCAATAATAGCATACTTTCATGCTAACACTGAGCATGTCTGTCCGTTGGAAAGTTAAATAAATTAAGTAAAGTAAATTAAATAAAAGTTGGAAGCAGGCGGGACCCATACCATTTTTATTATATTTTCAAATTCAAATGGGTCCCGCCTGCTTCCAACTTTTATTTAATTTAAAATGGGATTGTTTGTAGCTTTTCAGTTTCGCAGTCGGGTTTTTTTATTTTTTAAATTACTTTTTTTATTTCCAGCTTTTTAGTTTACAAATATGAAAGATTTCGCAAACGATTTAGTTCTTGGTACGTGTTTTTTACGATTTGTCACTTCGAATTACTTTTAATCATATAAGTTATATATATTTTGTAATCACCTTTTAAAACCCTTTATTTTGATACGACTCGATAGGTTTCGAGAAAAAAAAAAAATTTTTTTTTGAAGGCATATTGCTCCAAAAATCGGCCATTTAAGTTTTTTTTCAATTTTGATATACCCAATGTCACTCTCACAATTAAGACGAATCAAACGGCACCTCTCAAGCTGAAATCGATCAAGCCGTTTAGGCTACAGAGCGTGCCAAAAAATATACATACATACATACACTCGAAAAACAAAACCCTCCTTCTGACGCAGTCGGGTAAAAATATATATGAACGTCCAAATTGAGAACCTCCTCCTTTTTTGAAGTCGGTTAAAAATACGAAAATAACGCTGTCTGTTGGTTTGTCTGTCAGTCTGTTATCTTTTCACACCTGATCGGCTGATCGGACATAGATCACACAGACAAACCATGACATGAGTTACTTCTTTTGCTCTGGTCATTTCATGGGTCTCTACTTTCACAGGATACTTCTTTTCCTGGTACTACGTTCTCGTGGGATAATTTCCGACTTCCAAAAAACTAGTAAGTAATATGTGAAAATAACGCGATTATTACCACCTTCATAAACGGTCCCTAACAACATTGCCCATATGTTAATAAAAAATGTTAGAAACTGCCTCGGCTTATGGCATGTGACCTACATAACAATATTAAAAAACTTTACCTACAACCTAGTTCCCATAAAATACGTTCTACAGTAAAATACACTTTCATCAAAGTAGGCAAGTGGAGTATACATTCAAGTATACATTCATAGGAGAAACTTTTGCTACACAAACACAAATGTTTAATGTGCCCATACATTTGCTCGATTTATGACGATCGACTCGAGTGATCAGAATAAATCGAGCAAATGTGTACGCAAAAGACAATCGACATCGTATTCTTTGTCGATCGATATAACAAGAAGTAATGTTCGATGACCTTGATATTTATCGGTCATCAACATGCGACATTAACGATTGATAAATTAGAGCAAATCTGTAAAACGCTA
Organism: Mesoligia furuncula; assembly: GCA_916614155.1. NCBI lineage: Eukaryota > Metazoa > Arthropoda > Insecta > Lepidoptera > Noctuidae > Mesoligia > Mesoligia furuncula. The sequence continues at coordinate 6,487,375 of OU744808.1, forward strand.
ACGGATCTTATCGATCGTCAAAACACAACGTAAATAGAGCGACAGTAACAATTGTCAAAAATCGAGCAAATCAAAAACCCTTAGAGGTTTTTTCATTCATCAAGAACAAAAAGTATCTATCCGACATTCAGAATTACCAAAAATTGCTTTTAAAAAAAATGCAAAAGTTTGGCTGTGCGTAAACCTCAGTCAAAACTGTCTTTAGCCAGATTAGCTTTTTAAATATACCTATTGAAAAAACAGACTTGTTTAATTTACGTTGAAAAGTTTGAAAGTTTTTTTTAGCTAGCTTTTAATGATCTAAAAAGTACTTAAAATAAAACTTACGTAAACATAGAACTTTAATATTTTCTTAAAAGCTTTAGGCTTATGTTAAAGTATAAGAAGGACGTTCACGCCTCAAAAGCTTTAAAGAAAATATTAAAGTGATTGACTTGATTATTTTATAGCCAAAGTACTTGAAAATGTGCTGACGCCCACCTCGGTAAATAAACCCAGTTACACGACTCACAGTTTGGTTCTCGTGCTGAGAGTGCCATTTTTGCGTTGAAGCATACTGTCAAGTATTATACAGATAAAAAAACACCAGTATAATGCATTTTTCCTGGACTTGTCAAAAGCATTCGACCTGGTTTCCTATAATGCCTTGTGGGGAAAGCTTCGAGAGGCGGGCGATCCTGCTTCGTTGGTGTCCACATTATCTATGTGGTATGATAAGCAGAGAAACTTTGTAAAATGGTTAAATGCGCTGTCTCACCCTTATAAGCTAGAGTGTGGTGTTAGACAGAGGGTCTTACCTCGCCAAGACCTTTTAACATTTATGTTAATAAATTACTGGTTGAGATCAGCAACACACATGTCGTATGCCACATAGATGGAGTTAGTTTAAATAACATGAGCTACGCAGACGACATGGTGTTGCTGAGCCCTGCATCTATCTGTGGAATGAGAAAGTTGCTTTCTATTTGTGAAGTGTATGCCGAGCAGTATGGCCTAAGTACAACCCTAAGAAAAGTGAGCTACTGATGTTTAGAGGGCGAAAAAAAGTCCATCATATATCCCTCCGGTAACGCTGTGCGGTTCGCTTTTACAGAGAGTAACCTAGTTTAAATATCTGGGCCACATTGTTACCGAAGACCTAAAAGATGACACAGATATGGAAAGGGAGCGCAGGGCATTGGCTGTGAGAGGAAATGTGATGGCTCGAAGGTTTGCTGGTTGCTCAGTACCAGTAAAAATTACCCAGTTCTAGGCTTACTGTCAAACATTTTACAGCAGCAGCCTTTAGGCTAATCATACCCAAAAAGCAAACAATGCCCTGCAAATACAATATAATAATACCTTTAGGATGCTGTTGAGGCTTCCAGCCTATTGCAGTGTGTTAGGTATGTTCGCCGATGCGCATACTGACGACTATTGTGCAATATTGCGTAAGAAGGTGGCGTCGATGACACACAGTGGGGGGAAACACCAACAGTATCTTGAGGGTGTTTGCTGAAAGGCTGGATGGGCCTACAATGGGTAGGTTTATCAAGTATTACATGGGAATTTAATATTAATTGTCTGTGTGGTGCCGGACTTAAAGAATTGCACCACCCCTTACTTCCCGTGGGTGTCGTAAAAGGCGACTAAGGGTCTTACCGGAGAATGGGCAGCAGCGTTCTCCATTTATTCCACCATCATACCATACTGCGATCGCCAACCCGCCTGCCAAGCGTGGCGATTATGGCAAACCCCCCCCCAAAATTGGGGGAGGCCTATGTCCAGCAGTGGACGTCTATCGGCTGAAACGACGACGACGACATGGGAATTGATGAAACTATCTGAGGTCGTTATTATTATCATTTTTATTTGATTTTTAAACACTAACACAATGTGGGCCTATGTAGTAAAAGCTCCTAACAAACCAGTTTACTTTAGCCACCCAAACCCATAATTCAATATTTTTGTTTCCATACCCTGCAAAAGTCTTACACCAACGGGGGGTTGTCCTTGGGTGCACTTGCATAGTGCGAACAGGGATAATCGTAGGTTGGTGTCACATTTCATTAAAAACGTCTTCCGGGTCTCTACGAGTTAGTTTCAGCCCCTCGTACACCTTCCAAAGTTCTGTGACCCCAGGGTCACGAGAAATGTCAAAACACGTAAAAATATAGCTAGTAAAATAAAGTATCTTGACTTGGCTCGCGAGGCCGCGAGGTTATCATGCGGGTTGTGGACTCAGCGATCATTGTGCCAATAGTCGTGACAGCCAATGGTTTAATAGCCAAGAGCCCCGTCAAACACCTAAGGAGGCTCTCGTTAGGCAGCTAGATCAAGGGTTTGATTCAGTAAGCGGTACTTCTGGACACGGCCCACATTGTAAGGAGGTCCTCTCTCTGGAGCCTTGGCCGCCGGTAGCTTTCCTTTCCTTTGTTCCCGATACCGGTGGCCTATTATTTTTTATATTTTTAAATGGTGTTTTTTGTTTTTGTTTATAAAAATGTAAATTGATAGTATTTAAATGAAATAAAAGAAAGCTTGTAATTTTTTATAAGATAACATTTTTATTTTACTCTAGTGTACGCTCTGTCTTAGGCGAGTTGTGAAAGTGAAAGGTGTCGAAAATGGCTTGAACTGCTTCGAGAAAAGGATGGTACGGCCGTGCCCCTTTTTGCTCGACTTGGTGGGGGCACTCCCGTGCCCCCAGATTTTAAGTTTTAAGGTTCCAGTTGATAAACAAAAAGAGGTAGGAACCTATGCATCCACCACACACGACAACCTCATTTGTATGAAATAGGTACAAACTAAAGCAAACAATATTTTTTTAGCTAGACAGTGTTGCCAAAACAAAATTACACGTCCATATTTTAATCATTATTATTTATTTATTTGTCAAATATCTATTATGGTTAGTAACAACAGGGGCTTATAAACTATGTCCATAAGTAAAGAATATAAATAACAATTAAAACATTTTATTTTACCGTCCCAACCATTTTAATGAATACCAAGCCTTCCTTGAAGAACTTTCCTTCATTTAATGAGGCTCACCCTCATAAAGTATCGTATTTATTTGTGTAAATAAAGCACCATTAATTGCAAAACATAATAAACATGCAATGAAATCTAATTTCATAATCTAATTTTGCCATAAAATCAAATGTAATTAATTACCACCCTATCGAACAAAAATGTTGGTAAAAATGCAAAAATAATATATAAACTCAGTATTCGATTCACATCAGCCTTTAACAAAATAAATGCACTCGGAATAAGTCATAATTATTTAGATTTTATGTGTGTACCAAAATTATACCAATGACGAAATCAACACTCAAGAATTTTGAATTTTACTAGGTTAAGGTTTTTTTGTTTTCTCAGGCTTCAATCCCGGTTAAACCTGATTATAATAAATACCTTTAGATTCTATTCTTACCATTTCAATTCCAAGAAAATCTAATTTCTTGATCCCAGTTTTGGCGGTAAGTAAGGATGCTCCGTGACGAGCATATTGTGTGCGGGTGGTTAAGTCATTTCGCGGTTTAACCCCTGACTGATTACACTATTATTCACAATTTGGCAAGCCTGGCACCTAACTGGCGGCCATACTTATTCTGGTTCATTTGTTTACATCAAACTAGGGACAAAAAAAAATCGGGCGAAGCAGAGAGTGCGGTACTTTTGGTTTGTTTTTACGACTTGACAAACCTCGGGATTTCTTTAATCAATGTACCGAAACTGTCAAATTTTCCCAATCAACTTTGAACCTTATGCTTCAGCGATAAAGTTGAAAATCTATTAAAGAAGTTTGACAGATTGTAGTAGCTTGATGTGCTGTACAATAGAAATTCAATTGTGTCTCATTAGCCACAGTTGAGCTACTACGAATGAATTACACACGTAAACCTTCCGGAATGAATTCTCTAAATCATAGGTTCAACGTGGGCGATAACGACCCCTCCTCCCCCTTCTCCTTGGCGTTTGAGTCTTTCTCGGGAGCAGGAATGCCCAAACAAATTATACTTCTCTCCTATCTTACGACTATATAATATTACACGTTTAAGTATAATCGTGCCAATAGCTGTTTCAGATTCGCGACAAACGGTAAGTAAAAAAAAATGGGGGCCCTAGAAAAAAAACCCAGAGTGTACGCAAAATAAAGTTGAGAACCTATGCTCTAAATGATTGTGAGATTCGATGGTACTTTTGTTTGACAAAAACAAAAACAGCGACAATGAGAAATTCTTGTAAAAAAAATATTCAAGATGCTCAAAATTTAAAAAATTTTCCAAGATGGCGTCTGCGAAATCTTTTAAATTTTTCGTCATTGGTGTCGTTTTCATAGTTTTTGAGGATGCTAAAGACGATGGCAAGGTCAAAATAAAAATCCAAGCTGCGACAACTTGATGAGAGCCTCTAAAAACTTATACTAGTTGAATACGTATTAAAAACTCGTAATAAATTCACACTTTCTCTCTTTATATTATACTAGCTGACCCAACAGCCATTGGCGCCGATTCTGTTGTTCACAAACTAAACTAAATTTAAGTTCATGCATCTTTTTCTTTCTATTTCATTAAGAAAAGGTCAGAAGATAAATATTAGTTTAGTCCTGTCAAATCAAGATACTCCATAGACAACTTTAGACGAGATTAAAAAATTGGCTACTAAAAATACGTCAAGTTACGCCAGGCGCTGACTAATTTGACAGGACTAAACTAATATTTATCTTCTGTCCTTGTCTTAATGAAATAGAAAGATAAAGATGCTTGAACTTAAATTTAGTTTTGTTTGTGAACAACAGAATCGGCGCCATTGTCCTGTTTTTGATTTAAAAGACACGTCGCGCCATCTATTATCATAATAACGTTATTTTTGTTTTCTTTGGGAACAGCACTTTATTCGGATGAAAGGTTCCCTATGTCCGTTTCTGTACACCTGACAACATATAATATGCAAAATTTCAGGATGATCAGTACAGTGGTTTAGGCGTAAAAAGGTAACAAACAAACAAACATACTTTCGCATTTATAATATTAGTTAGGATAGGATAAGAGTGTGTGTGCGTGCAAGTATTCACGCAAGGAACTTCGTTCCTGTCGGGGATCCCCCGACCGCACAAGTTTTTTTTTTTTCGGCTCCTAAGGGTCGAAGCGTGATTTTAAATAGCCTACATCCTTAAGAATTGGGCTATCAAATGCATGCTAGTTCCAGAGATTAGCGAGTTCAATAAAAAAAAAAACTCTTCAGCTTAGTAGTACAGATTTGGAACAGTACAAATGCCTCGGCACTAAACCTTTTTTGCTTTGTCTGATTTCTTTGCATATACTACTTGTTACGCTAAGCTTGTAACTCGTTATCGTCATCTATGATTCACAGCAAAACAAATGTATTTGGTAAAAACTGTCTTGACGTGTTTACATTATGACTACTATTCCTTGAGCGAGATTCTTACCTTGCCGTAACACAGTCCTTGACTAGCACGGGAGGTAAAGAACTTTTCTCTGTATACCGTCATTGGGCATTTATTATTTTATCAAGCATGTGAACCATTGCTTTACTTGTGATAGCATTATTATAATTTAACTGTTCTTCTACTCGCCTTGCTACTTGCTAGAGATAAGTTCTAGCTTAGTGTAGATAAACGTAAGTGAGTGTGCCCTATACTATGTACTATGTAAATATGTATTACCGATGTACTGTAACCTAAACTTATGGTCAATAAACTTTATTATTATTATTATTATTAAATAAAAGTCGAACATTAATAGTAAGAAGCGAACAGGCTTCTAATCAACACGCCAAAATACAAGAAATCCCTTCATAAAAGACGTCTATATGGGGCAAACCAATAAAGCGAAATTTTTCCTGGTATTGTGTCTATGCCAATTATTCCCGTCTACTAAAAGCTCAAAATGAGGTCAGGGGAAAATGCTTCTAATAAGCTTTCTCGCGAGTCGAGACTTTTATTTATTTATTTATTCACACTCAATCTAATCTACCTTACCTTTTCGCAACTATTCAGAATCAGCTTCCAGTGTAACAGTGATGCAGCTGAATACCAGTATTTTACATGAAGTGACTGCCTATCAGACCTCCACAACGCAGTTACTGGGTGAGACGCAGCCCCTTGGTAAGACTGGTTGTCAGATTTTTGGGCTTCTGACTACCCGCAACGACTGCCTAAGATCCACGAATGACAGCTGAGACCAACGGCTTTCGGAGGCACGGAGCGGTCTCGACCCGTTCAGAAATCGATCGCGGCAAGCGTATCTTAATCTTCGATCGACCCCTGCAGCTGTTATCATTGAGCCACGAGCCCTTCTATAATCAAACTAAATTAGTACAAGTAAAAATAATGCTCGACTTGGTGGGGGCACTTCCGTGCCCCCAGATAGTGCAAAGGCGGAATAAATACCTTAGGCATTTTGTACCTTAGGCAATGCAGAGCTAAAACACAGTAGGTGCAACATAATAGAAATTGAAATTGAATATAATCTATAATAAGGTTTATCTATTCATTCACAAAATATTGTAAGAGAAATAATAATAAGTGGTAAAGAAGCAATAGCAACGAGTTTTTTTTTCTAAGTGTTTTTTTACATACATAATTATTATAATTTTAAAATAGCTTGAGACGTTTTGCATAAAACCTTTACTCCGCTTCAATAATAGTAAATACTACGTTGGGACAAGCATAATAAATGTGAGAAAGATGAAGGAACCATTATTTATTACGTGTGGCAAGTAATTTTAATTTATTCATTTTTTTAAATAATATACACTCGAGAGCAATGAATCCGGGTCACTTAAAGAATCCTAAAAATCTCGGAAACTAAAAATGCTAGGTTAATGCAATAAATTGTATTTAATAGACAATGTAATACTCCTTAAATGAAGGTATTAAAACTTCTTAGTTATTGTAAAGTTATATAATAAAAAAATCAAATTTGAAAAAGGGCCACTTTCGAAGATGGAACTACGAAATTACAGCATTTGGTTTTGCTTTTGTTTGTAATCTGTCATTTATGTGGGTACATAAACCATGTTGATAGTGCTCTATGTTCATTATCCAAGCTGAAATTATGTCGCTTACGCCTGAAGAATGCACCAGAATACTTACAATGCTGGAAACCGGCCGGAGTCAGCGCGATACAGCCAGGACTGTCGGTGTATCGCTGTCAACAGTACAAAGAGTTCTCCGACGTTACGAAGAAACTGGTTCTAACCTACGCAGACCAGGAACGGGCAGAACCAGGTGTACCACAGCACGAGAAGACCGATACTTGGTGAACACCATGCTTCGAAATCGCTTTCTCACAGGAACTGAACTCACAAATCAGTTTCGACGCCTCGGAGGAAGTAACCCAAGTGCATGGACAGTAAGACGTCGGCTTGCTGAATCTAACTTAAAACCCCTTAGACCTGCAAACGGCCCTAAACTGGAGCGTGGGCATCGTATTTCAAGACTAAGATATGCCCAGAGCCACGTAAATTGGAGTATTGAAGATTGGTCAAAAGTTATGTTCTCCGACGAATCAAAATTTATGCTCTACAAGCACGATGGAAGACACAGAGTGTATCGAAGACCAGGGGAAAGATTCAAGCAAGCATGCATCGAAGAAAAAGTAGCCTACGGTGGTGGGTCTGTACTTGTGTGGGCCGGAATTTCTTCTGAAAGTCGCACAGAGCTGGTGATCATAGAAAACGGCTCTTTAACTAGCGTAAGATATGTGGAAGAAATCCTCAATGATCACGTTGGTCCATTTATGGTCAATTTAGGTGAGGATGCTATATTTATGCATGACAATGTCCGACCTCATACAGGTAGGATTGTGAATGACTACCTTCAAGAGATGAACATTACTCGTATGGAGTGGCCAGCGCGCAGCCCGGATATCAACCCGATCGAGCATGCTTGGGACGAGCTAGGCAGATGCGTAAAACAACGAAACCCTCCCCCAATCACGCTTCGTGAGCTCAAAATTGCTCTCACAGAGGAATGGGAGAATATTCCCCAAAATCGTATAAGGAACTTGGTGTACAGCATGCCAAACCGCGTAAACGCAGTAATGGAAGCACGAGGAGGCAATACGAAGTATTAAAATTCAAGAAAATCGTAATAAAGTTCAAAAATTTCATGTTTCCTATTTTTGTTTTAAGAAGAGATCAGCAGTTTTTTTCTTTATGTAATTTTGTGTTAATAAAATGTATGGTGACTCATATTTTTTTTACTTTCATTTAAGGAGTATTACATTGTCTATTAAATACAATTTGTTAGTTTCCGAGATTTTTAACCTTTAAGTATGGACGTCATTTTTTCTTAACACTACTGTGGATGCGGAGTCTCTCAGGCTCCTATATGCACACACATTTTTTTTGGGGAATTTGATATAAGATCGCTTTAAAACTGTTTGAATATTAAAGTTATGGGATTTAGTAACAAAATAACGGGCTTATATAATCAACTTTTATATCAAAAATTATAGAAATTTGAAAAATCAAAAATTATGGCACTTTTCAGTCTAAATCTACTTAGGTTACATTTTTAGGTATTAAAAACAGCCAAACTTATTCCTTTAACAAAATGAGTCTTTTTTTCTCAAAATATAATATATAAGAAACCAAAAACACGAAACACCTTTTTCAGGTAACAAATATAAAAAATTTTGACAACTAACAACTAATAGTTACTTTTCGATAACTCCGATAGTGGAATATTGTCCGAACTATCACTACCTGACTCTTCTCCTAGATCCTGGTCCTGGTCCTGATCTTCATAATTGTCACTTTCATGATTTTGTATCAGTTCGAACTCCAATATAAAAAAATCTTCAATATTCTCTTCATTGTCAGACTGATCCGAAGCTAAGAACAACTCACTCACTTTTGTTCGAAAGATGGATCTGCTGCATGCAAAGTTTTTCTCGCAGGGCCCTGAACAGAACTCGTAGATGGTCGTTTTGATTTAGAACTACCGGCTTTATTGTTTTTTGAGATTTTGTACTACAAAATCGGAAACAAACATAATCGCCCTTATAAAATATATCATAGGGCAACAATGGACGTGTAGCCTGACAGGCTCCGGTCAATATTTTGATGGTCATTACTTACGTGATATTCATCGGAAGTCGCAACCTCCTCCCTCGTTGGTAGTTTTACATCTAAAACAAAAGCTACTGAGCCGCTCAATCGCGAGGAGTGGGGGAAAGTAGGTGAAACTAAGAAAACAACAACATCGAGTAGCCTGTGAGACTCCACATCCATACTTAAAGGTTAACATTCTTTAAGTGACCCGGATTCATTGCTCTCGAGTGTACTTTATTTTTTTCGTTTCTATGTCTTCTTTACCACCTAAATCTGGTGGTGGTGGTCTGGTGTGTCTTTTAAAATATTTCGTGTATGAATAAAAAATGAAATGCTGTTCGTTAGTAAGTGCCTTGTAGTACCTAGTAGGTACCTTGACAAAGGCTGGACTGATTTGGTAATAGTCCGAATCAGATGTTTACAGAAAGAAAAGTTCCAAATTGAAAAAGTCGTGAAAAACGGAAAGTGCATTTTGTGGAAATTTTGTATGAATTATTGACATTTTTACAGGACAACGTCTGTCGGGTCAGCAAGTTATAAATAAAATGCATTATTAAAAAAATAATAATAATAAAATAAAAAATGGCCGATTACTACATACGTAAACAAAATATACTAAGCCATGAGAACTAAAACTACGTCAATGGAGAATAAACAATCCAACAAATCAACTTTGAGATGATCCTGCCAACTTCATCCGAATGGCTACGCTTTAAAGTAGACACTTACCAAGTCAATAACAAGCTACATGGCTTGGTATTGAAAGTGCAATTGAAAAGTGGGCCTAGGCTTAGAATTAGGGCTCAACTAAAGCGCAACTAGCTACAAGCTCGAACTCACAGGTCGGCGTGGATAAAAAGCACGCCGTCTCATCTGGCATCATGTCAGACAGAGATAGTATCAATGATGAGCAGTTAGACGACAGTTTACACGCACAACGTCTAGTTCACACACAAACACCGTTCCGAACTGAAAGAAACGACACGTCACTCACACGTTGGACGATGCACACATGCACCGCCATTCAACAGTCATCACACGCTCGACGCGCAGTCGGTCGGGCGAGTAATATTATTACCTACTGTTTACATGTTATTAGCGTTGTGTATAATAAGTGTATATTTGTGGCCAGTTCTCCGTGCAGGGCTTGCATGGACGCTGAGGAAACCACTGCGCATGTGCTCTTTCATTTCACACCTGTCACCCAGATTAAAACAGAAACCCTCGGGGCACCCAGATCTTTCACAGATGTTCACAGATCAGGAGACGTTATTAACTTCTGGAGGGAGGTGGACTGGTTGGAATAAACACGCCATGGTCCACGCACAATGGTCTACTGTGATCTACCTGAAGGACTAAGTGCGGAAACCAAACCCTATATATTGTTACGAGCTTCGGGTTCGTGACAATAAAAACTGCCGATTTAATAATTAAAAAATGACACTTTAATCCACAACACTAATAACAACTCAAACACACTAAAAACACAATTGCACTACTGATCGCTCTAAGTCGCACTCGAAGATCGCTTCGATGTATTCGCTTGTATCGCTTATCCAACACTGACTCGGTCGTGGCTCATATCGGCGTTATAAAGTGCATCAGATAGTTCTCGAACCTTCTACTGTAGAAACATCTAGAATGTTCGACTACATACTGGCCCCAACTGACCAGATGTCGAATCAGAATCAGAATCAGAATATTTATTTGTGAAACATAGGTATTTACATAAAGGTCTTAGGTTAACAATATGGGCGCTATATTTTGCCGTGAAGGCGTACAAATATAAAATAAAATTAAAGGCAAGCGATAAAACAAAACAAAACTAACAGAAAAATACAAAATTAAATACTTACAAAAAAAAAAAAAAAAACAATTTTAAAACGAATTAAATATCTTAATAAAATCTACTATTAAAGATAACCTAAAAAGAGAAACAGATTTCTTAAAAAATATTTGAAAAACATTTCATTAAATGTTTATTGCACACGAAATATTACAAATTATCATTTATAAAATCTTCTACAGTATAATAACATTTTTCAATTAAAAGCGAGTAGAGACTTTTCTTAAACTTTAATAGGGGTACATTTTTTATGCTATCGGGTATTTTATTATAAATTTTCGGAGCCATGTCAAAAAAGCTCTTTTTCATTAAAGCGGTTCTGCATGACGGTACAGGTCACCGTGTATTCCGGCGAGAAACAGCTTCTTTAGCAGCATGCAATGATCAATACGGTCAAAACACTTACTATAGTCGGTATAAACCACGTCCACGTCACGCCATGCCGTTTGTAATAAACTCATGTGACAGAAGCAAGTTAGACGTGGTTGAGCGGTTCCTAACAAAACCGTGCTGTTCCTCGCCAAGAATTGACTTGGAAGCTGCATAAACATCGGTATAAACTATACGTTCTAGAATTTTAGAAAAAAGGCAAATTTTAGATATGGGACGATAGTTCTCAATATTGGCCTTATCGCCCTTTTTAAAGACAGGAGTGACGAAAGCAGACTTCCAAATCTTCGGAACTTTACCCTCGGAAAGAGAGCGCTTGAACAAGATAGAAATGGGTTCCATAAGACTATCAGCACAAGTGACTATGAACACAGGAGGTATTAGGTCTGGCCCACCTGATTTACTGAGGTCTAAAGATTTCAGCAGCTTCAAAACACGTGAGTGGTTTATGTCAACTGAGCCGATAGACATTGCAGTACTACTACATTGTTCACCGGAAGTACGTTCATCATCAGCCGTCGGTTCCGGTTCTGAAAAGGTGGACTGGAAATAAGTAGCAAAGAGGTTGCTAATATCTTGTCCTGTATTCACAGAGGTCTCACGGTAGAACATCTCAGTAGGAAACGAGCCAGCCCCCCGCTTACTTTTTACGAACGTCCAGAAAGATTTAGGATTTTTTACAATAGAAGCCTCAATGTTTGTCATATAATTATCATAACAGGTTTTTTCCAGCTCAAAAACTCTGGTACGCAGTAATGAAAACGAGTGATAATCAGATAAGTTACTGTATCGTTTATATTTCTTATGATACTTATGTTTTTCTCTAATAATTTTAATTAGGAGTAGTCTCGATCACGTCTCCAAACGAGGTAACGTCCATCAAATAATTCACTGTTGTTAAAACTATCATCTAGCCACGTCTCCGTAAATATAATGACATCGTAGGAACTGAGACACACTCCGCGAAACACAAGGTTCGTTTTCGTACGCAGACCACGCACGTTCTGGTAGTAGATTTTAAGCGTAGCCATTACTACTTTTAACTACAATCAAATAATTTAATAAAATAAAAATTACAGATAGAATAAAGTGCAGGTCATTGTCGCAGCCTTTATAATGCCTAATGCGGGTAGTGGTCAAATAAAATAATAGACACAGCAATAACACAGTGAGCAGTAGAAATAACATTGTAAAGACACTTGGTATAAAAAGAAACAATAAGCGATGAGCAGTACAGAGATAAGAGCACCTCGGAGTAAATTGTCATAACTGGGGACGATTCAGAAAAGAAAATGTAACCTATTGCACGACAGAAAAGGTTTAAATTAGCATAACAAAAAGTGACATTGAAAAAATAATTTCGAATAGACTTACTTGGGCACACCGTGTAGCGACACAAAACTAATAAGAAAACGCAATTAGCACACATAAGACTAAGATTGTCAAACAACTTTGTTTCACACCTCAAAAACACACAGAAAAACACAGACTTATATAAACATAGTAATCTAATAGCGGTTGTAATATGTATTAATCGTGAGTAATTTAAACAATTTTCTGAAGATCTTTCTCTGATTTGACAGCCAGCGGTGGCGACGTATCGTTTTTTCTTACGTGTATCTTCGCATGTTTGACCCAAACGTATTGGAAACCCATTTCTGCTGATGTTTTCTTAGTTTTAGACAACAACATCTTGTTTTTTATTGTAAGGTGGTCATTTATGAAGATTTTATGATTGCCACTCATTCCAATTTTTTCTGGCGTCAGGGGTGAGGTCTTTAGTTCGTGTCTAGCAGCTGCTATGAAATCCTCTTTTCCGTAACGTTGGCAGAAGCAGACTATGATAGGTTTTATACGGTCTTTCTCGCTAGTAGGTACTCGTGTGATGAAGTTAATTTGATTTTTAGTGATAGGGTAATTGACTTTAGCGCTAATTTTGGCTATTATTTCGAATAAGTTCTCGTTACCTGTCTGAGGGACACCCTTAACTTCAATATTATTCATACGCGACCACTGATCCTTATTATTATTGTCTTCTTCTAACTTGTCCAAACGGGCCTGCAGCTGTTCGACTTGGTCTTGGACTTTCTCAACCTTAACAATACGTAGCTCCATATCATTCAGTTTTCCAGAGACTTCTTTCATAACCTCGCTGTACTGGTTGATCAAGGTTGTTTTGAACTCGGCAAATTCATTCCTCAATGCGACGATTTCTTCTTTCATATTCTCCAGTGTGGCAAATTTCAAAGACAACCCTCGTATTTCCTGCAGGACAACCGACTCAAGTTCCAGCACGGGGGTGGGTGATACTGGCAAGACAGGGTTGTAGGGCATTGCCTGCCATTCTGCATTTACTGCAACGCCATACTAGCTTACGATCCCTTAGCTTTTGGTAGCCGTTTTCAGTGATGCCCCCACAATGGAAATGCATATGCAGGTTACGTGCCTTGCAGTGTGCACCATCGGACAACGTGTCACTGCAGACGCCGCACTTGTTTGTATCCATCTTAGATAGGAGATATTGTAATTTCCAAATAACAAGCGGAATAATAATACGAAACTTTGAGAAATAGTGGAATTATCTTTAAAATCGACAGTAATTTACACCAAACACAGCCGTATGCAACCGAGGTGAACGACCTTACTGTATGTATTTTATTGAGACAATCATTCATATCATTCTCGTAATAGACAGGATTATTACACTTTACAACAGCTGTGCTGTCATCGGCAAAAAGAACCATATTTTGAGAAATGAGTTCGGTAGTTCTAGCATCGAAATTTCTAGAAGGATCTTGACTCTACTAGTTCTGCTACTCGATATTATATGGCGCTAGTGGTAACTAATGTCATCATGTACCAGGCATTAACTGGCGCGCAACAATATATATCTTCCTCCCACATGCACGTTGCAAGATTACTGCACGCCTGGGTTGTGAAAAATAAGGAAAAATAACATTTTGCAGAGCAATTTGCCCCCTGGTGAAAATCTTGTGTGATTAGATTCACATGTGTACCTACTTCCTTTAATGGAAAACATAGCTTCAAAGCAATCCACAAGTTAAGCGATTGAAAAAATAAAAGGGAATAATGAGTAACACATACCTAAACTCATAGAAAGATTGATTGAGTGTGTGAATGATGATATTGTTAGAAAGGGACTAACAGATGACGATTAGTAAGAAACGTACGAAAGAAAAGAGAGAGAAAGAAGAGAGAATATTCTAATATTAATATTCTCTTCTCTCTTCTTTCTCTCTCTTTTCTTTCGTACGTGTGAAGAGAAGTGTGAGTGAAATGTAAGTGTAGCGGTATCTACAACGCCACATGCGAACAACGCGTCATACTGACGTCACGCAAATCCTGCATCGCGCAAGCAGAGTTTACCGCGCAACTAGCATAGATACAACGGCCCGATGATTCATGATCACGTCGGGGTCACCAGTATAGAGGTATGAGGAACAGGATGTAAAGTTCACTCAACCTCCATAGAAAAGGGAGGATCCTCCGACCAGACGGGTGTTGTGTCTGGCGGGCAACTGCCCGATGATTCATGTCGGGCCGTTGTATCTATGCTAGTTGCGCGGTAAACTCTGCTTGCGCGATGCAGGATTTGCGTGACGTCAGTATGACGCGTTGTTCGCATGTGGCGTTGTAGATACCGCTACATCACTCCCTCCCGGAGACCGGAGGTCGATAGTGGGCTGAGTCTTGTATATTGCGATGCTTGCCAGGCCAGCTGAGGTTCCAGTGAGTCGGAACCGGTTGCCGCATAGTTCACGGTGAGTCGGAACTGTCTGCGAAGATGTCCCCAGTGAGTCGGGGTGGCGCTGCGTTAGTTGCTGATGAGGCTGAGGGTGATGACCAGGTATGCGCGGTCGCTGCATGCTGGTGGTCAGGATACCCGTTGAAGCCGTGGGTGCTGGCTGGCTGGGTGACTCGCCGCTCTAATGCTTGCGGGAGTGATGGTGATGACGTCACACTGGAGTAGGTGCACGAAGGCTGCGCTGACGTTCATGTTCGGGGTCACCAGAATAGAGGTATGAGGAACAGGATGTAAAGTTCACTCAACCTCCATAGAAAAGGGAGGATCCTCCGACCAGACGGGTGTTGTGTCTGGCGGGCAACTGCCCGATGATTCATGTCGGGCCGTTGTATCTATGCTAGTTGCGCGGTAAACTCTGCTTGCGCGATGCAGGATTTGCGTGACGTCAGTATGACGCGTTGTTCGCATGTGGCGTTGTAGATACCGCTACATAAGTATGGAAGAAAGAGATATGTTGCGCCGAACCCAAATAAATTGGGATAAGGGCAGGAGAATGATGACATACCCAAAGCCTATTCAAACTAACATTATTTTAACGGTAATTAAGTTGATTTCAGAGTGACTAGCACCACTATTGAAAAAGTTATCAAAATGTTTGAATTTGTAGCGTAAACTGAAGTTTATGGTGTAGGATTTTAAGTTATTTTTCCATAGTCATATTTGTTTACATATTTGGCAAATAAATCGCGAATGCAGGTCACATGGAATTTCGCAGTAACAGCCCAGAGTCTGAATTTGTGCACGGCTGATGGTAATAGGCTCAATTCAAACATAACTGACGAAAAGTGGATGTACTTACTATAGGTACAACTCTGGCAAACTCTTCGGGAAACATAAACATAACATAACATATTTATTATGTCATATTAAATACCTACCTAAGATCCAGCCACCGAATGCGTCTTTGCAAGCAAGATGATCCACTATCAAACCAAACGCAGACAAAATATTAGTTACGATCAAAGAATCCTTTGTCAATACAGCTTAATGTCCCACGAGCATTGTATTACCACTGATGAGTAATGATAATGGAGTGCTGACACTGCTATCTTTTGCCAATGTATGTCGCGAAATCTGCATGTTGTGAGTCATTTATTCATTAAATTTGTTAATGCCTTGGGGCCCCAGACAAAGTGACAGCGATAAAGATGATGAAAAAGGCAAAACATTATTGGATTGACATACTACCCAGTACCGGCTACCGAGAGACCACCGAGCATAAAGCATAAAGCTTATCAATACTGTTGAAAGTCATCATAGAAATACCCAATGCTTTGAAAGCGATTGCCACTTGTCTAGCTCATGTTTACATAATCAGCCTATAATGTTCCCACTGCTGGGACACAGGCTTCCTCTCGGTGAGAGGGAGTGGGCCGTAATCCTCCACGCGGGCCCAGGCGGCAATTTGGCGGATTGGCAGATCTCTTATGTTTACCTACCGGGAAACGCAGATGACCTAAAGACTTATACTTAGACTTAATTATTATTAACGTTTTTTTAGGAGATTGCCATGCTCACCTTGCTGGACCGGCACGTTGGCTTTGATTCAACTATTATTAATTATTATCAAAACAAACACCGCAAGTGCAAAGTACAAACTTACACCACCGCTCTTCACAGATCCGCGCGGTGATTTGCACTACCTGTATATCAATGTCAGTAGGCACAATTCACTGTGCATTAGCACTCCATTTATAACTCCTCTGTGTCGCGAGATCGAACAAAGCACTCATCAGTCATAGCCCCCTGTTGACTTGGATGTATTTACTTATCCGGCAGTTTTCTTTCCTTCTACCCTCCCTGATTGCGTAATAGTCATATAAGTAGAAGCTGTTGTTATCCCATTATCAGGAGGGGTCACAGACTGGAATGTAGGTCAGTTCATTACGAGTATATAGTTGTTCTGCTATACAAAAAGTTGATAGGCCAATCTCGAAGCGGTAACGACCCCTCCCGGTACGGATTTCAGCCAGATCCGACGGATCTGATCTATCTGTCAGAGCAGTGGTGGCTTAGTGGATGCGGTCGTGACTTACGGGTTTGTAAGTCATAGATTCGAATTATTTAAGCACCACTGCTCTCCAAACGGTGAAGAAAAACATTATGAGGAAACCGGCATGTCCCAGACCCAGAAATTCAAAGACATTTGCCATCCACCAATATGCACTGGGCCTGCGTTGTTGATTACGCCCCACTCCCTCTCACAGAGAAGATGTTTGAGTCTCAGCAATGGGAACATAATAGGATGCTTATGCCAAACGGATCTAAAGGTAGAACTAACCACGTATAGAGTGTTTCCAGTGCCAGTATGAATGTGAAGTGTATCCATGTGAAGCGAAGCGGTGTGAAGAATCGCACCGCTCCGCTTTACATGGATACTCCGCTTCACTGCTCCGCACTACTCTCTCGCTCATCTCCGCTTCCTCGCTCCGCTCCAATAGAGAAACAGCCTTATTCGCGCAAGGTTTCACAATAGATGACTGGATTTCTTATGAAACGTTGTCACATATTTCTTTCGTGTTCCAGTGATTTGTGTATTTCTTAGCGTCGTTCAGATCGGAGTACAGTGTAAATTTATACCTAGATTTCATGCTATTTGTGGATGTTTCAATTTTATTTTATAAGCTGTAACCTCGAAAGGAACAAAACTAGTATAGATTATTGTTTAGTTTTTTTTTTTTTTAGTTTAGTACAAAGAAGGAACAAGCGGTGTACAACCCAGCGGGATTGTCCGAAAGGGTTACCGCTGGCCCGGAACATAAAGGGCTAAGGAAGGAACACGGGTGGGTTTTAGTCAGTAAGAGTCTGACACTCCCTTCCGCTCCACCCAGAGCTCAGGAGTCATTTGATGATTTCCCATAAAAAAAAAAAAAAGTAGTGTACCACAAATCACTAAATATATTTAACGTATTCAAAACATACCAGCCCAGGTACGCATGGATAATTTTATTTCGAGCACTCGATTTTCAACTCTATTGTTTAGTGCCCAGAGTTGAAAATCCAGCAGGGTGTTTTTTTGACGCGCTTGGACACGCTCTACCTACACTATACAAAATATTTAAGCGAAAAAGTAAATAAACGATATTAATATATGATTTAATACAAAACAAAAAAAATTGATTGACTAAGGGCTGATTTTCCAACGCCGAATTTTATCCGAGGAATAATTTTGAATTTTTGACAGTTCTTCTATACAAAAACTGTCAGACGTCAATGTTATTCCACAAATAAAATTTATCTGTCGATTGAAAAATCAGCCCTTACACAAATATTTTCTTTTGAGTGTACTTACCTGTCAAAAAGTGGAAACTTACATAATGTGGATAAGACAGATTAAAACTGAAGACGAACTTGCAGGGGATCGAGGAAGAGGGGGTGGAGGGGGGGTTCAGGGGATCAGACCGGAATAAATCATTATATTCAGAGAATAAATAAATGAGTAAATAATTTATGAAAACAAATACTGTTGTTAAAAACAGATAGGTATATAATAAATATGTTTTAATAATAACGAAAACCATACAAGCGCTGTTCGTCTCTCCTACATATTTAAAATTTTGCTGTGCCCGACAGGGTCCATAATTGATTTCATTGATTTCTACTTACCACCTGTATGTGTACATTATGTATGCAAATAAAGATTGAATTGAATTGAGAAATAAATGAAATGTTTTCTGATAATAATAATATTATATGTGTAGACCTGCCTTATTAGGCGGGTACATATTTCGCAGAACTGTTTTGATTCGCTAAGGGTAACCACCCTTACCGGTCCATTGTTAAGTTCTTTGGACCAACTTTACTATTATGTTTATTGGCAAATCTTTCTCACAGAAAACATATTTTTGGAGGACACTTATTTAAGGGGAGGCGCCAGGGTAGCCAGCGAAATTCAAATTTTCCTACGTTTTTTGCAAGACCATTTCAGGAAATATCAATCAGGGTTATATGAACTTAGAGGGTATATTGACGATTTTAATGATTATAATTCTGTAGATACATGCTTGTTAATCGGTCGTCAATCATTTTTAGGGTTCCGTACCAAAATGGTAAAACGGAACCCTGACTGTATGTCTGTCTGACTGTCTGTCTGTCTGTCTGTCACAGCTGGATATCTCAAGAACTACTAATGCTATCATCTTGAAATTTGGAATAGTTTTAGATGACGTTTTTCCAACTATTTTGCAAATAAGAAAGAAATAAAAGTAAGTACATATATTTTTTTTGCAACAAGGGCTGAAAGGGGGTCTGAAAAATTTGAAGTAGCCCGGCTACTAGGGCATGTAGGGCATCACATGAAAGAGCGCAGTTTGCACATTATTAAACATTTTTTTTGTTTATTAGGCCGCATTGTTTTCGACTTTTTATAAATAATGTAAAAAAAATAACGCCCGCCCCCCCTTATCTTCGATGTTTGAAAAGACAAAAATATGAAATATTTCTAAGTGATAGAAGTGTATGTAAAGATTACAGGAAAAATAAAACGATGTCTCTAAATAGCACACTTTTTCAGAAATCATCAACACAAGTTACACTAGTTCCACTATCGGTCAAGAGACGGTGCTGACCTAAAACTGCAATATTCTACACCGCAGTGCGCAGTGTTAAAATTCTCTAACGAATATGGGCCTCGCCGATGTAAATTTAAAAACATATGACGGAACCCTCGGTGCGCGAGTCCGACTCGCTCTTGCCTGTTTTTTTTGTTTAACATGCAACCTATTTTTTATTTGCTATAGCCACTTATAGCATTAAATTTGTGAAAATCGGTTGTCATGGTATGGGCATGTGATCCGGGAAATGAGGAAAACGTCGAGAAAAACGTTTTGAGTGTGAATATGGATGGCTATAAGAATAGGAAAAAATCAAAAATCAAAATGTTTTATTTCACATAAACCTACATGGGCACTTATGAAACGTCAGAAGCTATGTGCACGGTTCCAATTGGTCGTTTCCTACGGACTTTGGAATGGGCAACTAGCTTCATATTTTCTGACTGGCCGACTTCTTGACAATATTCAAAAGTGCCTGTTAATGGTTTAATTGAAATAAATGCTTTGAGTTTGAGTTAAGTCTACAAGGCCTATTAAGTCGTCTCATTTATATAATAGGAATCTATCACAAGGATAAATAAAATACAAAAACCTACTAAAACCAAGCCTGTTGTTGTCTGTGTGGTGCCGGACTTAAAGAATTGCACCACCCCTAACTTCCCGTGGGTGTCGTAAAAGGCGACTAAGGGTCTTACCGGAGAATGGGCAGCAGCGTTCTCTATTTATTCCACCATCATACCATACTGCGATCGCCAACCCGCCTGCCAAGCGTGGCGATTATGGCAACCCCCCCCCCCCCCCCCCAAAACTGGGGGAGGCCTATGTCCAGCAGTGGACGTCTATCGGCTGAAACGACGACGACGACTAAAACCAAGTGATATGATTGCCATTACAACCACTAATCGTACTCAGCGCTTCTCCTCCACATTTATTCTGCTTAGGGCCAAAATGTGGAACTCTCTGCAAACGTCTGTGTTCCCTTCCTCTTAAAAAGCGTCAGCCTTAAAAGCAGCCTTTAAAAGGTCGTTTGTCAGTCAGTATGTATCATTTACATATAAAAGAACAAAATCCTTCTTTAAACATTCGCTACAAATCCCTTAACACGTTGGTAACCATCAAAAGTGGATTTTCTAGACATGCTGTCAATCCGCGATGATACCCGAGCGTCCCCGATTGGGCCCGAGCGGATTTAGACCCACTTAAACATATCCCATTCGACCGTCCATAAGTAGGTCGTCTGTATCGTAAATATACATTACGAGTAATTTGCCTGGAGCGAGACCATTTAATTTTATACTACGTATGCAATTTTTGTTGTTAATTGGAAATAAAAGTAATCTTCCATAGATTAATTTTATTGGTGATAAAAAGGGCCCCTTTTTGTCATGACACCGATTTTTTTTTAATATAAAATACTTCCTTTCCACCAATTTCCTCAGAATTACGAAAGCGATGACACAGAAGGTAAACAAACAACCCAGAACTAATATTATGTGCTTAAACCAATATTGTGTTAAACAAATATGGACAGTTCACCCACGATCAGTCTGTTATAGATTATTAATTCAAACGGATGTCGAAACGCGCTTAACCATATTAACAAACATTTAGAAATTCTAAACATAGGTATTAGTTATGTACGAGTATTGTAAAGCTAGTTAAATTATATATTATATTATAATTTTATCGTGTTCGAAACTAAATTCTGCGCTCCAAAACAAAGATAGTTGTCATGGCTCTAAAGGCTGCTCAAC
Source organism: Mesoligia furuncula (assembly GCA_916614155.1). NCBI lineage: Eukaryota > Metazoa > Arthropoda > Insecta > Lepidoptera > Noctuidae > Mesoligia > Mesoligia furuncula. The sequence continues at coordinate 6,508,813 of OU744808.1, forward strand.
TTTATTAAGACTTGGTGGGTTGGTAGGATAGGTCTGGCGCATGCCAGAGAAACTGTGGACACAAATAGCACAAAAGTAGTACCCTTTTTTGGGAAATCATCAAATGACCCCTCCCGGTCTGGGCGAAGCGCAAAGGAGTGTCAATCTCTCATGACTAAAACCCACCCGGGTTCCTTCCTTAGCCATTTATGTTCCGGGCCAGCGGTAACCCTTTCGGACAATCCCGCTGACCCGGCAGGAGGACTAGTACCCTGAGACAGTAATGCGGGATCTCGGCAAGCAATGCAGGAGATGGCGAGACACGTTGAATTGGTTCCGTCAAAACGAATCTGCGTTCTGCGATTTAATTGCCAAAAATGTAAACAAATACGAAATGGAAAAACAACTTTAATTCCAACACAATAAAGTTCAGTTTACGCTACAACTTCAAATATTTTTATAACATTTTCAATAGTGCTAGTCACTCTGAAATCAACATAATTTACATTGCAATAAAGTTGATATTTGTTTAACTTGAAATTGGGTAGGGGTGTGCAGCACTGCGCACTTTAACTTATATGGTAGGAGGACGCGCGGCCTCGCGACATATGGAAAGATTGGAGGGAGACCTTTACTCAGGAGTGTGACAGCGGAATCTAGTAAAAAAAAAATGAAAAACCATATATTATAATATCAGGACGGCCAGCATCCGGTAACAGCTGTTAATTGGATCGACTTTGATCCAATGAACAGCTTTAGCGAAGAAGTTGAAAATCAATTAAAAAAATTGACAGAAAATAGCTTTATATGCTGGCGTCTGTACCCTAATGTTTGCGAGAAGTTTAAATTAATAAATATATACTTATTGCATTTCTATACAAAATCTCGGTGCTGCCCGCCGTAATCTATGACAGCCATAATTATTACGAAATACAACATCTGAATATTTTAACACAGCTGAATTCTTAAGCACAGTCCACTAACTCAAGTGTCAAGTGCATCAAAGCAAACTATTAATTATTAATAAGATTTCAATTCTGTTTGAAGCTTAAGATGTTAGTCTAAGTGCATTGCATAATACCTAGGTGCTAATGAATGTAGTAGGAAACTAACTAGTTAGTTACTGCTCTGAACCTGGACATGACTCAGTTTGTATAGGAAACTAGTAATGTATTATTGTCTGTTCGAAAAGTATCTGGTGAAAATGTAAACAAATGGATCAGCAAACTTACGTGTGAAACAGGATGCCAATTTGTAGTGGCACGTTCAAATTGATTGCTTTGATTTGATTATTTCAATACTTTAATCCGAAATCCTAATTTTAAATGCCCTTAAAGATGCTTTTCATTTGACAATTTTGAGGTTGGTTTTATAACCAAATTTTGTCGATATTTTTTCAATTACAATTTAACACATTAAAGGACACTGAACGAGACACAATAGAAGTTTTATTGTTATTACGTCGAGAGGCGTTATGGGTCCCGCGAAGTGTCAGTAGAAGAAAAAAAAACAATAATGTTTATTCTGCAAACCAAAATCAAATTAAATTATTTATTTGCTTAATACAGGTAGCTATAAACAGATGTTACAAATAAATATAAGTACACTGTATCATTACATAATAAGGTGTGTAAATATTTATATTATTATTAATCTTATTAAATAATTATTAATATAACATTACAAAATAATTATAATAAAAATAAATTCAGAATACTACAAATGTCAATGGTTTTAAAATAAATAATTGTCAGATGAATAATATTATGAAAATACATGTCTTTTGTCATTGAATTAACAATCAATCACACACCAAACGCACATTACAAAATAAATACATAAAATACACACATACAAGTTGGCTAAAAGCATTGTATTTTACTATAAAGTATGTCATACAACCTTTCTCCAACTGGTAATTGTTGGAAAAAGTGGTGAGACATAGAAACCTTCTACAGATGAATGATGAATTCCCTGTGAAAAGAATATAACAGAATACTCTTTATTATGTACACCATATCCCACAAAGCCCCTTTAGTGAGTGTTTGCGTAAGAAATTAACCTGAGGGGCATTTCCCGTATTTTTAAGAACGTTTTTTCCATAATTCTAATCTGTATCAATCTGTCAAATATACCTCTAATTTCCCTACATTTTTGACATTGATTGTCGCTAAAATAAGATTGAGACTAGATTTTGAACGGTTATAATTACGAGAATTGGCCTTCTGAATAGGGTTTATTTACATTTTCACCAGATACTTTTGGAACAGAATATACAGAGTTACTTGTGATTTGACGTTTATCCGTCAGGAGCCAAAATGCAACAAATTGAACCCCCTATGTCTGGCCGAAATTCAATAGTTTTCGAAATACCTAATTGAAACATTTTTGAAGCGTAAAATTAAAATATTGGAAAGATATTATTCTGAAATCGCTCATCATTTTAATTACCTATTTTGTTGAATTAAGTACTTACATTTAATTATGTTCATAGCTTTAGGATCTTCTTACTTCTTACTTGAGTGATAGGATTCAGAGAGTTGATGTTAACGGAAAAAAATCACCCGGATCTGTAGTAAGAATGGGGTCCCCCAGGGCTCAATTCTTGGTCATTTCTTGTTCCTTATTTATATTAATGACTTGCCGTACCTCATAAAGGATAATCATGATATAGTGTTGTTTGCAGATGACACTTCTCTTTTGTTTAAAATCAAATGTCAGCAGCTGGTTACTGACAATGTAAATAACGCCCTTGGAAAAGTAGTTAACTGGTTTAATGTCAATAACCTACTTCTTAACGGAAAAAAAAACGAAATGTATTAAGTTTACGATACCCCACGTTAGACAAGTAGAAACTAGTGTTCTCATTAAGGATGAAGAGTTAAAACCCGAAGATACCACAGTATTCTTAGGCATAACGTTGGATGCCAAGCTTCAATGGGGCCCCCATATAGATAAATTGTCAAAAAAGCTTAGCTCTGCAGCATACGCCGTTAGAAAAATTCGTGATTTGACTGATTTAGAGACAGCCCGTTTAGTTTACTTTAGTTATTTTCATAGTGTGATGTCGTACGGTATTCTGTTGTGGGGAAATGCCGCTGATATTCAGACAATTTTTATTTTACAAAAAAGGGCAATTCGTCCTATTTATAAATTAAGTCCCAGACACTCCCTCAGAGACAAATTTAAAGAGATTAATATAATGACTGTGCCTTCTCAGTACATTTATGATAATCTTTTGTATGCACATAAAAATATTAATCTGTTTAAAAAATACAGTGACGTCCATAATATAAATACTAGGAACAAACACAAATTTGTTGTTCCTACAACAAGTCTCAAGAAAATAGGTGGCTCGTTTAGATGCCAATGTATACGTTTTTATAATAAACTTCCTAGCCACATTCAAGAACTAAGCCTTAATAAATTCAAATCTTTTATAAAGCGAAAACTATGCCAGAAAGCCTATTATACTGTAAAAGACTATATTGAGGACAAAAAGGCTTGGGATTGAGCTGCTCCAATAGGTTTAGACAGTGAATGTTATTTTGCTATTTTACACTTTAATATTTTTTTCTTTTTTTATTTTTATTTTAAGTATCTATTTACTTAAACAATGACATGTACATTTACTGTATAAAGTATTATATTATTTTAATTATTGTGAATGTGAGGACTATGTGGGTCATTATTTTCATTTTAATCATGGTCTGGCAGTTTGAGTAGTTTATGCGGCCTACCCAAATGTCCTGTCTTTGGTATTGTTCTTCGAATCGTTGAGCTCCTTAAGTTCTGAGTTGAGCTGCACGGTTACTGACAAATGCGTGCACTGACTGGACAGGTCCACTCAATCTGTGTGGTTCTTTCCTCAAAAGATCATTTCAGACACTAATCTACATGGTCCTCAAAGATTATGTCCGGATTTTTTTATATACACATTGACATTGATGAATTTTATTTAGACAATAATAATAATAACCGTATTCGTCGGTATAGGCGGCGAGTAGAGCGATACACTCAGAATCGCACCTTCCAGAGCGATGAAAGGTGGGTTTATAGGGGTTGGGAACGACCGGACCAAGGTGTGGCTGAGACGTGCCTACCAGATGATGATGCCATGTGTTCGTTCTGGCGCAGCATCTGGTCGGTGCCTGTCAGTCACACCGAAGGTGATTGGGCTCGGGAAGTCGAGCGAGCCTGCGACCCAATACCAGAAATGGGGGCTATCACCATCTGCCCCCAAGATGTAGCTCGTGCAGTCCGTCCGTTGCCTAACTGGAAGTCTCCCGGGCCGGACGGGCTGCAGAACTTTTGGATCAAATGGTTTCCAAGGTCGCACGCTCACTTGGCATCTCAGTTCCAGACTGCTTTGGAGTCTGGTTCGCTACCCCAATTCCTAACGACAGGAATTACCCACCTGCTCCATAAATCAGGTAGCACCGCGGAACCCAAAAATTATAGGCCGATCACGTGTTTACCGACGGTCTATAAAGTTCTTACATCCATTTTGAGGACTAAAATTAACAAACATATAGACACCAACTCCATCATGTCTGCCTCTCAAAATGGATGTAGGAATGGGTCCCGCGGTACTAAGGAGCTACTCCTCATTGATATGGCCATTAGCCAACAGGTTCGTCGTTTCCGAAAGGATCTGTCGACATGTTGGATAGATTATAAGAAGGCCTATGACTCGGTGCCACATACATGGCTCATGAGGGTGTTAGAGTTGTATAAAGTAGATACAACTCTACGCACCTTCCTGATGTCGTGTATGGGGCAATGGAGGACGGTCCTTCGCTATCCAGGATGTCGAAATATTCAGAGGAATAGCGAACCGATAAGGATTGAGCGAGGCATATTTCAGGGCGACAGTTTGAGTCCGCTTTGGTTCTGCTTAGCCTTGAATCCTCTAAGCACACTGCTGGAGGATTCAGGTCTAGGCTATCGGCTGAGGAGAGGTGGTCAGGTTATATCTCACCTCCTTTACATGGATGACCTAAAACTTTTTGCCCCCAACACATTGCAACTGATGGAGCTACTGAAAATTACTGAAACTTTCAGTAGCGCCATCAGGATGGAATTTGGTGTGGACAAATGTGCGGTCATGCATGTAAAGCGAGGGGAGATTGTGGAATCCGTGGGAACCCAACTCTTGGATTCCACAAACCTTAGAGCCCTCTCCGCATCCGAAACCTATAAGTATTTGGGTATGTCGGAAGCGTTAGGGATCAATGTTACTGACATGAAGCAATCGGTGAAGGAGCGCTTCTTTGGCCGTCTGAAAAAAGTACTTAATAGTCTTCTATCAGGCGGAAACAAGGTGCGCGCCTTCAACGGTTGGGTCATGCCAGTTTTGATGTACTCTTTCGGCATACTCAAATGGACTCAGACCGAACTCGACGCCCTGGATAGGAGGGTCCGTACACTGCTGACTGCAAATCGAATGCATCACCCACGGTCATCGGTAATGAGGCTGTATATCCCGCGAAAATGTGGAGGTCGAGGGTTTTTAAACGCTAAGACGCTCCACAATCGCGAGATATGCAGTCTCAGGGAATATTTCCTAGAAACCGACGTGGGGATGCATCGAGATGTAGTCATAGTGGACAAGGGCCTTACCCCGCTCTCCTTGGCTAAAGAGAACTGGCGCAAACCAGTAGTGCTTGACACTAATGATCGCATGGAGGTATGGCAGAGTAAGGAGCTTCACGGACGCTTTCTGCGGGCCCTACGTGGACCCGATGTAGATCTACAAGCGTCCGTAGCCTGGCTGCGTTTCGGTAACCTCTTTGGAGAAACCGAAGGTTTTGTTTGTGCAATTATGGACGAAGTTATGATGATGAACAATTACCGGAGATTTATTGTCAAAGACGGCACGGTTGACATCTGTCGGGCATGCCACCGGCCGGGAGAATCAATCAGACATATTATCTCCGGGTGTTCTCGTCTGGCTAACGGAGAGTACTTGCATAGACACAACCTTGTAGCCAGGATAATCCATCAGCAGCTTGCTTTGAAATACAACCTTGTGGAATCGGAGGTGCCGTACTACAGGAATGTGCCCGACCCAGTTCTCGAAAATGGTAATATCACATTGTACTGGGATCGATCCATCATCACTGACAGGACTATTGTTGCCAATAAGCCTGATATAGTGGTGGTGGATCGATCAGAGCGGCGCGCAATGATTGTTGACATAACCGTCCCGCATGATGAGAACCTCGTGAAAGCCGAGAAAGATAAACAGATCTTGACTTGGCTCGCGAGGTTGTCGACATGTGGGATGTGGACACGGCGATCATTGTGCCGATAGTCGTGACAGCCAATGGGTTAATAGCCAAGAGCCTCGACCAACATCTAAGGAGGCTCTCGTTGGGCAGCTGGATCAAGGGCTTGATTCAGAGAGCGGTACTTCTGGACACGGCCCGCATTGTTAGGAGGTTCCTCTCTCTGGAGCCCTGACCGCCGGTAGCTTGGACCCTGTTCCCGATACCGGTGGGCTACTATTTTTTATATTTTTAAATGTTTTTATATTTTTTATACTAATATTTAAAAATATAATTTATATGTATTTAGTGAAATAAAAGAAATAATAATAATAATAATATATTTATTCAACTTGACAACATAGGTCAAATAGTCCATAGGTACAATGACATGAATATTTACTTTGTAAAGTTTTTTTTTTTATTTTTCATTTAATTATTGTGAATGTGAGGACTATGTGGGTCATTTTTTTTCTGTTTTCCTTCTTAGTCTTAATCATGATCTGGCAGTTTGAGTAATTTACGCGGCCTACCCAAATGTCCTTTCTTTGGTATTGTTCGTCGAATCGTTGAGTTCCTCAATTTCTGAGTTGAGCTGCACGATTTTTGACAAATGCGTGCACTGATTGGACAGGTCCGCTCAATCTGTGTGGTTCTTTCCTCAAAAAACCATTTCAGACATCAATCTACATGGTCTTCACACGATCTGACCAAGATTTTGTCTGGACTTTAAAAGAGACTGTGACCTCTGAGTTTGTTTCGGCCTTTCTTCTCAGAGTAGTCAGATAGGAAACGCCGACCACATCTAGTTTAAAAAATATGATGACGTGTAAAAGTGTTTGTAAAAACCTACTTACAGAAATAAATCATTTATCATTTAATCGAAGTGCCAGCTATAATATCATTTTTTTATCGTACCCATTCATTATGTACTTTTTTTTTTATTTTGAAAATATAAATAACTCGAAAACTATTGAATTTTGGCCATACATATATTATGGGAGGGTTGAATTTTGCCCCCCTAATAATCAGCTCCTGACGGATATTCGTCAAATTACAAGTAACCCAGTATATAATTCCGTTGAGCAAGCGCTTATTAGGCATGTATAACGTATTACGCGCTTCCTTCATGGGCGTATTCAAAGCTTTGTACCGTACGATGCGATGACGATACATTAATATGTAGGGGGTACGTCATCCAATTAATCTTTATCTTAGATAAGTAATGACTAGTCGATGGAATGAACTACGAAAGCTCATGTTTATTTACTATCTTCAGGTGGGCCGTTACGTCAGCATGTTTGCCATTTCGTTTGCAACTAACATTTTTATTTAAAAAAAAAAAATGTTTTAACGTAAAAAGGTGATAAAGTCATATGAAACCTTATTTATCTATGTAATGTAACTACTAGCCTGTATTGTCCTTCTGCAGGACAAAGACTACTCTCTCCCTTATCTACAAAATTCTGTTATGCTCGCGAATCATATTTTCTATATACATATAATAAAATTGTAGAAAAGTGGTGTCTGTACAATGGAAATATATTAAAAAAAGTAGCAGGGGTTGTTATTATATCGATGCCGAACCCGAAAATGTAATTAAATTTTTTTTTGTCTGTTTGTCTGTTTGTCTGCTGTGTTTGTGCACGCTAATATCAGAAACGGCTTATTCGATTTAGATGCGGTTTTCACTAATATATTGTAGTAAGCTTCACTTAACATTTAGTGTTTATTTCATGTCAATCCGTTCATAAATAAAAAAGTTATGTCAATTTAAAGAATCACGGCGAACATTTGTTAAGGTATTCGTAAACGCCTCGCGCCTGCGCGTCCGTGGCTATATATACAAGGTGTAACGGAAAGGGGGTATCAACCCTTAAGGAGGTGAACGAAGATGAAAAAAAAAAATTGGACCTCCCATAGTAATAGCACATCAATGATTTACTATTACTATGGGAGGTCCAAATTTTTTTTCATATTTCGACCTATGTTCTTTGGGGAAATTAGTTCAGTTTCACGAGCACATTCACCTCCTTCAGGGTTGATACCCCCTTTCCGTTACACCTTGTATAAAGCGCGCTGAGAGCCACGCTGCTGCCATAATTCCGATCCAGCCTGTCCCTTGCTGCCCTCTCCCAGCGACGCCCTAAGCCGAGGTCCGTACCCCACAGGGGGTGCCCTTAGCGTGTAGTCGCTTAGTTTTTAAGTTTATATTGTGTAGTTAAGTTGTGTATTATGCCCTGGCTGGAGGCCTTAATTTATTGAGGCATCCACAGGAAAGCCAGGTTAAGCAGTCGACAACCCCTCAGGTTGAACTGCGAGATGACCATTTCAAAAGAAAACGCGCCGCTGCCATAAGGATTCAGTTATTCGTAGCGAACGCACGTATCCTGGAGAGTATAGGCGAATAGTTGGATTCGATTATTGCGATTCACTTGAATACTGACTGTTTGCATATTTCATTTATTTATATTTTAGGGTTTGTAGGTTAGGTTCTTTTTCTTAATTTTCTTTAAAATTTTGTAAGTATTTGGTATAGGTTAGGCGGTTCTTTCCTTGATTATTGGGTATTTACCTACTTATCTTAATTTTTATTTAGGGTTTTGTAAATAAATATTGTAAGCATTTATTATTGGTTAGGCATTTCTTTCCCTGATTTTCGGTATACTTATCTTAATTTGTATTTAGGGTTTGTATATAAATATTATAAGTATTTGGTATAGGTTAGGCATTTCTTTTCTTGATTTTCTTTATTAAGTATAAGTTCATTAGCTTAGGTTAGTAATTATTTTTTCTAGCAATTCTTTTGTTTTATAAAGTTAGTACGTTTGTCTGTGTAGAAGAATAGCACCACCCCTTACTTCCCGTGGGTGTCGTAAAAGGCGACTAAGGGTCTCACCGGAGAATGGGCAGCAGCGTTCTCTATGCATTCCACCACCATACCATACTGCGATCGCCAACCCGCCTGCCAAGCGTGGCGATTATGGCAAACCCCCCCAAAATTGGGGGAGGCCTATGTCCAGCAGTGGACGTCTATCGGCGGAAATGATGATGATAATGACGTTTGGTTTACACGTCTTAACACTTATTACTTAAACTGTGATAATTTTGGACTGTATAATAATCTGTAAGTATTTATAATTTAATTGTTTACGATAGTACGTGTTTACTAAATAACTGTGTGTTAAGTAGTAAGTACTATTTTATTGTAAGAATGCCTCGAAGAAGATCCAACCTCTCCCAATGTGGCAGAAATGCTAAAAGGATGAGATTAGTTCGATCACAGGAATCTGAGGAAGGTCGTGAGGCAAAAGACTCTCTGCACCAGGCTAGGTTTCGTGCTGGGGAAAGGGAAAACGGGGAACAACGAAAGGCACGTTTATCTGTCGATCGCGAAGCTCACGCGCTATTTGCGTGAGTCTGAGACTTTTGCTGTCAGGGAAACCCGCCTGAGCTCCCAGAGAGTACGGACAACAAATTCTCGATTCCAGGAGACACAGGACGAACGGGAATTACGTCTCACTGCCGATCGTGAAGCTCATACACTATCGCGTGAGTCTGAGTTCTCAGAGGGTTCGGACAGCAAATGTTCGGTCTCAGGAAACACAGGAAGAACGAGAAATACGTCTCACTGCCGATCGTGAAGCTCAAGCACTAGAGTCTGAGACTTTCACTGAAATGAGTTCTCAGAGGGTTCGGACAGCAAATGCCCGGTCTGTAGACGGTATTTGTAATTCAAAATACGCTGCCCGAAAAGTCACTATTCCACGCGGACGAAGTCGCGGGCACAGCTAGTCTTTAATATACATCCTGGAATAACTCATCTGACTAGCCAACAATGTCTAATTTCCCTTATTGTCGGTGTCGGCTTTCAGTCTAACGGGATGCAGCTAAGTATTTTACATGGAGCGACTGCTTATCTAACCTCCACAATCAACTACAACCAGTTAGTTACTGGGTAATACGAAACCCCTTGGTAAGACTGGTTGTCAGACTTTCGGGCTTCTGACGACCCGTAGCGACTTTCAAAGATCCACGAATGACTGCCGAGACCAACGGCTTAACGTGCTTTCCGAGGCACGAAGGGGTCTCTGTATGTGAAGATGGTCACCCATTCACGGACCAACTGTGGTAAGCGCAGCTTATAGATCGACTCGTGCGGCTGTTATTAATTAGCCACAAGAACCCAATATATACAATATATCTGACACTGACCTACAAATTGCAAAAAACGTAAGCAAATTTGAATTTCGCGGCCTACCCTGGCGTTTCCCCCACCCATTATATTCGACTAGCTTCTGCCCGCGACTTCGCCCGCGTGAAATTTCACCCTCCCCCATTCACCCTCTTAGGGGAGGAATTTTGAAAAACCCTTTCTTAGTGGATACCTACTCTTCACAAAGAACAAACTCTACAAATTTCATGTCTCTAGGACCAGCGGTTTAGGCTGTGCGTTGATATATCAGTCAGTCAGGACATTGAATTTTATATTCAACGTCATTTTTAGTACTTATATGCGAAACCTGAATATAGTTTATTCAGAATTCAACTGAATTGATTCCGTTAATTTTTACCCCAAAAAAATATGTTATATTTTTTTTTGGGGTTTAATCTTTTTTAAATATTTTTGGGATAAAATATGTTATATTTTATCCCAAAAATATTTAAAAAAGGTTAAAATTTTGGACACCGAGCGACACTAAGTAGGTTATCCAATCTCCGCACTGAACGGTTAGGTACCTACTTTATCAAGACGGCGCTCGCGTCGCGCGCGGCGCTGTTGAGCATGTTTTTGTACGGACAAACAGGTAACTTAACAAGCTTATAACTTTGTGATTTTTCAGGATACAGTTCTGAAATTTTGAAACACATTTCCTTCTACACTTGTCAAGACTACATTTTTCACCGTTAGTCTTATAATATGGACGGATCCTTATTAGAAGACTAACGATGAAAAATGGACTTTCTGTGTACGTCCATTACTTTGTTATTACATCAAATCATAACTTTCGGCTTCATCTTTCTACAACTTGTAATATCGTTAGAAGACTTTGGAGAAGTTTTCCCTTTAATCAAATAAAAAGAGGGCAACTATGTGTTATAACTAAATAATAATGCGTTTAGTTCTGAATTTTTAATACAAAATTGATAGTGTTGATATAATTTTGATTATGAGTGACGTTAATCAGTAACAAAAAAATAAAGCTTAGTTTCTTACTAGGTACATTATTAAATATTTAGAATCCATTTGCTAAATTGATTTTGTAAAGTTTTAAAATAGGTACTTATTTTTATCAATAAATTACATACCTACACATATTATATACTAGCTTCCGCCCGCGACTCCGTCCGCGCGGATGTCGGTCTTCGCGTGGATGGTTTATTTCTCCATTTTGAGTAACTCTGACAACGACATCATATAAATATCTATTGGACCCAAATACGGCTAAGCCTATAATAATTAAGGAGATCCCTCTATTGAGCTACTGCTGTTGAGCTCGCGTTCTGTAGTAAGTATTTTTTTCATAGTAATTCCGACCTTGATAAGTAGCATGTAGCAGTAAATTACTGACAGTGACGAAAAGTTTGCAATAATAAAAAAGTGATCGTGACAATGCGACAGAAAGTTAATTGAGAGCTTCAGCATACACAACATTGTTAGTGAGCTCGTCCGGAATATGAACATGAAGATTTCTTGGACTGCTCACACGGGAAAGAGCTACGTAAAGTTGCCCGTGTGAAAAACAACTCGCGGTAAGATTTACGCCAGCAACTCCTAGGGTCTGACCTTGAGCCTTATTTATAGTCATGGTGTAACACAAAGCTACAGGAAACTGTATTCTCTTAAATTGAAATGGAAAATTATCCACTGCGGGTAATGCAACGTGTGATCGCGGTTCTACAGAACAACGTCTATGAATAAAACTGAAAAATAAGATTTTTTTTTCTACGTATTTTTCCAGGATAAAAAGTATCCCATTTTATGCCCAGGATAATAAGGTATAATTATACCAAGTTTCATCGAAATCGAACCGTTAGTTTTCACGTGATGCCTGCATATACAGACAGACAGACAGACAGACAGACAGACAGACAAAAATTTTTTTAATCACATATTTGGGTTTGGTATCGATCCAGCAACACCCCCCGCTATTTATTTTTTCAATATTTTCAATGTACAGAATTGACCCTTCTACAGATTTATTATATGTATAGATACCTATATTACAACACAGATACACACACATACACACACAACACACACACACACACACCCATACACACACATATTTACACATATTTATATAAATATATGACGGGGAAAGCATAGTGTGTCTCGTTATTATCAGCCATATTTGAATTAGAGTAGGCTACATGGATGGCATGGCATGGCTAGGTGTTGGATAATGCGCAATAGAAAAACGGTTTTCAGTTCAAATAAGATTATAATTTCACAAACAATTTAATCACGCTAGCAAATTACACACTAGGTAGGTACACGACACAACCAGATACGGAACGCCGACAGTTTCTGAGCACATGTTGTTCGTACGATGTCCAATGTCCAAGAGAGCTCCACATCGCTCCTCTCGCGCTGTCCTCCAGCGCCGACCCCCCACGAACTCAGGCCAGACTCTGTTAAGTGCCACCAGATGGCGCTAGCGTTCCGATTCCGGTTATTAAGTCAGCTCCCGTAGTAATGACGTTTCCGACATATATATATTTACATAGTAAATTAAAAACCAAACACTGAGCTTGCACTGTGGTTTAGTTCGCATAATTTTCATTACAATTAAGTAGATAGGTAGGTAGATAATTATTAAACATACCCTATATCAGCATAGTTATTGATATTATTCAACTAATATCAATGAACGCAAGGCGGCGCGGCGCGAGCGGCGCGGGTGAGCATGTTTTTGTACGGACAAACAGGTAACTTAACAAGCTTATAACTTTGTGATTTTTCAGGATACAGTTCTGAAATTTTGAAACACATTTCCTTCTACACTTGTCAAGGCTACATTTTTCACCGTTAGTCTTATAATATGGACGGATCCTTATTAGAAGACTAACGATGAAAAATGGACTTTCTGTGTACGTCCATTACTTTGTTATTACATCAAATCATAACTTTCGGCTTCATCTTTCTACAACTTGTAATATCGTTAGAAGACTTTGGAGAAGTTTTCCCTTTAATCAAATAAAAAGAGGGCAACTATGTGTTATAACTAAATAATAATGCGTTTAGTTCTGAATTTTTAATACAAAATTGATAGTGTTGATATAATTTTGATTATGAGTGACGTTAATCAGTAACAAAAAAATAAAGCTTAGTTTCTTACTAGGTACATTATTAAATATTTAGAATCCATTTGCTAAATTGATTTTGTAAAGTTTTAAAATACACACATCAAAAGTGTCTAGGGATCAAGCATTTTTATGCGGATTTCTTGAGATTGAGATGTGGCTTTGTAATAAATTTATGATTTTATAAATTTATATGGATCCTTTTTGGTGCATTTCATAATTTGAATCAGGAACTGTGAATCAAATTCGAGTAAAAGATGAAAATCAGCTGTCAATATTTTCCCTATAAAAACATACAACGCATTGAAGACATTATTAGTGCTACTGTTTCCCTACTACTGATTAAAACCAACGTTATTATGGAGCGGCGACGTCATTTAAGCAGGGAAGAAATGCTCAGAGCCGTGGGAATGATAGAAGCTGGTTCCCGGCAACGTACTGTGGCTTTAGCTCTGAATACAAGTCAGAGTGTTATCAGTCGACTTTGGACACGTTACCGAAGCACTGGTACCGTGGCTGAGCGCCATGGAGGACGGTATCGCTGCACCACACGGAGACAAGACCGATACATTCAAATCTTAACTCGAAGAGCTCCAACAATAACCGCCATGATGTTAGCCGTGAGGCTTCATCACTCTTCAGGGAACTTAATTAGCGACCAAACAGTCAGAAACCGCTTGCATGAAGTGAACCTTCAATACCGAAGACCGCTACGGGTACCACCTATAGCAATGCACAATCGTAGGATTCGATATCAATGGGCTCTTGAACACAGAAATTGGGCAGAAGAACAATGGCGTTTCGTGTGCTTTTCTGATGAGTCTCGTTTTGGTATGAGACCGGATACAAGACGTATACGACACTGGAGAACCCCTGGACGCCAACAGCGATTAAAATCCTGCCAGGAAATCCATCCTTATAGTGGTGGAACCATCATGGTATGGGCGGGTATTTGGATCGGCGGAAGAACTGAGTTGATTTGGATCAGAGGCAACCTCAACGCTCAAATTTATGCTGAGACGATTGTATCAGACGTCATCGTTCCTCTACAAGTGCAAATCGGTCCCTTATTTCAGTTAATGCATGATAATGCACGACCGCACACCGCAAGAGTTGTAAGACAGACTCTCGCCGCAGCTAACATCAATGTCCTGCCCTGGCCTGCTCAGTCGCCAGACTTGAACCCGATTGAGCATGCATGGGATATGCTACAGAGAAGAGCTCTGCCGAATATGGAGGGTATCCAGTCGCAAGAAGACCTTTTTTTGTTGTTGCAACGAACATGGGCGGCCATTCCACAGCGTGATTTGGATGAACTCATTTTGAGTATGCCAAACCGATGTTCTTGTGTTGTTAGTGTTCGCGGTAGAAACACGGATTATTAATTGTTTAAGTTACCCAATAAAATTTTAAAGAAAACTGTTATTTCAGTCTTTTTTTCGAACTTTTGTGTTAGTGGTTCAAATGTCAAAAATCCCTTTATTAGGAAAATGGCAAATTTCTTTATTAATGCAAAGGTGACTTGGTTTATCGTTACTGTGACAAACGAAAACACTTTATTTGATGAATCCTTAAAGAAAATTTTAATTAATATCAATCAGGAGAAAAGTTATTGCAAAAATATATGTTGATCCCTAGACACTTTTGATGTGTGTAGGTACTTATTTTTATCAATAAATTACATACCTACACATATTATATATACCTATATTACAACACAGATACACACACATACACACACAACACACACACACACACCCATACACACACATATTTACACATATTTATATAAATATATGACGGGGAAAGCATAGTGTGTCTCGTTATTATCAGCCATATTTGAATTAGAGTAGGCTACATGGATGGCATGGCATGGCTAGGTGTTGGATAATGCGCAATAGAAAAACGGTTTTCAGTTCAAATAAGATTATAATTTCACAAACAATTAAATCACGCTAGCAAATTACACACTAGGTAGGTACACGACACAACCAGATACGGAACGCCGACAGTTTCTGAGCACATGTTGTTCGTACGATGTCTAATGTCCAAGAGAGCTCCACATCGCTCCTCTCGCGCTGTCCTCCAGCGCCGACCCCCCACGAACTCAGGCCAGACTCTGTTAAGTGCCACCAGATGGCGCTAGCGTTCCGATTCCGGTTATTAAGTCAGCTCCCGTACTAATGACGTTTCCGACATATATATATTTACATAGTAAATTAAAAACCAAACACTGAGCTTGCACTGTGGTTTAGTTCGCATAATTTTCATTACAATTAAGTAGATAGGTAGGTAGATAATTATTAAACATACCCTATATCAGCATAGTTATTGATATTATTCAACTAATATCAATGAACGCAGGGCGGCGCGGCGCGAGCGGCGCGGGTGAGCATGTCTTTGTACGGACAAACAGGTAACTTAACAAGCTTATAACTTTGTGATTTTTCATGATACAGTTTTGAAATTTTGTACATAGATTCTTTACATAAAAATACTAGACACGTGTTTCGGGTTTTGCATATACTAAAAATAATGTTGTATACTTGTACCTGCCTATCTACTTAATTAATGAAAATTATGCGAACTAAACCACAATGCAAGCTGATGTGTTGTGTTTTTAATTTAGTGTGTAAATATAGGGAGGGGAAATAATCAAAGAGCATAAAAAAATTCTTCCGCATCGCTATCAATAGGAAACGTGCCTAAAAGGCTGGCAGCATTACCACGTTGTATGGCAACGCTGATTCTTTGGCCAAAAAAATAGCCCAGCCCTCTGGTCATGTCAGCGTTATTGAATTAAACAAACGCAAGCGCAACTGCAGAAAATCAAAATAAGAATATTTAATTTTACATACCTAAACCTATACTTATGAAATGTCAGAAGCTAAGTGCACGGTTCCAATCGGTCGTTTCCTATGGAGAAGAGCCAGCAAAAAACTCCACGGTTACTCTTTTAAAACTAATTGACTTTTAAAATATTTTCAAATTACAGTGTTTATAGGTATGAGAGGACAGTGTAGGCCTGTCAACAAGGACCTTTAAACTTTCTTCATAACTTGCCTCTAAGCCGCCTATAACAACTTAGTCTCAGGTCTATCTACTTATACCTGATAAGTTAAGCGAAGCGAACAACAACGTAACAAGCTTTACCTCCATTTGATAGGAATTGCAGTTTTGAACTTATGATAAGAAAGTTTCTAATATGACGTTCAGTTTATCCAGTTATGGCGAGCTTTCCGGAGTCTAATGTCAGTTTTAACTAACATTAGGTGCCATCTAAATGAACTTCTAATTAAAAGCGTGCTGTTAAATTTTCGCTGAGTCGAAAGTTAAAAATCTAACAGCGTGTGAAACGAAGTGAACGTAAACGGGCATTACAGAACTATTGTCACACTAATAATATAAAGGCGAAAGCTTGTGAGTGTTTTTTTATATGTTTGTTACTTCTTCACGCTCAAACGGCTGGACCAATTTTGATAAAAATTTTGTATGGAGGTAGCTGACACCCTGGATTAACATATAGGCTACTTGTTATCCCGATATTCCCACGGGATCAACACTTATGCGGGTAAAACCGCGGGGCGCACCTAGCAATTCATAAAATTCGAAAAGTGTTTATTCTAAGGGGCATATTTGTACTACGTAATAATACGCACTATCTTTATGACTGTCTGTCTGTTAGCTAGTGTGCTTATTGCTAGGAAAAAGTCAAATCTATCTACATATAATAAAATTGTAGAAAAGTGGTGTCTGTACAATGGAAATATATGAAAAAAAAGTAGCAGGGGTTGTTATTAAATCGATGCCGAACCCGAAATTGTAATTAATAATTTTTTTGTCTGTTTGTCTGTTTGTCTGTTTGTCTGTGTGTTTGTGCACGCTAATATCAGAAACGGCTTATTCGATTTGGATGCGGTTTTCACTAATATATTGTAATAAGCTTCACTTAACATTTAGTGTTTATTTCATGTCAATCGGTTCATAAATAAAAAAGTTATGTCAATTTAAAGAATCACGGCGAACATTTGTTAAGGTATTCTATCAGAGTACGTTCACGCCTCGCACCTGCGCGTCCGTGACTATATAAAGCACGCTGAGAACCACGCCGCTGCCATAATTCCGATCCAGCCTGTCCCTTCCTGCCGTCTCCCAGCGGCGCCCTAAGCCGAGGTCCGTACCCCACAGGGGGTGCCCTTAGCGTGTAGTCGCTTAGTTTTTAAGTTTATATTGTGTAGTTAAGTTTATAAGTGTATTATGCCCTGGCTGGAGGCCTTAATTTATTGAGGCATCCACAGGAAAGCCCGGTTAAGCAGTCAATAACCCCTCAGGTTGAACTATGAGACGACCATTTCAAAAAAAAAAAAAACGCGCCGCTGCCATAAGGATTCAGTTATTCGTAGCGAACGCACGTATCCTGGAGAGTATAGGCGGATTCGATTATTGCGATTCACTTGAATACTGACTGTTTGCATATTTCATTTATTAATATTTTAAGGTTTGTAAGTTAGGTTCTTTTCTTAATTTTCTTTAAAATTTTGTAAATAAATATTGTAAGTATTTGGTATAGGTTAGGCGGTTCTTTCCTTGATTTTTGGGTATTTACTTATCTTAATTTGTATTTAGGGTTTGTATATCCTATTAATATTATAAATCCTACTATCCTACTTCCTACTATCGTACTATCCTACTAATCCTACTTCCTACTTCCTATCCTACTTCCTACTATATCCTACTATCCTATCCTACTTCCTACTAATAATAATATAATAATAATAATAATAAATAAGAATAATAATAATAATAATAACTCGCAGCTCAAGAATTTCTTCGAGAGCAGCGAGGATCTCGTTGATACACACTCGATCCTGTACTGTGCGGCTGTTGCGGCATGTCGTTTAGCTAACGTCAAATTTTCAAGTTGTGACGGAGCTACTCGACCAAAACCAGCCGTACCAGCCTGGCAGCGCAGGATCGAGCGTCGTATCGATGGGGCCAGGGTACTCATCGGCAAACTATACTGCTTCAGGGAGGGCAATACACGACCACGAGTGATGCGCTTTGTAAGGCGGGCATTCTCGGGGACTGGAATCAGCCCTCGAGAATACATGTCCCGTGTCACAGAGCGCATCGACTTCCTGAAGCAGAAAGTTTGTGCGCCCATGCACGCCGAATTCGGCGGTATAAACGGCGGGTGGATCGATACACGCAGAATCGCATGTTCCAGAGCGATGAAAGGTGGGTGTATAGAGCTTGGGAGCGACCTGAACAAAATGTGACAGACGTATGCCGCCCAGATGATGCCGCCACAAGTGCATTCTGGTGCAGCATCTGGTCGGTGCCCGTCTGTCACACTGAGGCTGGCTGGATGCAGGATGTCGAGCGAGTGTGTGAGTCTGTACCAGAAATGGAAAAAGTCCTGATTACGCCATCAGACGTTGCCAGAGCAGTCCGTCCGTTATCGAATTGGAAATCACCGGGACCGGACGGACTGCACAACTTTTGGCTGAAATGGCTAATTAGTTCACACACTTGCCTGGCATCTCAGTTCCAGTCATCCTTAGAGTCTGGGTCGCTACCGCAGTTTCTAACAACAGGCGTTACCCACCTGCTCCATAAATCAGGTAGTCCCGCGGAACCCAAGAATTATAGACCGATCACGTGTTTGTCGACGGTTTATAAACTTCTTACATCCATTTTGAGAGCGAAAATTAATAAGCACATTGAGAGTAACTCGATTATGTCTGCTTCTCAAAATGGATGTAGGAACGGGTCCCGCGGTACTAAGGAGCTACTCCTCATTGATATGGCCATTAGCCAACAGGTTCGTCGATCCCGCAAGGATTTGTCGACATGTTGGATAGATTACAAGAAGGCCTATGACTCAGTGCCACATACATGGCTCATGAGGGTGCTGGAGTTGTACAAGATAGATGCAACTCTACGCACCTTCCTTGAGTCGTGTATGGGGCAATGGAAGACGGTCCTTCGTTATCCAGGATGTCGACAGATCCAGGGAAATGATGAGCCTGTATGGATTAAACGGGGAATATTTCAGGGCGACAGTTTGAGTCCACTTTGGTTCTGCTTAGCCCTGAATCCTCTAAGTACACTACTGGAGGATTCAGGTCTAGGCTATCGGTTGAGGAGAGGTGGTCAGGTCATATCTCACCTCCTTTACATGGATGATTTGAAACTCTTTGCCCCCAACAAATTGCGTCTGATGGAGCTACTTAAGGTAACTAAAACTTTCCTTTCAATGGCGCCATCAAGATGGAATTTGGTGTCGACAAATGTGCAGTCATGCATGTAAAGCGAGGGAAGATTATGGAATCCGAGGGAATTCAACTCTCGGATTCCATAAGCCTCAGATCCCTCTCCTCATCCGAAAGCTATAAGTATTTGGGTATGTCGGAAGCGTTAGGCATCAACGATGCTGACATGAAGCAATCGTTGAAGGAGCGCTTCTTTTGTCGCCTGAAGAAGGTATTAATTAGTCTTCTTTCGGGCGGAAATAAGGTGCGCGCCTTCAACGGTTGGGTCATGCCGGTTTTGATGTACTCTTTCGGCATACTCAAATGGACTCAGACCGAACTCGACGCCCTGGATAGAAGAGTCCGTACACTACTGACCGCAAACCGGATGCATCACCCACGATCATCGGTGATGAGACTGTATATCCCGCGGAAGTGCGGGGGTCGAGGCTTTTTAAATGCGAAGACCCTCCACAACCGCGAGGTGTGCAGTCTCAGGGAATATTTTTTAAAAGCCGAAGTGGGTATGCACCGTGATGTGGTCGCAGTGGACAAGGGGCTCACCCCGCTCTCCATGGCTAAAGAGAACTGGCGCAAACCTGTAGTACTTTCTACTGATGACCGCAAGAGGGTATGGCAAAGCAAGGAGCTTCACGGGCGCTTCTATCGGGCTCTTCATGAGCCCGGTGTAGATTTCATAGCGTCCGTATCCTGGCTACGTTTTGGTGACCTTTTCGGGGAAACTGAAGGTTTTGTCTGTGCAATTATGGACGAAGTTATCTTAACGAATAACTACCGGAGACATATTATGAAGGACGGGACGGTTGACGTGTGTCGGGCATGCCACCGTCCGGGTGAGTCTATCAGACATATTATCTCTGGTTGTTCTCGTCTGGCTAACGGCGAGTACTTGCACAGGCATAACCAAGTGGCTAGGATTATTCACCAGCAACTTGCTTTGAAATATAAGCTTGTGGATTCTGAGGTACCGTATTACAAGTATGTGCCCGACCCAGTTCTTGAAAATGACCATGTCACGTTGTACTGGGATCGGTCTATCATTACTGACAGGACTATTGTTGCCAATAAGCCTGATATAGTGGTGATAGATCGATTAGCGCGCCGCACAATGATTGTCGATGTTACCATTCCACATGACGGGAACCTCGTGAAAGCTGAGAAAGAAAAACAAATTAAGTATCTCGACTTAGCACACGAGGTTGTTGACATGTGGAATGTGAGCTCGGCTATCATTGTGCCGATTGTCGTATCAGCCAATGGACTGATGGCCGAAAGCCTCGATCAACATCTATCGAGGCTCTCGTTAGGTGGTTGGATCAAGGGCCTGATTCAGAAGGCAGTACTCATCGATACGGCTCGCATTGTGAGGAGGTTCCTGTCTCTGGAGCCCTAACCACCGGTAGCTTGGACCCTGCTCCCGACACCGGAGGATCACTATTTTTTATATTTTTAAATGTTTTTTTATAGTTATTTTTTATATTGAAATATTTAAAAATGTAATTAATGAGGAATGTAAACGAATAAACGAAATAATAATAATAATAATAATAATAATAATAATAATAATAATAAGCCCCCCAAACAACCACACGTCCTGATTGACCATCTAATCACGTGGGGGGCGGACACACGAATGAGAAATTACTGGCGTGGCTAACGTGGCTCTGGAAACCCACTTAAAAATGGAGACTCGTTCA
This sequence comes from Mesoligia furuncula, assembly GCA_916614155.1. NCBI lineage: Eukaryota > Metazoa > Arthropoda > Insecta > Lepidoptera > Noctuidae > Mesoligia > Mesoligia furuncula. The sequence goes on from OU744808.1 coordinate 6,530,341, forward strand.
AAAAGAAAACGTATAGGACCGCTGCCCGGGGGCGATCGCCGGGGCGCACTTGGAGCTGACGCTGAGTGTCTCAGCATGCGAACCGTCAGCGGTGAGGAGTTGAACAGGCGGGCTCCCACCGACAAAGATGCTACAGCCGATATCATTGACGATGGTGACAGACTGACAGACAGGATAAACACCCCTGTAGAACTGTACAGTCCAAGCACAGTATCATACACACCTTCTAGGCCATCAACACCATCCATACCATCGTCACCTTCCATACCATCATCACCCCCCATTACTAGTTTCAATTCAGTTCAACCCAATTCAACCTTGAATGTTACGCGGGAGGTATCTACCTTCTTACCCGCGTCCACCAAGGCTGGAAAAGCAAGAGTTCGCATGAGATGGAGCAAAGAAGTAAACCTATTCGTCATGCGAACTTACCTATACATCACTAAATTAGAGACTGACTTGACTACTTACAGAAAACAACTGCATGAACTATTTACACGTCAATACCCAGAGATTACCGTTACAGAACAAAGAATTTCAGATCAAAGAAGAATAATAGTTAGAAATAAACTCCTGTCACAAGACATAATAAACCAGTTAAAAGAAGAAGTACGTACACAACTACAAGGAGAATCAGAAAATACTGCGGGCGCAATCTCTATCGCATTAACACAAAACACAACCGCGTATAATCAACAGCAACAACCGTGCAGTCAAACAGAACCTATCATACAATCTCAACCTATCACACAATCTCAACCATACTTTCAATCACAAGCGTATTCAGAAACCACGCATACATCCACGCAAACGGAAAGTATAACCATAATGTTAGAAAATGAAATTGAGACCCTAGCCGACATTAGTATAAATCAGTCAACAGATACACATATTCAAGAAATACACGATAAATTTAAAACAGCTCTCACTAAATATTCTGGTATGAACCCGGCAGCTCGGCCAAGACTGCCCAAACTTAGGTACACACCAAAATTATCTCAGCTCGTTCATTTATTTAATCAAAATATTCTCCAACAATATATTAGCGAAGAAACTCACCTAATAGACATTCATACTCTGATATATTGCACAGCGTTAGTAATTTCCGAAGAACTTAATTTTAAAATCACAGAATTTACAGGCAATTCAAGACAAAGAAATATTAACAAGCCAGCATGGCAGCAGAGGCTTGAAAAAGATATAGAAAAACTTAGAGCAGACTGCGGTAGACTAACTCAGTACATTAACAACAATAGATCAAACAAAGTAGTTAAGAGAGTAGACGCAATATTTAAAAACATGGCTACCCACACGAGACATGAAAACGACAATAGAAAACCGGAAGAATTCTTGGATACATTGAAACAGAAATTAGCCTTAAAAGTTCACCGGTTGAGAAGATATAAGAAAGCACAAGAACGAAAACATGATAACTCCTTGTTTGCCACAAACGAAAAGAACTTTTACAGAAATTTACAGACAGCACAAACAAACACTAACACACTGACAACCGAAAACAACATAGAATTACCAACAGCAGAACAACTAGAAATATTTTGGTCTGGAATATGGGAAGAGCAAGTGCAACACAATAATAATTCTGATTGGATAACAGACGAAGAAACAAAATGGAGCTCATTAGAAGAAATGGGTTTCGTTGAGTTAACTGAGTCTGATATAACTTGTGTTACAGCGAGACTACACAACTGGAAATCCCCTGGAATTGATAAAATTCATAATTTCTGGTATAAAAAATTAGAGTCATTACACAAAGTCTTAGCTAAAAATTTAACACAAATCATCTTAGGGAAACAAAACATTCCTGAATTTCTTGCTACAGGAATAACTTACATGTTACCAAAAGCACAGTACTCTTCACAACCTTCTCAATACAGACCAATTACATGCCTACCCACAATATACAAGATCCTAACGTCCGCAATTACAACAAAAATTAATAAACACATTGAAAATCACAACATAATAGCAGAGGAACAAAAAGGATGCCGAAGAGGCCACATGGGGTGTAAGGAACAACTAGTTATAGATTCAATAATCCACAAACATGCCAACACAAAACATAGAAATCTACACTGCACATACATAGATTATAAAAAAGCATTCGACAGTATTCCACACTCCTGGTTAATTCAAATACTACAAATTTATAAAATAAATTCAAAAATAATAGACTTCTTACAGGATATTATGGCCCGTTGGAGAACTACACTTCAATTAAATTACCGAAACAACGCTATCACAACTCGGCAGATATCCATAAAGAAAGGTATTTATCAGGGAGATTCTCTAAGTCCTTTATGGTTTTGTCTCGCTCTGAACCCTCTGTCCGACTTACTACATCGCAGCCAAGCCGGATATTCCATAAAACATACCACAGAAGAAACTATTATCTCACATCTTGTATATATGGATGACATTAAATTATACTCAAAGTCTGAAAAAGAGATGAAAAAATTAATAGATATCACGACAGAATTTAGTAAAGACATTAACATGCAATTTGGTTTAGATAAATGCAAAACAGTTCATATAATAAGAGGTAAAATAAAGCCAGGTGACTATCCTATTAACAATACAGACACAATCACAGCAATGGAACCAACAGATTTATATAAATATTTAGGATACAAGCAACTCAAAGGACTAGATCATTCCACAATAAAATACACATTAAACTCAGAATACAAAAGAAGAGTGGTCGCAGTATGTAAAACCCAACTCTCCGGAAAACATTTAATAAAAGCGCTGAACACCTATGCCATCCCGATATTAACATACTCGTTTGGAGTAATCAAATGGTCCAAAACTGACATACAACAAATAGAGAGAACAACACGCACCACACTTACTAAACACAACAACCTACACCCAAAATCTGCAATAGAAAGACTGACCATCAAACGACAATACGGAGGGAGAGGCCTTATAGATGTCCATCATCTTTGGCAGAAACAGATAGCCAAACTAAGAACATTTTTTCATTCTAAATCACAAACAAGCAACATTCATAAAGCCGTAGTTATGAACGATATCAGTTACACCCCACTTAACCTACACGATCAGATAGATATACAACACACTAGCCATGAAGACCCACATAAGCAAAAGGTAGAAGACTGGAAAAAGAAAGTGTTGCATGGACGGCACCCCCATGATCTAGAACAATCTCATATAGATACAATAGCGTCAAATAAATGGCTTAAAATCGGTAACTTATTTCCGGAAACCGAGGGATTTATTATTGCAATACAGGATCAAATCATAAATACTAAAAACTACAGAAAATTCATTATAAAAGACCCCACAATAACAAATGATAAATGCCGCAAATGTCACAGCCAACCAGAGACCATACAACACATAACAGGGGCATGCACAACACTCACACAAACAGACTATACACACAGACACAATCAGGTAGCCAACGTCATCCATCAAAAACTAGCACTCAAATATAAACTCATACAAGATACAAACACTCCTTATTACAAGTACGTACCACAAACAGTTCTAGAAAGTACCACCCACAAACTCTACTACGATCGTGCTATACTAACTGATAAGACCGTTCACTATAATAGACCAGATATAACCCTTCAAGATAAAGATAATAAAAACACATACCTCATAGATATTGCAGTCCCTAATACACATAATGTACAAAAAACAATAAGTGAGAAAATCAGTAAATATGCTGATCTAAAAGAAGAAGTGTCCAGAATCTGGAGGCAGGAAAAAGTTTACGTAGTACCCATTGTTGTCTCCACGACGGGTGTTATACCCAATCACCTACACCACAGCCTTAAACAAATAGACCTACATGACTCAATTTATATAACACTCCAAAAAGCCGCAATTTTAAATACCTGCAGAATAGTCAGAAAGTTCATGCAAATTGATGAAAATGAAATCACTCCTCATAACATTAATTCTTCGTAAAAAAAAAAAAACCACCACACACACGCTACATTGACTTGGCTTGGGCCCGTTAATGTAGCTTAAACTAGCCAAAGAGCTAAGAAACAAAATTCGTTTACCAAAAATAATAATAATAATAATCTGTGGCCCGACTGTCAAGTTGACGGTAGCAAAAATTTTACTCCGTGTTATTTTATAGTATTTTTCAACATAAATAATGAAGAAATAATGTTTTGATATGTGCTCTACCATCTACCATCTACCATTTTTGAAGAAAAATATTAGCACCAAGATGCAACAAAATCAAAATGAAATACCCAGTTGACACTGAGACACGGAGATGCTGACGCGAAGTCGGGCACGACTTTTACTTAAAAACACACACCCAACATCTTCGGGTTCGTCGCTCAGCTCCGCCTCGCAGTTGCCGGATCCTGCTCCAGACATGAGTTCAGTGAGACCGGCCGCTGCAGTTGCGTCGAGCTCGAGTGACGAATACTTTTCGCCGCCGACGACACCACCACCAGTATGTCGACGCGGAAGAGGCCGACCACCGGCCAGCTTAGGACTCCGAGGCCCACCGGCCTCTGATAGGGTCCCCGCTCCCGGTGGAAGTGTGCAGCGCATGAGATGGACACAAACTGTCAATGAAAATGTCATGCGCGCATACTTTGGGGCTACAGAGGGGGGAAGTAACTTGACTGCGTACCGTGGTCGGATGCTCTCTCTGTTTCAGGTGCTTGAGCCGGCTGTCAACGTGTCGGCGCAACGACTGTCGGATCAGGTGCGGGTCATCCAGCGAAACCATATGCTGGATAACGTCGTACTTGGGTTGGGTCTTATATCGAGTCGCCTGAATCTGAGTTAAATGTAGATATGGGAGGGTTTAGGGGGTTCGTACTAAGCGATAAAATGTATTTTTTGCTGCCGGAGACGCGCCAAAATATTTTAATTATTATTTAAAAAACTTACAAATGCATAACAAGGAACGTAATTTTGATACATTTCGTAGCGATTTCGATGCTGCGTTTATAGAAATGCGTGAAAAGAAACGTAAGCCGCCACTTTGTTTACATTGACAAATACTTTTGGCGTTCGTTTTGTCATTCCGTTGTTCTCGAGTTTACGTGAATTTTATATTTTGCTATTATTATTAGCTCCCCGCATCCTAATGAGTGACAGATCGTACCCAAAGCACACAGACTTGTGTTGGTTAGGTTAAGTTAGATAGCGCGAACCGAGTGAGCGAAGCGAGTTGTGTAGGTTAGGTTAGGTTAGAACGGTGACCTCTTAGCGCGAGCCGAGCGAGCGCAGCGAGCGTGCCGCGGCAGCGGCCGGCGAAGCGCCAGAAAGTAACTACCTCCCCGTACCCTAATGAGTGACAGATCCGACTCAGAGCACACAGACTTGTGTTGGTTAGGTTAGAAGGTTTTGTTCAAAGTGGAATAATAGAAAAACTACGCATCTCCGGCAGGGCAGGAGTGGGGGGGGGTGAAACAGGGCGCCCCCCCCAACCCCCCTCCACCCCTCCCATCTTCGTACGGAGGCGACTTGATATAAGACTTTAACCTCGTACTTGATCGACTACGCCTCGAATCACGGAATAGCCATGTTACGCCTTCTTCGTCATTGATCGCGGTGCAACTGCAAAATGTACCCAGTGTTTCACCGCGACCCGACCATGTTTATGTAGAGGATGATGACGAGGCTATAACCGTGAGTTCCCAGTGTAATGCAAGATTGAGGAGCGCTTTGGAGGATGCTTTCCGTGAGTACCGTTCTATTCCGCCTGGACTTAGACCACGTTTACCTCGTTTGCCCATGCACAAGAAAAACAAGGCGCTGGTGTGTGCTCTTGACTCACAACTGTCAAATTGTTTTAACAACAGCAAAGATCTCACCGATACCCATTCAATTTTGTACTGTGCAGCTGTAGCGGCATGTCGTGTAGCTCATGTCAAATTCCCCAACAGTGACAGAGCTCCACGACCAAAACCAGCTGTACCAGCTTGGCAGTGCAGGATTGAGTGTCGTATCGGTGAGGCTAGAGCACTCATCGGCAAGTTAATCTGCTTCAGGGAGGGCAATACTCGCCCTAGAGTGATGCGCTTTGTGAGGCGGGCGTTCTCGGGAACTGATATTAGTTCTCGAGATTATTTGTCCCGCGTCACAGAGCGTATCGACTTCCTGAAGCAGAAGATCTATGCATGGGCAAACCGTATTCGTCGGTACAGACGGAGAGTGGAGCGGTACACTCAGAATCGCACATTCCAGAATGATGAAAGGTGGGTTTATAGGGCTTGGGAGCGACCGGACCAAGGTGTTACTGACACGCCCCTGCCGGATGATGACGCCATGTGTTCGTTCTGGCGAAACATCTGGTCGGTGCCTGTCAGTCACACCGAGGGTGATTGGACTGCGAAGATTGAGCGAGCGTGCGATCTAATACCAGAAATGGGGGTACTTACCATCAGCCCCCAAGATGTTGCTCGTGCAGTCCGTCCGTTGCCTAACTGGAAATCTCCAGGGCCGGACGGACTGCACAACTTTTGGATAAAATGGTTCCAAGGGTCGCACGCCCGCTTGGCATCCCAGTTCCAGTCAGCCCTAGAGTCAGGATCGCTGCCCCAGTTCCTAACGACGGGAATAACCCACCTGCTCCATAAGTCAGGTAGTACCGCGGATCCCAAAAATTATAGACCGATAACTTGTTTACCGACGGTCTATAAAGTTCTTACATCCATTTTGAGAGCTAAAATTAACAAACATATAGACACCAACTCCATCATGTCTGTCTCTCAAAATGGATGTAGGAACGGGTCCCGGGGTACTAAGGAGCTGCTCCTCATTGATATGACCATTAGCCAACAGGTTCGTCGTTTCCGAAAGGATCTGTCGACATGTTGGATAGATTATAAGAAGGCCTATGACTCGGTGCCGCATACATGGCTCATGAGAGTGCTGGAGTTGTATAAAGTAGATACAACTCTACGCAACTTCCTGATGTCGTGTATGGGGCAATGGAGGACGGTCCTTCGCTATCCAGGATGTCGAAATATCCTGAGGAATAGCGAGCCGATAAGGATCGAGCGAGGCATATTCCAGGGCGACAGCTTGAGTCCGCTTTGGTTCTGCTTAGCCTTGAATCCTCTAAGCACATTGCTGGAGGATTCAGGTCTAGGCTATCGGCTGAGGAGAGGTGGTCAGGTTATATCTCACCTCCTTTACATGGATGACCTAAAACTCTTTGCTCCCAACAATTTGCGACTGATGGAGCTACTGAAAATTACTGAAACTTTCAGTAGCGCCATCAGAATGGAATTTGGTGTGGACAAATGTGCGGTCATGCATGTAAAGCGAGGGGAGATTGTGGAATCCGTGGAGACCCAACTCTCGGATTCCACAAACCTTCGAGCCCTCTCCGCATCCGAAACCTATAAGTATTTGGGTATGTCGGAAGCGTTGGGCATCAATGTTACTGACATGAAGCAATCATTGAAGGAGCGCTTCTTTGGCCGCCTGAAAAAAGTATTTAATAGTCTTCTTTCAGGCGGAAACAAGGTGCGCGCCTTCAATAGTTGGGTCATGCCGCTTCTGATGTACTCTTTCGGCATACTCAAATGGACTCAGACCGAACTCGACGCCCTGGATAGGAAGGTCCGTACACTGCTGACTGCAAATCGAATGCATCACCCACGGTCATCGGTAATGAGGCTGTATATCCCGCGAAAGTGTGGAGGTCGAGGCTTTTTAAATGCTAAGACTCTCCACAATCGCGAGATATGCAGTCTCAGGGAATATTTCTTAGAAACCGACGTGGGGATGCATCGGGATGTAGTCGCGGTGGACAAGGGCCTCACCCCGCTCTCCTTGGGTAAAGAGAACTGGCGCAAACCAGTAGTGCTTGACACCAATGATCGCATGGAGGTATGGCAGAGTAAGGAGCTTCACGGACGCTTTTTCCGGGCCCTACATGGACCCGATGTAGATTTATTAGCGTCCGTAGCCTGGCTGCGTTTCGGTGACCTCTTTGGAGAAACCGAAGGTTTTGTCTATGCAATTATGGACGAAGTTATGATGACGAACAATTACCGGAGATTTATTGTCAAAGACGGCACGGTTGACATCTGTCGGGCATGCCACCGGCCGGGAGAATCAATCAGACATATTATCTCTGGGTGTTCTCGTCTAGCTAACGGAGAGTACTTGCATAGACACAACCTTGTAGCCAGGATAATTCATCAGCAACTTGCTCTGAAATACAGCCTTGTGGAATCGGAGGTTCCGTACTACAGGTATGTGCCCGACCCAGTTCTCGAAAATGGAAATATCACATTGTACTGGGATCGATCCATCATCACTGACAGGACTATTGTTGCCAATAAGCCTGACATAGTGGTGGTGGATCGATCAGAGCGTCGCGCAATGATTGTTGACATAACAGTCCCGCATGATGAGAACCTCGTGAAAGCCGAGAAAGATAAACAAGTCAAGTATCTTGACTTGGCTCGCGAGGTTGTCGACATGTGGGATGTTGACTCAGCAATCATTGTGCCGATAGTCGTAACAGCCAATGGATTAATAGCCAAGAGCCTCGACCAACACCTGAAGAGGCTCTCGTTGGGCAGCTGGATCAAGGGCTTGATTCAGAAAGCAGTACTTCTGGACACGGCTCGCATTGTCAGGAGGTTCCTCTCTCTGGAGCCCTGACCGCCGGTAGCTTGGACCCTGTTCCCGATACCGGTGCGCTACTATTTTTTATATTTTTAAATGTTTTTATGTTTTTATATTCTAATATTTAAAAATATAATTTATATGTGTATAAAATGAAATAAAGGGATAATAATAATAATATAATAATAATAATATAATAATAATATTATAAACGCGAAAGTTTGTGAGGATGGATGGATGTTTGTTACTCCTTCACGCAAAAACTACTGAATGGATTTCGATGTAGCTTGTAAACTTCACAGTAATATAGCTTATACATCAGAATAACACATAGGCTACAATTTATAAAGATTTTGATTGATTTGGCCGTAATATAACGATAAGTATCAAGTAAGTCGGAAAAATTCCTGCCCTCTGAGAGCTATTTTGGCGTGCGCTGCCTAAACCGTTAAAGTTACCCGAAGATAATGTATGGTGGGAATGTTTGTCTTAAATAGTTCTAAATAAAAGTCCGCGACAGCATATATCTACCATTTATGTGGAAGCCATTATATCCAAAATAGTGAGCCATAAATACATTTAAATTGGATACTTTTTTTACAATGCATATTTTAGAGTTCTTAGTTAATTCTTATCAAAATTAATACATTTATCACTTTCGATATTTAATGTAGATAAACTTTGTCTTTTACACTAAGCAATTTGGACAAATACTTTAAAAGTTATCACGATAAGATTGACCTGAGTGGAGCGCCTATGAGGCAATGACGCGCGCCATCACGGCGTGCGCGACCAAGGCCCGAACGTGGGCATGCAGAAGCGTGAGGCACAGATCACTTTTTAACCGACGAAAAAACGGAGGAGGTTCTCAAGTCGACGCGTATATTTTTTTTTAATGTATGACCACGCATATATTTTTATAATACCTACTGGGCGTGAGGGCAGACGTCGTTGACGGTTGTGTTCATTTTGCGAAGCGATTTATTACTAACTTACAGTAGGCATAATTATAATTTTTAGGTAGTATATTTTAAGTAGAAATATAGATTCGTTATTAATTTAATTATTATAGTCATATTAGAATTGTTTTCTTTGTTTGTAAGTATTTTTAGTTAGTTAGGTACAGGTTGTATTTGTAAATATTAAGTACCTAAATGGATTCGTTATTGTTTTCATTAATTAGATTATTACAATTGTTTTTTTTGTGAGTTTAAGGATAACGTATAGTTTTAGGTTTAGGTTGTGTTGTAAGTAGAGAAGATAGATTCGTTTTCCTCTTAATTACCTATTGGAATTGTTTTAGTTAGTTTGAAAATTACTACCGATTTTGTGATTTTTTAAATAGTACTCACAATAATGACGCGAAAGCGTAAATCTAATATTCCACAAAGCTCTAATAAAGCTCGAGCTATGAAATAGCTAAACTTAACGAGACGTCTCAACAAACTGAGCTTCAAAGGTTTGAGTAGGCGGCGCGTGAGGCGGCACACAGAGCTACTGAGACACCAAAACAGTCCATCGGCGTCAACAACACGCTGAGTATCTGGCATCTCAACGAGCTGCTGAAACTTCAGAACAATCTCAACCTCACGTCAACGGCATGCTGAGTATCTGGTGTCTCAACAGGCTGCTGAAACACCGGAACAGTCCTAAGTTCGGCTCCAATAGCATGCTGAGTATCTGCGGTGTCTCAACGGGCTGCTGAAACACCGGAACAGTCCCAAGATCGGCGTCAACAACACGCTGAGTATCTGGCATCTCAAAGAGCTGCTGAAACTCCAAAACAGTCTCAACCTCGACGTCAACGGCATGCAGAGTATCTGGTGTCGCAACGGGCTGCTGAAACACCGGAACAATCCCAACATCGGCGTCAACAGCATGCTGAGAATCTGGTGTCGCAACGGGCTGCTGAAACACCGGAACAATCCCAAGATCGGCGTCAACAGCTTGCTGAGTATCTGGTGTCGCAACGGGCTGCTGAAACACCGGAACAGTTCAAGATCAGCGTCAACAGCATGCTGACTATCTGGTGTCTCAACAGGCTGCGGAGATACTAGAATAGTCTCAAGCTTGACGTCAGCAGCAGGCGACTTACATGGCATCTCAAAGAGCCACAGAAACCTTTACAACGGCTGAATCTCGCAGACGCGTTATTGTTACACGAATATAATGTATCGTGGGACTGTTTGTCTTAAAGAGTTCTAAATAAATGTCCGTGACAGCATATATCTAGCCGTAAATAGTGAGCCATATCGAAAGTACCTCTTTCTGGATGTTATCTTTTCACACCTAAACCACTGAACGGATTTCAATAAATTTGGCAAGTAGATAGATAGCATTCTAGGGAAGGACATGGGCAATTTCCGACATCCATGCGGGCGAAGCCGCGGGCAGAAGCTAGTAAATATTATAAGTGTTTGGTATAGGTTAGGCATTTCTTTTCTTGATTTTCTTTATTAAGTATAAGTTCATTAGCTCAGGTTAGTAATTAATTTTTCTAGCAATTCTTTTGTTTTATAAAGTTAGTACGTTTGGTTTACACGTCTTAAGAGCGTTTACGCCGTACGGCATTTCATACAAACTTTCAAGCCCTTATTTTTCGAAATGAATGAACCGATTTTAATGAAACTTCATACGCATAAGCAGGATACAAAGGTCTAAAAGTTAGTAGAGAACATTTTCGAAATGTCTTATTTAAAAAAAGATAATTGGAAATCTCTGTTTCTATGGAAAATTTAAAATCTGTCTAATTTGGCTGTGACACTATTTTTCGAAAATGTTCTCTACTAACTTTTTAGACCTTTGTATCCTGCTTATACGTATGAAGTTTCATTAAAATCGGTTCATTCATTTCGAAAAATAAGGGCTTGAAATTTTGTATGAAATGCCGTACGGCGTAAACGCTCTTAACACTTACCTATTACTTAAACTGTGATAATTTTAGACTGTATAATAATCTGTAAATATTTATAATTTAATTGTTTACGATAGTACGTGTTTATTAAATAACTGTGTGTTAAGTAGTAAGTACTATTTTATTGTAAGAATGCCTCGAAGAAGAACCAACCTCTCCCAGTGTAGCAGAAATGCTAAAAGGATGAGATTGGTTCAATCACAGGAATCTGAGGAAGGTCGTGAGGCACGGCTCTCTGCAACTCGGGAACATCAGGCTAGGCTTCGTGCTACAGAAACTTCGACTCAGCGAAAATCTCGACTGAGTTCAAATCCTTCTCGAATGATAACAACTCGAAATAGGGAAAACGGCCCGGGGAACAACGAAAGGCACGTTTATCTCTCGATCGCGAAGCTCACGCGCTATCGCGTGAGTCTGAGACTTTTGCTGACAGGGAAACCCGCCTGAGCTCCCAGAGAGTACGGACAACAAATGCTCGATCCCAGGAGACACAGGACGTTCGGGAAATACGTCTCACTGCTGATAGTGAAGCTCATGCACTATCGCGTGAGTCTGAGACTTTCACTGATAGGGGAATTCGTCTGAGTTCTCAGAGGGTTCGGACAGCAAATGCTCGGTCTCAGGAAACACAGGAAGAACGAGAAATACGTCTCACTGCCGATCGTGAAGCTCAAGCACTATCGTGTGAGTCTGAGACTTTCACTGATAGGGAAATTCGCCTGAGTTCTCAGAGGGTTCGGACAGCAAATGCTCGGTCTCAGGAACCACAGAAAGAACGAGAAATACGTCTCACTGCCGATCGTGAAGCTCAAGCACTATCGCGTGAGTCTGAGACTTTCACTGATAGGGAAATTCGCCTGAGTTCTCAGAGGGTTCGGACAGCAAATGCCCGGTCTGTAGACGGTATATGTAATTCAAAATATGCTGCCCGAAAAGTCACTATTCCACGCGGACGAAGTCGCGGGCAAAGCTAGGGTTAAAATAATTTGGAACCTACCCACTTTCGTTTTTTTTTTGTATAAGTTTTTTTTGTATGTTTTATACAATATACATACTCGTAAAACTACAAAATTATTATACGAAATCGTTTGAGCATGGACGCTAATGTTGGTGTCAAGCACGTAGCCAATAACTGACACTGTGCCGAAGTCCACTATAGATTGCCATAGCCATGCTAAAAAGAACGAAATCGTGGTCTAAAAACATCAATTATTATACGAAATCGTTTGAGCATGGACGCTAATGTTGGTGCCAAGCACGTAGCCAATAACTGACACTGTGCCGAAGTCCACTATAAATTGCCATAGCCATGCTAAAAAGAACGAAATCGTGGTCTAAAAACATCACTCCCATTTCTAAATATCAAATTAGAAACCTAAACCTAACAATATAATAATATCAAGCCGCTAACAAAAATTAAAGTAAGTAAATAATCGAAAATCCTCTGAATTTCACGATTTTAAAAGCTTATTAATGTCAAATGATTTATTTATTATGGACGAAAAATAAAGTCTGACATAATCTAATATTCCCCTGGAAATATTAAATTATATCAGACTTTATTTTTCGTTGCCAGAGCTCACAAAATACCGAAATATAAAGATGTCTACAAAGTTCATTATAAAATTAAAATTATGTTTAAAATTTTGGGTTTATGAATATACCAGCCTGCTGTTAAGGGTTCTACTCACATTTTCTGTTTGGCACATTCAAAACCGACCCTAAATATAATACAGGCAGGTTTTAATTTAGTAAATTTATGTTTATATCAAGAATTAATTTGGTTATTTTTTTATTTTTGAAGTGAAAACTTATTTAGCGGCGTTGTACACTTTTTTTGTAATGGGTAAAAAATGTTAAACTCGCGTCAGGACACGTGACCCTGATCGTAAGATTCGTAAGATGACACGTGCTATAGATGGGCAATCCACCGGGTTTAAACCCGGTGCTTTTGATAAACACGCGATAAACACCCGTAAACACCCATAAACACCCACAGAATTGGGTGTTTATCAAAGCACTGGGCGTAAACCCGGTTGGATTGCCCATCTATAGACGTGACCCTGATCGTAAGATGACACGTGACCCTGATCGAAAATTCGTAAGATTCCAAAATATCAAAAATTGAAAACAAGTATACAGGATCAAATGACAGACAGAGACAGATAGACAGACAGACAGACAGACAGTTACAGTTACGGTTACGATTAAGGTTACGGTTACGGTTACGGTTACAGTTACAGTTACAGTAAACAACGTTAATATTCAAGTTTTCACTTCTGCCGGCACTCCCGGAGTGCAATCTGTCGTTTTTTTTATTTTATTTATTCGGGTCCCGCCGTTCAGCTTACACCCTCGCTGAATCATGTTCGGGTCGGCTCGGAACAATTCAACTTAAGCCGAGTAGCTTTTTTTTTCAATCCTCAGGGTGTGAGATCACATAGATCACACAGAGGACATCGATGCGCAATGAAGTCAGAACCCACAAGTGCAACGCGAAATAAGAGCAACGCGTCATACTGACGTCACGCAAAATCCTGCATCTCGCAGGCAGAGTTTACCGCGCAACTAGCATAGATACAACGGCCCGACATGAATCATCGGGTAGTTGTCCGCCAGACACAACACCCGTCTGGTCGGAGGATCCTGCCTTTTCTATCGAGTATGAGTGAACTTTACACCCTGTTCCTCATACCTTTATTATAAAGGTTATTTAAAAATATTATTCGCTGGGGCGTCTAGAATCATGTGCTGAAATTCATAGTTACAGTTTGCTTACTGATGTCTCTTACATCTTGCATATCTAAATAGATTCGATTTTGCCGCCCGTCCGTGCCGAAATCTGGACAAGTGTGTAGCAACTCTTATATGCGACTTTGTTCATTAGCCAACTTCAACCCTTCGTTGGCCCGCTCAGAAAATAATCGAAAAAATTTTTTTTTACCTTACTTTCATGCTTCTATCTTTATTGCGTTGTTTGTCAGTCATTCACGAAAATATCCAAAAAATGATAAGTTTACGTATGGACAGTGACGTCCAACCCTGTTTGTCGCTATACAGTTTATCTGTATCCCATACTTCCCGTGGGTGTCGTAAAAGGCGACTAAGGGTCGTACCGGAGAATGGGCAGCAGCGTTCTCTATGCATTCCAACACCATACTATACTGCGATCGCCAACCCGCCTGCCAAGCGTGGCGATTATGGCAAACCCCCCATTGGGGGAGGCCATGTCCAGCAGTGGACGTCTTTCGGCTGAAATGATTATGATGATGATGAGTTTATCTGTGTGCTAATAAGACGAAACAAAAACTGCAATCTACGAACTTTAGCTTGAGTTGAGCTGCACGATTACTGACAAATTCTTGCACTGACAAATTCTTGCACAGACTGGACAGGTCCACTCAATCTGTGTGGTACCTTCCTCAAAAGACCATTTCAGACATTAATTTACATTGTCTTCACTTCTTCATCTTCGTGTCACTGGCACGACTGTATTTCATATTTTGTCGGCCCAAAACTTCGGCTCTTCCTCGGCGTCGTCGGTGGCAGCGTAGAAGCTGACTGCAGCTGGAGATTATGGCTTCTAAGTTTGGTTCGGCCTCTCTTCTCAGAGTAGTCAGATAGGAAACACCGACCTCATCTAGTCACATCACACTAAAATTATAAATGCGAAAGTTTGTGAGTGTGTGTGTGGGGGTGTGTTTATATGTTTGTTACTTCTTCACGCTCAAACGGCTGGCCCAATTTTGTTAAAAATTTGTATGGTGATAGGTGTCATCCCTTTTTTTCCGGTTGGGAAATTATCAAATGGCTCCTCCCGCTCTGGGTGGAGCGGTAGGGAGTGTCAGATTCTTACTGACTAAAACCATTCCATGCCATCGACATGTGATCAACAAGAAAGTCATGTACAGACGCCAGCACATCAAGCTACTACAATCTGTAAAATTTATTTTATAGATTTTCAACTTTATCGCTAAAGCATAAGGTTCATAGTTGATTGGGAAAATTTGACAGTTTTGGGTAGCTTAATGTGCTGGTGTCTGTACGTTAAAAATAACCTATTCAATTATTTGGAGTATGTAGCTAACCGACTCGGCTGGGCAGCGTTCGGGAAGCTACACAATATCTTCTCGTCCCAAAGACGAAAGTCTTTGACCAGTGCGTGTTGCCAGTGATGACATATGGCACTGAAACGTGGTCGCTCACAATGGGCCTTATTAGAAGGCTAAAAGTCACCCAAAGGGCAATGGAGAGCTCTATGCTAGGAGTTTCCCTGCGTGATTGAATCAGAAATGAGGAGATCCGCAGGAGAACCAAGGTAACCGGCCTAGCCTGAATAATTGCCAAACTTAAGTGGCAGTGGGCAGGGCACTTTGCTCGCAGAACAGATGGCCGATGGGGCCGAAAGGTTCTGGAGTGGCGACCGCGTACCAGAAGACGTAGCGTTGGAAGGCCTCCCACAAGGTGGACTGACGACCTTGTGAAGGCCGCAGGAACCCGTTGGATGCGAGAAGCACAGAACCGGTCGAAGTGGAGGCTTATGTTCAGCAGTGGACGTCTTTCGGCTGGAATGACGATGTAGCAACCTACATTGCCCTGTTACTGACTTTGACCACTCAGATTAGGTCTCCGCATGATATTTGCCTCCACCATAAATAACGCCATTGAAAGACACAAAATATTTATATTCAATAAAACCAACTGAACTAAGCGATGGTATCAAGTAACCCCCAAGTTTGTTTTACCATTACTTTCTTTAGTTTCCCATTCCCATTCCCATTTTCCCTATTGACTCACACGTCACCCTTGTCACCGAAAGAGTGTAGTTTCATTCCTAGTTTCAGTTGATCTCTCGTTCTTTAAACATTCCGTATGATTACAGGTCAGGTTGTACTGGAAAAGTATACCGTGATACGTCTTCATGTATACAAACTTACTAGTTTTATCCACACGAAGTATTGCCTTAAGCCATGCTTTGATAGCAAGTAATATAATATTGACGTCTCTTTCCGAATATTTTCGCTGTTATATGATCCGTTTGATTTGATAAAATGCTTCGTGTTCATATTTGGAAGGCCCTTGAATAAATGGCCAATTTTCTAGATAACGTAAACTAGTTTAATGACAAAAAGGACATGGGTAGGCCGCATGAATTATTTAAACTGCCAGACCATGATTAAAACTACCTGAGAAGTTAGTTGTGTTAAATTTCATGTTGCATTAGGTATATGGATTAGACCGGCTTATTTGTGTTAGATTTCATGTAACGTTTAACTAATCTGTACCTACTGGGAATAAAATTTAGATACCTACTGACCTTATTTATATCTTCTATATACTAATAATAAAGCTGAGGATTTTTTGTTAGTTTTGTTGTTTGAACGCGCTAACCTCTGGAACTACCAAATCTGCCTAGCCTTTTCCCAACTATGTAGGGGTCGACTCGACCGACTCGTAGTCGACTTCCAGTGTAACCGGATGCAGCTGAATACCAGTATTTTACATGGAGCGACTGCATATCTGTCCTCCACAACCCAGTTACCGGGTAATACGATACGCCTTGGAAAGACTGGTTGTCAGACTTTCGGGTTTCTGACTACCGTAACGACTGTTAAAGATCCACGAATGACAGCCGCGACCAACGGCTTAACGTGCTTTCCGAGGCACGGAGAGGTCACGGAATGTAAAAAGCACCCATCCACAGACCAACCGCTACAAGCGTAGCTTAACCTGATCGATCAACCTGTGCGGCGGCCATTATTTATCCACGGGCACCTCTCTGGAACTACCAGTCGGATAAAAAAAAACACTTGATAGCCCAATTTTTGAGGAAGACTACTTAACATCACGCTGGCAGCATACAAAAAAAAACTGGCCAAGTGCGAGTCGGACTCGCACACGAAGGGTTCCGTACCACAAGGCAAAAACGCCGAAAAAAACATGTTTGTTGTATGGGAAAAAAATTAAATATTTATTTTATTTTAATTTTATTATTTATTATTTATTATTAAAGTTAAAATACAACTGAGTATTTTGTGAATATTTCAAGTGCCTACCTGTTGCCATTTTTGATATCGAGCAAAAAAGGGCAAAAAAATCGCGTTTGTTGTATGGGAGCCCCCCTTAAATATTTATTTTATTTTGTTTTTAGTATTTGTTGTTATAGCGGCAACAGAAATACATCATGTGTGAAAATTTCAACTGTCTAGCTATCGCGGTTCTTGAGATACAGCCTGGTGACAGACAGACAGACAGACGGACAGACGGACAGACGGACAGACGGACAGACGGACAGACGGACAGACAGCGAAGTCTTAGTAATAGGGTCCCGTTTTTAACCCCCGACGCAAAAACGACGGGGTGTTATAAGTTTGACGTGTCTGTGTGTGTGTCTATGTGTGTGTGTGTGTGTGTGTGTGTGTGTGTGTGTGTGTGTGTGTGTGTGTGTGTGTGTCTGTCTGTGGCATCGTAGCTCCCGAACGGATGAACCGATTTTGATTTTGTTTTTTTTGTTTGAAAGGTGAATTCGTCGGAAGTGTTCTTAGCTATGTTTGATGAAAATCGGTCCAATATGGCCGCCGCCACAAAATGGCGGACTACATATTTTTTCACAACTCCCTTAATATGGGTATCAAATGAAAGGGCTTGAATAGTAAAATACTATACACTATAATAAATTCAAATCCAAGATGGCCGCCACCACAAAGTAGCGATATACATTTTTTTTCACAACTCCCTCAATATGGGTATCAAATGAAAGGGCTTGACTAGTAGAATACTATACGCTATTACAAATTTCAAATCCAAGATGGCCGCCACCACAAAATGGCGAATAATATTTTTTTTTACAACTCCTTCAATATACGTATCAAATGCAAGGGCTTGACAAGTAGAATAATGTACACTATATTGAAAGGGAATGAGGAATATTAACTAACGAAATGAAAACTAAAAACTTTAAAATATTTTTTGTCTGATCATTGCTCTAGAATGATGAGGAAAGTTGAGTGATGACTGGTACCTACGACCACTAAGTTTGCCTATTTTTCTTACGAATGGAATTATCCTACTTAAAAAGCGTAGGTATTTCTACATCAGATAGTGTCGCAGTCCCATTTTATAAACTAGATCTGAAATACCTAAGATATCTAATAGCTATGAAATACCTAGGTACTTGTACGAAAGTTGAATAACTAAAAGAAGAACTAGAAAAAGGATATGATAATACAAAAAATCTGTTTAGTCTTAAAAATTATTCTTCAACTAAGTCATCATCATCTGCCTAGCCTTTTCCCAACTATGTTGGGGTCGGCTTCCAGTCTAACCGGATGCAGCTGAATACCAGTATTTTACATGGAGCGACTGCCTATCTTACCTCCACAACCCAGTTACTGGGTAATACGATACCCTTGGTAAGACTGGTTGTTTCTTCAACTAAGTATAAATTAATAATTAATTTTTGACGGATAAAAAACCTGATTAAACACCAAATTACCTGTCTTAAAACGCAAGAAAATAAATGAAATGAAATACAAAAATTAAAGAGTCCCTACAAAAAGCATGAATTAAAAAATTAAATTAAAAATTTAAAAAACCCCCTACACAAAAAAATAATAAAATTAAATGTAAGTAATTGGAAAAGGATCAAATAATTTAAAAACCCCCAACTTAAAGAATCTAGGTAACGAGACTAAAACAGATAAATTCATATGGAAGTCGGGGGACCGTTCTGTGGAACACCTTCTATTCTAAGAGGTCCCCCGACTGCCATATGAATTTATCTGTTTTAGTCTCGTTACCTAGATTCTTTAAGTTGGGGGTTTTTAAATTATTTGATCCTTTTCCAATTACTTACATTTAATTTTATTATTTTTTTATGTAGGAGGTTTTTACCCTTTGGGTACGGAACCCTAAAAACAAAGAAAAAGTCAGAAAGATCGCTAAGCAAAAACGTAATAATAGCGCAGACACGCGATTCGATGCAACGGGATAATTCGGTGAAAAAATATATATTTGCCGAGAGCAGTGATGGCCAAGTGGTAACGGCCGCGACTTACGAGTTGTAGGTCGTAGGTTCGAACCCAGTCAGGCGCATTACTTTTTCTAAATTATTTCATCATCCCTGCTCTCAAAACGGTGAAGGAAAACATCGTGAGGAAACCGGCATGTCCTAGAACCAAAAAATTCGAAGACATGTGACATCTGTCAATCCTCACTGGGCCCGCGTGGTGAATTACGGCCCACTCCCTCTCACCGAGAGGAGGGCTCTGTCCCAGCAGTAGGAACATAATAGGCTGATTATTATGATATTTGCCGACACAAGATTTAGCAATTTGTGAACTGCACACAGAAAAATATTTAATTTTGTTTGGCTTTGACGTCCTCTTCATCCGCTTGCCCTGCTCCTTTGTAACATGGCGTCGCATCGATGTAATTTTTTTTTTTCTTAAATTCTCCTATGTCAGATGTCACATTATATGTATCATCATTTTACCCTCTTTTCATTCACGTGTGAAAGATGGAATGACAGTCGCAGGGGATTGGGTTTCTATTCATCTATAGGCTGATGAAAATTGATGGAGGT
The DNA here is from genome assembly GCA_916614155.1 of Mesoligia furuncula. Lineage (NCBI taxonomy): Eukaryota > Metazoa > Arthropoda > Insecta > Lepidoptera > Noctuidae > Mesoligia > Mesoligia furuncula. The sequence goes on from OU744808.1 coordinate 6,550,452, forward strand.
GTATCATAAAGTGTCCTTAAACTTGCGGCATTCAATTTAAAGCATAAATGAATCACACTAATATTACAAAGATGAAAGTTTGTGACTCTGTGTTTATATTTTTTTTTAATTCTTCACGCTCAAACGGCTGGGCCAATTTTGATAAAATTCTGTTTGTAGCTGACACCCTGGATTAACACAAAGGCTACTTTTTATCCCGATATTCCTACGGGATCGACACTTACGCGGGAGAAACCGCGGGGCGCACCTAGTCACACTAATATTATAAAGGCGAAAGTTTGTGAGTGTGTGTGTCTTTATATGTTTGTTACTTCTTCACGCTGAAACGGCTGAACCAATTATGATAAAATTATGTATGTAGGTAGCTGACACCCTGGATTAACATATAGGCTACTTTTTATTCCAATATTCCCACGGGATCCACACTTACGCGGGTGAAACCGCGGGGCGCAGCGTGTTAATAATAAATCGTCGTGCGTCGTTTCAGCCGATAGACGTCCACTGCTGGACATAGGCCTCCCCCAATTTTGGGAGGGTTTGCCATAATCGCCACGCTTGGCAGGCGGGTTGGCGATCGCAGTATGGTATGATGGTGGAATACATAAAGAACGCTGCTGCCCATTCTCCGGTACGATCCTTAGTCGCCTTTTACGACACCCACGGGAAGTAAGGGGTGGTGGTATTCTTTAAGTCCGGCACCACAGAGACAGTTAATAATAAATAAAGAATAATAATCAAGAAATTCTTAGTAGCGGCCCGGAGTCTGGATTTGTGCCCGTTTGGGAATAAACTCGAACCCTATTACATAGGACTTGAACATAACAGTCGAAATGCGGGTGTACACGATCACTAATTTGTCAACACTTGGCAACTTCAAATTGCGATTTTTTCACGAAATAACGAATGCAACGTTGAAGTACGACACTTTACATAAACCTCCCATAGGTTTCGGAAATACTATGTTCCTAATAATATAAAATTTAATTCAAAAATAAAGGAGAAAATCGCCTTTGAATAAAGCCAAGCGTATACCACGTTAAGCCGTTGGTCCCGGCTGTCATTCGTCGATCTTTGACAGTCGTTACGGGTAGTCAGAAGCCCGAAAGTCTGACAACAGTCTTACCAAGGGGTATCGTATTACCCAGTAACTGGGTTGTGGAGGTCAGATAGGCAGTCGCTCTATGTAAAATACTGGTATTCAGCTGCATCTGGTTAGACTGGAAGCCGACCCCAACACAGTTGGGAAAAGGCTAGGTAGATGATGATGATGATGAATAAAGCCAAGCGTATACATACTTATCCTCGTGACTGTACTAGGCAGTACAGTATTCCCAAATGAATAATGCGCATGCAGATCATCGCTAATTGACGTATTACCGGAAACACCCGAATCATTGAATCGTAAGAGCCCTAAACATGCATGAAGAAAATGAATTATTCCGTTCTGTGCCACTCTAAATACATATCGTCTTCCGACGCTCGGGGAATACGACCGTTGCCGAACAGTGACGAAGATTTATATGCGCATTATCACTTTGGGAGACATGTACTACATCTCTACCTAGTCCCAGTCCCCGTTAAAAGAGACCTTGACTTCTGAGTTTGTCTCAGCATTTCTTTTCAGGGATGAGCCAGCTAGGAAATGCCGTAGACCAACAAAATATTGACGTGTAAAAATATCTCAAAAGATCAACTTACGTAAATAAACATTTCATTTCATAGTTCTTCAGGATTTACGGGTGTGAAGACGTTACATTTTGTTAATTATCCTTATATGCTGATGAACGTGCTGTACAGACGCCAGCACATCAAGCTACCCGAAACTGTCAAATTATCTCAATCAACTTTGAACCTTATACTTCAGCGATAAAGTTGAAAATCTATTAAATAAATTTGACAGATTGTAGTATCAAGCAACTACAATCTGTCAAATTTATTAAATAGTTTTTATAAATCAAGAAATATTGTAACCTGGGACTTGAAACGTTACCTATCAAAATAACATTACGCGAAGTTCCAGTACCGATTTTTGTACCGTTCCACCAGGATCGTAACAAAATTAATTGCTTGGCTATAACGATACTGACAAACGGAACGAAATCTTGAACTGTTCACTAACAGTATGATCTACTAGCTTCTACCCGCGACTTCGTCCGAGTGAAATAAAAAATGAAGAACCCTTTCTTAGTGGATACCTACTCTTCACAACACTCCAAATTTCATGTCTCTAGGACAAGTGGCTTTTTTTTTTTTTTTTTTTTTGTGTGTGGGAAATCATTAAATGACTCCTCCCGCTCTGGGTGGAGCGGAAGGGAGTGTCAGACTCTTACTGACTAAAACCCACCCGTGTTCCTTCCTTAGCCCTTTATGATCCGGGCCAGCGGTAACCCTTTCGGACAATCCCGCTGACCCGGCAGGCTTCGGCCCTAAGGGGCCCCTCCTCGATGCTGACATCTCTTTGAGGCGCGCGTGGAACACGCACGCGCCGTCCGGCACGGGCCTGGTCCTGATCGGACGGTGAGCTACCCATTACTCTCCGCCCGCAGGCCCGCGCCTACGGTGGCCGGGAGTCATCACGCGGCTCCCGACGCCCGGAGCGTCTCCCGCGGCGGCTGGGACAGGAGGCTCTCTCCCTGAGCCGTCCCGCCACCTTCTTCGCTAGCATGACTGCTTCGCAGAAGGAGGCGACTGCCCCCCACTCCCTCTCGCCCCGGACCATGGCTTGCACCCGGGCCGGACGCGAGAGGTCGCCGTCGCTGCCGATCGCCTCTACGAGGACACGGCGGTGCTCCGCCCAAGCGGGGCAGACCTCCACCGTGTGCTCCACCGTGTCCTCTGGGCGATCCTGGCAATGGTGACACCCGGGCGTTTCCTCCCGCCTGATAATGTGCAGGAACCTCCCGAAACTTCCATGTCCGGTGAGGACCTGCGTCAGGCGGTAGGTGAGGGCGCCGTGGCGCCTCTCTAGCCACTCCTCAAAGAGGGGTCTTATCGCCGCTATCGCGGCGTGCCCTGCGCTGGGTTGCGACAGTCGCTCTTTCCATGCCGCCATGAGATCGCGCCGGAGATCCGTCCGCTCCGCAGCGATTTGCCGCGGAAGCGGATCCTCCCCCCGGCGTAGTGCCTCCGCGCGCCACTCATACAGGCGCGCGAGGACTATCGCCTCCAGATCCCATGGCGGCAGTCCGGCAAGGAGGCTTGCCGCCTCGCCAGAGATCGTGCGGTAGCCCCGGATAACCCTTATGGCTACCACCTTCTGGGGCGCGTTCAGGTAGCGGGCGGCTCGCCGCCGCAGTGAACGCGCCCACACCGGGGCCCCGTATGCCCGGGGGCCCATGGACCGCACGACCCCCGCGTAAAGCCTCCGGCAGGAGGCGTATGGCCCCCTCAGGTTGGGCAAGAGCCGCTTGAAGGCGGCCCCGGCCCGTTCCAGTTTGGGGGCCAAACATCGGAAATGCTCCACGAAGTTCCACCGGCTGTCGAGGACGAGACCCAGGTATTTCATCGTCATCCCGACGCCGATGTGAACCCCTCCTACCGTTAGTTGGGATCCCGATGGCGGCGCGTTCCGGGGCCCATGAAACGACATGGCCTCGGACTTGTGCAATGCCACCTCGAGACCCAACTGCCGGATCCTCTCCACGACTATCGCAACCCCGCGTGTCATCGCGAGGACCAGTGGCTTAGGCTGCGCGTTGATATATCAGTCAGTCAGTCAGGACTTTGAATTTTATATGTATAGATCATATATCGTTATTAGTATAACGATATTCATTTCGATACTCAACTTTGCCAATGATAATGATAAATGATTTATTTTCTGTAAGTAGGTTTTTACAAACACTTTTACACGTCATCATATTTTTTAAACTAGATGTGGTCGGCGTTTCCTATCTGACTACTCTGAGAAGAAAGGCTGAAACAAACTCAGAGGTCACAGTCTCTTTTAAAGTCCAGACAAAATCTTGGTCAGATCGTGTGAAGACCATGTAGATTGATGTCTGAAATGGTCTTTTGAGGAAAGAACCACACAGATGGAGCGGACCTGTCCAATCAGTGCACGCATTTGTCAAAAATCGCCAACTTTATGACATAAAAGATGACAAAAAAGTATGAAGAATAACGTTACAAATGAATCTGTAACGTTTTACATGTAACGTTATTACAAGCAGATAAGCTTAATGTTACTGATACCTATAACGTTACTTATAATATTGTTCTACGAAAATGATATTCTATAACGTTTTTCTTTATAACATAATTGGTATTTTTAGGTTTGAGTATCGTTTCAAATTTTGGAACATTATACGATAACATTAGTGGTAACAGAACGAAATTCATTTCGTTTTCAAGTCCCTGATTGTAACTGCGACTTCCAATTTAAGCCAAAATCAACTCCCAATATCGATGAAAATTCGTGTACAGCCGAGCCGCCACCAAACATGGCGGTGTAAACTGAAACCGGGCTTTTTACGCATCAAGTAAAAGCCTTTTTATTGCACATAAAATTATTTTCGTATGGAGCGCTCCGCTTCTGTGGCCCGGGTAATGTAATCGTTGTATGGGATAAGAGTTAGCGGTTTTCAGTATAAGCTTAATCCATACTAATATTATAAATGCGAAAGTGTGTCTGTCTGTCTGTTACCACTTCACGCTTAAGCCGCTGAACCGGTCTAGATTAAATTTGGTATAAAGATAGTTTGAGTCCCGGGAAAGGACATAAGATAGTTTTTATCCCAATATTCCCACGGGATCGAAACTTATGCGGGTGAAACCGTGGGGCGCTGATAGTCAGCCATAATAACGTTCCCACTACTGAGGTATAGGCCTCCTCTCTATGGGAACCACAATCAGGCCGTCCCAATGCGGGTGGACGTTTTAAACATAAATAAGCTGAATTCAGAAATCGTTAAAATAATTAAGGTGCACAGTACTCACTACACTTTAATGTCAGCAACGACATGGAATTTCTCACTACAATACTTTAAGTGTTTGGCCAGACTGGCAGCGCGGGCGCGGGGCGGGCGCGGCGCGGCGAACTCAAATATTATGAACTTCCTTTGAGTGTCCATAGTGGGCACGCGGGCGTGGTAAGCGGCTCGGGCTGCTCGGCACGGCGAGCACGCGTGGCATCTCTCGCCATAGCTCGTTCATACAAGTGGCCGCAGTGGGTGCGCGGCGCGGGTGCGGGCGGACCGCGCTGGGACCGGGGTTCTCAAACTAGTTCGAGCTTTTTTCTAGTAAAAATAAGTCATCTTCATCCATATTATATTTTGACAAACACTGGACACGACAACACGCAGAACGCAGCCCGCACGCGTTTCCGCACCCGCGCCCGCGGCCCAATCTGGTCTAGGTGTTTGACCAGTGTTTGTGTCAGTGTTTGTGGCCAAACACCTAAGTGTCCGGCGGAGATGATATGTCTAAACCTATCATCCTCGCCGGACCCCCGTACGGACCGCCATTTGAGTTTGTAACACGTTAGACGAAGGCCTAAATCGCCAAACATTAAATCTTAGTAATCAAACACGGGAGAGAAGAAGTATACACTTGACACTGGAGATATAGGGTGGTGACATAAAAACAAAGACAAAAAAAATATATAATCTTGTTTTTTTTTTTAATTTCTTTGTCATTTCTTCAGTTCTGAGGACCACAATCACATACGACGCATCTCCAAGTTATGCGTTCTTCTTAGTGTGAACTGATCGGTACATTCTGTTTCCAAAAGCCTTCTCGATTGCCTCTGACCATCCCGCCGGTGCTCTTTGAGACATGCAGATTTTAATACATTTTTAAAGCTGACATGAAGTAATTAAAGTTATCTATTTATGTAACGGTGTGTGGTAGTGGCATTGGCTGTGGGCCGAGAAAGTAACAGTGTGACTTTTTGAATTCAAATTCAAAATAATTTAATTGCAAATATGGGTGCACAAAAAACTCCTCCGTGCCTCGGAAAGCACATTAAGTCGTTGATCCCGGCTGTCATTCGTGGATCTTTGACAGTCGTTACGTGTTGTCAGAAGCCCAAAAGTCTGACAACCAGTCTTACCAAGGGGTTTCATATTACCCAATAGCCGGGTTGTGGACGTCAGATAGGCTAGGATTTATTTATTTTTATTTTAAATGGAACGGCCGAAGCTAATTACACTATTTAATATAATTTAACATAAAATATAATTGATTCAACTCAGTCATGCATTCTTCTCACAAAACTTCAAACATTCCGATAGTATCATCTGCCATTCATCCGCAAATATATCAAGATCTGTGTTTGAGTCCAGGAGAGCGTTAATAGCGCCTAATGTCCGAGGGATGGGCGACTTGGAGTGCGCAACTGTGCGGCAAGTTGGAACAGCCAATAAGCGGTGTTTCCTGCCGCGACAGTAATTGTCTGGGACAAATAGATTGCAGATTACATTATGCAACTCAGGGTCATCGATAATCCCCCGAAAAGCTTTATATGCTTGTAAATGTATCTGAGGAATGCTTTTTGCACTTTCTCTAAAGCTAACGCATACTGCTTCTCAAAAGGATTCCATACGCACGCACTAGACTCAAGCTTGCTACGGACCAATGCCCCAAAAAGAAACCTGATAACGTGGGGATTGTGGAAGTCACGACAGTTTATACATGATATAGGATGTATTAAAATTATGATGCGTTCCGAATTAACATCCTACATACATATTAACACTCTAACTCCTTTGACTTGCACCACAACACCAATGTCACAATATTGAATTCTATTCGTAAAATGAGTGAGAGTAGACATATTATGTCTCATCATGTCTACTGTTGACGCTAAGCAGAACTAAATTAATAACAATAGGTGATATACGTTTATTTCACCTATTGTTATTAATTTAGTTCTGCTAATCCGTTGATTCTCATAATTAATTAAATTTTCATAATCCGTTGATTATGAGAATTTGTTTCAAGGAATATTAGAGAGAGAATAAATAATTTTAACTTTTATTCTTTTTCGTGTTGCTAGCACGATAAAGACTTACTTGGCCACTTGTGTCCGTCTCCGGACATAAGTGGGAAGATGTATATCTTTTCTTTCTTTCTTTCTTTCTAACCTGGTAAAGTGGGGCTACCATGACGGAACGGCAGTAGGGTGTGATTTTGGAGCTATGTCACAAACCATGCTCCACCTTCTATCCTGCCCTCTGTGTCCCAAACTTGCAGTCAAAGTGACCTCTGCTCTGCCACCGACAACGCCGTGGAAGTGGAAAAGTTTTGGGAAAAAAAGATTTAAATTACAGTCATGCCATCGACACTAAGAAGAAAAATAATTTTAACTACATAGGTTCTCAACGTGGGCCATAACGCCCCCTCGTGGGCGTTTGAGACTCTCAGGGAGGCAATAGAGGACCCAGAGATAATTGTACAGGGTGAATTTTTCAAGTGGGCGTGAATGGCCAAATCCGAAACTATGAAGAATAGCGAAAAGCACTCAAAGGAGTCGCGGGCTCGATTTTGATGAAAACTAAAACTGCATAATTGGATTTTTGAAAAATCAATATTTCTAGCCAGGAATCGAACCCGTTGGTTTTGATAAAAAAAAAACAAACTGCATTAGTACACCATTCGATAGTATCGCTGATAAGGATCGAATTCTGGGAAGTAATGATATACGGGAACCTAAACAAAAGAGCTCATTTTTATGAAAAGAGCTATTCCTCATAGTTTCGGATTTGGCCATCCACGCCCACTTGTTAAATTCACCCTGTATATCCTATCATACGACTATATAATCTCAGTAGCAGCCCTGAGTCTGGTTTTGTTGATGGCAATAGAGTCGCCTGTGTGACTTGTCTGTGTGGTGCCGGACTTAAAGAATAGCACCACCCCATACGTCCCGTGGGTGTCGTAAAAGGCGACTAAGGGGCGTACCGGGGAATGGGCAGCAGCGTTCTCTATGCATTCCACCACCATATCATACTGCGATCGCCAACCCGCCTGCCAAGCGTGGCGATTATGGCAAACCCCCCCTTTTGGGGGAGGCCTATGTCCAGCAGTGGACGTCTTTCAACTGAAATGATGAATAGAGTCGCCCCCTATAATATGGGACTTAAACATAACTGGCGAAATGTGGGAAACACAAAATATAATTAGCCTATAATGTTCCCACTGCTGGGACACAAGACACACCTCCTCTCTTCGAGAAGGAGTGGCCTGTAATGTACCACGTGGGCCCAATGCGGGTTCGTGTGGGACACTTCTGTCTAACTCTGAGGAATACAGATGTGTGTCTTGATGTTAAGCTATGTTACATAATGGTGGTAGACAGAACAAGCCTAGGGCCGTATTACGAAGTATTAATGCCATAATGATTTCAGTGCAAAAAAGAGATGGTGCTATCGGTCATGTATAGCTCCGTCACTCTCTTACACTGGAATCATGATGGCAGTAAACCGTCATAATACGGCACCAGGATAACCGAAAATTGTGACAAAGAGAAGCGTTGCTCAGACCACAAACAGCCTAAATGACAGGTGTCTGCACACTGAAGTCTTAGGATTTATATGTTCTGCATACTGATACCTGAGTTAATTGACAACTCTGTTAATGACGAACATTAATAGACTAGAGGTGTTAAAACGTGAATACTTTCTCATATAATAAACACCCTAAAATGAGATGTTTCAAACCAAATCAACAGAAAAACTTCGACGTAAAAAAACGACCCGCAAACACTACCACATAGCGTATATGAGCAAAATAGCGGAATGAACAATCAAGATATGTATAAACCTCACCATCTTCTTATTTTTAGCGTGGCGATAGCAATCTAAATATAGTCGGTCCAGAATTTGGCAACGAGTTTATGCGCAATGTTCAAGTTCAAGTCATTTATTTCATAACAAAATGACATTTGTGTCCAAATATTTGCACAGTAGGTACACAAAAAGAAGCAACAAAAAAATTATAAGTAACCTCGTTCCTCACCCATCATCGAAGTTCTATCGAACGTCTATCCAAATTAAAAATACTAACTTTACAAACATTAATAGTCTTATTGATACAGAACAAAGTCCCTAGCAAAAACTACAAAAATACATTTTATGTCAAAATATTAAGTATCAAAAAGCAACATTTATAACAAAGTCAAAGAGCAAAGGGTACACTTATTTAATTTAAGTACTAGTTTTAAGATTTTTGTCATTACAAAATTCGTCAATGCTGTAATAGGCTTTATTTTTAAAGCCCTGAGTTTATTTTTAAACATTTTCACATTCTGATATTCTTTAATTCTGCTGGTAGTTTGTTAAACAGATTGACAGACTGCACGCGTGACGAGTGTTTGACAACATTAAGCTTTGCCTGCAGAATAGTAGGAAGATCTTTTCTGCGAGTATTTACTATATTTTTTCTTCCATCGTCTGTTTCAAACACGCTTGAGTTTTTGATTAAATGAGTAAGGAGAACTAAAATATAAAGACACGGTACCGTTAAAATTCTAAGTTTTAAAAAATACTCTTTACATGATTCCATCTGGTTTAAACGGAGCATAGTTCTTAATGCTCGCTTTTGTATAGTAAAGGCTGCGTTAATATTATATTTATAGCTGTTTCCCCAAAATTTAATGCTATATCTAAGTTTAGATTCAACTAGAGCAAAATAGACGGTACGAAGTTGGGCAATAGACAAAATATCCCTCGGAGATCTGATAATACATACCACGCACTACTTATTCTATTTGTAATTGAAACTAGTTCTGGCTTCCAATTAAGTAAAGAATCAATTTGTACCCCCAAAAATTTTAAACTTTCTACTATATAAATTTTTCTGCCTTAGAAGTCTACATTTACTAAAGCTTTGTTCCTAACTATAGATTTAAATATCATACATTTTGTCTTACTTACATTTAATTTAAGATTATTCATAGAAAACCAACTTTCACAAGCAGCTATTAATACATTTAATTTACATTTTAAAGTCTCCATATTGTCCGCAGCTATAACAGCACTCATATCGTCAGCAAATATTATCAAGTCAGCATCTGTTTAAATGTTTTTAATGTATTCAGCTAGATCTTTAAGAAATATTATAAAGAAAAAGAGGCCCAACACCGAACCCTGCGGAACACCTCTAGTTACAGTAAACGATTTCAATTTATGAATTTCTTCAACACCTTCGTGAAGTGATTTAATTTCGATGTACTGTTTCCTATTGGTTAAATAAGAACTAAAAAGTTTAAACACATTTTCTCTTATACCGTAATGCTCTAACTTATCCATCAGAATGCAATGTTCTACAGTATCAAACGCAGAACTTAAGTCTAGAAATAAGCCAGCAACTTTAAGTTTATTGTTCAGCTTATTAACTACGTTATTAACTAACGACTCTATTGCATGTAGTGTCGCTTTACTTTTTTGGTATCCAAACTGATTAAGGTTTATTATTCTTAGACTACTCAAATGTCTTACAAGCCTAGATTTGATAATTTTTTCAAATAGTTTGCATAGAACCGGTAATAATGAAATGGGCCTGTAATTGCCTGGATCTGTTTTAGCACCTTTCTTAAATAGTGGTAGAACTCTGGCTAACTTAAATTGGTCAGGAAAGACACCTTCGTTGACGCAGTTATTTATTATTTCAGATATTGAGTAAGCCTAGTGGCTTACTCAACTCTATCGGCATGACAGGATTAATTCTTTGCTGGAGCTAGCTGCTTTATTTATTTGATTAGTTACCTTTTTTTTAGCGTTCCTAATCACTTTTTTATAAATCCTAAGATCAGCCATAACCTTTACCATTTTGCAAATCTCTATCGGCATGACAGGATTAATTCTTTGCTGGACATATTTCTTTGCTGGAGCTAGCTGCTTTATTTATTTGATTAGTTACCTCTTTTTTTTTAGCGTTCCTAATCACTTTTTTATAAATTCTAAGATACTGTTCACGATATTTTAATAACGATTTGTCACACTTAGCTTTATTTATAAAATTTAGTAACCTCTTAATTTTGCTGGATATCCTTATTCCTTTCGTTAGCCATTTAGATCGACCAGTTCTTTTTATGTTGATTCTAACATTCCTTTTTTTTTACATATTAGAATGTAGTTCTTTAAATTTTCGTATAAACGTGTTTGAACCTAAATTCCAGTCGTGCTCAAGTAGTTTCTGACTGAATGCATTATTATTCTTCTCGTTAAATAATCTTCTCTCTATGTATTTATAACTAACGCAATGTGTAACTTTTTCCAAATATGCTGTACTGAAGAGAGCTGCATGTCCATCCGCTAATCGATTGTGGTCAATGTCTGTACTACCAATATTTCTATCACAGGTATTGGTTAATATATTATCTATACACGATTTAGAGTTATTACGCACAAATGTAATTGAATCAAATAAATATCTAAAATTATAGCATTTCAACAGTGATGTAAACTTCTTTTATTGTCCTGTTTGGACAAGTCAATACTGTTACGAGCTTCGGGTTCGTGACAATAAAAACTGCCGATTTAATAACCAAAAAAAATGACACTTTAATAATCAACACTAATTACAACTCAAACAGACTAATTACAAAACACAATTGCACTACTGATCGCCTTAAGTCGCACTTGAATATCGCTTCGATGCTTGCACTTCGATCGCTTTATCCAAACTGTGTCGGTCGTGGCGCGTCTCGGCCTTATATAGCGCCGAAGAGAGTTCTAGAACCTTCCATTGTAGAAACATCTAGAATGTTCGAGTACATACAGGCCCCGATCGACCAGATGTCGAAAGTTCGGGAATGTTCTAGAAAGTTCTTGCATCGAAATTTCTAGAAGGGTCTTCACTACTAGTTCCGCTACTTGATACTAGATGGCGCTAGTGGTAACTACTGTCACCATGTACCAGGCATTAATTGTGGCGCGCAACACTGCCCCCTCCTAAGACATGCTCGTCCCGAGCATTATCGGCCCTATAATAACGCGCCAGTCGATCCACGTGGACGATCTTAGGAGTACCTCTTGCACCTTTCTGTATCCGGTAGGTTACGTCATTGATCTTTGTCACAATCCGGTACGGTCCGTCCCATTTAGCTTGAAGCTTAGGAGATTTCCCTTTGCTGCGGACTGGATTGTGCAACCACACTAGTGAACCTTCGTCGAACCCTTTATTGTTCATTTTACGGTCATAACGGGTTTTCATCTTTTCAGACATTTGCTGGCCCGATTGTCTGACGTGCTCATAAATGTCATTCATTTTGTTCCGCAAGTCGTTCGCATACTCGGTTATACTGCGTGGGGCATCAGGTGGTATTCCGGTGATCAGGTCTGCAGGCAGCCGTAATTCTCTTCCAAAGTTTGCGAAAGCTGGTGTCACCGATGTACTTTCGTGAACAGCGCTTCGATATGACAACAAAAACGGTTGTATGTGCTTGTCCCAATCTCGTTGCCGATTTTCCACAACTTTGGCTAGGTACCTCTCCAGTGTCTGATTAAATCGTTCCACCATTCCATCCGATTGTGGGTGGTAAGAAGTTGTTCTCGTTTTATGAGTACCCATTACTCGGCAAGTTTCCTGAAATATTCGGGACTCAAAATTCCTTCCCTGATCGCTGTGAATCTCCAAGGGTACTCCAAAACGGCAGAAGACTTCATGGACTAATCTATCTGCAACTGTCGAAGCTTCTTGATTTGGAATGGCGAAGACTTCCGGCCACTTAGTGAAGTAATCCATCACAACCATGAAATACTTGTTACCACTTTCACTTTCCGGAAACGGTCCCGCAACGTCAAGGGCTATCCTCTCCCATGGTGCACCAACATTGTACAATTTCAATGCACCTCTACTACGAGTCTGAGGTCCCTTCACAGCTGCACAACTTGTACATTTGCGACACCAGTCCTCGACATCGTCCCGACAGTGGACCCAGTAAAACCGTTCTCGTATCTTCAGTAGAGTCCGTTTTACTCCCAGATGACCTCCTGAACAACCATTATGGTACAGCTGTAGAACATCCGGTACTTGAGCTTTAGGGACAACCATTTGCAAATGACAGCTGTCTCCCCGAGCGTTTTCCCATTTTCGGCACAGGACTCCATCCTGAATCACCAAGCTGTCCCATTGGGCCCAATAGCCTTTTGTGATCGAACTCATTGCTGAGACGTCACTCCACCTGGGTTTAGGAGCTCTGGCCTTCATCCACTCCAGAATCGGCTTGATGTCCGAATCTTCCTGCTGTGCACGTGGTATGCTTTCCTTCCACTCGTTGCTGAGGTCTGTCCTGAGCATCCTCACAGGTACCACTTCCTTACCCTCTTGCCTAGGACAATGCTTGCAGACTTCAGAACAAGGTCTTCTTGACAATGCATTTGTCTTACCATGAAGTTTCCCGTTGCGCTCTTCGACCACAAAGTCGTATTGCTGCTGCTACTGGGCGGTGCTGTTAGCCGCACTACCCTTTGGAGACCAGCCATCTTCCCTTTCTGCAGTTCGCTTAGGGCAACTGGATCGAAGGTGGCCCCTTTCCTCACAGCCGTAGCACCTAGGGCTGTATCCTTTATTGCGTTCGCGAACTGTAGCTGCTGCAACCTCCCTGACGCGATGGGAACGATGATCCTGCCGCACAGCTTCCACCTCCAGTGCATGGGCCAAGGCGTCCTTAAGCGTCCCGTGATGCCCGAGCCTCACAGCAGCTCTCACTTCAAGGTCGCGGATGCCGTCGATGAATGCCTGCACCAGGTTTCCATCAATAAGCGCAGGTACGGACTGGTAAGCTTTGCGAACCAGCTTCTCCACTTCAAGGGCCCACTGCTGCAGGTTTTCGTTACTGCGTTGCACGCGATCCTTGAGCTGCGCACGAAACACGTGTTCCAGGTGAGCGTCGCCATACCGAGCCTCCAATGCCTCGAGGAGCTGCTCGTAAGTCACTTCCTTACCGAGAGCTTCCAGGACAGTTAAGGCCTGGTCGCGCAGGCCTAGGGTGAGAGCAGTCATGGCCTGACTTTTATTCCACCCGTTAGCCTTCATGACAGCCTCAAATTGGATTTTGTAGGCCGACCAGGAAGAAGTCCCGTCGAACGGTGGCACTTTGAATCCACGTAGCGAAGGTGTTGTAGCTACGGGAGCTGCGATTCTATCCTCAAGTTTAAGGTTACCCAACTCCTGCTTCACATCAGCAATGACGTCATTAAACTTACTGATCTGAATTTCAGCTTCTGACAGACGGTTGTCATGCTGTGTAACCTTCTCTTTCACCTCCTTCATGTCCTTCCCGAGGGTTGCGTGAAGGTCCTTTATGAGGAAAATCTGCTCTTCCTGTCGGCGAGCCTGTTCCTCCTTGTCCCGCTGGAGCTGTTCCTCCAACCGACGAGCCTGTTCCTCCTGTCGGCGAGCCTGCTCCTGCAGCATCAACATCAGAGCAGTCAAATCTGGTGCTGCTGATGCTGGAGCTGCTGCCGACGGGCTGGCCTCCATGGTCGGTAGCTGGCCCTCCGACCTCTGTGGCGTAGCTCCACCAAATCGCCTCTGGTCCGTCTCCTGCTGGCGTTGACTCCGGGTACGGATACCCTCCGTGTCGTCTTTGGGTAAAACCGGCATGATTTTTAATCCCCTTTTCTGACACCAATTGTTACGAGCTTCGGGTTCGTGACAATAAAAACTGCCGATTTAATAACCAAAAAAAAATGACACTTTAATAATCAACACTAATTACAACTCAAACAGACTAATTACAAAACACAATTGCACTACTGATCGCCTTAAGTCGCACTTGAATATCGCTTCGATGCTTTCACTTCGATCGCTTTATCCAAACTGTGTCGGTCGTGGCGCGTCTCGGCCTTATATAGCGCCGAAGAGAGTTCTAGAACCTTCCATTGTAGAAACATCTAGAATGTTCGAGTACATACAGGCCCCGATCGACCAGATGTCGAAAGTTCGGGAATGTTCTAGAAGGTTCTTGCATCGAAATTTCTAGAAGGGTCTTCACTACTAGTTCAGCTACTCGATACTAGATGGCGCTAGTGGTAACTACTGTCACCATGTACCAGGCATTAATTGTGGCGCGCAACAATACTAAAGTCTCCGCAGATAAAGCATATTTTATTGAAAAAGTACTGTAGTAATTGTTCCAATCTATCTAGAAAATCGTCAAAGTTTTTATTTACGGGTGTTCAATAGCAACAGATTATGTAAGAGTTTGTCTCAATGTCCCTTACTCCACATACCTCAAAGCTATTCGTTTTAAACAGCCTTACAAATGTCCAAGTCCTCAACTTGTCTGTTTTAAGTGTTAATACTAAAGTGCCACCTCTTGTTTCATTTAACCTTGCAAGAGCTTACGATATAATTAGGAAAATCAAATTGTGATACCAATATTTAGTTTAAAAAATGTTCACTTATACAAATAAAGCTTATTTCGTTTGGTAGTTCAAATATACATTTCGAGTTCATCCTTCTTATTATTTATTCCGCATAATCTTTGGTGGAAAATTGTAACATGTGAGTGACTATCCATAAATATAGCCGAGTTGTTCAAACCAATAGCCAAGGAGTACCTTGGCTAGTGGTTTGAACAACTCGGCTATGGGTATGAACTTCTGAGCTGACTGTGTTGTTCAACTTCCTCAAAGGAAGGATTTAAATATTCAGAGTATGTGTCAATTTCTAACATAAGTTGCTGTATTTGACTGGACATACCTCCAATGTTTACATTTCCACGTTTATTATAAGACACGTAGTCATAAGTCAGGTTTAAGTTGGAGTCAATTAAATAAATATAATTATGAGTTAAATTGTCATTATAAATTATATTATTAAATGCTTCAATTCGCCAGTTATACATTTCTTTATGATAATGATTTTTAAACGTAGGTATGCACAGTATAATATTTGTATGCTTAATAGGCATTACCTTATCCCGTATTAGTTTTACCAGCTTAGTATAGTCGCCCGAGGTCCTGAAATCTTCACCTCCAATTTGGATGACACAGTAATCCTGACAGGTTAATTCTCTTACTTTATCCTTAAATCCGTATATTAATTGTTCTTCGGTAGCGTCCGTCAGCTCCTGTGACATGATATTCATCTGAATTATAGTATGCATTAAAAGGCCGTTCGACTCTTACGCAGCTTTGTTAGCAACCTATAGTAAATGACTGGCTAATTAATCCCTTTATCACGACTTAAATGATAGAAGTAGCGAGTGCCGACACTAGAGAAACCTGAATGACATATAGATAGGTATATTAGAACCACAAATGTCAGTTATGTTACAATTAAAACCGTTTAGCGATCCAGAAACGCCTCCTGGCTACCAAATTGCATCAATTCGTGTAATAATGTAATCGTGTGAAGTGAGCTGCGAATATGCTAATGATACCGAGCCAACCATAAATCAAAGCCGTCTTACCTCATGTGCGGACATCCGTAGGTTCCTATGGCTGCCAAGACCAGCTAGTATTAGTTCCAGTTGTTTTTGCGAATGGGAAATCATCAAATGACCCCATCCACTCTGGGTGTAGTGGAAGAGAGTGTCAGTCTTTTACTGACTAAAACCCACCCGTGTTCCTTCCTTAGCCCTTTATGTTCCGGGCCAGCGGTGACCCTTTTTGACAATCCCGCTGAAGTTCCAGTGGTTAGTTGGACTAAGGGTAATTACATGGCGAAGATACCTTACTGCGATACCTTACGATCCCAATTTCGCTCGCTACCTCCATATAAAACAAATGCATGCTAATAAACACGCACGCACATGGCTAAGGATACCTCACTGTAATACATTGCGGGCTGCTTGAGGGTTTATCTCGATGCCTACGTGAAAACAAAATAATTATTTTCTTTTACATCGCGATCGACGGCAAGCATCGATGTGATCTGGCTCGTGATTGGTCAAATCGGTTCAAGTTATTCTCCTGGAGTAGTACAGCAAAAACACGCGCCTGAACAACTGAGCTTTCAAGTGCCGCTAAACCGACGTGTTCACACCGCCATCCATGTAGAAATAGAGAGTATCGATATCGAGGTAGCATCTTCGGCATGTAATTACCCTAAGGCTGCCTTTTCATTGCCGAGCTGCACCTTGCGCTAGGGTTCTAGCTGTCGGATCCCCGTCCTGGGACCTCGAGGCGAAAGTACTCGCGTCATTGTAGCGGTGGCGCGAGGAAGCGCGAGCGCGGGGCGAGCGACCGATGCAGCGACACATGGAGCTGCGTCAGTCTCAGCTTTGCGAGGTCCTGGTGGCGGAATGGCGGGGCAGGCTTTCACGCCCTACCACCGGCCTCCTCACCTTCGAGGCGTTCCGGCCGGTACTCGAGCGCTGACGCGGAAGGAGGCACGGCTTCCTGTCGTTTCGGGTGACGCAAGTGCTCTCGGGGCATGGTTGCTTCGGGAAGTACCTGTGTCGCATAAACAGGGAGCCGGACGCCCGATGTCATCACTGCGTCGACTGCCGGCAGGACACGGCGTGGCATACGCTGGCAGAGTGTGCCGCTTAGGAGGAGCTGCGCCGTGCCCTCATCTCAGAAGTAGGCAGTGACCTGTTGCTGCCGGCCATAGTCGACTCGATGGTCGGCAGCGAAGAGTCCTGAGACGAGGTGGTTTCCTTCTGCGAAACAGTCGTCTCGCAGAAGGAGGCTGCTGAAAGGCAGAGGGAGATCTCTTCCACTATCACGACCCTCAGAATGCGCACCAGGCTTCGGCGGAGGACAAATAACGCCCTCTTCAAGCCCCCCCTAAATGGGTCCAGAGGCGACGGACTCGTGGACGCCCGTCGCCCCCCACACATCAGGATGCGAGGTGGCGGCGTGTAGTGTACCACACACACCCTTCTTAGACGTCGCGGGGGGACCTCACTCTCCCCCTGATCCGAGGGGGCCCGCAGTGGTGGACCGTTCGTTGCCGTGACCCGCGGCGTAGGTGGGAGATGGAACACTGGGGTGGTTTTTAGGTAGTAAGTGTCTGACAGACCCCGCCGCCCGCCCTAGGGCAGCGGACATCTATGAGAAATTTCCACAACGCGCAAAAAAATAAATAAAAACCATCTGGATCTCATCAAGAGAATAGCAAGTTGAGTCATCCTGTTGGCTAATTGATATGGTATAGTCACACTCCACACTAATAATATAAAGCCGAAAGTTTGTGAGCGTGTGTGGGGGTGTGTTTGTGTGTGTGGGGTGTGTGTGTGTTTATATGTTTGTTACTTCTTCACGCTCAAATGGCGGACCAATTTTGATAAAATTTTGTATGGAGGTAGCTGACACCCTGGATTAACATATAGGCTACTTTTTATGCCGATATTTCCACGGGATCAAAATTTTCCCGGGACTCACACTAAGTATCTCTATACCATCTAAATCGGTTCAGCGGTTTAAGCGTGAAGAGGTAACAGACAGACATACTTTCGCATCACATTTATAATATTAGTATGGATTACCTACCCTCCTTTTGGGTATCACTGCAGTCGGGTATAAAATATTTATAAAATGCTAAAACTTCTCCGCAAACTTTAATTACCAATGAAATAAATTACTATCGAATATTTAAATTCACAAACTTTTCAACTTTCAAACTTGAACATCGTCGTCCCTGCATAAAAACCAGTTTCATATTAATTTTCAGTACAGCGAGCGCACTTAAATAACTTAAAATTTTTAAATTCACAACGCAGCTTGTTTTTCACGGAAAAAAACCAATCTGAAGGTAATCGAATTCGTGGGCGTCATCGTGAAATAATTAAAAAAGGTATGAACTGACGTAGTAACGAAGCAGGATTTTTGATGTAACTTTGATACCCATATTGGGGCACGATACAACTGTTGATTAGAAAGCCAAAATAGATACAGTAAGGGAAACGAAACACTACGTTAATCTGGCGTGTTGGCAACAATTGACATGTAAAATTCTAGCATTGTGAACTATTTGCTGAGTGATTTGTATGAGATTTACACATTCATTTAAACATCCGTTTATGCTGAGAAACTCAATGGAGGCACGTTGAGTCAAGATGAAGACACCTACAGACGCCAGCACATCAAGCTACTACAATCTGTCAAATGTCTTTAATAAAAAAAATATACGGAAAATTTAAGTTAATAGTCAATTAACTTAAATTGTCCGTATATATATTATATTTTTTTATTGAGGGGCCCATGGCTAAATAACAGCCGCACAGGTTGATCAGGTTAATCTTGCTTGTAGTGTACAAGCAAGATTAACCTGATCAACCTGTGCCGCGGTTGGTCTGTGAATGGGTGACCATCTTTACATACCGAGGCGGCTTAACGTGCTTTCCGAGGCATGGAGGGGTCCATGCCTCGGAAAGCACGTTAAGCCGTTGGTCCCGGCTGTCATTCGTGGATCTTTGACAGTCGTTACGGGTAGTCAGAAGCCCGAAAGTCTGACAACCAGTCTTATCAAAGGGCATCGTATTACTCAGTAATTGGGTTGTTGAGGTCAAACTGGAAGCTGACCCCTACGTGGTTGGAAAAAGGCTAGGCAGATGATGAGTCAATTAGGTACAAAATTTATTAAAGAGGATAATAATATATACACTAGATAATCTTACTAAGGGCTGATTTTTCAATCGGCCGATATTTTTTTATTCGTGGAATAAAATTGTCGTGTGACAGATTTTGTATGGAAGAACTGTCAAAAATTTAAAATTATTCCTCGGATAAAATTATCTGGCGTTGGACAAATCAGCCCTAAATTAACTAACATTGAATTGAATTGTTTTTAAACTTATCGTTTTATTCAGTCAATAAAAAGATCTCAACCGTCACTAAAAAAGCTTTTGCGTAAAATTTTCATGCAAAATGTACGGGAAAAGTTTTCTGCAGTTTGTGACTTTTTGAGTACTCCAACGATGGTTGGTCCCATAGAAGTTTTTGATCAGTATTAGAAAGATCGATTGGCATCAAAAAATGTTTTTGTGTAAAATGGCTATTTTAATGATAACTGTAATTTTTTTTGAAAATCTGTCAATGGGGATCAAAATTCCATAAAAAATTATGGATAGTCTCCTAAGACCATTTTCGCGTACCTGCAACGGATAAGGTACTTCCCCTTACTGCCCCGCTGAAAGTTTCCACGCGGCCTGTTTATTAGGATGGTTTTTATTGTAAAAAGAAAGTTTTAAGAGGTATCTTCATGATTTTTTTTTCTATCGTATCAAATTAATTGTACTATGTTTTCAACACACTATCTACCTAGAATATATCCTGAAGAGTATCATATATTTTTTTGGCTTTGTTTACTGTAGTCGATCATATACTTTCATTGTTTCCAAAACTTGCGTTTTCTGCGTTTAGGTTCTATAAGCCCTGAAGTCGCGAGCTGAAGCTTGTTACCGATAAAGTTATTATACTTTCGCGGCAGGCTTTTGCCCTACAGTTGGACTATACAGGCTAGTTAGATACATCATTACAATCACGGATTGTCTATGATTACAATCATAACGTGGACAAGAAATAGCCAAAAGCAGCCTGAAATACCAGAAGAAGCTAACGACCCACGTTAACCAAAATTGCCCAGACACTGAGCGGAACAGAAGGACTCCAATATCGGGTATATTGGACTAAAGAGACATGACATCCCTAATCCCGTGAAAAGATTCCCACAATGAAACATAGAGAGAGTATGTTGGAAAGATAATTTTCAAAACTTTATGGATCTCGCCGATAACATTCTAACAGATCTTTATCGGCCAGAAAAGTGGCTTATTGTTCCTGGAACAGATCGCCATGTAGAAAACCATGTAAAAAAAACAATCATGTGTGTCATAGTGTGTGTACCAGAAGTCTCGCTCGCAACCTTAACTTTATTTTACTTTTTTGTCCTAAAACAAAGTGAGAAACTAATTAATTATCGTGCTTTTTTGGATTAAAAACGTTTGTCTGGGCTTAAATACCCTTCTAATTCTTGTCATGATTAATTGCAAATGTTGCGAAACTGACTTGCGAAAGCAAGCCACTTAATTTATCCGCTCTTAAAAAAAAATAAAACATATTAATTAATGTACCTAATCACACTAATATTATAAAGGCGAAAGTTTGTGAGTGTGTGTGTGAGTGTGTGTGGGGGTGTGTGTGTGAGTGTATGTGTGTGTGTTCATATGTTTGTTAGTTCTTCACGCTCAAACGGCTGGACCAATTTGGATAAAATTTGGTATGGAGGTAGCGACAACCTGGATTAACATATAGGCTACTTTTTATCCCGATATTCCCACGGGATCGACATTTACGCGGGTGAAACCGCGGGGCGCACCTAGTCTTATATATATAAAAGAAAGTCTTGTTAGTTACACTATTTATAACTCAAGAACGGCTGCACCGTTTTGCAGAAAATTGGTGGGGAGGTAGCTTAGAACCAGGAGAAGGACATAGGATACTTTTTTATCCTTTTTTTTTACTTATAGGAATGGGGTAGGACTAGGGTAGGAGTAGGTTAGGAGTAGGGTAGAAGTAGGGTAGGGTAGGAGTAGGGTAGGAGTAGTTTAGAAGTAGGGTAGGAGTAGGGTAGGAGTAGGGTAGGAGTAGTGTAGGAGTAGGGTAGGGGTAGAGTAGTGTAAGGGGTAGGACACCACGCGTACGAAGTAGCGCCGGGCAGCTAGAAATAATTTTTCATCTCTCATACTCGGAAAGTAGTGTTTGTTTGATCCGAATAGCGGGTGGAAAACGCTGCTTCCCACCCTTGGGCGGGAAAGAATCTTAGTAATTACTTCCCTCCCTAGGGCGGGAATGAAATTTAAAAATAGAACTAAATTTATTTAGGTAGTCAGCTCAGTCAGACATACGACACCCTTAATTGATTATGTAAATATTTATTATGCTACCCATCAAATCTTATGAATGTGCGTTAATTAGGAGAGTTGGATAAAAAGCTCGTATGTTAACGCCATTAAATCTTTCATATTTAGCGCACAAGTTAATAATTTACCTTGAATAAATTCAACATACATAGGTACGATAATCGTCATTTTGATGGCAGTCGTGGTCGAGGCTAAAAAACATAAAATTTGGCGATTTCGAACATCCTGACTTTACCATATGGGGCTGTGAATATACATCATTTAATTATTTGACGAATTTATTCATAGTTAAAGGCAAATAAGTAGTGGTAATGAAGTTTTTTTGATATCTAATGTCGAAGTTTCGCGCCAATAGTGTGTGTTTACATTTTTACTTTTCACACACACAGATGTAGATAAGATTTAAAATGTGACAAATGTTATTGATAATATTATACACAACACGAAAATGCCCAGGTTTTAACGTAATATTCAAACACAGGTTCAATAATAGGTATTAATCATTACCACTACTCAATTTGTGTTCAAAATCGCCGACCATTATTGTTTTTTTTTATTGCAATGATGTGTGAAAGCGATTATTCCAAACAATTTTTTTTTAAATTTCGATTGACTCGAGTAATTAATATGACGAATGTAATCGATATTTGAAAATAAAATAAAATTATTTTAAGCAATAAATACAATAAGCATTGTTTATAAATAATGATTTATGCTTTTCTAATATCATTTCTATCTCTTCTAATATCATATCAATAACAGACAGGCCATAGGTACCTCATTTACTGAATTTCGCGCCGAAATGCTTCTATAATTGAATTTATATTCGGAATGCGCTCGCTGTTTAAAATTATTCTAATTTATTGGACAATTATTTATTGTGGATTTTATTTTTGATACTTTCTAATAGTTTACTACAGAATTCCCAGTAAACATTTTTTAGGTAGGCTTACCAGAAGTTTTTTTGAGAATGATGATAATTAATTAATTCTATAGATTGGATATTCTGCAAACACTTTACATTTCAATACATTTTGTTAGTTTAAAGAGTTTTTATTCAGTTTCTACAATTTTTTTTTCATTTTTTTTATTGCGAGTATCGATTAGGCAGTATGCAAGTTTTGAATCGAAATAAGAAAGTTGGGTGGACGGTCAGCACTAAAAAGTGTCACGTCGCAACACAATTTTTAGTAATTTTTATCAAGATTATCGTGTTTTCTGAAAAATGGTAAAAGTAAGAATGCAGACAGAATGATAATAATACGGGCCCTAGTAAGCGGGACTGCCCACGGTGGTGACACAGAATCTACTCATGTGGCGGTGACGTGGTGTGTTCCATACTTCAAATTTAAAAAAGACTAATAAATAGGTACCTATTATTCATGTAATTATTATCAATAAATATTTTAGAAAAACTACTATTTTTTACTTTCCTTAAATTCGAAATGAAAAGTAGAGTGTTTAACGCGGGTGAAAGTCATCAATTCCCACTCGGACTATAGCCGCCCTCGCTGCGCTCGGGCGTCTAAATGCCTCGTATGGGAATTGATTCCTTCCGACCCTTGTATAACAATCTACTATATATGGCAAAACAACGTTTGCCGGTTTTAAAACATATTCACAGTAAATTTCAGTAGTACCGTTTTTTTAATTTAATCCAATGATTATTTAACAAAATCACATTCTTTCTTACTAACACTATTTTTAAAAGACTTTTTTTTTTGAGTATCAAAGGTTTGTTAAAACAATCAAACTGTAACCATAATATACTGGCTTATTATTAGCGATATAAGATGCATCATGGAGATAGCCTACACTGTAAGAAAAAGCAGTAGGTAATTAAAAATGAAAAAACATTGATCTGAACTGCTTTAAACAGTTCCATATGAGCCTAACGTTCAAAACAGTATTTTTACTGATCCCAAAACAGTTAAAGCTTCAGGCAAAATGTTACCATCATGACAGGAAACTTTAACGTTTTAACTTTAACGTTTTTTTCAGTAAACGTTATGTTCAGTCATTAAACGTTACTCTTTTGTCTGGCATATTATTAAAAATAGTTAAAACAAAGAGTTTGAAACGAAAGAAGGGTAAGTAATTAACGCAGGCGCCGCCGCCGCTAAAACTACATTTTTATCAAAAGGCCTTCTCATTAAAACCGGGGTTGGATTGAGTTCTCGGAAAAATATGAAGTGTATTTTTTTAATGACCGGGATTTAACGTCACTCACGGTATTCCCCGAAAGGTAGTCAAGAGTGTGTGCGTATTTTGCCAGCTATGTCATCATCTGCCTAGCCGTTTCCCAACTCTGTTTGGGTCGGCTTCCAGTCTAACCGGATGCAGCTGAATACCAGTATTTTACATGGAGCGACTGCCTGTCCTGCCTGCCTGCAGTTACTGGGTAATACGATACCCCTTGCTAAGACTGTCAGACTTTCGGGCTTCTGACTACCCGTAACGACTGTCAAAGATCCACGAATGTCAGGCAGGACCAACGGCTTAACGTGCTTTCCGAGGCACGGAAAGGTCTCTATGTAAAGATGGTCACCCATCCACAGACCAACCACAGCAAGCGTAGCTTAACCTGATCGATCGACCTGTGCGGCTGTTATCATTTAGCCACAGGCCCCTCATTTTGCCAGTTATGTATTGGGGCCGGTGCGTTATGGGGGTCAGAAAGACAGTCGCTCCAAATGAAATCCTGGTATTCAGCTGCATCTGGTTATACTGGAAGCCGACCCCAACATAGTTGGGAAAAGGCTAGGCAGATAAATTGATTGATTGTTCGGGTCCAATGTCATACGGGGCGATAGAAAAGCTACATTTTAGTTGACCCGTGTATCGAATCCTGAACCTCAAGCTTAGCGATAGCGATTACTAGGTCAGAACGGTATTTTTCTATTAAATTAAGTCTAAAATCAAAGTCAAAGTTAAAGTCAAAAATCATTTATTTCAAATAGGCACATTGAACGCACTTTTGAACGTCAAAAATTACAGTAAAATTGAATTGATTCTAGTCGCCCCTTCCAAAAGGTAGTGTTCTTATGGAGAAGAATGGGCAAGAAATCAAAATTAAAAGTCATTCATTCAAACTAGGCTGAGAATCAGCAATTTTTGAACGTCAAAATTACAATTATTTTCCCCCAAAACGCCTCCTCTGCAAAATGCTTCTTATTGCTTTAACTGAAGAACAAGTGGCGCAACAAACTCCCCAGCAGCACAGCTTTCTGTTCACTTAAGGCCTACGCAGACCGGGACGGCATGGCAAGGGATTTAAATTTTTACTAATGGACAATCAAACGTATCGATATAGAAATACGACATAAATTGCTATGCTTTAAAATGATGCCATGGCAAAAAGGGATTTCATTGCACGGCATTGAAAGACGCGCCACGGACTCCCGCGGCGGGATGTCGTGGCGTCCTGCGGTAGGCAATGGCACGCCAAGGACTCGGGCGCTCTTTGTGACATACCGCGGGGTGAGGCGGCGGGGGTAGAGCCGCTGGAATGCCGCGCTGACTGACGGCAAAATCCCTTGTCATGCCGTCCCGGTCCGTAGGCCTTTAGGAGAACTTGAGTCTAGTTGTAAGTATTAAATTAAATAATTTGCTATATTATGTCAGCTAGCAAGTTGAAATAACCATAAATGAGTGCCATGTAGATAAGTACATTTATTAAAACGCCTGAACTTGTATTACAATATCGTAACTTGACGATATAATTTGTAAAAGTGCTTCATATTAAATTAATTACATCTTATGAATAGTGACTCAAAATCTTGTGAAATTAATTTGTCTAATTAGAATCTTAATGTCAGTATATTGTTTCCATTTCAATTTGGAACACAAAAGATAATTAATTGCTTTTTTCATTATTTGTTGTTTACAAAACAACATTAATTGAAATGTAATTCCAATAAATATCATGTTTTTAACCAGTACAGTTTTTTGAATTTAACTATTAAACAACTATTTCATTATTTTCTGTTTTACTATTTCATTAGCTGCACCCCGCGGTTTCACTCGCATAAGTGTCGATCCGTAGGAATATCGGGATAAAAAGTAGCCTATGTCCTTTCCCGGGACTCAAATTATCTCTATACCAAATTTCATCCAAATCGGTTCAGCGGTTTAAGCGTATGGATATTAGAATATAAAAACATTTAAACTATTAAAAATTAGTAGCCCACCGGTATCGGGAACAGGGCCAAGATACCGCTGGTCAGGGCTCCAGGGAGATGGACCTCCTGACAATGCGAGCCGCGTCCAGAAGTACCGCTTTCTGAATCAAGCCCTTGATCCAGCTGCCCAACGAGAGCCTCCTCAGGCTCTTGGCTATTAAGGTGATATATTGAAAAAAAATTGGTTTTTTCTCTTTCGTGTAACTTGTTCGTTCGTTTCAGCCGATAGACGTCCACTACTGGACACAGGCCTCCCCCAATTTTGGGACGGTTTGCCATAATCGCCACGCTTGGCAGGCGGGTTGGCGATCGCAGTATGGTATGGTGGTGGAATACATAGAGAACGCTGCTGCCCATTCTCCGGTATGATCCTTAGTCGCCTTTTACGACACCCACGGGAAGTAAGGGGTGGTGGTATTCTTTAAGCACCACACAGACTTGTAACTTGCTAAGTATGTGGAATAGGGACTTAACATTTTGGTATATGTTTTTGTTCTTTGGTCTAGTATCATGTAAAAGGAATACACGATTCAATGAAATTTTTTTGATACAAAAAAATCGCAAAGTTATGTCTATTTTATACTTTTTTCGACATCACGTCGGCGGCGTAACGCTTAAGAGTTATTTAATGGAATTTGCTTTACTTTACTCAAAGTAGTCTTAAATTAAATTTATTTATTTTGTTAAAAAAGGAGTAAATTCATTTTGGCACATACGTCGTTTTATTCCGAGCGCACGAACATTATAGCCATCTCTCTTCTTTTACATTTCAAAAGTAATTGCATCACTTTCGCTCGCTTAGTAGATCAGTCGCTACGATTTATTTTCAAGGTAGCGCCCATTGGCTGTCATGACTATTGACACAATGATCACTGAGTCCACATCCCACATGTCAACAATTTCACGATCAGGTCCGTTTGAAAACCAGCGTCAGGCACTAGTTGTCTGGCATTTTTGCTGAACTGGGCCTTTTTGGCGCAGCCGTGAGGCACACTTTCCTGCTAATTTCTTACATCGGACTTTGCATTTTTTATTTTTATCTTTATTTTTGTTTTTATCTGATGTACAACTAATCTCTGGTGTACTGTGTGTCTTTTAGTCTGTGCTAAATAAAAGAAAGAAAGAAAATTATTTCTTTCTTTCTTCTTTCACGAGCCAAGTCAAGATACTTCACTTATTAGCCTGTGATGTCCTACTGCAGGGCAAAGTCCTTCCTACTCTCTTTCCACTCCTCTCTGTTCAAAGCTGCTAAGGATCAGTTCTTGTGGAAGGAGTCCAGCTCATCCCGCCATCGCCGTCTTGGCCTGCCGTGATGTCGCTTGCCATTAAGAGGGACCCACTGGGTAGTAAGTTTGGCCCATTGGTCGTTCGAGAGTGTCCTTTAAATTAATTTACGACAAGCTTACATTGTTTCAAACTTTGATTTGTACACGGACATCAATATTGTTATAAAGTTTCTCATAGGTTCCCAATAATTTAAGTGCTCAAGATCCCTATAGTAAATATTAATTATAGCAACAGGTTTCCTATTCGCAATAACACATGCGATACAGACCCTAGAAATTCTGAGAAGTTCAATTTAATTCAATTCCTTTATTTCGATCAACAGTTGGATCATACAATAGAATTAAGTACACAAATATAGAAAAATAAACAAAACACAACACGCAATTTCATTATTACTTTAAAAAAATGTACTGAACTTATGTGTGTTAAGAAATATAAAATCAATAGTTTTTTCGTTTTCTTGGGTTAAAGATATATATATCTATATACTCATATACTGGATAAAATTTTATAATCTTCAGATAACTTTTATATGAAGATTAAAAATTGCTTTTTGACAGTTTTTCTATAGAAAATATGTGAAACTGTAATTATTTACTGTGCCGATAAAGTTATCTGACTATTGAAAAATCAGTCCTAAATGAACTAACAAACTTTTCAAATAAAAATCTAAAGTTTGTCCAAGCAAACAGAAAAAAGACAAAAAGAACGCTAAGCGATAATGAAGTAATAGCGCGGGCAGGCGATCGTCGTTTCAGCCGATAGACGTCCACTGCTGGACATAGGCCTCCCCCAATTTTGGGAGGCTTTGCCATAATCGCCACGCTTGGCAGGCGGGTTGGCGATCGCAGTATGGTATGATGGTGGAATACATAAAGAACGCTGCTGCCCATTCTCCGGTACGATCCTTAGTCGCCTTTTACGACACCCACGGGAAGTAAGGGGTGGTGGTATTCTTTAAGTCCGGCACCACACAGACCACAGGGCAGGCGATGCGATGGGATAATAAAAATATTTGTAAATTTTATTTATCATTACAATCAACTACTTTTTTCTCATTATCTAACTACTACGGCGATATATTATGTAGTAATTTGCACTTATGATCACGTCATGCGTACTTTCCTCAAATTTGTATACCTACGTACTTACTGCACATTTCTCTCCAAACAAATATTAACATAACTAAGTACCCTACTTCAAGTACTTACTAAGACAGTTCCAAGATGTGATATTTACTGAGTTGAGGTAGACCTCAACTCAGTAATATCACAGCATAACACCTGAACGCGCAAGTGTAAATCAGCTTTACCAACTTCGAGCACTTTGCACAGTGCATGAAACGCTTTGACTAAGATCCTTATCACACTGGCGATTTGCAAGCGAGTTTCCAGAGAGGCGATTGTTTGACAAATTCGCTGTTTGTGCGAAACTAACCAGCCGCAACTACGCTACGAGTTTCCACACTATACACTAGCTTGTCTCGCTCTCTAATGTACACTCACGCCAATCGCTCTCGTTACTCAAACGCGGCTAACACGTTGCGCACACGTGGCGTGCTCGCTACATACACTCACAAATCGCCAGTGTAATAAAAGCCCTAAGGCCTTTCAGGGTGAATGCGCAGTGACTAGCGCGGTTAACGAAAAGTTAAGCGTCTGATAACGGCATTATCGCCTAGTGGTTGATAGTTTTTTTTGCACTAAGTTACTACTTAATGCTTAGGTATAAATCACATTAGGTGTCGTCAGATCCTTTGCCAGGCAGGTGCTTTACTTTGTGTAAATAAATTCATCACCACTGCTCTCAAAACGGTTAACTTGTTACATCCTGTAGACTTTGTGTGTGTTAGAACAGGATAAATATATTTTTTCGATTTTTTGTTTTAATTTTTGAAGTACGTCGTGACGCAGTCATGACGTCGAAACCCGTACAGGTTAGTGGGCAGATTAACGATGTTTTACCGTTAACCAGTATGGGTTAATCGACGGTCAAGGGGGGAAAACACTGCGCAGAAACTGGCATATCCTTGGATCAAACATTTGAAGACATGTAACATCTACCAACCCGCTCTGAGCCCGCGTGGTGGATTATGGTAACACCCTCTCACTGGTAACTCCCTCTCCCGACAGTGAAAACATTATACTAGGCTGATTATGAGATCCTTCACGCACGCCTTATCACTCGCGCTATATGATCCTCAGCCTAAACGCCGCCTTAGTTGCTTCGACTTGCTTCGTCTCGTACAAATTAGAACTTCGGTGGCAAGTGATGCTGTACTAGGTAAAATTACTTACTTGTTGAAAGCAGGTATTCTAAACTGAGTCGTGATCACTTTAAATTGTGTGGAGGTAAGAACCTCCTTGTTTAGTAGTAATAAATGGGTTGCGTTTTCTAAACTTTATATATTCTGTTACGTTTTGATGACAATACGTTTAGTTTGTAGAAAAATGACCTGATGCTGTTGCCAGGAGCGACGAGCGTCACCTTTCAATTATCATTATTTTATAGCATTATTATTTTATTGTCCTTGATTAGGCTATAAATTGCACCCATATTGAGAGTAAACTTCAAAGCATGGCATCGCACATTATATTTAAGTAATTTTCCGCTATGACCTGTTATAATCACACTAATATTATAAAGGCGAAAGTTTGTGAGTGTGTGTGTTGTCTGTGTGGTGCCGGACTTGTCTGTGTGATGCCGGGCTTAAAGAATAGCACCACCCCATACTTCCCGTGGGTGTCGTAAAAGGCGACTAAGCATCGTACCGGAGAATGGACAGCAGCGTTCTCTATGCATTCCACCACCATACTATACTGCGATCGCCAACCCGCCTGCCAAGCGTGGCGATTATGGCAAACCCCTTTGGAGGAGGCCTATGTCCAGCAGTGGACGTCTTTCGGCTGAAATGATGATGATGATGAGTGTATGTGTTTATAAGTTTGTTACTTCTTCACGCTCAAACGGCTGGACCAATTTTGATCAAATTTTCTATGGAGGTAGCTGACACCCTGGATTAACATATAGGCTACTTTTTAACCCGATATTCCCACGGGATCGACATTTACGCGGGACGCTGCTAGTAATAAATAAATAATACATTTATTTAGACACATCTATCAAAAGATAGTAAAATAAAAATGTTTGTAACGTTGCAATTTGCTGCCTCTATTAACTAACTAAAAATACTTCGTCTTTCAGTTACTCAGTAGCTTTACGGAAATAGCTCTCTCCGTGATTAATTTATTAGCCAGCTTATCTGGCTAGTTAGTCGGAAAGTTTGGATCTCCCAGAGTGCACTGGGTGTATAAACCCAGCAACTGTAGAAACTGTCAGCCCAGGTACGATCGGACGTGTTTTTCTAACGGTTTATTTTTTTTCACCCATTGGATTTTTATCACACTGCTTAGTGCCGAGAGTCCGAATCCGATTTATTTTCGTTGGATCCCACTTTTGAATCCCAGTTTTATATTTTTGGCGTTGGATCCCACAAATCATTATTATGTACTTCCGTTGGATCCAACAGTGTGTTTTTTGACTTGTTGGGATGCGCTCTGTTTTATTCTCAATCAACTCTGAGAGTTGAAAATGCTTTGCGCGATAAAATCGCGCCGCGATATTTTTCGTCCATGCGAACGTAGGAAAAATATATAAATAAAATATTAATATATAATTATTATTAACATATGATTTTTGTATTTTATAAACGTAACAACATATATACCTATATACAGTTGGTAGGTTTATAAAATACAAAAATATTTCCCGTTGCGAACATTATTCCGCATCAAGAATGATAATGTTATGTCTTAGGGGCCATTCAAGTATTACGTAAGTACTACAGGGGGGCGGGGGGGTCTTTGCTTTGCTTATTTTTGATGACATGGGGATGGAGGGGTCTGGATGGTGATTACGTCAGCAGTATTTATTTTTTTACTTTTCTGATTTTCTACAAAATTTTGTCGATTTTGGTTTGAACGCATATGGCAACCCTACCCTACGGCCAAGTGCGTGTCGGGCCACGCATAGTGTAGGGTTCCGTAGTAGCCCCTTATCACAATGTAGTACGATTCTGTTGTTCTTTATTCTGAATATTAAAAAAAAACATATTTTGGATTTCAATGCAAGTCTTTACCCGTTATAAACAAGCAACTAGATACTTCATCTTAGTCACCTTAAAGGATTAATGCTAAGGATTTTGTATTTGGTACAAAATTATCCAACACCCAAGTTCAACGACTATTACTGCTGAACTAATGAAGTTATCTTAACCGCTATAGTTTTCCTTTAAAGTTCGTGAAATACACTATCATCGTGAATTTTTCCAGATTTTTCAAACCAGCAGTTTAGGTTTAAGAGGGGGGAGACGCCCTACTGGAACAAAAATTTGCACTTTAAAGTTTAATATTTCGTAAATGGAGCATTAAATCGAAAAATGATTTTAGCAACCCCGAGGTCATTTTAGAAGACCTATTCAACGATACCCCACACGATGGGGTAGACGACGAAAAAAATATTCATCCCCACTTCACATGTAGGGGAGCTCTACCCTAAAAAAAATATTTTCCAAAATTTTATTTTACCACTTTGTCGGCGTAATTGATATACGTACTCCTATAAAATAACATCTTTCTAGTACTAACGGTCTCTTAGCAAAACCTCGGACAGACAGACAGACAGACGGACATGACGAAACTATAAGGGTTCCTTGTAGGAACTACGGAACCCTAAAAAGAAAACCATTTTCAGAGGTTCCCGAAAATAATGGATTCGATAGCTCGCTTAGAACCGAGTAAAATAAATAAAATGCATGTACCTATGTTTATGTAAGCATGGGAGGGGGTAAGAGCTATGCTTACTTTTGCTGACGAGGGGGCGGCGGGGTTAATAATTGAAAAAAATCTGCTTACGTAATACTTGAACGGCCCCTTAGCCAAATGAAATTCTTAGGCAAATAATCAAATAAAAATACCAGGTAGGTAGCAAAATTGTCGATTACTAAAAAATGCCAGTAAAACACCTCATAATTTCGTCGGGAATCCATTTTTCTATAAAAAGTCACCTCAGTCAAATCTTGTTTGTAGACAGTTTTTCCAGGCAAGCAAATCGATAATTTACATCAAATATAACTCAGTGAAATTTTCATTTCTTTTGACTTAAATTCCTTGAATAATGAATACGAAATGGAATATTACTTTTGTATCCAGAAGAGTAGGTATAGGTATTATTTGTTCCGTATAAAGTATTTAAATAGATAGGTATAATATAGTCGCTTCGCATGTTTGAAGACTAAGGTCTTCAACTAGTGCGTCCTGCCCGTCATGACATACGGTGCTGAAACGTGGACACTGACGGTCGGGCCGGTCCACAGATTGAAAGAAAAAGAAAGAAAGGAGGAGGAGCGAGCTATGCTCGGAGTCCCTTTGAAGGATAAAATCAAGAATGAAATAATCCGGAAAAGAACTGGAGTTACCGAGATAGCTTGCAGAGTAAGCAAACTGAAGTGGTAGTGGGCTGGCCATGTCTGTCGAAGGACCAATGGCCGTGTGGAGCAGACGAGGCCTGGAGTGGAGACCACGTATCGGCAAGCGTAGTGTGGGACGCCCCCCAACTAGATGGACGGACGACGTAAAGAAGGTGGCTGGGGTAGACTGGATGCAGAAGGCGGAGGACAGGCGCATGTGTTGTGGCGCAGTCTGGGGGAGGACTGCGATAGGCTGAGTTGATTGAATGTAGTCGCATAATACTCGGAGTCATTAAGACCATCATCTACCTAGTCATGAAGATAGACTCAATACTTATAAATAATAGTACAATCTGCCTATAATGTTCCCTCTCGGTGAGAGGGAGTCGGCCGTAATCCACCACGCAGGGATTGGTAGATGCCACATGTCTTCGATTTTTTGGTTCTAGGACATGTCGGTTTCCTCACGATGTTTTCCTTTACCGTTTCGAGAGCAGTGGTGATGAAATAATTTATGGTTTAAGAACTTTATTATTTCTCATTAAGAATTAACAATAATTCACTTACTGAGAAACTAAATTTACACAAAATGTTTACAGCGTACAATAATATCGTTAAAAGTAGATTTACAATAATGAATAGGGGGGTAGTGATAAAAAAAAAGTAAATATCAACTAATCACCAACCGAGTAAACACGGATCTAAAGTAAAATTGGATGTATTACTAGATATGGCATTCATGGCAGCGTACTGACGAAGTAAAGAATTTTTATTTTTATTTTGTTTGTATGTTTGAACTCGTTAAAGCGTTAGCAATAACGTTAGTATTTTTTAATTTTTTATATTATTGACACATTATGTACGATTTAAGTTGATTTTTAAAACAAGACATGCTTTTCGCTTCTTTTATTTCCATGGGTATTTTATTGTACATGTTAACGCCTTCAAATTCAATATTTCGTTTCCCGTAATTAACTGTTCTGGGAGGACGTGTTACTAAGTAATTGGAGTTTCGTAGTGTAATTTTTTGTACTTGATGTTTTTTTGTGAAATTTAGTGTTGTATGAATATCTTTATGTAATATTTTGCGTATTAGTACACATGTATAGTACTTATATGTTTGGGATATGTTCATTATTTTTGTTTCCTTGTATATTTTCTGAGTTGACGTTCTAAAATGGTAATTAAATAATATTTTGATTAATCTATTTTGTGCTGTTTGTAATATCTCTAAATTCGATTTAGCTGCGGTCCCCCAGATTTCTATTAGGTAGTCTATATGTGGTTTAACTAAAGAATTATAAATTATGTATCGAACTTTCCGAGGAAGGCATTTGTTTATATTGTGAAGAGCTCCTGTAAGTGACAAGAGTTTACATCTGATTTTCTCTATATGAGGCTTCCAACTCAGGTAGTTATCTAAAATTAAACCTAAATATTTCTCTTTAGTTTTTCTTTGAATTAATTGATCATTTATTTTGAGTTGTATATTATCTGTTATTTTTTTATTTTTGGGGGCGATGACAACATAATTCGTCTTTGTGGTATTAATAGTGAGGAGGTTAGATTGGAACCATTCATTAAGTAAATTCAAATCGTTTTGGATGTGTGGTATCATAGCTTCGATTGAATGCCCAAAGTAGAAAAGACTTGTATCATCTGCGTAAAGCGAGATATCCCCCTTGAGGCCAATCTGGGATATGTTATTAATATAAATAAGGAACAACAGTGGCCCCAGAATTGATCCTTGAGGTACACCGAAAGTGACAGAATGTGAACTGCTTTGATATTGACCTATTTTGACAATTTGTTTACGATTTTGCAGGTATGACTCAAAAATCTGGAGTGCTTTGCCTGTGATACCAACGTGAGATAGTTTTTGTAATAACAGATGGGGACTAATTGTATCAAAAGCTTTTTTGAGGTCGATGAAAACTCCTACAGCTGTTTGCTTGTGATCGATTTTGTTTTTAATTTTAGTAACGAGATCAATAGTTGCCGAGAGAGTATTCGAGTGAGGTCGAAAACCGTATTGTTTTTGATATAAAAAGTTTTTTGCCTTAAGGAAACTTTCCAAACGATGGTAAAGGATTTTCTCGAAAATTTTTGAGATAACAGGAAGGACTGATATGGGACGGTAGTTACAAGGATCAGACTTACTTCCAGATTTGTAAATGGGGATAACTTTAGCAATTTTTAAGTCATCGGGAAAAATGCCTCGATCCAAACAAAGATTTAAACATGCTGTGAGTTCATTAGCAATTAGTTTTTTAACACATATTAAAGATTTCGTACTTATGCCATCAATGCCAGAACTAGTATTTGGATCTAAATCCTCAATAATTTTAATAATTTCATCCGTGGTTGCTGGTATTAAACACTTAAGTTCCATTGAGTCACTTGTTGTAGGTTCTTGAGCTAGGTTTCCGTTTATCTTCTTAGTAATGAGATTTGCTAGCGATGACCCAATAGTTGAAAAGTAAGTGTTGAACCTTTCGCATATTTCCTTTTGATCTGTAATAGTACCATTTTCAGTCTCGAGTTTTTCTGGACCAGTCCTTTCTCTTATTTTATTTTTGGATAGATCGTTTATTAGTTGCCACATTTTCCGAGGTTTTGTCATATTGTCCTTAAAACTTTTATAGTAATATGCATTTTTCGTCTTTTGTATGTTGTACGCTACTCTCGCTTTCGTTTTCTCAAATTCCGTTTTTAATGTCACGTCCGATGTGCTTGATTTACATTTTTGCCATAATATGTTCCGGTTGTTAATATCATGAATGATTTCTTTTTTTATCCAATCATGTCGTGGAAGGTTCAAAATTTTTAGTTTCGTAATTTTGCTCTTAGATAAACAAGACTGTAATTTGTTAGCCAATTTCTCATATGTGGGTTCTTCATCGTTTGCATCATTTAAAATGTCTTCAAAACACTTGTACAGTTTTGGGTAATCCAATGCCGTGTATTCCACTTTCTTGAGGGGGGGAGGAACATATTGTTTGATTTCTAAAAATATTTGCTTATGGTCGGACATCGCAGATTCAATCATGACAATGTGAAAGTTGTTTTCCTGTAGGTTGGACGAGACATGATCTAGTATGGTTTTGGTCGAGGTAGTTTCTCGGGTACAATAATTACGATCAATTTTGTTTAAAATTTTGAAGTTATTTTCTTTCAGTGTGTTCCTGTAGTTACGAATAGCTCGGTCTGGGTTCAGCAAGTCTAGGTTAAAATCGCCAAATACTATTGCTCTCTTCTTCTTTTGTAATTGTTGCGAGTAAATCTCAAGGAAATTGTTCATATTGCTTTTGTCTGGTTTATATATGGCACCAATACTCAAGGAAAACTTTTTTACATAAATCCAGAGGTAATGAGTATTGTCTAGACAATTTTCTTCTACAAGATGGTGTTTTAGATTGTTGTGGACGAATATTGAGACCCCGCCTCCTCTTTTATTTTGTCTAAAGTTATAGTAGTGCGTGTAGCACGGAATTTGAAGTCTTCTTGCCTCATCATCATTTTTGATCCATGTCTCAGAAAGTACAATAATGTGCGTGGTTGCTTGCAAAGATGCGATTATACATTTTAGCTCATCGAATTTACCTGGTTTAACTATACTACGAGCATTGGCATAGAAAAATTTTAGGGACTTTTTTGTTGGGACTATATCGGTGTAATTATTTGTAATTTGGTATGTTATTCTCTCTAAACAGGAACTTAGTTTTTTGAAGTTGTTGAGACAGGCGTCGATGCTTTTTCGGTCGTCGAGATAATTTTTGGTATTCCTTTAATATACTTGATGATAAGGTTATTTTCCCCGGTAGCAGTGCGTTTTTGCAGCTCGTCTTTTAGATTTTGCATATGTTTACGTTGGTATGGAGTTTGGTCTGAATAAATTTTTATGTTCTCGGTGTCTAGGTTATTTCTATTGCGCAATATAGCTTTCGCTGTTTCCTCAGATGAAAAACATACTTTAATTGAGCGGGAATGATCGGGCTTGTATTTACCAAGTCGCATAATTTTCTCATATTGGGGACAGTCATTGTAGGCAAGCTTCATTATTCTAGTAATTTCTACTTTTTCGTATTCTTGGCCTTCGGTTATTGATTTGTTTTTAGGTTCGGCTATTCCAGAGACTATAACATTTTTAGCTCGCATATTTCGTTCCTGAATTTCGTTGACAAACTCTTCATAAGTCGTATGTGCTTGGCCTGAAATCGGCGGTGGCATGCACTTGAGGTTATTTACTTCGGCTTCTAAAAGCATAACTTTTTTTTCTGTGTTTTCAGAAACAGTTGTTATGTCATTAAGTTTAGATTTAATATTTTCATTTTCCGAGATTAGGTTTTCAATGGTTTTACTAATATTGCCCACTTCATTCCTTATGGCAGTAACATCTTGACATAGCTTATTGATATTTTCTGCTTGGTCATTTTTCGAGGACTTAATAAGCAACATCATTTCAGACATTTGCTTTCGCAATTCAGACAATTCGGTTTTTATCGTGTCATCATCATCGGTTAACTTTCGTTTATAATTACGATAAGTAATCTGTGGAGGGGTGTCAATATGTATTTCAGATAAATTTGGTTGAGAACCTCCAGCTCTTTCGGTGATGCCACTTCCAGTTGGTGAGCGTAATGGATTCATTGTATATCTGTGTTCAGTAGGACAGTAGTTACTCACGTGAATCGTACGCGCAGTGCAAGTGTGAAGAATACAAAAAATGATGATCCCGTCTCTGTTACCCAAGGGGGTGAAGAGAGCGGCGATGCGTCGTTGCTTCCGCACTGGGCTTAACACTTAGAAGAATTTCGATATAACTCAGTCACAGTTGATTATGCAAATTAAGTTGTATTGCGATTACTTGAGATTTAGATTGGGTTGATGAGTATTTATTAAATTTTAAAATAATTTACGACACGACTGCTCTGTACGCTCGATCGAGTAGTGTAGTAATTTACACAAAGTAAAGCGCCTGTGTAGGTTCTAACCTACAATTCGTAAGTCGAATAGTCGAACTTACGAATTATAGGTCGGTACAGTTGCGGTAGTGGGCACCACTGCTCACTTATAAATATATTTTTTTTATTTATATACGATACGATTTATAAAAGATTACAGTCTGCTTCAAAATTACTACCTATATGACTACAAGAGTTAAAAGTCCTAGTGTGAAAGAAATCCGTACCATTTGGTACCGTTCGTGTAAAACGCTTTTATGTTTTACGATATAGATCTGCAACTTTGTCGTCCATTTGTGGGCTTACTGCTAGCGATCGCATGTGACAGCTAGACAGTGGAAATTTTCACAGATGATGTATTCCTGTTGCCGCTATTACAACAAATGCTAAAAAAATAATAAAATAAATATTTAAGGGGGCTCCCATACAACAAAGGTGTTTTTTCGGCGTTTTTGCCTTGTGGTATGGAACCCTTCGTGTGCGGGTCCGACTCGCACTTAGCCAGTTTTTTATATCCCGTAACTCTAGAGTATAAATGAGACTATCTCTATCAAATAATCAACTGGCATATGAATTATTTTTCAATTACCTTTTTTTTTGTTTTCATTTTTCATACGAAATAATTCGACAAAGTCGCGGTTGTTACTGTAAAACACGTGAAATATGACAACATCGCATTTTCTTAGCTTTAAATATGAATGATTAGTTTGAATGAAAATGAATTAGTCGTATTTATCAATGAACCTTAGATACAAGATATCTTCGAAAGTATGCATTTTTGGGCCACATAAAATATTAAAAAAGTATTATATCAGATGAATAGTTACACACCGATTACTCTCTTCCAGTCGTCAGTAATTTGACTTTCGAAAGAAGAAGACAAAGCGTTGTGTAACTATACAGACTCTATACAACGTTTATTAGTAAGGGGGTAGGACTTTTTGTCTATTGTTTTCACCAGTTTTCTACTATAAAAATAATATACCCACATTTAACTCGGCTGGTAGGTACTGAGAATCACTTTGACCGACCCAGGAATTGAACTCCAAGAAAAACAGTCTCAATTACAACCACAAGACCAACAAAGCAGGAAAATGATAATAAACATTAAATACATAACCTCAGCCCGCGTGGGCAGACACAGCCCAGGGGCTATTCTTGACGTCAAAAGGGGTAGTCGAATTATGCAACCATTCTGAACAACCGGAATTGCTACTAAAATAACAGTATTTATGTTAATTCCCTCTTTTCGTACAACTTCACACATCGACATTAGAAATAACACAACCTAAAATCACGCCTATAATCCCCGAAGGGTTAGTCAGAAATGTACCTATAGTACACTCCCATTTCAACAGTTAAAAAAAAAATCATTAAATCCTTTGCATCGAATTCCGGGTAAAGGCTCCTACAAACAGGCGCGACATGCGATATAATCGCGCGCGACACAAAGGCACCGCAAATCGCGCACTCGGCACCGCTCGTTGCGCGGCTTGCGGTGGCTTTGTGACGCTCGCGATTTTATCATATCTATATATCTATGTCTGTATGTATGTAGCTGTATGTCTGTGTGGTGCCGGACTAGTCTGTGTGGTGCCGGACTTAAAGAATAGCACCACCCCATACTTCCCGTGGGTGTCGTAAAAGGCGACTAAGGGGCGTACCGGAGAATGAGCAGCAGCGTTCTCTATGCATTCCACCACCATACCATACTGCGATCGCCAACCCGCCTGCCAAGCGTGGCGATTATGGCAACCCCCCCCCCCTTTTGGGGGAGGCCTATGTCCAGCAGTGGACGTCTTTCGGCTGAAATGATGATGATGATGATATATCTATATATCTTATCAAAGCAGAAATACGTTTACACGCCACTACAGTGGAGATAAGAGGAAGATGTCGCACGTGTGTACGCAATAACGGAGGATAATTTGAACAAAATTTAAAATTAGGTACTTAATATTAAAAGTTTATTTTTTATTTCAAGTTCGAGGAAAGTTAGAGCCC
This sequence comes from Mesoligia furuncula, assembly GCA_916614155.1. Taxonomy (NCBI): domain Eukaryota; kingdom Metazoa; phylum Arthropoda; class Insecta; order Lepidoptera; family Noctuidae; genus Mesoligia; species Mesoligia furuncula. Next base: position 6,590,115 of record OU744808.1, read on the forward strand.
TAGAAAGAGATAAGAGACTGCGTAAGAGTGAGATAACACTATCCACCTACTTAAAAAATGTTATTTATGTGAAAACTAGTGTCCTCACTAAAGAAGAATGGGGTAATATCCTCCAGGTGGTATGAGGACTAAAACACGGTGACTTGATTGTAGTGGACTGTATTATAAAGTTTACAAGAGAAAAAACAAACGGTAAAAACAAGATTTAAGTTGGCGAGAAAAGATATACGCGATCGCTCAGTAGCGCGGACGATGACGCAGTGCTGTGCCAGCTAATGCGCGCCCGCACGTCGAGCGCCCCCTCCGCGACCGCAGCTCCCCGCCCGCGGTCGCCCGGCGCGGCGTGATATTCTCGACATGCTCCCGGCGTTGAAGACTGGTCTTCAATGATTTATACTGGAAGAGGACAGATGGTGTTATAAGCGCGTCGGACTATTCCCTTTTTGGTTTTTACGTCTGCGACTCTGCTTATGCCGTCCCTCCCAGGTATGAGACGTACGATGCGACCCAGTGGCCACATCAGTGGTGGGGTCTGTTGCTCCTTGAGTACCACCATGGCTCCTTCTTCAAGCACCCCATCGGAATCCGTCCACTTGGTTCTCTGTTGGAGGTAAAAGATATACTCGTTAGAGAATCCATTCCAGAACTGTTGCTTCAGGTGCTCAATTCGCTGGAAACGTTTTAGACTGGAGATGTTCTGGTTGATGACTTGCGGATGCGACAGGGATGTGAGAGATCTCCCAATAAGGAAATGGGCAGGAGTCAAAGGGTATAGGTCTGATGGATCAGTGGAAAGAGGAGTGAGAGGACGAGAGTTTAGTATTGCCTCAACCTGAATCAGACACGTAGACATCTCTTCGTACGTGAGATGTGCGAAGCCTAATATGCGCCTTAGGTGATGTTTTATGGATTTTACGGCGGACTCCCATAAGCCACCGAAGTGTGGGGTGTATGCCGGAATAAAGTTAAAATTGATACCTGTGTCTGCCATTTCTGAAGAATAGTCCTGTTTTAATATGCCAGCTATTTCGTTACAGGTGCCAATAAAGGTTGTACCATTGTCGGAGTAAATGGTCTTTGGCTTACCACGACGAGCAATGAACCTATTCAGAGCTGCAATAAAGGCATGTTTTGTTAGATCTGAGACAAGCTCCAGATGAACCGCCCTTGTGGCTAGACAAACAAAAACGCATATACACACATCAAAAGTGTCTAGGGATCAACATATATTTTTGCAATAACTTTTCTCCTGATTGATATTAATTAAAATTTTCTTTAAGGATTCATCAAATAAAGTGTTTTCGTTTGTCACAGTAACGATAAACCAAGTCACCTTTGCATTAATAAAGAAATTTGCCATTTTCCTAATAAAGGGATTTTTGACATTTGAACCACTAACACAAAAGTTCGAAAAAAAGACTGAAATAACAGTTTTCTTTAAAATTTTATTGGGTAACTTAAACAATTAATAATCCGTGTTTCTACCGCGAACACTAACAACACAAGAACATCGGTTTGGCATACTCAAAATGAGTTCATCCAAATCACGCTGTGGAATGGCCGCCCATGTTCGTTGCAACAACAAAAAAAGGTCTTCTTGCGACTGGATACCCTCCATATTCGGCAGAGCTCTTCTCTGTAGCATATCCCATGCATGCTCAATCGGGTTCAAGTCTGGCGACTGAGCAGGCCAGGGCAGGACATTGATGTTAGCTGCGGCGAGAGTCTGTCTTACAACTCTTGCGGTGTGCGGTCGTGCATTATCATGCATTAACTGAAATAAGGGACCGATTTGCACTTGTAGAGGAACGATGACGTCTGATACAATCGTCTCAGCATAAATTTGAGCGTTGAGGTTGCCTCTGATCCAAATCAACTCAGTTCTTCCGCCGATCCAAATACCCGCCCATACCATGATGGTTCCACCACTATAAGGATGGACTTCCTGGCAGGATTTTAATCGCTGTTGGCGTCCAGGGGTTCTCCAGTGTCGTATACGTCTTGTATCCGGTCTCATACCAAAACGAGACTCATCAGAAAAGCACACGAAACGCCATTGTTCTTCTGCCCAATTTCTGTGTTCAAGAGCCCATTGATATCGAATCCTACGATTGTGCATTGCTATAGGTGGTACCCGTAGCGGTCTTCGGGAATGAAGGTTCACTTCATGCAAGCGGTTTCTGACTGTTTGGTCACTAATTAAGTTCCCTGAAGAGTGATGAAGCCTCACGGCTAACATCATGGCGGTTATTGTTGGAGCTCTTCGAGTTAAGATTTGAATGTATCGGTCTTGTCTCCGTGTGGTGCAGCGATACCGTCCTCCATAGCGCTCAGCCACGGTACCAGTGCTTCGGTAACGTGTCCAAAGTCGACTGATAACACTCTGACTTGTATTCAGAGCTAAAGCCACAGTACGTTGCCGGGAACCAGCTTCTATCATTCCCACGGCTCTGAGCATTTCTTCCCTGCTTAAATGACGTCGCCGCTCCATAATAACGTTGGTTTTAATCAGTAGTAGGGAAACAGTAGCACTAATAATGTCTTCAATGCGTTGTATGTTTTTATAGGGAAAATATTGACAGCTGATTTTCATCTTTTACTCGAATTTGATTCACAGTTCCTGATTCAAATTATGAAATGCACCAAAAAGGATCCATATAAATTAATAAAATCATAAATTTATTACAAAGCCACATCTCAATCTCAAGAAATCCGCATAAAAATGCTTGATCCCTAGACACTTTTGATGTGTGTATAAGATTTAACTAATCTACATCCTCTACCTTTGCGGTCGGCTAGAAGGATGGGTCCGGCATAGTCTGTGCCAGTCTCTAAGAAAGGAAACTCTAACTGAACCCGTTCCTTAGGCAAGTTACCCATGATGGGTTGAACTGTTCCACCGTTGAACCGCTGACACTTTACGCACTTATGGACAGTTGATTTAGCAAGGTTTCTACCACCCAGAGGCCAATACTCATGTCTGATTGTGGCTAAGAGTAGCTGTGGACCAGCATGAAATAAGCGTAAATGGTAGGTATTAAAAATAAGTTTAGCAAAGTTATGTTTGCTGCAGATAATAATAGGGTGCCTGACATTATAATCGTAGCAAGAATTATCTAATCTGCCTCCTACTCGTATAATACCAGACTCGATAAAGGGTGATAATTTCTTAAGACGATTTTTATGTGGTAAGGGTTTACCTGATGAAAGCAGCTCGTACTCTTCAGGAAACATTTCCCTCTGAACTGTTTTAATTATGAAATCAGCGCTGTAGGACAACTCTGAATTAGTAAGAGTATGACTATGACTATGTACCCTTTTAGACCGATTAATGAATCTAAATACGTATGCTAGTAGACGTTGTAAATGTAAATAGTTAGATGAATTATTAATTAAAGTTTGAAATAAATTATTGTGTATAGGATTAGTGATAGGTAATGATTGATTGTGAATGTCAATAGAATGTGATTTTAATAGTTCAGGTAGTATTGTGTTCACATCTGTGTTAGGCCTTGAAGGCCAAAGAGCTGGGTCTGTAAGTAAGAACGAAGGCCCTGACCACCACATAGAAGATTGACCTATGAGGTCAGCGCTCAGACCACGGGAGACAAGATCTGCAGGGTTGTCCTTGGACGGCACATAGCGCCAGGTACAAGCACCAAAGCCTTCCCGTATCTCCGAAACTCGATTCCTGACAAACGGCTTAAGCGAGCCAGGTGAAGCAGACAGCCAACCCAACACAATCATAGAATCACACCAAAATATGCATTTGTCAGGTTTAAGTGTTAACGATTCCAATACTTTTGCACACAACCTGGTCCCTAATAAGGCACCACAAAGCTCCAGTCTTGGTATTGTGGTAGACTTGATTGGTGCAACCTTACTTTTGGAGGTGAGCAGATGTGTATGGACGGTGCCGCTACTAGCTACAGAACGAATGTATATGCAAGCTCCGTATGCCTTTTCTGACGCATCCGTAAAAATATGTACTTCCACGGATACAGGGCTGTCGCATACCACCCAGCGTGGTATGCTGAGATAATTAAGCTGTGGTAAAGTCTGTATGAACTTCAGCCATAACTTTTTAATGTCCACATTAACCTCGTCGTCCCATGCACACTTGTTTATCCACAATTTCTGCAATATTATCTTGACCTCGATAATACATGGACAGACAAGACCAAGTGGATCGAATACTTGCGCTATTGTGGAAAGTATGTGTCGTTTTGTGATTGTAGTATCTGTATGTGTAGGTTTATGAATGGAGAATGTAAGACTGTCAGTATGACAACGCCAATTAAGACCAAGAGTTTTACTTGGTTCGTCAATACTCAAGCTGACTGTGTCAGGTGTGTCTGTATGTCTTGTTGTGGATGTGGTATGATTGGATGAATCAAGTGTGTTTGTAGTGACTGCCTTAAGTATTTGGGCATTGTTAGACTGCCACTTGCGAAGATTGAGTTGTGCACTCTTAAGTATGCTGGTTACATCTCTACACAGCGCTATAGTGCTCTCTATAGAGTCACTTCCCGACAGATAATCGTCTACGTAAAAATCGTGCTGTATAGAGTATTGTGTACGTGTGTGTGTTGCCTCCTGTGCCAACTGAGACAAACATCGTGTAGTAATGAACGGAGCGGATGCTGTTCCGTAAGTAACAGTGTTCAATGCGTATGTTTTAAGTGGTAATGATGGATCAGTGCGCCATAATATCTGCTGTAGAGGTCGCTGCGATTCGTCAACTAAGATTTGACGAAAGAACTTCTCGATATCTGACGATATGACGTATTTATGCTGCCGAAACCTCAACAATATGGATATTATGTCATCCTGAACTACAGGTCCTACGCATTGAATGTCGTTCAACGACTTACCAGAAGTTGGGACGGCTGATGCGTCGAAGACAACTCGAAGCTTGGTCGTTGTACTGGACTCTCTGAAAACGCCATGATGTGGAAGGAAATATGCCTGAGAAGAAGAAGGCTGAGATACTTCGCTCATATGACCTAATGCTTCATACTCCTGCAAGAACTCTACGTAGCGATGCTTAAGTAAGGGGTCTCTATCAAGTCTACGCTCTAACGACAGAAAGCGACGTTTAGCCATCTCAAAGGAGTTACCCAATGCTTCAGGGGATTCCTTTAAGGGAATTGTGACTATGAAACGGCCATCAGCGTTGCGCCTAGTTGTACTTATGTAGTTCTGTTCACATGCTCGCTCTTCGGCTGTGAAACTGAACTTAGGTGAGATGGAGTCAAGTTCCCAGAATCTTGAGAGATCCATGGGTGCTTGTACGTGTGTGCTGTGCTTGTCATGCGCGAACATACACACTGATGAGTTGGTTATGTTAGGTTGAGGTATGGCACCTGATATGAGCCATCCGAGCTTAGTCTCGAAGAGCGTCGGCATATGCCTACCTAACTGTATACGATTGCGACCAATCACACTCCAAAAGATGTCGGCTCCAACAAGTATGTCGATGGAGGAAGGAACATCGAAAGATGGATCAGCCAGACTTATGCCTGCTGGTAGCTGTAAGTCACTTATGTCTATGTATGTATGAGGTACATTAGTGGTTATATTGGGCAAGACAAAACAATCAATGTCAATGTTATAAGACCCATCGCACGATTGTAAATGTACAACACAAGAATGCGTAATGGTAGACACTTGACTGTTTATGCCTGCAACGTGTGAGCTTACACTACGAATAGGTAAATGTAGCTTACCACAGAGGTCCTTAGTCACAAAATTTGCCGTGCTTCCATTGTCAAGCAAGACTCTGGCGCTGTGCGGCATCCCGGAATGGTCCGTGACTCTTACCAATGCTGTGGAAAGCAATACATGACGAGATGAAAAATCATGATTAGTGCCTGCTAAAGCTATATGCTCCTTACTTGAGCTAGGTTCATCATCATGAGAATGCAGCATAGTATTATGCCTTTTTTTGCAATACTTGCAGTGACCAAGTGGACAAGTAGCCTCGAAATGACCTGGGCGTAAACAATTCAAACAAAGTTTAAATTCTTTCGCTTTAGATATGCGTTCTACGATTGTAAGCGCTTTAAATTGATCACAAGTAAAAATGTAGTGACTTTGTTTACACAGGGGACATGAATTATTAAATTTTCCCTTACTTGTTAAGAAGCTTTTTGGCTTACTGTGCGATGACTCTGGCTTCGATTTTATACTCTTAGCCTCCTCAAGCGTTTCTAAAAGATTACATCGGTTAGAAATAAATTTAGTAAACATGTCTAAGGATGGATACTCAGTTAGGGTATTCCTATGTTCTTCCCACTGCCTGCTAGTAATCGGGTCTAATTTTGATGCCATTAAATGTATAACCATTTCACCCCAATGCTGTACGTACAACCCAAGCGTTGCCAGTGATCTCAGGTTCTTGCTGGTTACATCAACAATTTGACGTAAACCCTGACTACTCTCCCTTTGAAGTGGTTCCACATTAAATAAGGCTTGAATATGATTATTGATTAATAATTGCTTGTTATTGTACCTCTCACATAACAATTGCCATGCGTTGTCGTAGTTGTCCCCTCTGAAATCTAAACTCTTAATAACAAGTGCTGCGCTGCCATTGAGTGACGAGCGTAGGTAGTGAAATTTGTTGATATTGTCAATACTTTTCTCCTCATGAATCAACGAAATATAAATATCTTTAAATTCCAACCAATCCTTATAGCCGCCGCTAAAGTGAGGTAAATTTATTTTAGGAAGTCTAACATTATTATGTCTAGTAACCACTGAAAGTTGCTCATTGGAGCTTACCTTAGTCGCCAGTTGAGCGCGATGCTGCGACAGAAGCGCGCGAGCAGATGCTAGCTGCCTGTAGTAGTTGCTCTCGAATTGCTCACGTTCAGAAAATTGCTCGTCGGGTTTCGCAGCCAGGTACTCCAATTGACTCTGAAACTGATCATAGGTGGCATATAAGGTAACCATTTTCTCAATTCTTATCTCTAACTCGACAAGTTGTTCCTCACTAAGCTGTTCGCAAGATTTAGTGGTAGTCATGAAAGTTGTGAATTGAGTAAGCTGAGATTTTACTGAGGCACGCTTTTTTGTAAGCTCTTTGATGGTCATTTCTTCAGCCATGGCTAGATAGGAAGGTAGCTGCAAGCGCTAAAGGAAAAGCAAGTAGGCAAGAAAAAAAATTGAATAAAGAATAAATGCTAAAAGCACTGAACTAAACTCTTATAATGCGCCTGTAAAACAACAAAGAGCAAACAGCTGATCGATGAAGCGTTGCTATTCAAAACTGGTAGGCGGTTAGAAAAAATATTTGAATTTAAATGTTAAACAGTCAAGTGTCTACCATTACGCATTCTTGTGTTGTACATTTACAATCGTGCGATGGGTCTTATAACATTGACATTGATTGTTTTGTCTTGCCCAATATAACCACTAATGTACCTCATACATACATAGACATAAGTGACTTACAGCTACCAGCAGGCATAAGTCTGGCTGATCCATCTTTCGATGTTCCTTCCTCCATCGACATACTTGTTGGAGCCGACATCTTTTGGAGTGTGATTGGTCGCAATCGTATACAGTTAGGTAGGCATATGCCGACGCTCTTCGAGACTAAGCTCGGATGGCTCATATCAGGTGCCATACCTCAACCTAACATAACCAACTCATCAGTGTGTATGTTCGCGCATTAGCTGGCACAGCACTGCGTCATCGTCCGCGCTACTGAGCGATCGCGTATATCTTTTCTCGCCAACTTAAATCTTGTTTTTACCGTTTGTTTTTTCTCTTGTAAACTTTATAATACAGTCCACTACAATCAAGTCACCGTGTTTTAGTCCTCATACCACCTGGAGGATATTACCATTATTGTAAGAAAATAATTTTGTGTGCTTTTCCATATTTTGAGCACTTGTCGAACAGACAAAACAACTATATTCACATGTTAAATAATTACATGCATTTCATAGTTAGTCACCATAGTGACAAGTTTATATTTTTTGATACCAACATTTTTGTTGATAAGTTAAGGTCGACTAGGGATACTGTGTATCTGCCCATTAGTTTTAGACGTCAAATAGCTAGGATATTAGCACTTAATATTAACCCAGACATAATTAGTATGTCGAAGTCATCCATAATTAGCACCACAATTAGTAATAGTACTAATGTTAAGTTGGTTAGCTCAGATATTTTAAACTAGTTTGTAAGACAACAGAAGGTACCACTAACAGTATAGTTACACTTAATAACAAAAAGGTATTTTCTGGCTCTAAAATAGTAAACTGCAGAAAAGGGGCTAAGCAGAAATCCTTGAAATTATTTCATCAAAATATTCAAGGTTTTTCTTCCAAACAATTGGAAATTGAGTTGTTTTTAGAAAAAACAATGTTTGACATTATTTGTATAACTGAGCATTGGTTAAAAGATTCTGAAATGCTAATTAACTATGACAATTATAGTGTGGCCAGTTGTTTTAATAGAAATTCAATGCTGCGTGGTGGTTCATTAATCCTAATTAAAAGTTGTATTAAGTTCAAACCTCGTAAAGACATAGTTGAACTATCAGTTGAACATAGCATTGAGCTGTCTTGTGTTGAGCTAGATAAGCATGTTATAGTGTGCGTTTACAGACCCCCAAATTATCAAAACTATTCTATATTTGAATCAGTAATGGAAGATGTTTTGGCAAAACTTGCAACTGGTAATAGATCAGTAATTATCTGTGGTGATTTTAATATTAATATTTTAGAAAATAATTTAAATACCAGTAGATTATTAAATTTGTTTAAATCATTCAATTTGTCAAATGTGTTTGTAGAACCAACCCGAACAACTACGACTACTGCAACATGTATTGATAATGTTTTTTGTTGCTGCGACTATTTAGATAAAGCCGTTGTTAATTATCTCCCTTCTGATCACAGTGGTCAAACTGTAACTTTTGAGTACAACATGCCAATACAAAAAGTGCAGATCCAATCCAGACCAATAACATCAGTTAATTTAAATAAATTTAATAGCACTTTAATTTGTAAATTAAGTAATCAGAACCTTACAGTGAACAATGTTAATACTTTGTATAATGAATTCTTCTCGGTAGTCCAAACCGAGTTCAATAATTATTTTAAGAAGAACACTAAAAGTATCAGCCCCAAGTTTTTATTTTGTGACTGGGCAACTAAAGGGCTTAGGAAAAGTAGGAAAAGACTTTTCGAATTGTATGGCCTTAAGCCTTATATTAACACGGAAACTTTTAATAAGTATGTTGCTACTTACTCTAGAACTTTTAAGAACGCTTGTAGGGCAGCTAAAGCCTTATATATTAGCAACAAGGTTAAATTAGCAGACAATAAAATAAAGACGGTTTGGAAAATTATAAATAATGAAACAAACAGGAATAAAAAGCATAATTCTGATTACACACTGCAGACGTCAAGCGGTCTCATTTGCGATAACAAAGAAGTGGCTCAAGAATTTGTAAATTTCTTTACTAGTATCCCACTCAAAACAACTGAAACCTTAAATTCCTCGCCCTCGCTCGCTTTTGATTTAGTAAGGGCGAACGTTTCAGCCTGCCCGATTGAATTTAACTTTAGGCATGTTAACCCCTTAATTGTAATTAAAGCTTTTAAGCAAATTAAGATCAAATTGACCGAAGATCTTTGGGGAATGTCCATTAAAATCTGTACCTCCATAATTGAGACTATTGCACCTTACTTAGCCTTAGTATTTAATTCGTGTGTGGATCAAGGTGTCTTCCCCGATTTAATGAAATACAGTAAGGTTGTACCACTTTACAAATCCGGAGACAGTAAAGACACCAATAATTATAGACCCGTATCCGTTTTGCCGGTTTTCAGCAAGGTGTTTGAAAAGATAATGCTTAATCAAATGCTCAATCATTTTAACACGAATAAAATCCTACACGATCAACAGTACGGTTTCACTAAAGGACGTTGTACGACCGACGCCGGCGTAACTTTATTAAAACACATTTTTAACGCGTGGGAAGAGGCCCAAGATGCCATAGGAATCTTTTGTGACCTCTCCAAGGCATTTGATTGCGTCGATCACCAAACCTTGCTTTTGAAACTTGAGCATTACGGACTTGGAAAACTTGCGCTCAGTTTAGTTAGTTCTTATTTAAATGATAGACAACAACAAGTTCAAATAAATGGTGTCAATTCACTTGGTTTAATAGTAAAAATTGGTGTGCCACAAGGCTCGATATTGGGTCCTTTCCTCTTTTTAGTGTATATTAATGATTTACTCCATTTATTAAAAAATCAACCACAAATGGTGTTAATTGCTGATGACACTTCCTTAATTTTTAAGGTAAATAGACGTGCTACAAATTTTGACGACGTAAATAACGCCCTACTGCAGGTCCAAAATTGGTTCACTGCTAATAATCTAGTATTAAATGGAAAAAAAACTAAGTGCATAAGATTTTCTTTACCAAATGTCAAGGGTAGTGATTGTGAGATAATATTGAATCAAGAGAAACTAGAATTCGTCGATGAAACTGTTTTCCTAGGGATCACGCTCGACTCAAGGCTACAATGGGGTCCTCATTTAACATCTCTTGCAGGACGGCTAAGTTCAGCAGCTTATGCTGTCAGAAAAATCCGTCAATTTACTGATGTAGATACCGCGAGACTAGTCTATTTTAGTTACTTTCATAGTATCATGTCTTACGGTATTTTACTTTGGGGACGGGCTGCAGACAACGATTCTATTTTTATTCTGCAGAAAAGAGCCATCAGAGCCATATATAATCTCCGCAGACGCGATTCTCTAAGGGAACTGTTTAAGGAAATTAACATCATGACGGTGCCTTGTCAATATATCTATGAAAACATCATGTATGTAAGGAAAAATTTACATCTTTTTAGTAAAAGAGGTGAAAGACATAATTATAGTACTAGAAATAGGGACCTATTAGTTCAACCAGGTTTCAGACTGGCTAAAGTAGATTCATCTTTTATGGGGTACTGTCTAAAATGTTATAATAAAATACCTCCCCACATTCTTCAACTGAATGAGACAAAATTTAAATCTTGTATAAAACGCACACTATGCAGTCAGGCATATTATAAGTTAGGGGATTACATCGCTGACAAAAATGCCTGGCTCAATGCTAGTCCTGCTCCACAACCACAACTAATTGACTAACACTTGAAAATACTGTTGGAGCTGCTGAAGATTGTAAGACTATCTTTGCATTGTATAAACTCAATTTCCTTTGTATTGTATAATTGCATAGCACAGATGTGAGTTCTATGTAACCTATAGCTACCATTTACCGGGTAATAATATATATTTCATTGACTTGAATATTCCCTGGCGGCTGATAGTGTGTCATGCTCACTCAAATGTCTCGCTGACGGTGGCGTGTGTGTTGGATCATTTAGCTCCCTTCAAAGTGGTTGAGCTGAATGGTGCTGGTATATACGTCATGTTCGTGAACGGGCGCCGTCAGTTGGGGCTGGTCATCACTTAGCCGCCAGGGCTTATTTTAAAAGGGCTTATTTTAATTGTTTTAATTTTGGATTGTTGTTTTGTTACAATTTGTTGTATTCTGGACGCTTTTAACGCGGACGTCTTTTTTTTTTTTGTTTTTACATCGTTCTCACATTATATAATCATAAATTCAAAAGTAATGATGTAACAAATATTTTTGTAAAATGTAATTTAAAAAGAGTGTCCATGGAGTTTCTTGCCCGTTCTTCTCCATAATAGGTACCTACGCTTTGGAATGGGCAACTAGCTTCATATTTTCTGACTGACCGACTTCTTGACAATTCAAAAGTGCCTGTTAAAGGTTTAATTGAAATAAATGCTTTGAGTTTGAGTTTGAGTTTGAGTTACCCCATTCTTCTTTATGGTCCTTCGACGTGTAACTGACCAGTTATTGGGAATGACAAGCGGATTTTCAAAATTTGAAAACGGCCGTTAGAAAACGACATCAAGATCAAGACGACTTCTCGCCCTTCGTGCGAACCTAGTTCCAGTCTTCGGTCATCATCTTCGGCACCTTTGTGAAGAGGCGCATTTGTTGGAGCAAGCCAGTTCTTCAGTGGTCATCGTAGCTGGGTCATAGCAACGTAGCAGTCCAAGCAGTGCCCAAGAACATTGCCATCCAATTGTCGCCCTTCGTGCGAACATGTCGAGAATATCACGCCGCGCCGGGCGACCGCGGGCGGGGAGCTGCGGTCGCGGAGGGGGCGCTCGACGTTCGGGCGCGCATTAGCTGGCACAGCACTGCGTCATCGTCCGCGCTACTGAGCGATCGCGTATATCTTTTCTCGCCAACTTAAATCTTGTTTTTACCGTTTGTTTTTTCTCTTGTAAACTTTATAATACAGTCCACTACAATCAAGTCACCGTGTTTTAGTCCTCATACCACCTGGAGGATATTACCCCATTCTTCTTTATGGTCCTTTGACGTGTAACTGACCAGTTACTGGGAATGACAAGCGGTTTTTTCAAAATTTGAAAACGGCCGTTAGAAAACGACATCAAGATCAAGACGACTTCTCGCCCTTCGTGCGAACCTGGTTCCAGTCTTCGGTCATCATCTTCGGCACCTTTGTGAAGAGGCGCATTTGTTGGAGCAAGCCAGTTCTTCAGTGGTCATCGTAGCTGGGTCATAGCAGCGTAGCAGCCCAAGCAGTGCCCAAGAACATTGCCATCCAATTGAAGCAAGAAGACGTTCAGTTTGGACTCGCAGTCAACGGATTTTGTGAGATCTTTCCATAATCTTACTAACATTTGTACATAATTCATATACTAACTTTCATTCCACAAGAGTAGTATAGATAGTGCATTAGACCAGTGAATCATACATTAGTAGATCATACATTCGTAGTGATTACTACCTATCGCATAACATTACTTATTAGCTTACTTATCCAGTAGAATCAATCATACAATTTCATTTCGTGTTGTCATTAGCAATTTTTGTTCAGTGTCAACTATCAACCCATTCAAGTAGATTTGTCCCATTTAAGTAGAACTCCATTCATTAATAATTAGTAATAAGTGCTTATTAATCTAGTTATAACATCTGTGTATATATTGCCATACGTGGGTATACTTTTTTTTTTTCTTCCACTTGACAGTTTAACATTTAAATTCAAATATTTTTTCTAACCGCCTACCGGTTTTGAATAGCAACGCTTCATCGATCAGCTGTTTGCTCTTTGTTGTTTTACAGGCACATTATAAGAGTTTAGTTCAGTGCTTTTAGCATTTATTCTTTATTCAATCTTTTTCTTGCCTACTTGCTTTTCCTTTAGCGCTTGCAGCTACCTTCCTATCTAGCCATGGCTGAAGAAATGACCATCAAAGAGCTTACAAAAAAGCGTGCCTCAGTAAAATCTCAGCTTACTCAATTCACAACTTTCATGACTACCACTAAATCTTGCGAACAGCTTAGTGAGGAACAACTTGTCGAGTTAGAGATAAGAATTGAGAAAATGGTTACCTTATATGCCACCTATGATCAGTTTCAGAGTCAATTGGAGTACCTGGCTGCCAAGCCCGACGAGCAATTTTCTGAACGTGAGCAATTCGAGAGCAACTACTACAGGCAGCTAGCATCTGCTCGCGCGCTTCTGTCGCAGCATCGCGCTCAACTGGCGACTAAGGTAAGCTCCAATGAGCAACTTTCAGTGGTTACTAGACATAATAATGTTAGACTTCCTAAAATAAATTTACCTCACTTTAGCGGCGGCTATAAGGATTGGTTGGAATTTAAAGATATTTATATTTCGTTGATTCATGAGGAGAAAAGTATTGACAATATCAACAAATTTCACTACCTACGCTCGTCACTCAATGGCAGCGCAGCACTTGTTATTAAGAGTTTAGATTTCAGAGGGGACAACTACGACAACGCATGGCAATTGTTATGTGAGAGGTACGATAACAAGCAATTATTAATAAATAATCATATTCAAGCCTTATTTAATGTGGAACCACTTCAAAGGGAGAGTAGTCAGGGTTTACGCCAAATTGTTGATGTAACCAGCAAGAACCTGAGATCACTGGCAACGCTTGGGTTGTTCGTACAGCATTGGGGTGAAATGGTTATACATTTAATGGCATCAAAATTAGACCCGGTTACTAGCAGGCAGTGGGAAGAACATAGGAATACCCTAACTGAGTATCCATCCTTAGACATGTTTACTAAATTTATTTCTAACCGATGTAATCTTTTAGAAACGCTTGAGGAGGCTAAGAGTATAAAATCGAAGCCAGAGTCATCGCACAGTAAGCCAAAAAGCTTCTTAACAAGTAAGGGAAAATTTAATCATTCATGTCCCCTGTGTAAACAAAGTCACTACATTTTTACTTGTGATCAATTTAAAGCGCTTACAATCGCTGAACGCGTATCTAAAGCGAAAGAATTTAAACTTTGTTTGAATTGTTTACGCCCAGGTCATTTAGAGGCTACTTGTCCACTTGGTCACTGCAAGTATTGCAAAAAAAGGCATAATACTATGCTGCATTCTCATGATGATGAACCTAGCTCAAGTAAGGAGCATATAGCTTTAGCAGGCACTAATCATGATTTTTCATCTCGTCATGTATTGCTTTCCACAGCATTGGTAAGAGTCACGGACCATTCCGGGATGCCGCACAGCGCCAGAGTCTTGCTTGACAATGGAAGCACGGCAAATTTTGTGACTAAGGACCTCTGTGGTAAGCTACATTTACCTATTCGTAGTGTAAGCTCACACGTTGCAGGCATAAACAGTCAAGTGTCTACCATTACGCATTCTTGTGTTGTACATTTACAATCGTGCGATGGGTCTTATAACATTGACATTGATTGTTTTGTCTTGCCCAATATAACCACTAATGTACCTCATACATACATAGACATAAGTGACTTACAGCTACCAGCAGGCATAAGTCTGGCTGATCCATCTTTCGATGTTCCTTCCTCCATCGACATACTTGTTGGAGCCGACATCTTTTGGAGTGTGATTGGTCGCAATCGTATACAGTTAGGTAGGCATATGCCGACGCTCTTCGAGACTAAGCTCGGATGGCTCATATCAGGTGCCATACCTCAACCTAACATAACCAACTCATCAGTGTGTATGTTCGCGCATGACAAGCACAGCACACACGTACAAGCACCCATGGATCTCTCAAGATTCTGGGAACTTGACTCCATCTCACCTAAGTTCAGTTTCACAGCCGAAGAGCGAGCATGTGAACAGAACTACATAAGTACAACTAGGCGCAACGCTGATGGCCGTTTCATAGTCACAATTCCCTTAAAGGAATCCCCTGAAGCATTGGGTAACTCCTTTGAGATGGCTAAACGTCGCTTTCTGTCGTTAGAGCGTAGACTTGATAGAGACCCCATACTTAAGCATCGCTACGTAGAGTTCTTGCAGGAGTATGAAGCATTAGGTCATATGAGCGAAGTATCTCAGCCTTCTTCTTCTCAGGCATATTTCCTTCCACATCATGGCGTTTTCAGAGAGTCCAGTACAACGACCAAGCTTCGAGTTGTCTTCGACGCATCAGCCGTCCCAACTTCTGGTAAGTCGTTGAACGACATTCAATGCGTAGGACCTGTAGTTCAGGATGACATAATATCCATATTGTTGAGGTTTCGGCAGCATAAATACGTCATATCGTCAGATATCGAGAAGTTCTTTCGTCAAATCTTAGTTGACGAATCGCAGCGACCTCTACAGCAGATATTATGGCGCACTGATCCATCATTACCACTTAAAACATACGCATTGAACACTGTTACTTACGGAACAGCATCCGCTCCGTTCATTACTACACGATGTTTGTCTCAGTTGGCACAGGAGGCAACACACACACGTACACAATACTCTATACAGCACGATTTTTACGTAGACGATTATCTGTCGGGAAGTGACTCTATAGAGAGCACTATAGCGCTGTGTAGAGATGTAACCAGCATACTTAAGAGTGCACAACTCAATCTTCGCAAGTGGCAGTCTAACAATGCCCAAATACTTAAGGCAGTCACTACAAACACACTTGATTCATCCAATCATACCACATCCACAACAAGACATACAGACACACCTGACACAGTCAGCTTGAGTATTGACGAACCAAGTAAAACTCTTGGTCTTAATTGGCGTTGTCATACTGACAGTCTTACATTCTCCATTCATAAACCTACACATACAGATACTACAATCACAAAACGACACATACTTTCCACAATAGCGCAAGTATTCGATCCACTTGGTCTTGTCTGTCCATGTATTATCGAGGTCAAGATAATATTGCAGAAATTGTGGATAAACAAGTGTGCATGGGACGACGAGGTTAATGTGGACATTAAAAAGTTATGGCTGAAGTTCATACAGACTTTACCACAGCTTAATTATCTCAGCATACCACGCTGGGTGGTATGCGACAGCCCTGTATCCGTGGAAGTACATATTTTTACGGATGCGTCAGAAAAGGCATACGGAGCTTGCATATACATTCGTTCTGTAGCTAGTAGCGGCACCGTCCATACACATCTGCTCACCTCCAAAAGTAAGGTTGCACCAATCAAGTCTACCACAATACCAAGACTGGAGCTTTGTGGTGCCTTATTAGGGACCAGGTTGTGTGCAAAAGTATTGGAATCGTTAACACTTAAACCTGACAAATGCATATTTTGGTGTGATTCTATGATTGTGTTGGGTTGGCTGTCTGCTTCACCTGGCTCGCTTAAGCCGTTTGTCAGGAATCGAGTTTCGGAGATACGGGAAGGCTTTGGTGCTTGTACCTGGCGCTATGTGCCGTCCAAGGACAACCCTGCAGATCTTGTCTCCCGTGGTCTGAGCGCTGACCTCATAGGTCAATCTTCTATGTGGTGGTCAGGGCCTTCGTTCTTACTTACAGACCCAGCTCTTTGGCCTTCAAGGCCTAACACAGATGTGAACACAATACTACCTGAACTATTAAAATCACATTCTATTGACATTCACAATCAATCATTACCTATCACTAATCCTATACACAATAATTTATTTCAAACTTTAATTAATAATTCATCTAACTATTTACATTTACAACGTCTACTAGCATACGTATTTAGATTCATTAATCGGTCTAAAAGGGTACATAGTCATAGTCATACTCTTACTAATTCAGAGTTGTCCTACAGCGCTGATTTCATAATTAAAACAGTTCAGAGGGAAATGTTTCCTGAAGAGTACGAGCTGCTTTCATCAGGTAAACCCTTACCACATAAAAATCGTCTTAAGAAATTATCACCCTTTATCGAGTCTGGTATTATACGAGTAGGAGGCAGATTAGATAATTCTTGCTACGATTATAATGTCAGACACCCTATTATTATCTGCAGCAAACATAACTTTGCTAAACTTATTTTTAATACCTACCATTTACGCTTATTTCATGCTGGTCCACAGCTACTCTTAGCCACAATCAGACATGAGTATTGGCCTCTGGGTGGTAGAAACCTTGCTAAATCAACTGTCCATAAGTGCGTAAAGTGTCAGCGGTTCAACGGTGGAACAGTTCAACCCATCATGGGTAACTTGCCTAAGGAACGGGTTCAGTTAGAGTTTCCTTTCTTAGAGACTGGCACAGACTATGCCGGACCCATCCTTCTAGCCGACCGCAAAGGTAGAGGATGTAGATTAGTTAAATCTTATATATGCGTTTTTGTTTGTCTAGCCACAAGGGCGGTTCATCTGGAGCTTGTCTCAGATCTAACAAAACATGCCTTTATTGCAGCTCTGAATAGGTTCATTGCTCGTCGTGGTAAGCCAAAGACCATTTACTCCGACAATGGTACAACCTTTATTGGCACCTGTAACGAAATAGCTGGCATATTAAAACAGGACTATTCTTCAGAAATGGCAGACACAGGTATCAATTTTAACTTTATTCCGGCATACACCCCACACTTCGGTGGCTTATGGGAGTCCGCCGTAAAATCCATAAAACATCACCTAAGGCGCATATTAGGCTTCGCACATCTCACGTACGAAGAGATGTCTACGTGTCTGATTCAGGTTGAGGCAATACTAAACTCTCGTCCTCTCACTCCTCTTTCCACTGATCCATCAGACCTATACCCTTTGACTCCTGCCCATTTCCTTATTGGGAGATCTCTCACATCCCTGTCGCATCCGCAAGTCATCAACCAGAACATCTCCAGCCTAAAACGTTTCCAGCGAATTGAGCACCTGAAGCAACAGTTCTGGAATAGATTCTCTAACGAGTATATCTTTTACCTCCAACAGAGAACCAAGTGGACGGATTCCGATGGGGTGCTTGAAGAAGGAGCCATGGTGGTACTCAAGGAGCAACAGACCCCACCACTGATGTGGCCACTGGGTCGCATCGTACGTCTCATACCTGGGAGGGACGGCATAAGCAGAGTCGCAGACGTAAAAACCAAAAAGGGAATAGTCCGACGCGCTTATAACACCATCTGTCCTCTTCCAGTATAAATCATTGAAGACCAGTCTTCAACGCCGGGAGCATGTCGCGAATATCACGCCGCGCCGGGCGACCGCGGGCGGGGAGCTGCGGTCGCGGAGGGGGCGCTCGACGTGCGGGCGCGCATTAGCTGGCACAGCACTGCGTCATCGTCCGCGCTACTGAGCGATCGCGTATATCTTTTCTCGCCAACTTAAATCTTGTTTTTACCGTTTGTTTTTTCTCTTGTAACTTTATAATACAGTCCACTACAATCAAGTCACCGTGTTTTAGTCCTCATACCACCTGGAGGATATTACCCCATTCTTCTTTACGATGACGCAGTGCTGTGCCAGCTAATGCGCGCCCGCACGTCGAGCGCCCCCTCCGCGACCGCAGCTCCCCGCCCGCGGTCGCCCGGCGCGGCGTGATATTCTCGACACTCACCGTAATATCGAATATCAGCCTGATGTGTGTCGATTACAAATTTAGCGAATTACTGAAGTTATTAAACGTTTTTTTTGGAAAATTGCACACCGTTGGAAAGGGGACAAACTAGAGAACTTTTTAAAAGAATTCGAAGATCCCGATCGCTTTTAGTTTTTTTTTTTTTTTTATACAGCAATTTAAAGTTGAGTGTTAAGTGTATTTTTCCATTTTTTAAAAACTTTGTGAGTTGTTAAAAAGGAACAAGATGTTATTAGCAACTAATTTTCAATTTCTTAGAACCATACAAGAGTAAACATAAGAATTAAAATTAAATTTGAAGGCTACACTCATAACTTAAAAAAAAAATTAAGCTTAAATGCAGAGTTCTTATATTTTTCTAAATAAAAATTAAAAAGTCATAATAAAAAAACCGGTGTAACATGGAATGAGTTACTGGGCCTTATGAGATAGCAAATGACCTCTCCTTTCGGCCGATTGCATTTGGCAAACGATGCACCAAACACCCTGTATAATTAATGTATGCAAAATATTGTAAGACGTTTTAAAAGAGTAACGGTGGAGTTTCTTGCCCAAGAAGGTAGTTTTCGTATGGAGAAGAATGCTTCTCCATACGAAAACTACCTTCTTGAATGGGCGACTAGAATCAATTCTATTTTGTTGTAATCTTTAACGTTCAAAGTGCCTTCTATGTGCCTATTTGAAAAAAATGCTTTGACTTTGACTTGGTTTCGACCAATTAATATATTAATGTTATAGTCATTAATATATTAATTGGTCGATACACGATACGGTTTTTTTTTTAAACTTTGCCCCAGACTAGTTCCTGTATTGTGGGTGCGTTCACAAACATTTAAACTCACATAGACAAACAGCCAGACCGAGAACGACTACTTGTAGGTCATACAAATATTCGAGAATCGAATCCGGAATACGTAGCGCAACAGTCAATCGCTAACCACTGCGCCAGATGTGCCGTCCGCTTTGAGTATGAGTAGTGTTTATCTTATAATAAAGTAAATTACGATCATTAATTGCTTAGACTGGGATCACTTGTATGGCAGTATTATAGGTACTTGTATAACTCCAAAAGTACTGACTTTTAAACTTAGTCGTAATACTAAGTTTTATTCTGCATAAAAATACCTTAATTCATTCATGTGTATCTTATTTCTATTCAGAAGTGGGCTCACTAACACACCGTCCGATCATGACCAGACCCCTGCCGGACAGCGCGTACGTGTTCCACGAGCGCCTCAAAGAGATGTCAGCAACAGTGAAGGGGCCCGTTAGGGCCGAAGCCAGCCGGGTCAGCGGGATTGTCCGGAACATAAAGGGCTAAGGAAGAAACACGGGTGGGTTTTAGTCAGTAAGAGTCGGACACTCCCTTCCTTACGCTCCACCCAGAACGGGAGGGGTCATTTGATAATTCCAAACCTCAAAAAAAAAGTGGGCCCACTATTTCATATTCTCCGAATTGAAAAAAATGATTTCGCATTTGATAGTCCAATTCTTGAGGCTATTTAAAATCAAGCTACAGCCCTTAGAACATAGCAAAGAGAAAAAAGTCAGGAAGAACGCTAAGCGAAACCGAAGCCACAGCGCGGGCCGGCGATGCAATGCTACAGGGTGTGTCGAGGGAACAAGAAATTTCTCGCGGACAAAGTCGCGAGTAGAAGCTAGTTCAGTATAACCAGCCTATGAAGTTTCCACTACTACGACTTGGGCCTGGGAAGAATGGGAACTGGACCGTTATCTAGTAAGCGGGCCCTGCAGTGCACTCATTCATTCCTTTGCACCGGATTCCGGGAAAATCCTGCATATTTTCGTATGTAACGTAACCTTTTGACTGGATTCCCAGAACACTGGCGTACAGTCACGACCACTAATATGTCAACACTTGGCCAAATTCAATTGCGATTATTTCACGAAATAACGAATGCAAGGTTAAAATACGACACTTTACAAAAACCTATAGGTTCGAAAATACTATGTTCGTAATAACATAAAATTTCATTCAAAAATAAAGGAGAAAATGGCCTTTGAATAATGACAAGTGTAGACATACTGACTGTACACTTGAACCCCACATCAAAGGCGAGCGGCCATTAGTGAGTCAGCTGACGGGTACGCGCGCAAATACAGCATGTCAGTTGTTTGCACAGTCTGTGTCACAATGTAACCGTTGTGATTTCAAACGAAGGTCGTCAAGGCTTTGACCGTGACGGTGGGCTGGGGTACTTAGAACTGCGCCCGAATTACGTAACACACTTTCTATCACAATCTGCATCATTGTGAAGGATATTGCTAATCCATTGTTTCATATGATCGCAAAAATTGTCTGCTCAGCAACATAAAGAAAGCAATGAATATTGTTGAACTGTCAAAATGAAATCTATTGCTATTGTTACGCAATTAGCTCGCTGCTTAGTTACCGTGGCAGCAATTTGTAAGTATGACGTGGGACTTATAAAATTATTGTCGAAATGTTAGTGTTGTACAGACGCCAGCACATCAAGCTACCCGAAACTGTCAAATTTTCCCAATCAACTTTGAACCTTATGCTTTAGCGATAAAGTTGAAAATCTATTAAATAAATTTGACAGATTGTAGTAGCTTGTTGTGCTGGCGTCTGTACTAACACCTCTACCAAACCTTTTGCGAAATACAAGCGAGATTTTAAGTTACATAAAATAAATCAAGTTAATTGTACAAAGAGAAACACAAACTTAAAGTTAGACATCGTTAGATACTAAACATGATTGTTTGTGGTGGTTAAAAGTAGTTTGAACAGCTGTCTCCTGAACGAAGTATAAAGATTCTTGTATCTCAGGAGCCAAAGTTCCCTATACCTAAGCATTAATGATTACAAACACTTAAATGCAATCCGAAGGCCAATCCCGTAATTGAAAACCTTCAAAATCCAGTCGCAATCTCATCTCAACGACAATCAATGTCACTTGTCAAAAATGTAGGGAAATTTGAGGTATTTTTAACAGATTGAAAATGAGATCAGGGAGCCTAAAAAGGCTACTTTGGCAGAATCATAAAAAAACAACATTATGAATTATAATTGAAAGTTAACCGTTAAGTTAATCGTTTCAATCCCATTGGTGAAGGATTTTTCAGTAATATTTTTTTTGTCTGTGCTAAAATACCAATCAATCCAATCCAAATCCAATCCCAATCTCTTTGATTATACCAACGTAGTGCAACGAAAAAAAGAAAAACACGCACTGTCTTCGCCATATTTTGATTAGGTAATAATGTTATACTTTTATGATTCCAAAGTCGCCTTTTGAGGTCAGGGAGCCTAAAAAGTTTCACTTCACTTCTTCTTTCACTTCTTCACAGCTAGGGAGCTGTGAACGTTCTAAAAATACGAGAATCGACCCTCTGGTTAAAGTGACTCAGTAATTACCTACATGTATCAGTATGAGAAAGATATTCATGAGGGTTTATGACGGTTGCTCAGAAGGCCAATTCGACTAATTTAAAAGCTTTGATTAAAAAATGTCCAGATGGATAGTAGACCACTGAGAATTGAAGCCAAAAACACGGGGGACAAATGTCCCGCGTCGTACGATCCATACGTCAGTCGCCTAGTAACGCTCCCCGCGTAAATTACGTCACGAGTCCGTGTTTTGATATTTTAAAATGAAGGTTTGTGTTGTGAAATGGTGTAGAAATCACACTAAAAAAAAAGGAATGTGCCACTATATATCATTTTACAAGTAAGTATTCAATTTCACTTTGTATTTCTTTGTTACCGCATTCTAAATTTATGTAAACAAAAAGTAACTTGACATTACTGTCACGCCATATTTGTTAAGTGTTGCCAGGGGCATAATTTTTTTTACCCATTATTTGTAAGTTTGTGCTGTTTAACAGTTACCGTTTGTGCTATTTCTGCTTACTACCTATTTAAGTACACCAAAACCACAAAAATTTAACTAACTTACAAGCAAATATCACAAAAAGTCGTAACATAATAATTTCTGATAAAGTCGCACATGACAAATTACACAAATTAAAGAAATAACGTTGAAACTCAACAAACGTAATATTAAAAAATCATGTCATTACTGTTGATGATATATTTTACGATAAACGTAAAATATTGAAAATCTCCCACATTTAAGGGTAAATCTCTGCCACTGGTATTACACGCACATTGCACACAAACGCAATTACGATACGTAATACACTCCCGACCGTGGCGCTCACTCACACATTTATAAAAAAGTGGCTTCACTTAAAACGTTGCGTTTTGTTTCGAACACGGAATCTGGACATTTTTTAATCTAAGTTTAAAACGTTCAAAATCTAGTCTCAGTCTCATCTCGGCGACAAACAAATGTCAAAAACTTGTCAAAATGTAGGGAAATTCGAGGTTTTTTTGACAGATTGAGACTGAGATCAGACTGTGAACGATCTTAAGATTACGACAATCGACTCTCTGATTAAAGTGACTCGGTAATTACATGTATCAGTATCACACTAATATTATAAAGGCGAAAGTTTGTGAGTGTGAGTGTATGTGTGTTTATATGTTTGTTACTTCTTCCCGCTCAAACGGCTGGACCAATTTTCATAAAATTTTGTATGGAGGTAGCTGACACCCTGGATTAACATATAGGCTACTTTTTATCTCGATATTCCCACGGGATCGACATTTACGCGGGTGAAACCGCGGGGCGCAGTTAGTGAAAAATATATTCATGAGAATTTATGACGTCTTAGGTGACTATACTCATCCGCAAAACATTTCATCCGCGGATAAAACGTTACCCTTTTAAAATTGTAAGGCGACGAATCATCCGCAAGCTCGGATGAGTCGTCGCATAGTTAATATTGATGTGGTCATATCGGACGGTTGCTCAGGTACAGTTAGGTATACCAGTATACCACAGTAAGACGACAACACCGGTACTGATCAAAGACTGTCCACAAACAACCCTTGTTTACTTAAATGCAATCCAACTACTGCGATTTCGATCGATAGCGAACAATACGATTCTGAAAACTAGCTAGCGATACATCGAAAAGTTTTTAGCGCAAACAGAAAGTTTGTATTACAGCAAGCCAGCAACCGATTGCGAAGTTGATTAAATTTGTTTACTACTGTTTGTTTTGTGTACTTTCATGTTATTTGTTGATGTTTATAGGAATGTTTACAAAAGTTTTGCCTTTGAAATATGAAACCTTACTACGCTATTTGATATTTATGTACTTAGAGAGGTAAAATTGGTAAAATAACGTTTTCTATTTGAGCAAATTAAGAAAATTGTTTAAAAACATGGGAAACATATTGCTTCATATTGTAATTTTAGGTCGCAAAAGTCGTTAAAGACAAGAAGACAGACAAACGCCATTTTCACGCACGTATGACGTAAATGTGTCCTTTGATATCGTGGTTGGAGAAGGTTGTAAATAAGTAAAGTATATTGACTGATAACCATGAATAATAAGCACAGTGACGTTTCTTACATAATCTATACAGAACACAAGTTATTGCTATGGCATGGGGAAAACGACTCATGGTGTGGAACCCTTAAGATGCCACTAGTCGACATTTTTTCCATACAAATTTCGGGAGAGTATTATTCCACTGTTTAACATTGTGCATCTTAAGTTTCACATGATATCGTTTTGTCTTATTATCAATGTTGTCTGTACGGAAACAGAATAAAAAATAAAAAGCCAATAAAAAGTTATGAGCCTACAAATATTCGTTTTTCTCGCTATTTTTAACGTAACTTTGGGTCTAAATAAGTACCTAATAAAAAAACTGTAAAATCTTTAAAACCAAGTCCGTACCAACAAAGCTCAATATTAACGATGAGATCAATAAATTTTATTTGTAGGTAATTGATTTATGCAGTTGTTTTTTCATAAAACTCGATTTTCCGAAGCACTTCTCGAATTTTTTTACGCGCCTATCAGTTCGGAACAGTGTTTCTGTGCATGAGAACTAGATATTGTACGTGTAGACTAACGTCTAACTGCTCAGCACTGATACTAGCTCTGTCGGACACGAAGCCAGGTGAGACAGCATGCTCTTTGGCCATGACCACCAGTGAGTTCGAGCTCGCGACTAGTTTACTCTTAAGAGCGTTTACGCCGTACGGCATTTCATACAAACTTTCAAGCTCTTATTTTTCGCAATGAATGAACCGATTTTAATGAAACTTCATACGCATAAGCAGGATACGAAGGTCTAAAAAGTTAGTAGAAAACATTTTCGAAAAATAGTGTTACAGCCAAATTAGACCGATTTTAAATTTTCCATAGAAACAGAGATTTCCAGTTATCTTTTTTTAAATAAGACATTTCAAAAATGTTTTCTACTAACTTTTTAGACCCTGGTATCCTGCTTATGCGTATGAAGTTTCATTAAAATCGGTTTATTCATTTCGAAAAATAAGGACTTGAAAATTTGTATGAAAAGCCGTACGGCGTAAACGCTCTTAAGGGGCTTACATGACCTAAAGCGGGGTCACTGTCGGACTGCATAGAAAAGAAAGAGAAACGCGATGACACAACGCTCGTAATTTATTGCAAAGTATGAACCAATTATCTATTTACAAAAAATCTATTGTTTGGACTAAAAAATTAAAACACTAGTGCTTTAGTATGTTGCTTGTAGAATAATCTGACAAAAAATCAGAATGATTGATGTAGTATGTTTTTTATTGTAAAAAGAAAGTTTTAGAGGTATCTTCATGATTTTTTCTATCGTATCAAATTAGTTGTGTTATATTTTCAACACACTATCTACCTAGCATTTATCCTGAAGAAAACCATATATTTTTCTGATTTTGTTTACTGTAGTCGATCATATACTTTTATTGCTTCTAAAACTTGCTTTTTTGCGTTTAGGTCCTAAATTAAAACAATACATTTCATGTAGTGATGCTCGTTCAGGGTGGTATAAGGCCAATGGTGATACCACAACTTATAATTGGAAATACCGAATACAGATCTCCAGTAGGTACCAAATGTACTCTGCTGACATCAAAACGTTTAGCCAAAACACGATTCAAAGCGAACGTGTCATTGACTGGCGCGTCATGGAGGAGGTGAAGACCTACTCCGATCACCGGTATATCCGGTTCGACGTCTCCGCCCAGACCTCTAGCGCGCTGGTCCAACAGGCCAGGGTGGTCCGCGGTGGGCGCTGAAGCAGCTGGACCGGGAGCTCCTCCTGGAAGCCTCTATCGTGCAGGCCTGGGTGTCATCACCGGACAGGCCTGTCGATATTACCTATGTAGACGATAAGGCGAAGTGGTTCCGGGAGGCCATGTCCGAGATATGTGACTGGCAATGGCCTCGAGTCCGACCAGTTTTTGCGTTTAGGTCCTGTAATCCCCTGAAAATTACCGCCGATAGGTCCCGACTCGACGGGGAGTCGTCTTCCGCGCGTTCACACACTATCACTTCACTGCTTACCGCTCGTTCACTTCTACAGTAAGGTAAATTCGTGAAAGGTCTACGCAGTCTTGCTAGGCCTAAAGGTGTTTTATCCACTTACTTTAAAAACAAATAAATATGCTCCCGAATTTTCTGCGGCCATTTAAATGAGTTTGCAAGATGATCTTCTCAAAATGATTACGAAAACTAGAAACTTTATGTACATAACATTAACAATGACTCAACAATTTGTTTACACTATAAGCTAAACAGCACCTAACCAAACAGCAGTTTAGTTTACTTCAAGTAATTACTGAAAGTTTCACAAATCAGTGGCAACAGCCTCCGGCGATAATTAAGATGAATCAGATGCAAATAGCCTCCAAATATTAGGTAGCAGTTAACTGTAAATATTTTGAAATTCAGTTAACTCTGCGAATCAACAGTTTACCCACAAATTGCTGGAATTCTACTTCAATTTAATCACTGTTATAGTCAAGTCTCCTTTCCACGGATTGAAAATTGCTGTGTTGGAGATTTAGGCCCACTTGCACCACAAATCACTAAACATATTTAAGGCTAAATTAATTTAAAACGAAACAGTGGTGGCCCAGAGCACAAAATACAGATAGTACAGAAGGCAATCACATGTATGCACTTTACTTTTCATATCTACTCTCGGCGGTCGCGCTAGGGTTGTCAACTTTGGCTTATGCACAAAAAACTATCGTGGTATTGGCACTCGTATCTAGTTGTATTGTTGAGCATATTCTACAATATTAAAACAAAACAATAAACATACGAGTATTATTACAATACAAAAAGTTTACAGAACAAAAACATATGGAATTTTACATTTGCCAATTTTCACTATCGAAAATCCCTAATAACTTCAAAACGGATTACCCTATTTACACAATTTATTTTGCCCTATCCGTTTTAGACCTAAACCTATCAAATGACACTAAAACAACACAATATCTACACGAACAAAAAAATCAGGTTTTCAACTTACGTAAAAGTTGGTGGCGTGAATTTACCTTACAAAAAAGTTACTTCGTTTATACTGATTCAAAATAGAAAACTATTATACATATAAATCGAGCTTTAATAGGTATTTTTTTGTTGCTCCATTTTTGCACTTCACAGACGCGTGTCTCAAACGGGTGACCCGCGCTCGCACTACTCCCAACCCGTCCGAGATAACGTGTCCGTGAGCGGTGTCTATGTGTATGTAGATTGCCTTCTGCACTATCTGTATTTTGTGCCCCGATGTTACGAGATGAAGGTCGTGGATTGAAATCCAGGCAGGCGCTTTACTTTGTGTAAATAATTCCATCATCGTTGCTCTCAAAACGATGAAGGAAAAAAAAAATACAATTACATAGTATAGTTAGGTACTTACTTACGTAGTTCTCAGGTTCAGCTTTGATAATATACATACTTATCAGGTAGGAAGGTATCTATTTAAATTTTATATTAGTAAGTATTTTTGTTTTGGTGGGTAGGTAACCATGGACTAACTTTATCTAAATATTTTGATTATCTAGACAACAGGGACTCACTTACTTTTTTATTTGCCCAATTACAAAGGTAAGTACTTTAAAGACTGAGCTGAGGCAATATTTTTCAAAGGTTTTCGTTTCGTACGGTTTGTAAGGTGACATTACATGAAAGTGAAAAAACTGTAGACTGTACTCATAAATACAATAAAAGTATAAAAAGGTATGTACCGTATTTTACTTTTCTTTCCGGACAGCCCTAGGTACTCGGTCAAGCGGTTAGATATGTTGCGGACGAGAAAGGCCACAAAGTAGTAACAACTCTCAAGCGCGGCGATTAAGTGCAATTTAGCTTGCGCGTTGGCTGGGAAGTGATTTTGTAGGCTGTTATAAAAGCGGCTTCTTCAAGATCAAAGGAGTCGATCTTCTATACTGTTACGAGCTTCGAGTTCGTGACAATTAAAAACTGCCGATTTAATAACCAAAAAAATGACACTTTAATAATCAACACTAATCACAACTCAAACACTAATTACAAAACACAATTGCACTACTGATCGCTTTAAGTCGCACTTGAATATCGCTTCGATACTTTCACTTCGATCGCTTTATCCAAACTGTGTCGGTCGTGGCGCGTCTCGGCCTTATATAGCGCCAAAGAGAGTTCTAGAACCTTCCATTGTAGAAACATCTAGAATGTTCGAGTACATACAGGCCCCGATCGACCAGATGTCGATAGTTCGGGAATGTTCTAGAAAGTTCTCGCATCGAAATTTCTCTAAGGGTCTTGACAACTAGTTCCGCTATTCGATACTAGATGGCGCTAGTGGTAACTACTGTCACCATGTACCAAGCATTAATTGTGGCGCGCAACAATACTAAGTACTATTAGTTATTCTGTGTTCGCGTGTAATTCGAATATGTTCTTTCGTCTTAAACTTAAACCAAAAGTTTTAGTTTTAATTAACAAAATCAACTGATGTTGTAGAGCAGGAAGGAATAGACCGCGGTCCGGATCCGGATTGCTGACCTGTTTTGTACAGACCCTAAGTAAACAGTAAAATGTATACTTACCTAACTAAAACTTAATCTAAAAATCAACCAAATCTTGTTTTGTTCTTGTTGCGATATTTAGGTTAGGATATTACCTAGATATATTTTATTTTAATAGTTTGTTAGTTTATTTAGTATTAGAAGTGTAGCAAGCGAATACATTTTTATCCTATTAAAAAAATCACACCCTGAAAAAAAAAAAAAAATTATAATATTCAAGTTTAATACTGAAGTTCTGAGTTGAGCTGCACGATGTTTGACAAATGCGTGCACTGATTGGACAGGTCCGCTCAATCTGTGTGGTTCTTTCCTCAAAAGACCACTTCAGACA
This sequence comes from Mesoligia furuncula, assembly GCA_916614155.1. Classification (NCBI taxonomy): domain Eukaryota; kingdom Metazoa; phylum Arthropoda; class Insecta; order Lepidoptera; family Noctuidae; genus Mesoligia; species Mesoligia furuncula. Next base: position 6,619,308 of record OU744808.1, read on the forward strand.
ACAATCTACATGGTCTTCACACGATCTGACCAAGATTTTGTCTGGACTTTAAAAGAGACTGTGACCTCTGAGTTTGTTTCGGCCTTTCTTCTCAGAATAGTCAGATAGGAAACGCCGACCTCATCTAGTTTAAAAAAATATATAATTGACGTGTAGGTAAAAGTGTTTGTGCAAACCTACTTACAGAAAATAAATCATTTATCATTAAGCCTCCTCTCTATGAGAGGGAGTGGGCCATAATCCACCTCGCGGGATTTCTTGTAGAGGATATTACGAATACGATTTTACGTTTCCATTAACATAAATCACCGATAGAATACGCAATCACCTGAGCAAAACCGGGTACAGCTATTATAATTTAGGCAAATTAATTCCTAAGGACATTTGAACTTTAGGTATGCAATAGAAATGCTTCAAAAGCAAATTAACCGAATAATTTGAATGACATCACAAGTTTTGAATGAAATCACGAGTATTAATTGCATAACTGAATGTTTTAATAATATGCTTTGATAATGTTATTCAACCTACGATTTTACTGTGAGCTAAACTTTAAATACGTATGAAACTAATACGCACAATGACGTCACGTGTTGCGTTGCGAAACAGTGTTATGTTCTTCTCGCTCACGCTTTGAACCTTTTCAGTGAATATTATTGAATAGCCTTCTGAAATTTTAGGTCTAAGTACACGTGATGGGGCCCGTTAGGCATGGCGGGCTGATACCAGTTGAAGGATAAGTCACTTATACTGTGGTAAATCCTTTTAATTATCACACTAATATTATAAAGGCGAAAGTTTGTGAGTGTGTGTGTGTGTTTATATGTTTGTTACTTCTTCACGCTCAAACGGCTGGACCAATTTTGATAAAATGTTGTATAGTGGTAGCTGACACCCTGGTTTAACATATAGGCTACTTTTTATCCCGATATTCCCACGGGATCGACAATTACGTGGGTGAAACCGCGGGGCGCAGCTAGTCAACAATATACAGTAAAAACAATATTCAGTAGAAGTAATCAGATGCACAGATAGTTTTACACATAGTCACTTAGTTTTTTTTCTAGTCTATACTGCTCGATAGTCCAAAGTATACTGCCCAGAAAAACAGCATTCGATTTACACAACAGTTCTGTGTCCACGTTAGAAAAGTGGGGCAAAGCGCGCGAATTATAAGTCAATAGATGGACGTTTAATTTATTGAAAATGGCAACTGTTTATTATATTAATCATTAATGCTTTGCATTTGGATTTAAAATTAATTACTACGTATTTAATCTTAACATAATTTTTAAATATAGTATCATGTTTTATCAAACTAAATTACCGTTACTAGTCAAGTTGCGTACTAATAAAATGTTAAATTCACATTGAAATATCTTAATATTTTGTAATTGCCTACACAGTGAGGGGTGCGGCGAACGTACTAGTAAGTATCTCCCGGACCCCCGACTCCTGGTACTGAAGTGAACCGTGGGGTTTTGATCGGTACGACATGACCGTCCATTCTTCCCGTACGGAGGATATCCATGAGGACTTCCCCGAGAAAAGAAAAAAAATTGGTCTAAGTGCACGTGGATTTTTTACGTATTAACCCATTCTTAATTTAATATAAACGCGAAAGTAACTCTGTCTGTCTACAAACCTTTCACGACTGAACGAATTTCGATAAAATGTTGCACACGAGCAGGTTGGGACATATTATTATTATACTTTTTATCCCGGTAGTAAGTTCCCGTGAACTGATTTCCGACCTATAAGGACGCAGGTAAAGTCGCTAGCAAAAGGTGGTATAAGATAAACATTTGCAGTCAATTTAACTACTTATACTACAACGAGAGAAGCATAGCTTAACAGTGAGGGGGCAGGCATATACTTAACATGGGGTGTGTACGGGCAGTTTTGTCCGTCCACGGAGCTGTAGTATGTAGACTGTTAATGGATACGAATCACACAGGATGTCGCAGCCAACTGGTTAAATTAGCCGTTTAGTTAACCGCTTACCCTTTGGAAGTAGTGCTCGTCTCGTTTCGCTCTCTCACCTCGCACGCGGTTGGTCACAGTTATCATCATCATCATCTGCCTAGCCTTTTCCCAACTATGTTGGGGTCGGCTTCCAGTCTAACCGGATGCAGCTGAATACCAGTATTTTACATGGAGCGACTGCCTATCTGACCTCCACAACCCAGTTACTGGGTAATACGATACACCTGGTAAGACTGATTGTCAGATTTTCGGCCTTATGACTACCCGTAACGACTGTCAAAGATCCACGAATGACAGCCGGGACCAACGGCTTAACGTGCTTTCCGAGGCACGGAGGGGTCAAGGTATGTAAAGATGGTCACCCATCCACAGACCAACCGCGGCAAGCGTAGCTTAACCTGATAGATCGACCTGTGCGGCTTTGAGGTCCTCCAGCTCGGATCGGAGACGGCTATTCTCCTCCCATAACTTCGCCGTCTCCTCCGTGCTCGTACGATTGAGGAGGACCCCAACCGCCTCCTTAATATCATCAGCCGCCTCCTTTAGGGCGCGCGTGAACGTGCCCTTCAGGCTGCCGAATTTGGTGGCAACCTTCAGGACGACATCCACGCCGTCCATAACTTGGCGGCTAAGCGCCACCGCCGATACGCTCCCCCCGGCAGCCATCCGAGCGGATCGCCGCTCTCGGGCCTGTCGGGCCAACTCGCTGACTTCGTCAGCCGCGACAGCCTTCCTTTGCGCCCGCTTGGCAGCGTTCGCTTCCGCCTTGTTGGACCCCAACAAGGGCCCGGGGTCACTCTCCGCGCCCTCCGTCAGACGCGCCACGGGCACTGGTGTTGCGGGCCGAAAGATGCCATGAAACGACCCCCCCGGTCGCGGCCCGGCAGCCGAGCAGGAGCTCCGCTCGCCATCGCACGACCCCGCCCTCTCTGTGCCGTTGGCACCTTGGGGGCCGACAGGTTCTCCTCACTAGAGGAGAGGCCCATCGACCCCGAGTCCCTACTTCGCGGGCGTTTGAACCCACGCGTGCCCTGATCGGACAGTTGGTCCTCACCAGGACCTGAGCCTCCTCGGCTCTTATTGCCAACAAAGACGGCAAACGGTTCGTTTGCGTCGCACAGTCGCTCCAGGCTAACCCGGAGCTCCTTTTCTTGCGACGCAAGTGGCTGACGCAGGTCGGCAGTAGACTGCCGGCCCACGGGACTAGTGGTGCCCCCCCCAGATACGAAGGGGCTGCCTTCCGAAGAAGGGCGGGATTGTCCCTCCTTGGGTAGGAGGGTACCCGCCTGGGGAATAGTTTTTCCAGTAGTCTTTTCCATGTTGTCCTTTTTAAGGGTGAGGTCCCTTTTCGTCGCGCTAACGACCGGATCCCCTCCGGCCATTCATCCCCTCGGCACGCTTGACCTTGGGATTGGGGTAATTTTTTAGAGAGGTTGTCTTCCTCGCGGCCCGAGCCTCAATGGCCCGGACCCCCGGTCCTGAACTCTGGATTACGGGGTGGCCGACGATTGGGCAGAACCAACCGCCGCACCGGCGTCCCCACGCTGCCGCCGGATGCCGGACAGACGCAGCGCGGACATTGGACACCTTCCACCACCCACACTCCCGTGGGTACAGCGGCGCGAACCGCTCCTTCCCAGTCTACGCCCGCTCACCTCCCTCTGTAAGCAGAGGAGGAGTGGACGTATGACCGTCCCTCTGTAGCCCGGTTCCCTTCACCGCCCAACAAGGATGATCGGTGATTGGAACCATGACCTTTCCCCGTGTGTTGAAAATTAGCCGCCAGCCCCAAGAGTCCACCAGAACCAGTGGACAATTGGTGCTGACGTTGCCCAGGGTGCGCCGCGAGGAGGCTTTCAACATGCACCCCAGTGCAAGCCCGCCTAACCTAACCCATTTGGTCAGGGTGTCCTGGCTTAGTTACTGCGACCAATTCGGCTCGCGCGTGATTGGTTACAGTTCCGCAACCCAAACTATAATTGGATATCATTCAGGCCGTTAATTGATCGGCGGCCGTTTTGTTAAAAAGCTAGGCGGCTAACTAAACGGATAACTAAACGGCTAATTAAACTAGTTGGCTGCGACATATGCAGTAAATAAAATCACTGTTTTGTGTCCGTTACTGATTGATCGATTCAGGGTTGATTTTACCAAAGTCAGATATCTTTTATTCGTGGAATAAAATTGATGTCTGACAGTTCTAGTATGAAAAAAACTACAGGATATCGATACCGATCTCTAGTACTGAATGTACTCTGCCGGTAATACGTTCAATTACGCAAGTTGAGTTGGACATTCAGTTGCAAGTTGCTTGATACAGAGCTCGGAATCACCGCACGGGCACCGTCTGTAGACGGCAGTCTGATAGTCATAATTGGAAATACCGAATACCGATCTCCAGTACCGAATGTACTCTTCTGACAGCAAAGCGTTTAACCAAAACACGATTTAAAGCGCTGAGTCAGCCAGTAACACGTTCAATTACGTAAGTTGAGTTGGACATCCAGATTCTTGACTAAGCCCTCTTCCTCTCTTCTACTTTTGCTATGCCCGACAGGGTCCACAAACCACATTGATCATATTCAGTAAAACCTACCACCTAAGTTATTTATTTATTTCATTCATTAACAATTTTTACATTGTGTCGAAATGTACTATATTTAGATCTACAATAACATGAAAAACAACATAGGTACAGATAAAAAAAACTAAATAAAAAATATTATGTATACATCCTACATGAGTGACAAGTTTTAAAACAATCTTCGTAAAAGATGCAAAAGCCACTGTTCAGTAGTTATATAAAAATAAAACAAAATTGAATTCAATTTACCGATACAAATGTCAAGTTCACATGTGGAAACTGGAAGCAATAAATATATCGAGTATTGAGTACTTTGACAATGGCGCCTACTACTGAGTGCCTACCCTATCCTACCCTACTAGTGAACACTGCCGTACACACATGACTATTTTAGTTAACTAGGAAGAGCTAGAAAGAAAAATATTTTATTTGGGACACACACAGGAAAGACAAATATAAAAAAAAAAGTAGTAGTAGTGTTGTGGGCAGGGCACATTGCTCGCAGAACAGATGGACGATGGGGCCGAAAGGTTCTGGAGTGGCGACCGCGTAACGGAAGACGTAGCGTTGGAAGGCCCCCCACAAGGTGGTCCGACAACCTTGTGAAGGCCGCAGGAACCCTTTGGATTCGAGAAGTACAGAACCGGTCGAAGTGGAGGTGCTTGGGGGAGGCCTATGTCCAGCAGAGGACGTCTTTCGGCTGAAATGATGAGTAGTAGTAAACAAAATCTTCATTCAGTGGCTCGACTACCACTGTAGCTGATTGTAGATCGTAGAATTCAATCCTGTTTCGGAAAACAAAACAAACAGTTTAATAAAAAAACAATTTCCCCCACTCTACATTAGCCAAACTCGATGTTAAACAATTTTACTTATGTTGGCAAATTACCATTTTGTTCAATTATTGCAAAAATATTATTATGATTTCGAGCTTATTAATTGAGCCTTTATTTGTGAAGAAATGGCAACAAAACGACTCCAAATTAAATTCTGCCCAAAAATCAACTTTCAAAGAAAAACATGGAAATTATATGGATGGTTTGTTAACGATAATACATCGGGTTTATACAGTGTGTATCAGAAAGGTGTAGTAAAATTTAAAATTTAAGGTTCTGGTGCAGACCACCAAACTAAATTACTTTCTCCATGGGACAAGCATCGGAACAGCGAAAAAATTGTCAACTGTCTCATATAAAACTTCAATACCGACTCAACCCAAAATGCATATGCATGGTGTGGTCATATTTAAGGCCACACCCTAAGGAGGAGCCCACGAGTAAGTTTGTTGCCCAGCAACTTTTTTGTCTCTGTCACTGTCTCTTCGCCGAGATTTGGACGATGCGCACATGGGAGCGACAGCAACGCTATTTTTTAACGTGAATACGTCTATGAAATTGCTTCCATAGTGGGAGGCAAGTCAAAAAACCAATGATAACAAAATCGGGGGATACAGTTTGGTGTTGCAGCTTCATATCTATCATCTCCATCCTAAATTCAATTACACCTTTGGATAGCTAAAGGATCAAATAATTCATTACGTCAAGTGAGGACTATGACCAATGGCGGGCGATGGAGAATTTTGAGGTAATTTTGCTGCGTATCTAGATTAACACTTAGTATAACTTTTGACTCGTAAAAGCTACGACGTTTGTTTGAGTTTCAATAGTCAGCTCTCGTCAAAATCTATCGATTGTTTACAAAACATTAGTGCAAATTATTGACAGTGAATATAATGTGCTAAAATAAAAAGAAAATTAATATCAAAAACATATTTTTGTCGCCTATAGGCGTCAAAAAGCCAAATCAAAATACGGAGATGATATATGATTGTAAAGGGCTTTTCAAGAGCAAACGTACGAGTACCAATAAAAGACCATATCACCGAGTCAAGCAGTGCCGGGAACGTAAAAGAATGAATGCAGCCACGCGGATCAACCCCGTTACGTAAACGTATTCAGGTACAACACGCGGCCGTGTCCATGACACAGCCACACCCCATTTTTTTTTGTTAAATTTTCATTTGAGCGGCAACTGGCTAACCGGCAACAGTTTTGTCGCCGTGCGCGCACTTTCATTGCAACCAATAGACGGGCGACAGTTGCGTCCAAACCCGTGGACAAAAATGTCTCGCAGCTGTCGCGTCACTACATGCGCGCACTTTCATACAAACCCGTAGACAGCGAGTTGATGTCAGAGACCAATTAGTTGCTGAGACAAAATTTGCTCGTGGGCGCGCCCTCCCTTAAATATGAACACACTTTTCTGATACATGCTGTATGTTAAATAAAATAACAATAATTATCATGCACATATTAACATTATTCATTTTATTCGGAATTAAGTGCTAGTTGGCTTGTTTCATTAAAATATGTTTCGTTTGGTTACAACCGACTGTTTGCCGCCGACATGTCTGTCTCATTTAATCTGTGAAAGTAGCAATATTATACAGTTAACAGCGAGGTTCCATTGTCTCTCATAGTTAGACCGGAATAAATCGTTTCATTCTCTAAGTTGCAAAATGTTTCTCCTTAATTAGAATCTGTTTTAATAATAATAAACTTTTTACTTCTCGAGCTCTAAAAGTTCGTCTTTATGTTGTGCGTAGGCGACATAAAGTCGCTTTTTATGCTCTAATGCATTTTTTTTTTCTAAGACTAATATAATCAGGCCCAACAGCCACCCGCACAATAAAAAGTCGCAGATTAAAGTCGTAAAATTTTATTTCATTTGGTTTAATTTATATCATCATCATCATCATTTCAGCCGAAAGACGTCCACTGCTGTACATAGGCCTCCCCCAAGCACCTCCACTTCGACCGGTCTGTGCTTCTCACATCCAATGGGTTCCTACGGAGACAAGATCGTCGGTCCACCTTGAGGCCTTCCAACGCTACGTTTTCCGGTAAGCGCTCGCCACTCCAGAACCTTTCGGCCCCCTCGGCCATCTGTTCTGCGAGCAATGTGCCCGCCCACTGCCATTTAATTTATATCACTTTCGTGTTTTCTATCGATAATTTAATAAAACCGGAATAGTTGTCATTTATTATTTAAAAACGCAAAGAAACGTTTTTGGCACATATTGAAAATTAAAAAAGAAATCTTAAAAAGTTTCATGGCAAGAATTAGCTAGGTATTCCTTTCTTCAATTTTGCAACATTTTTGAACAGTGAAAATACTGTTATATATACTTCATTCCTGTTTTATTTTCTCGCAATCGAAGTGTAAAGTACTCAGGCATAAACGAGCCATTTTGTCCCTGGACTTAAACGTCGACATAAAAGTCTCGAGGAAAAATGGCTTCTTTTATGCACTAGATGTACAATCTACTATTATAATCAAACCACAATGTACAAATATATCTCTCATACCACTAGATACGTCTTATCAAGGTAAAACATATAATTTCAAGTATTTTAATAAAGTAAATGTCAGTAGATTATTATACAGGGAAATTCTACGCTTAAATTACAAACATGAATTCATTACTCACAAAACTAAATTAGACGAGGCACGGAGGCGCTCCCCACAAAAAAATCTTAAAAACGCATGCACTCAGACTTGTGAATTTATAAATTTAAATGTACCGTTTATAGATGCTACTTCCCAAACAAACACTATTAACGAAAATGAAGACTTTTTTCGAGCCTAACAATATGCTAAACTCTCAAAAGAGTCAAAAATATGTGAAGACCCACGACATGGCTAGTTTAACTATTTTTCATCAAAATGTATGTGGAATTGGCAATAAAAAAGACGAATTGGAACTTTATGTGGACAACTTATTACCTAAATTAGACTTCATCTGTGTGACTGAACATTTTCTGAACAAATTAAATGCTCCTTTATTTGCTCTGACTGACTACAACTTGGTTTCATATAATACTAGAGTAAACAAAAAAAGAGGTGGAAGTCTCATCTTAGGTCATAAAAACAGGGAAGTTTTAAATTGCATGCAAATAAACAAATTATATAAATCCGAGTCTTTTGTTCTGGGCTTTACATATGCTGCTGTTATCGAAGCCCCGATGAAAAGAACTTTAAAATATTTATGGAAAATTTTGAAATAATGTTGGAATATTTTTTTAATAAAAAGTGGCGATTTTAATATCGATCTCAATTGCGAAAATAAAAAGCGTACAGAGTTTATAAGGTTATTACGATGTTATAATTTTAAAACTGTTATTCAAACGGCAACTTTTATTCAAAATCAATCATCTTCATGTATCGATAATTTCGTCACCAACTTAGATGACATGTAATAATAATAATAATAATATTCTTTATTTGTGTAAACATGGTATACATACAAATAGCATGCAAGATTTAAATTAATGTCTGAGACCAGTCATGTTTAGCCGCAAGTGTCGGCGTACAAAAATATTTATAACATTAAAAACTAAAAAAAAAACTATGATAAAATTTCACAAAATATTTACCTAAAATTCCAATTACATTAAATTTATTACTTAGAAACCTCTATCATGTCAACATTCAAAATTAATTAAAAACAATAATTGAAAACAATAATAACAACCTCAAAGCTATAAAATATATATGTCAAAATTAGAGGATTTATATCAAAATTACAAACTATTAAGTCAAAATATAATTATCAAATTTACAATATGGATGTCAATATCATACAGAAAGTTTCCGTAGATACATACAGAAAGTTTCCGTAGACCACAATGGCTTAGCAGATGGGCATGCAGGACTTTTTTTGTGAATTACAACTTCATAGAGTAATGGGGAAAACATCAAACAATAGCCAAAAAATTATTATTGAAAAACGAATGTTCACAAAAAAGAACCACGAGATCTTTAAAAATAAATTACTTGGTATTAACTGGTCTTCAATGGGAGTAAACACGTTTCTCAATAAATTTAATAATGCATTTCAAGGTAGCTTCAGAAAACGAAAAAAGCACATAGATTTGAATACCAACTGTGCTGGTATAAAATGGACCTCAAAAGGTGTAAGGGTGTCGAGTAAAATGAAAAGATTTGTGTGTGTAAATAGTGGGAGTTGTCATGACACCGTGCTCACCTATAAAAAAAACTACATCAGGTTATTTAGGAAAGCTGTAAAAGGAGCGAAACGTATTGCTGTGATGGGCCAAATACAGAAAGCTAAAAATAAAAGGCAAGGAAATCTGGAAAGTAGTAAATCGCCATAGGAACAAAGACAAGCAAACAATTAAAAAAAAGCTAATTGTAAAATTTAATGATAAAATTATTGACAACCCCAGGGAAGTCGCAAATGTTTTCTCTGAACAATTTAATAAATATAGTAATTCGTTAGGTATTGCAGACGAAGAAAATGCTCTTTCCTATTTAAAAGATTCCACTGATAGGGTAAATAATGAAATGTGTTTGATATCTGTGACTCCTCAAGAAATTATTAAACTTGTTGGGTCAATGCCGAATAAAACTTCAAGTGGATATGATGATTTGCCAATAAGTGTTATAAAACCACATATCAAAATTCTTGCGTTACCTCTATCAGATTTTTTCAATAAGTGTTTTGAAGATGGTATTTTTCCTGAACAACTTAAGATAGCGAAAGTTATTCCTTTACATAAAAAAGGTTCACAGACGGATCCAAAAAATTATCGGCCTATCTCAGTTTTACCAACACTATCAAAAATCATGGAAAAATTAATAAAAATTCGTTTAATTATTCATCTCAATACCAATAAAGTTATAAATGATAGACAATTTGGATATCAAAAAGGTGTTGGAACTGCAGAAGCTTTAGTTAACGACGTTGTTGATAAGCTAAATCAAAAAATTAAGGTAGCTGGAGTCTTCTTGGATTTGAGTTCGGCTTTTGACACTGTAAATCATTCATTATTACTTGCTAAAATGGAACATTATGGGGTAAGGGGACAGGTTCTGGAGCTTTTTCGCTCCTATTTAACAAATAGGAAAATGTATGTAGAGGTTAAGGATATGGATCAAAATAAATTCCAAAAAGTCTACCACTCAAAATTGAACAGGGTTTTGACCGGCGTTCCTCAGGGTTCTATATTGGGCCCAATACTCTTTTTAATTTTTACTAACGATTTACTTAACCTTGTAATAAAAATCAAATCAAATGTAAAACTAGTAGCATTTGCAGATGATACAAATGCTGTAATTAGCGATGGTACTTTAGAGTCGTTAAGTATCAATATAACCGCGGCTCTGGAGATTTTTCAATCATGGTTTAAGGCAAATAAATTAATAATAAATACTAGAAAAACAAACATCATATTGTTCAAATCCACATCACGTGATAATGCAAATTTAGATATAAAGTTAAATGGAGACAAAATAGATATTGTAGACTCAGTAAAATTTTTTAGGAGTTCATATTGATTCCTTACTAAATTGGAAAAATGAGCTAAAAGCGATAGACGCGTCAATATCATCAACTTGCTATGCTCTTAGGAGCCTACGAGATGATCTTAGTATCAATATTTTAAAATCAGTTTATTATGCACTAGTCGAATCAAGATTGAGATATAGTATTCAACTATGGGGAAATAGCTACAAGTATAATTCTGATAGAGCATTTGTACTTCAGAAAAGGGCGATACGAACAATAGTTCGCATTCCACAAGTCGAGTCTTGTCGGGAATATTTCCAGAGTCTATCCATACTTACGGTACTTGGGCCTTTACATATTAATGATCATGACCAGCCTGGCAAAACATATAAATTATTACGAAACGAAGGACCAAAGACACAAAAGGGAAAGCACACGGAATAAATACTTAAAGAATAAAATAAATACCAAAATAAAAATTGCAGAACATTGTGTCCAGTATCAATATTTAATTGCTTACCTAAAGATATAAGAGAACTATTATATAAAACCACCTTATTCAAAAAGAGACTTAAGGAATTTTTATTGGAAAAATGTTTCTATTCTATTGATGAATTTATGACCCTAAATTAATGTTGATTACTAAATTATTTCTATTATGTTATTGATAATGTTTTATTTAAATGAAATTAATTTATTCTGTTATGACATGTTTTCAAATTATTGCAATAATGATAATAATTAATTAATTTTTTCGATAGTTATTTAATTAAATGCGATTTTTTTTTGTTTTGTTTTTGTTGCAAAATGAAATGAAACTAGCCTGGTATTTTGTTTAATTTTATTGTGTTGACATTTTTGCATATGTTTTTATTTTTCCTATTGATTGTGATATATTTTTAGTTTTTTTTTTTATGCATGTTTTATAATTATGATTGGTTTTTAATTGAATATTGTTTTTAGCTTCAAATATTATTTTTGTAAACATTCAGACACAATTTGTTAATTGTTAATGAATAAATGAAATGAAATTAATGAATCCAAACAATAGTGCTAGTAAAAAAAACCTAAAACTATTTTAATGTTAGTATCCAAATAATAATCTCATACGTAAAGTTTGGAGCCGAAATTCACACTATCCACGTACCGGCCCAGTGACGCAACATTGGACAATCCCACTTTTCGAACAACGTGCTCAGGATGCTCGGGAAATAGGCATGCATTCTGCGAAGGATCAAGGCCCACCAGCTTCGAATGCCGTCATTCGACATGGAAGCCATCAATCCTCGCCTGAGCAAACATCCCCGAAGCGCTACAAAAACGCGGCAACCCCAGCAGCATCCTTAACGCGTAGTCGCACTGCAGACGCACCTCTATGTTTACCTAATCCACAGACCGCACATATAGGCGTGACCTCCTTAGAGAAAAGTCGCCAATTTGTAATTTACAAAATTAAAGTTGATTTCGAAACTTAAAAAAACTGTATGTAACATCAAAGGGTAACTAAACTACGTAATTCCCCTCAGGCCGTTTTCACAACTGCAATTCGCAACCAGTTGCGAATTAAGAATTTTTATTCTTTCTTCGCAACTAGTTGCGAATTAAGAAAGCTTTTTCCTTAACCGCAAGAGTGAACGTACATTTTTATTTCATTCCACGTTACATACTCGTAGAAATCAACGTCCAACTGCTCATTTTATTTAATTTTTCAATCATTTGGAGCGCGAGTGAAAGATGTCGAATGTTAAAATCCAACATCGTTGATTTGATCGCTGATGGTAGAATACGTTTCTCATTTGATTTATTTTGAGTTGAGATGCCAAGAATGAAAGACATGCTTAAATGAACCAAAAGTGTCTCAACCAGTTTTATAGATTGATGGCGTAAGTAGAGCGTGCCCCGAAAAGTACGTTACGTCGTTTGTCCCGGCAGTCATTCGTGGATCTTTGACAGTCGTTACGAGCAAGGTTACCCAGTAACTGGGTTGTGGAAGTCATGAGAAAAGGCTATGCAGATTGATACTAGCGCAAGTAAAGCAGACAGATGCTACCAATGAGATGTCAGTTTTTAACCAACGTAATGAGATCCTAGTATCTTTTTCACTCCTATGCAGTTAAAAAGCCTCCCTTTTTATTAACTCCGTGGCTAAATAATTAAAGCCGCACGGGTCAATCGATCAGGTTAAGCTACCCTTGCCGCGGTTGGTCTGTGCATGGGTGACCATCTTTATATACCGAGACCCCTCCGTGCCTCGGAAAGCACGTTAAGCCATTGGTCCCGGCTGTCATTCCTGGATCTTTGACAGTCGTTACGGGTAGTCAGGAGCCCGAAAGTCTGACAACCAGTCTTACCAAGAGGTATCGTATTACCCAGTGACTGGGTTGTGGGGGTCAGAGAGGCAGTCGCTCCATGTAAAAAACTGGTATTCAGCTGCATCTGGTTAGACTGGGAGCCGACCCCAATAAAATTGGTAAAGGCTAGGGAGATTAATATTAGCGCAAGTAAAGCAGTCAAATGCTACCAATGAGGTGCCGGTTTTTAACCATCGCAATGAGTTCCTAGTATCTTTTTCACTCCTATGCAGTTAGAAAGGACAGCCACTGTTTGAGTGCCAATTATTACCAAGTCGACAATTACAAGGAGCATTGGTGGCCCAGTGGTAACGGCCGCGACTTACGTGTTGTGGGTCGTGTGTTCGAAAGCAAGCAGGCACTTTATTTTGTGCAAATTATTTTAATGCGATGTGACATCTACCAACCAGCTCTGGGCTCGCGTGGTGGATTATGGTCGACTCCCTCTCACAGAGAGGAGGCCTGTGTCCCAGCAGTTTGAACATTATAGGTGATCATACGACGCTATGAGATAATTGAGGAGGTGAAGAACAAAATCTCAAATTTCCATTTAAAAAAAACTGTTTTTTTTTTCAAAAAAATGTTAAATTGATTAAAGCAAATAGTAAAACCTTATCAAAAACAACTCTTTACTTATATACATTTTTGCAAAACCACACCATTCCAGAAATGTTTAATCAAACCTCACATTTCCAAATCTCATTTCAAAATATTAACTAAGATTCTTATAATTTTTATCAGCCATTTGGTAACATCAGATTCACTGAAAGACTAGTTTAAATGACACAACTAAAACAAAATGCAGATGTTGTAGTCAGTTAGTTATTTACATTTTACTGTTTTCTCCAAAATCAGAAAAAGTGGAGAAGTGAGGATCTGTTCTTCACCTCCTGAATTACAAATTACATTGTCCCTTAATTCACACAGAACTAGGCTAATAGCAGGCTGCACGGGCGTGTTAATTCCTCCCCTTAACTTATAAAAATTGTTTGTTAGGGACGTTTTAAGTGATTAGTGTCGTTGTTGATGGTAAAATTAAGAATAAGAATGGAATAAGAATTTTATTTAACTAAGGGCTGATTTTTCAATCGACAGAATTTTTTTATTCGTGGAATAAAATTGACGTCTGACAGATTTTGTATGGAAGAACTTTCAAAAATTCAAAATAATTCCTCGGATAAAATTATCTGGCGTTGGAAAAATCAGCCCTAAGTTTACATATGAGTAGATTGAATTCCTAGACTTCACACTAGGATTCCCTGTGTTGTGAGATCCAGGCTCCATCGTTCCGTTAACAATTTTATGTAATAAGGTACATTTTTAAAACTTAAAATAAGCATAAAAAGAGTGAATGTATGGTGGTGTGATTTGTGTCAGTTGCGTCGGTGTTGTAATAGAGTGTCTGTATGGTATTAGATTTGTACCATAAGAACAAATCTCTTAAGGAAAAATGCTTATGGTACAAATCTATCGAGATAATCTAAAGAGATATTTTAATGTCATATTTTGATCAAGATAAAACCTGACACTGGCCTGCAAATTGCAAAAAAACGTAAGAAAATTTGAATTTCGCGGTCTACCACTGCGCATATAGACCTTAAATTACAAAACTTTCTGTCATATCGTAGTCCAGTGTAAGAAGCTAATTTGTTACCGTCACTCTGCATTTTTTTGTGTTAGTTTTAGTATTTTGTTTTACCATTGAGTTTTTTATATATATTATGTCCTATAAAACCGTAAGACCTTCTGCCGAAGGTTACGGCATCGAATTTCATCCCAATTAATTACTACGTTTTGTTTAATTTTCACCCGCTTTAGACGTTCAATGCGGGTTTGGGTGTAAATTGGTTCAAACTAATGGTTTGTTTGATGTTGAGCGGGTATTGGAGGCTTTTATTTGAGATTCGGTAAATTAGATAGTTGTATTTATCTATTCTATAATGGATATTGAAAGACTGGGTGTCCGTTGTTTCACCGAAAAGAAATTGCCAAATTATCACTTCCCAAACAATTTTCCGCATAATTTCATTTGCCAAATCATTACTTAGCAAATAAACTTTTAACAAAAAATTGTAACGCAAACCTAATGTTTGGCAAGTGAACGTTAAAACAATAACTTGCTTACCAAACAATAACTTGCTTACCAAATTGTACTTTTACCAATTTGAATTTAGTCAAATATTTCAGTTGGTATAACATATTTTACGCAAAATAAAATAAGCCAAATACTTAGTACCGTCGGGGCCCCCATTTCTGTCTGCCTATGATTTCAATTGGCCCTGTTTAATATGATATGAGGTAAAGGTATTTGTTTTCTCATTCGCTCGCTCTTGCATTCAATGTCGACAGCGATTAGCGATAAGACCGCCCATTGTGTCACCCTTTATACAGGTTCTATATTTATGTCTGTAATTTATAATAAAGAGTATTCTATTCTAGGATCCCTCAGAATACAGAAAAGTACTACGAACCTTACATATTCTTTTGTTTCGTTTTCATTCATACATCTGTCATACACGCACGCGAGAAATAAATCCCCACTATCAAAGCCACTCATGACGTCATACCAACAGACAAAGGGGCACGAAATGCAATTCGCGTCTCTCGCGGAATTATCCGTGAAATTGCAGTCATATTGGCAGGCTGCTGTAGTGCCAGCTATGCAGAGGCATTCCGCTGGGCCGACGGTAATCCCGATATTAGCATGCGATATTGTAGCATTGGCATTACATTGGTAGCTTATACACAAGTGTGACTAGTATTACAGCTACTCAATCCACCAAAGGTTTTGGAGATCATAAGGCTAGAGGTATAGATAGGTGTGTTTATATGTTTGTTACTTCTTCACGCTCAAACGGCTAGACCAATTTTGATAAAATTGTGTACGGAGGTAGCTGACACCCTGGATTAACATATAGGCTATTTTTTACCCCGACATATTTATTTATTTATTTATTTAATACTTCAAGCACATAAATGTACAGAGGCGGACTTAATGCCATAGGCATTTTCTACCACGTATATCCACGGGATCGAAACTTATGTGGGTGAAACCGCAAGGCGCAGCTAGTATTATGACTTAGAACTTAGAGAGGATGGTTGGAGGTATATATGAAAGGTTCTGGAGTGGCTACCGCGTACCGGAAGACGTAGCATTGGAAGGCCTCTTACAAGGTAGATGACTTGGTGAAGGCCGCAAGATTCTGCTGAATGTGAGAAGATCAGAACAGGTCAGATCAGGTCGATGCGGCGGTGCTTAGGGGGAGGCCTATGTCCAGCAATGATGATATAATGACATCGAAAATAGAGAAGTGGTATAAATTAAAAAAAAAACCCCTAATAAATTCCTAGTAAATGCTCCCAGAATGGTTTCAGAAAAGTAACGTGACGCGTATACCGTAACGGTTCGGTTATGTGCTACGACGGCGTAGGCCTCGTAGCAATAATGTCATCACGCTACGCGCTTGCTACGTCGTAGGCCGCGTAGCATTAATGTCATCTCTCTACGCGCTTGCTACGAAAGGACGTAGCAACTTTGGATCTCCAGTTTTAGTATATAAATAGAGGTAATTTTGTTTCGCTATGAGTATTGATTTTTGACCTCACTAAGATTTTATAATGAACACCACTGTCATTTACTGTCATTTTTGTGCCATATTGTGAGGGGAGAAATTTTAAACAATTTGACCTGTTTGAATCACAAATTCTTCGGTTAATTATTATTTAGAGTGATGCGACGTACTCTGTTTATAGACAGATTGTTTCTTCAGAAAATCTTTCAAGGAAAATTATATTTGTAAAATTAACTACTGTCTGCCGGTTCTCTTATCATCTGCCTAGCCTTTTCCCAACTATGTTGGGGTCGGCTTCCAGTCTAACCGGATGCAGCTGATACCAGTATTTTACATGGAGCGACTGTCTATCTGACCTCCACAACCCAGCTACTGGGTAATATGATACCCCTTGGTAAGACTGGTTGTCTGACTACCCGTAACGACTGTCAAAGATCCACGAATGACAGCTGGAACCAACGGCTTAACGTGCTTTCCGATGCTCGGAGGGGTCTCGGTATTTAAAGATGGTCACCCATCCACAGACAAACCGCGGCAAGCGTAACTTAACCTGATCGATCGACCTGTGCGGCTGTTATTATTTATTATTATTATTATTTAACCACGGACCCCTCTATACTTCGTTCCAAAAGGCAAATTGCGGAGCCTACCTTCACAGCTGCTGGACTATACTGGAACTAGGTTGGCCAGATCTGTCGCATGACGGAGCAGTAACACGCAAAAAACCACTATTCTGTGGATCCCAAATAGCAGGAAAAGATGGCGAAGACCAGAGGCGAGGCCGAGAAAGAGATGGTGGGTTGAGCTAGAGTCCTTCTTAAAGGATTGTCCCACAATCGCAGCACACCGGGAAAAGTGGAAAGAGGGAAGGGAGACCTTTGACCTGCAGTTAGACAACACACGCATATCACACTAATATTATAAAGGCGAAAGTTTGTAAGTGTGTGTGTTTACATGTTTGTTACTTCTTCACGCTCAAACGACTGGACCAATTTTGATAAAATGTTGTAAGGAGGTAGCTGACACCCTGGATTAAAAGCCTATAAGAGGCTTTTAATCCCGATGTTCCCACGGGATCACATTTACGCGGATGAAACCGCAGGGCGCAGCGAGTAATAAATAAAGTAAGTTTGCTAGACAATTACAAAAACAAAAAGGAATGTGGTAAGCCCACAGATATAGATATACCTAGATAACGCAAGAGTAACTACTTCGCGTGCCAAAAATTGCACCACCTTATGATTACAAATCATAAGCCGCCCCTTTCGCGCTCAGTCCTTTGTACTGCTGGCTGGATAAGTGTGAGCGAGAGCGCGAGCTTGTGACGTCATAGTAGGTAGTCAAAAAAATGGCACGCTTGGTTTTCATACAGTTCGTGATACTTGCGTTATCTAGGTATATCTATATCTGTGGGTAAGCCAAATAAACAAATGCTGACATATCCCGCCTCAATCAGGTCCCAATTCAATCATTTGTATTGAACTTTGAAACAATGCGATTTTTTATTGGGTTTGATTCAATACAAAGAGAAATGAAAAGATCTTGCTGGCAACAAATTTTTCATACAAAATAGAATATTTTATGGAAATTCCCTTTGATGTTAAAAGAATATGCAAATGAAAGAACTCTGAAATTGATAACAATCAATTGAATAACAAAAAATTCTTATTTAAATAAAATATCGACTTTTGGAAGATAAGCTTTCGACAGTCACTTTAAAAACAAATGAATTTGCATTCAAATTACAGTCTATTCACAGTTATTTTATCTCTGACTTTGCATGACTGTCAATATTACAGTGGTCTTTAATCTCGTGACAATAAGGTTGCTTTTGGTTTGCTGCAACCGTAAGCCTGTCAAAATTACAATGAATTTTATTGTTGTCGTAATAAGGTTACTGTTGGGTTGCAGCTGTATGTGTAGTTATTAGAGTGATGTTCCATGTGGACTCTCTACAGAAGCGTTCCGAGGGTGCTCGTAATACCTTAGTAGCATTAAGGCCCCTTGTTCACGGCACGGTTTCTTAACGGGACTGCCCATATATCACGCCGTAGAAAAAAACGTGTCCGTCATCAAGTTTTCATATTGATCCGTCAGTTGGGGCTGGTCATCTCTTAGCTGCCTCGGTTTAATTTTATTTATTTTATTTTTGGATTGTTGTTTTGTTAAGTACTATTTGTTGTACTCTGGACGCTTTTAACGTTTTACGTCTTTTTTATTTATTACATCGTTCTCACATTATATAATTTTAAATTCAAAAGTAATGATGTACTAATATTTTTGTAAAACATAATTTAAAAAGAGTGTCCATGGAGTTTCTTGCCCGTTCTTCTCCATAGGTACCTACGCTTTGGAATGGGCAACTAGCTTCATATTTTCTGACTGACCGACTTCTTGACAATTCAAAAGTTAATAATTTAATTGAAATAAATGCTTTGACTTTGACTTTGATCCATACAAGACTGGCCACCGTGCCTACACACTCCGCATAATAAACCGTGCCGTAGATAAAACGTTTCCGTCAATAAGCTTTCATAGTGATCCATAGAACACTGATGACCGTCCCTATACACCACGAATAAATCGTAGTTTTTCACGGCAAGAAAAACGAGTATTTACAAAGAGCCTAAAGCAACGACGCTACTCAAAAGTAATATGTTACAAACTCGAATCACTAATGGGCATTCAGAATGTCACTCGTATCTAACTAGTTTGTGATTGGTATCGTCGTGTAGGGACCGCCATTGAAGTACTAGTGGTGTGACATTTTATATACCTACTCGTTATTTATGTCAGTTTGTAATTCGTAACTTTTAATTATTTTTTTTTGCTGAATGTGCTCACTCTTGACTTCGATCACGGCTGATGGGAAGCGATGGATGAGGTCTATGATGGAACGAGCGTGCCCAGAAGATGCCTAAGGCACTGGAACTCCCACGCATCGTCGAAACACAACAGGCTGCTTAACGCCGGATTCCGATGGGAGGGTGGTCGCTAACCAGGCGGGCGTTAGCCCTACCACCGCAAGGGAAGAATTGAGAAATGAATTGATTGAATTTAAACTTTTGAGTAGGCAGTATCGTGAACCTTCCCCCATAGCTGAGCAATGAGCTTAGGCTACTCTTTTCCCGTGCCAATCTCCACGCTTCTGTGCTAGCCTCATCCAGGTTCGACCTGCCATGGCAACAATATTGTCCACCCATCTCGCGCCGGAAGACCTACACTTCAACTTCCAGTCCTTGGACGCCACTCGGTCATTACCTTAGTCCAACTGTCATCACTGCGTCTTGCCTAGTGCCATTGCCAACTCAATTTGAGTTCCATAACACGTTTTTAGATATCCAAAACCTACGTACGTCATCGGATCTCGACGTTTAGAACTTGATCTATAAGCCAAGCAAGCATTGAACGCTCAATGGCTCTCGTGAATAAAACTCGCGTCTTAGTAACAGTTGCATAAAGGAAACATCTTTAAACAAAACACATAGTCCAGTTTCAGTTCAGTTCCTACGAGTGAAGACGAACAAGATTGACTAGCTATTTCTTCAAGAAACAATGAAAAATTACTGCAATCTATCAGGCACCAAGTAAGGTACATTCTATTTTACAAAGAAACTCAAAAGCAACCCAATATTTCTACTCAAACTTTGTTACGATCAAAAATACTTTCAAAGCTTGTAAGCAAAATTAATTATACTTACAAAAAGAATTTTTCAGTGTAAATTATTTTGTAAATTAACTTCCCGACAAGAGCAGTTACAGACGGAGCCATTTTTGCAGCGATTTAATCGCGGCGCAGAAACGATATAGATGCTAATCGCAATATTATAGCCAATCCAATTGAAGAGTGTCGTCTTCAAAAAGGGTAGGCAATGCACCTGTGGTACGGGTATTGCAGATGTCTACGGGTGGCGCTGACCACCTACCATTAGGTGGGCCGCCAGATTGTTTGCCACTCCATGGCATTCAAAAAATCAAGTTAAAAAAAAATGATTTCGACTTTCAGAGCGTCTTGTTTTTCAGTCATACCTATGTAACTGTCTTTTTCTAAAAACTTAAATCTTTTCATTACGAAACGAGTTCTCACTTTAATTCAAGCTTAGTTCTTTGGGCCAGTTTATGTAGGTATTTCAAACATTATTCCTACTGATTTAAAGTTCGGAATGCAAAATTGGCAACCTTAAAATCCGTTTTACTGTAGTCCGTTAGTGTAATTAACTTTGTTGGAAAAAAAAGCTATTTAAAAATGGTCGATATTTTTAACTTGGGTCTAAAGATAAAATAATCTTGTTTTGCAATAAGGTTGAATGTACAGACGCCAACACATCAAGCTACCCAAAACTGTCAAATTTTCCCAAGCAACTGTGAACCTTATGCTTTAACAATTAAGCTGAATATCTATTAAAGAAATTTGACAGTTTGTAATAGCTTTATGTGCTGGCGTCTGTACCTTGCTGGCTTCCCCGCTACTAACGCGAAAAAGCCGCGCGTAGAATCGCTGAAAAATAAAGCTGTGTGTAGCAGTTCTAAGTCTTAACAATAGATTTATATAGCCTGCTAGGTAGGGGAAGGCTATAAAGTGTAGGAAAGGCTACGGTCACGAGGTAAGCCCGGCTTGCTTCCTTGCATGGCTTGCTTGCTTTGTTCTTAAGTGGGTTTGAATTGACTTATTGAGCTTTTGCGGGCTATGTTGCTAATTGCTGTAATCACTTCGCATGGTGGGTGGATTCGTGTATATTCCAAATATATAATATTCATAGTCCTGACTGACTGATATATCAACGCACAGCCTAAACCGCTGGTCCTCGAGACATGAAATTTGGACGGTGTATTCTTTGTGAAGAGATCCACTAAGAAAGGGGTTTTTCGAAATTCCACCCCCAAGAGGGTGTTTCACGCGGACGAATTCGTGGGCAGAAGCTGGTGTTTTTATGAGAACGTCTTATTGCTCGTTTTCATATCGAATTTTTGAATGCGAAAAATTAAAAAAAAACGAAGTTGCCATAATTTAATTTTGATATGGATTAATTATTAGAAGATGTTTCTGCTTGAAATGCAGTCCCGCATAAGAACAGAAACCATAACCTTAACACAACCTTTTTTTTTCAAACACAAGTTTTTCTATCAAATAAAGTCTATATAAAAATTCATTGTATCACCAATAAATTCTTTCGATTTGATTGTTATATGAACGGAATTATTTCGATACTTCGATTTAATACAACATCGGAGTTAAATAGGACTTCAGGACATTTCTCGTACTTAAAATACGTTCGTACGTAGATTATTTTTATTTTTGTTATTATTGGTTCAGTTTATCAATTGCATACCTGTTATTTATGATAGTGGAAGAGCGGAGTTCACCTAACACAAGCATCTTCTTGCTTAAAAGGTGATCTCCAACTCATTGTGTGTTATAATTGTATGTAATTGCAATAAACATTTTTGTTTTTTTTTTTTGTTCAAAATCTAGTTGCAAGCTCATTTCAGCGACAATCCATGTCAAAAACTTGACAAAAATGTATGAATTGATTGTACTTTTAACAGATTGAGGCTGAGATTAGAATGCGAACTTTATTAAAAATACGGGAACTTGCAAGCAAGCAAGCAAGGCATACATTTTTGTTTTACAAAAACCTTAACACGATCAAAGCATAACAGCCTACTAATTAATTTTAACACACAAACAAGAGTTCTCCAGTTTCTTAATGTTAAAGTTATGTTACCGCAAGCAACTCAATTGGGCTACGTAATAATAATGTTCGTTAAACCAGTTATTTCAGTCTCTCCGCATTCCTCATGTCAAAAGTTAACAAAGACTCTAATGGCATTTGAAGAGGATTGGATTATTTCCGTTAATGTTGGCTTATTGGATCCACCATAGCATAATCAGCCTATAATACTTGTACTATTTATTCTGTGCTATAATGTTCTCACTGCTGGTATACAGGCCTCCTCCCTTCGAGGGGGAGTGGGCTATAATCTATCTATTGGTTGGTAGATGTCACATGTCTTCGAATTTTTGGAGGTCCTTGAAGGACATGCCGGTTTTCTCACGATGTTTTCCTTCACCGTTTTGAGAGCAGTGGTGATGAAATTATTTTTTTTTTTCTCTTTATTTATTATTAGGGACTTTTACACGGACGTGTATGCCAGTCCCATCATACCTTATATTAATACATTATCTAACTAAAACGTAACCTAGCGAACATAAATACTTTGGAGGCAGCCTCCGAATTAGGTGTCGTTAAAAGATAATGAAATACACCTACATCATACATATTTAAGTTTAAGTCCTTAAATAATTCTACTCGGTCAGACTGAAATCTGGCACATTCCAACAATAAGTGTACTACATCTTCCGGTGTTCCACATACATCACAATTTGGTGAGTCGGTTTTTTTCATTAAAAATCCAAACTTATTGAGGGGCATGTGTCCAGATCGCAGTCTGTGCGCGATCACAACCAGCCGCCTACATAACTTAGTATTGTAAAACCATGGTATATGAGGAGGCTCCGATACCATTGATCTATACCATATGCCTTTATCCTTGGATCTTTCATTAAAATATTCTTTCCAAAGTTCATAACATTTGTTTTTGTATTTTGGTAATAATTCCACGTAATATGTTCCAATATTTACCTCCTTTCCCTCATCAATTCCCAATTTTGCCAACCGGTCAGCTTCCTCATTACCATGTAAGCCTATATGCGATGGAACCCATTGCAATCTCAGATCAAACCCAATGCTGGTTAAATTTTGTATCTTAGAAAGGATACCATAAGCTATCGATGCACCTCTGCAACCAGAGGCGCATCGAGCTATATGTTGTAATGCGCTTTTGCTGTCAACACAAATCACTGCTTTTCTTTTATCGTTATTTTGAATGTATATAAGCGCTTCTGAGATTGCAAAAAGTTCCAAAGACATTACCGATACAGCGTTAATTATTTTGAAACAACTATTGCTATTGTTTTCTGGTTTCAGAGGATCATAGTAAGCCGCACCATTTCCCTTAGCGCTCTTAGACCCATCAGTGTAAATAATATAATATTCGTTATATTTTTCTATTAGTTCTTTTAACGTTTCTGTTTTCATTAAATTACATTCGTACGCTTTTTTCGGTTTCTTTATTGAATCTAATTCAACCTTCATAATATTTTGCGTGTTAATATTACTGACCCATGTATCTAAACTAAACATTTCCAATATAGAAGATGAGTTCATACTCTCTTCTTTAACTTCTTCAAGAACACTAACAAGTAGCGGGAGCTTCTTGTTTGACCAATACCTGTTGTGTCTAAGAGCGCTAAGTTCTGATAATAGCTTGATTGTTACATTATCTGTCAATGATCGCGACTTCAAACAATATTTGACGGCTAGCCACCTTCTTCTTAAATGCAGTGGAGGAACACAGAGCTCGCATTCCATGACATGAATGGGAGTGCTTCTTATGAAACCTCCCACTACCCTTAATGCTTGATTTTGTACTTTAACTAGCTTATAGATATTTGAATTCGCACTACTATCGTACAAGAAACATCCATAGTCAAGTCTGCTTCTAACTAAAGCTATATATAGCCTACGTAAATGTATCTGATGTATACCCCAGGATGAACCAGTCAGAATTTTAAGTACATTGATAAGTTTTTGAACCTTTTCGACGATTTCATTGATGTGTTTATTCCAGCGTAATGTCCTGTCCAGCCAAACTCCCAAGTATTTGTAGGTTAGTACTGTATCAAGTTCACAATTATTTACCAGAAGCTGAACTCTTTGTTGTCTAAATCCCCTGCTAAAAATACAATACTTAGATTTACTAATAGATATCTCCAATCCTAATTCATCTAATAGAGCCACAAAAACATTTAATGCATTTTGAATTTTATTCCGTCCGTCTAAAATATTATTATATGTTGTATACAGTACAAAGTCATCAGCATACTGACACGTAAACACATCAATGATTTCCCGACAAAGGAGAAGGATAACGCTCCCATACAAGTATGGTCCAGCACGGACATTAATAAAACAATATATATCATGAAGGAATATTTGTACTTAATAGTCCTGTTTATATTTTATTACTCTAGAAGTCGGTGGTGACGAGATATAAGACATTTTAGGTGAACATTCTGGTATGATATTTTGACGTTTAAATACAGTAGACAATATGTACATTGTCGTGATGGTCCAGTGGTTAATGCCTCGCTTCTCATGCACGAGGTTGTGGGTTCAATTCCGGGCAAGTACCAGTGTCACTTTTTTAAATTCATATGTAGTTTCCGAGATTATCTTGGACATTACTGACATCGGTGAAGAAAAAACATCGTGAGGAAACCTGGACTTCTAGTTAAAATAGATATCGCCAACCCGGTCTTGAGCAAACGTGCAATGCTCGTGTCTCTTCGGTACGAGACGAGATAATAATAGGCTGGTATTATTATTATTTACTTTTAATCATATTTAACTACGTGTGTACAATAATGTATAGGTATCACATAGACCGGTCCCGTGCTTCTCGCGAATTCCTGCGACTTCTACCAGGTCATATGTTCAGCATGTGTGGGTACCAATGAGCAGCAGTGGACTTCTTTGGCTGAATGGTGATGATGACTATTATTTTAAAGAAAACTCTTTAGTTCGTTTGTAAGAACGTAATATATGAATAAGCGTAGTGATCCAATGCTCGTTCTTTCTCTGTATGAGGAAATCAAATCAAAAGTCATTTATTCAAACTAGGCTGAGAATCAGCACTT
Source organism: Mesoligia furuncula (assembly GCA_916614155.1). NCBI lineage: Eukaryota > Metazoa > Arthropoda > Insecta > Lepidoptera > Noctuidae > Mesoligia > Mesoligia furuncula. Next base: position 6,644,872 of record OU744808.1, read on the forward strand.
TATGAACGTCAAAATTACATAAGACAGTCCCCCAAGACGCCCGACATAAGACATTTTTGTAATATCTATGTTCTGGCATCCTAAAACAAAGCAATGTCTTTCTGTACTATTAGCTCTAGAGAATCTGGCAATGTGACAAATATTTCAACATCTGGAACTTCAGGGACTGGTGGAACTTCAGGGAATGGTAGAACCTCGGGGACTGGTGGCACATTTATATTTTCTTGTTGCTGACCGTCGTCGTTGACGCTGTTGGGCCGCCTAGGTACTGGAGATTGCGCTCTGTAAGCTCGTTGGCGGCATGGGTGGCAAATAGAGGTTGTCGGTCTCACCTATATATACGAAAAAGTTCAGAATGTATCATTTCATAACATAATCTATACATATAATAAATCTGTAGAAGGGTCAATTCTGTACATTGAAAATATTGAAAAAATCAATAGCGGGGGGTGTTGCTGGATCGATACCAAACCCAAATATGTGATTAAAAAAATTTTTGTCTGTCTGTCTGTCTGTCTGTCTGTATATGCAGGCATCACGTGAAAACTAACGGTTCGATTTCGATGAAACTTGGTATAATTATACCTTATTATCCTGGGCATAAAATAGGATACTTTTTATCCTGGAAAAATACGTAGAAAAAAAAATCTTATTTTTCGGTTTTATTCATAGACGTTGTTCTGTAGAACCGCGAACACACGTTGCATTACCCGTAGTGGATAATTTTCCATTTCAATTTAAGAGAATACAGTTTCCTGTAGCTTTGTGTTACGCCATGACAATAAATAAGGCTCAAGGTCAGACCCTAGGAGTTGCTGGCGTAGATCTTACCGCGAGTTGTTTTTCACACGGGCAACTTTACGTAGCTCTTTCCCATGTGAGCAGTCCAAGAAATCTTCATGTTCATATTCCGGACGAGCTCACTAACAATGTTGTGTATGCTGAAGCTCTCAATTAACTTTCTGTCGCATTGTCACGATCACTTTTTTATTATTGCAAACTTTTCGTCATTGTCAGAAATTTACTGCTACATGCTACTTATCAAGGTCGGAATTACTATGAAAAAAATACTTACTACAGAACGCGAGCTCAACAGCAGTAGCTCAATAGAGGGATCTCCTTAATTATTATAGGCTTAGCCGTATTTGGGTCCAATAGATATTTATAAGATGTCATTGTCAGAGTTACTCAAAATGGAGAAATAAACCATCCACGCGAAGACCGACATCCGCGCGGACGGAGTCGCGGGCGGAAGCTAGTAATTGTATAAACATATTGAAGCGCAAACATTTTTCATACTAACTTGTTGAGGAAAAATCCTTTCAGATATAACATCATGAATGTGTCTATTGCTCTCAGAGTTCCGTGTCAGTGTGAGAAAACGAACACGCATCAGGGATCTTCCACAGTTTACGCACACATTACGATGGCAAACACTAGGGTTTCGTCTTCCACTTGTACCAGACTGTGATAATATCTGCCTAGCCAGTAACTAGCAAGAATGGCACACATTATCAGACGCAGTGACCTAAAATAAACAACTTACATAAGTATAAACAAATAGCTACACCCTTAAAAGACGTGCTGAAGACGTTACTGAAAACTCACGCGTGTTAAAACTCACCAATCGCGGAGTAATCCACTGTCTTATAACAGATTGTATTTCATCCGAATCCCACAAATGTCTCCTTATGCGAAACGTTGCTATACCACAGTTAGTACAGCGCTGGTTCTCCATTAGAAATAGGGCAAAATCAGTTGTCCAAAGTGCAAGTAGCCAAGGTACAACAACAGATATCCAGAAACAAACCCAAAGGTCATCGTAAAACACACCACAAGAAATCATTCCATATGCGAGCCACAAGAACCAGGAATGACTTAAATTGTCAAATTATTAATGAAAGGCAAATGTCTTGACTTTGTCATGACAATCGACATAAAACCCATATCACACGTACTAAGCTGCAATATGTATACAAACATACATAAACTCCCTGCTTATGCCATGCGGTAAGGCAGAAACTATAAAACGCCCTCTACTAAGTATTACGACCCTTACCTACTTCCTCGTTTTGGTTTGTCCACGTTCATACATCTAGTCATTTAGGCGCGTCACAATAATAAAACTGATATATTGTGTTGTATACATAAGGTGCAGTCAAATATATAATTATTAGGTTTAGCTGTGCATGTGTTTAATATAACAGAAATTATAATATCGTAAATGTCACAAAAATATGTCAAAATATATTTTAAATCACCTTAGGTACTATAATAATACAATAATGTGTCCTGCACTAAAGAGACATAGACATATCTGTTAGACACTGGTGCCGATTCTGTTGTCACAAAATTCACTAAACTAGACTAAAAATCACTAAAATTTAGTTTAATCCTGTCGAACGACGTTTCCTATTCTGAAATTGACTAAAGCGACACTACTTAACTATAATATAGTTTGACAGCACTAATATCATTTTAGTTACTCAATTTAGTGAAAATGGCAATTTTGCTATTCTGAATCTGACGTTTTTCACCTAAAATGTTGGTTGTCAAACTAAATCAAACTATTTTTAATCGCGACTAAAAAGGTGTGGAATAAAATTAGTTGTCATGAAATAAGATTTACAAAGCTTAATAATTCTCGTTCAAAGTTCTTGATAGTTTGGATGCTTGAGTAGTTGAGTCATTATGGAAGCTTATGTGATTGCAGCTGTTGTCGGTTCGGCAGAAAGGTAAATAATAATAATATTATTGGTACCTAAATACAATACGAAATGCATTTGTGAAAACATCTAAGTAGCTTTGTACTACAATATGATTTGGAAAATAAGTGCAAGTGAAGCAATAAACATTTGAATTTGAATAATATGAAGTGGATAGATCGACTTCCAGATTCTGTGAAATAAGAATTAACTATTTTTTAGAAACCATCAAGAAAGAGTTCGGTTGGAAATATTGCGAGACCATTCCAACCCATTCCACATGGATGAAGAGAAGTTTAAAAAAATTTTTAGACTCCCTAGATCGGGAGCACTTTATTTGGTGGATATGCTAAGGAATCCTCGGTTGGATGAAGGATTTCTCCCCAAACACTTAAAGGTTAGAACAGTTTTGTTGCCTTTCTTTTGTATCCTTTCCTAACAGATGCTTACAGCCTATAAGTAGGGTGTGTAGTCATTCCTTAGATATCATTGTTTAGGAAGTACTTGCTATATTACAAGTTTGTAAGAATTAAAATTCCTAAGATTTTGTGAATTTTCAGGCAGAAAAAGTGGTATCTCACTTTCATATTGAAGGATGATAGATTATACTTATTTTAGTCATTACTTAGTACCTACCTGTATGATAATAGAGCTCATATTCATATTCAGATTCTAGCTGCACTCAATCTGTTTGCCCAAGGCAGTTATCAAACAGCTGTTGGGCAAGACAACGTACTTGGGCTCAGCCAGCCATCAGTGAGCAGGTGCCTAGCTCTAACAACAGAAGAAATTTTAAAAACATTATCCCCTCAATACTTGAGATTTCCCATGACCCGTGAAGAAAAGGAAGCGGCCAAAACAGAGTAAGTTCAATTTAATATTTCTTTCTTTTAAAAGGTACTAGGTTGCTGAATGGTTTTTTTTTAATTTCTTTTCTGTCAAACTTCAGAAAACTGAAAAGAGAATAATAAACAAGTTTAAGATAATTAAAACATTCCTTTTTACAGCTAACAAAACTGAGATCTGTACCACCCTTATTCATGTAACACTTTGCTTGTTTCAGTTTTCAAGACCTATATAATATGCCCAACACATTAGGTGCAGTAGATGGGACCCATGTTGCGATAGCAAAACCTCCGCTCAATCACCCTACTGCACCTGGCAACCTCTTCTACAATCGAAAGGGCTATTATAGCATCAACTGCCAGATTGTGCGTATAAACAATTTTTTTTAACATACTTATCTTGAAACCTTGACTAAAAAAAAAACTTTCAGGTATGCAGTGCGAGGGGCAAGATTATTGGCCTCAACCCAAATTTTCCAGGCTCCACCCATGATGCTGCAATTTGGAGAGCATCTACCATCAATAGAGTCCTGAGAAATGACTTTGTGCGTGGGGAAAGATCTCAGTGGCTTCTGGGTAGGTCAATAGTAAACTTTTATACCTATACTAGGTGTATCTATTAGCTAAGTACATTATAAAGTTTTATCTTTTGTAGGTGATAAGGGATATCCACTACAGCCATGGCTCATGACTCCCATTATGGTGCCAGCAACTGAAGCGGAGGCTGCCTATAATGAATGCCACACCAGGGCAAGAAATGTGGTGGAAATGTGCAATGGGCGCCTCAAGAATAAATTTAGATGCCTACACAGGCATCGCTGTCTACACTACCAGCCAGAAAAGGCAGCTAAAATTATTCTGGCATGTTGCACCCTTTACAATATGTTTTTGGAAACATTGGATGGTAAGTGTACCTAGTTTGCTTATTAATATTATGTAATTCTTCTCGTTTTATTTACATTTGCAAAATAAGAAATCTAAATATGTGTATTTTTGCAGATGAAGATATTGATGTGACTGAGGACAGCGAGCAGAGTGCGATTGTAGATGATACCAGCACCGATTTTCTTGCCGAAGCAAGGGAAATTCGGCAATCGCTTGTAAATCATTTTAATTAAATTAAACGTCATATTTCTTTACTATAAAATTTTAATTTTTTTTTTACCAATAAACCTAACCCTAACCCTAAACAAGATAATAAACAATCAACAAAATAGAATAATCAACAAAATATAATCAACAAAATAGAATAATCAACAAAATATAATCAACAAAGTAGGTATAATAATCAACAAAATATAACAATCAACAAAATATGTAAACTAATCAGCAAAATAATTTTAAACAGAAATAATGGTTTAGCGGTAATATCAGTAGCGAGCTGTAGAGGATTTGGAACAAGCACTTAATGAGAATAGCAGGTTTGATGCAGTTGTAAGCTCCAAGACAAAGTAATGGAGAGGAAACCCATCAGGTTTCATTACCATTATCTTCGTCTTGGGCATTTTGCACCAAAACTGGAATGCCGGAAGAGCGAATGGCAGCAGCCAAAATTTCTGCTGCCTGGACAATGCTCTCCCGGAGTAACCGGCTATTCTCATTAAGAGCTTGTACCAAATTGTGGTGCACTGGCGGGCGGGGAGTCCTCGGAAGTCTCCGACGACGGGTAACTCTACTGCTTGCACGCCGTAGTGGTACTGCAGGAGTCCCGCCGTCAGTTTCCACAGGCTGCTCTTCGAGTACGGGTTGTAGAGAGGGCGACATACTTGGTTGTGGGGCAGGCGACATGGCGAGTGGCGACGAGATAGGTACTCCCTGGAATTAAAAAAAAAACAGTTAATTCATTGAGTATCATGTGAGCGCCAGTGCTCCAATAAAACAGATGACTTTAGTCTTATTTTTTGGTGCTGGAAAGATTAATATTAATTTTCTGAATACCAGTCTTAGTAATTTATTTATAAAAATTGCCCTTCAGCCATAAAAATACCATAAATATTAAAATAAATTACCATTTCCAGAGAGGCAAAACCATCGACAGAAGCAGACCCAATGATATCAAGAATTTTGTTCTCAATATCATTGAGATCTGCCCCTGGCGGTCCTCCTCCTGTGGCTCTGATGGAGTCTCTCACTTTTCTCGCCTTAGTTTTCACTTTCGCCACCCACACATTCCAAATCTGTTGAAATTAAATTAGTTTAGAACACAATAAAAATTATGCAATCCAGTTTAACATTTTATCTGACATAAACCACTTACATGTTGCCACTGCTCTACAGTCCTGCTGCAGCCCAGTTGGTTCAGCTCGCTACTGACGTTAGCCTAAAACTCCACGACTTCGGCATCAGCTTGATTTTCTAAAAATGTAAGACAAAAAAAAATAAGACGCTACCTAGGACCTGAATTCATACATATTAGAGGATCATTATCATAAACAACAATAAACTGATAATTAATAAGGGTTGGCTTTAGTATCGTTTGGCAGGCGGAGGGGGTTAAAAGTGGTTAAATCTGGTAGAGGGTGGGTCCCCGATTATAACGCTACCGCTCTTATTACAAGGTAATGGATATTTTTCGAGAAATTAATAAAAATTGTTTCTAACCTCAAATCAGATAACATGTGTAACGAAACGTTAAAATAGGCGATTGACAACCAAATCTGTACCAGTATATTGTCTCTGGTGTAAAATGTCTGTAAAATCGGTGAAACGGAACGTAAAAAAGAACTGTACTGTCAGTGTTATTAAGTACTCTGTGGTTCATTCCGTTTCTTCACGAGTGAATGTTTTGTTGTGTGTGAATGTTTTGTTGTTTTATTTGTCTTGTTATGTACCCCACTTTATGGTTGAAATAGGTCGAATCTGTCCCAAAACCGACTCGGGGCACCCCGACTCCACGTAGTCTTTTGGCTGCTACCCCGAGGGTGTATTTAAAAATCCGGAGGCGCGGAGGGAGTGCAGCCCCCGCCCGCTGTAACAAAGCATAGGCACCCGTGCGAGCCGTAGCGGCTGAGGCTGGTCGCCGGAGGCGACCAGTAAGCCGAAGCTGCGGAGGTGAGCATGGGTGCCTATCCTTTGTTACGTAAGGGCGAAGGGGCTGCACGCCCCGCAGCGCCGGAGACGTGCAGAAGCAACTTTGTATTGAAAACCAGTGTTTTGAGGTTAGGTTACAATAATTTGTTTTTCTCAAGAATGGTGCGTCCTCGTTTCATGGGAGTGGTACCAGGGGGAACGGGGGACCCCCTCCCCCCTCCACCCCCCACCACCTCGTTTTCGTGCCCCCGGATACTAAATTTTTACCGATTATAGTGTTTTGAGGTTAGGTTACAAATATCTGTTTTTCTCAAAAGTGGTGCGTTACCTTTTCACGGGAATGGTACCAGGGGAGAGGGGGGACACCCCTCCCTCCCCCCTCCCCCTCCCACCCCCATCCGCCTGCCAAACGATACTAAAGATTACCCATTAATAATGATGCTCTCAAATTTTCTTTCGTTGTTTATGTTAACGCTATGGATTTATCAATAAAATAACCAGTTCAGTTGTATTTCTTACCTCTGGCCATTAGACGATTATTATGGAGCCGCTCCACGAGAAGCTCCTGCTGCCTTTTAGTGGCTCGCTTTCTTGATGATTGCATGATTGATGATTTACTTAATAATTTTAAAACAGTAAAACCATAAAACACCGAATTGTTATGAACAAACACTTATAAACAAACAGAAGATGTCCTTGATAGGGCTTTCCCACGGCGACGAGAATACCGGAGATTTTCAACTTAGTATACGAAAAACCGAACTATTTTTCTCTCGAGATCACATTTTCATTCCTAAATATGCTTTATAAGGCTGAAATAAATAGCAAGATAATCATGCTACATGAACATTTTTTTTAAATGCTGTAATTTGGTGATTTTAATCAAATTAAAGGTTTTTTTCTTATTGAAAACCGAAAACGTCGCTGCCAAAGTTTTAAATCGTTTTCGGTGCACAACCCTAGCAGAATAACATTGGTCACAGATAATAAAAACAAATACAGGTTATTGCATCTTAATTTATTACAATAAAAACAACAATAAAGTTTTACGCCGTAATTATGCTCCCTACATTTCATATAAGTAAATATTGGTAAATAATTAAAGATTATTTGATTTTACTCAGGTTTTTTTTTGCACATCAGATCATTTCGTTCACTTTCATTCACTTTTTATTTTAATTTCCAACACAGCTTGGTCTATGGTTTACTTAACTTAGCGATTGTCAAACTCGATTTTAGTTATGTCAAAATTGTTTTTAGGTTTAGTTATTCATGTTAGCAGAATAGCTTTTAAGATTCTCTTAACCAAAAATTAGAGATTTTAGTTATAGTTTAATTTAGTTCGGTGTACAACAGAATCGGCACCACTATCTGTTAATTTCTATGTAATTATGTTATGTTGTATTGAGTTTCTCAGTAGCAGCGCGGAGTCTGGATACTGTCCCGGTTGATGGCAATAGGCTCGCCCTCTATGTCATGGGACTTGAATATAACTTTAGAAATGGGGGGTAGGTACTATAGGTATACCTCTGCCTAACCCTTCGAGGATTACAGGCGTGATGTTATGTGAATATTGGGTCAAACACTATATCGTATTAAGATTTATTTTGAAAACATCTATTGCTTCGTCTGTAACTGCCTTAACAGAAGAATACCGTGTTTCCATTACTTTGAAGAAAACTACTACCACCTACTTGATTTATTGATTTTTAATTAGAGATAAATAAAATGTGTCTTTTTTACTTTTACTTCCGTTATCACTAAACGCGCATAAAAATATATATTTTTCTTACTCTATTATCTAAAATACAGGTAAATACATGTTGTTTCGAACGATGAACATGTACTAATTACCATATTATTTCAAATAATTGCAACATTTGAAACTCACGGATGGAAGTCAAAATAAAACAAACAAAATAATACCCTTTTAAATTGATATTTTCCCACACACATGTGCGGAGAAATGAAAGTCATGATAGAAATTCAAGTATTATAAGTTTTTTTTTAAATATATTTAAGTCTTTGTCCGTGCAGGGCCACACTTTATCCATGTCCTTTGTAAGTAGCTATATTAAAAAGTAACGGCGACATAGGATCACCTTGCGCTAAGCCTTTTCCTGTATATCTGATCACATCAGTTCCCCCTGCAGACTCATCAGAAATTTTGAGATGACGCTCACTTAAAAAGTTCCATAAATAATTACATATTCTTTTACCTACATTAAGTTTATCGAGAATGGACAATAACTTTTCTATTGAAATATTGTTGTACGCACTTTTAATGTCTAAAAAGCAAGCGAGAGTGGGGCAATTAATTGAAAAGCCTATCTGAATTTGAGTCACCAATCGCGTTAAGCAATCAAGACAGGATTGCCCCCTCCTAAAGCCCGTTGTATACGGTGATAGAACCTGCTTCCTTTCAATGTACCACTCCAATCTTTTACCTATCATGGCATGAAAAATTTTGCATGTGCTAGATATCAATGATATAGGTCTTGGTTTGTTATTATTGGTATTTGTACCTCCACCTGATTTTGGAATTGCAATTACTCTAATGTCACGCCATTGGCATGGAACAGTCCCAGTTTTCAATATAATATTGTAAATCTTGAGTAAGTATTGCTTTCCAATAGATGGTAGATGTGAGATCATAGAATAAGTCACTTTATCTTCTCCTGGAGCCGTATCTTTCTTTTTCAAACAATTTATCATTTCTTGATGTGAAAACTCTGATTCTAATAGTCTATTTTCAGAAGTAAATAATGGCCTAGATGGCACGACATAGTCAGGTGCAAGATCACATAGCATCTCTTTTCTTAACTCTTGAGAACATTGAACTCTGGTTCTCTTGTAGCCTTTCACCCACCTCAAGCGGTGCCACATTTCAGACGCAGATACCTCATGATCAATGTTATCACAAAACTTCTGATGATCTGCTGATTTAGCTGTTTGGATAGCGCGCTTAGATTTTTGTATTTTTTCCTCAAGTAGTGAGAGATTGGCGGGTGTTGGGTTTCTTCTAAAATTACCTAGGGCTAATCTACGTTCACCAACTAATTTAGACATGGCCGGACTCCAATAACCTTTCGGTCTAAAATTGCTATTTGGATAATTACAAACTTTAATTAACGGAATATTAGAATTGGCCGCGTTATTTATCTGACAAATAAAGTGATCATACAAGGTTTGAACGTTAGTCTCGTCTAAAGGTAAGGATAAACCATCAAGTAAAGTTTTTTTGTAACCTTGCCAGTCAGCTAGTTTATAGTTCCGCCTAATATTTGTGTACACCTCTTCATTATATTTGACTTTAATTTTAACAAACAAGTGGTCACTTCCCAGATTTTCATTAATAACTTGCCAGTCAAAGTAAATAGCAATATCAACCGATACGAATGTAACATCAGGAGATGAGCTTTGTAAGCTACCATTTACTAATTTTAGTCTAGTAGGTTGCCCATTGTTGAGTGAATTAAAACCAAACTCTAACGCCGATTCAAAAATTTGTTTACCTCTACTATCATTTTTATATGACCAATTCGCATGATGGGCATTGAAGTCCCCTGCTATCAAACAGTTTTTAGGAAACCTAGAAAAAATACTATCCCAATCGGATTGGATTGTTTGTACAGAACTAGGGCAATATATTAAAATTATATGTCGAATGTAGCTGGAATTGTTTATTTTAATGCATACTAATTCAATGCCTGAATTATTTACCCTAAAGTGAACTTCCTCAACACTTAATGAATAATGTGTCACTATCATTACTCCACCATATGAATCCTCTCTATCACGTCTAAATATATTGTATTGATTAAAATTAAGACCTACCTGTTCTCCTAACCATGTTTCACTTATTAGTGCTATGTGTACTTTTTCTTGCAGTAACAAACATTTTACCTCTTCTATTTTTGGTTTCAAGCTCTGTGCATTCCACTGCATAATGTTTAAGTTGATGTCTTTACGCAAACAAGCCATATAATGTGGAAAAGATTGTGCTTATAACATCCGTCTCCTTCACTAACTTCCAAATATACTGAAAACATTCTTTAAATATAAAACTGAATACTAATTTAACTTTAACATCAAAATTACAGTCTGATTTAATGATTTCTTTCAACTTATGTAACAGCTTTTTGAAATCTATTTTACGTTCTGCAGCTTCATCTTTGTTTCCACTATTTTCCTGTGTTACTGATAAAGCTTCTCCGTCGTCCTGTGTCACATTATAACTCCGATTTGATATTTTCTTCTTTTTATTTTTCTTCTTTTTCTTATGCTTCATTAATGAGTTTCCCAAAATGACCGACTCGGTTGATTCTTCCTCATTTTGATCTCCTGTGTTCTCGGCGCCTATCTGTGGCGTGTTAACTTTCAAATCATGGATATTTCTTTGTGTCTCTGTAACTAATATATCTCTGTACGATTTTTTTACAAACCTTGTATCAATTTGGTTGTATGCACTTTCCTCAATACGTTGATAGCTAGGATGATCGTTTTGAGCAGTTTCCACAGCCTTGCTTTGTTCTCTGTATGTAGATAAAGCTTTCCTATACGTGCAGTTATTCTCGCACATAATTTCTCTCAGACGCTTCTCTTTTGTGAAGATGGGACAAGATTTGTCTAGTGCCATATGCGAACCTTTACAATTAATGCAATTGAAGTCAGTCGTGTCACAATTACTATGATTCTGTCCACATTTCGGGCAGCGTATCATTTTTGTTGGGCACGCCTTTAATAAATGTCCGAAGCGCCAGCACCCGGAGCATTGTGTGACAGGGAACATGTAGGGTTCTACTTTAAATTTACATCCATACATATTGATATATGAGGGTAACGTTGAGGTTTTAAAACATATACGTACAGTTTCACAGTCCACCCATTCTCCTGAAATGTTAAGTCTCTTTAATCTTCTTACCGTAACAATCTCGTACTCACATTCTACACTTTGCAGAATTTCTTCTTCTTTTATATCCAAATCTATTTGTTTCACAACTCCATACGATAGATTGGTTTCATCCACAAACTGACATCTAAAACCTAGACTTTGGAATTTTTGACACTTGACTAGGTTCTCAGCGTTTTCTCTGTCTTCAAATTCCAGTATCGCTTTGTACGCATTTTTATATTGAATTTTACTAATATTTATTATCTTCTCCGCCCTCAATAACTTTGCCAAACCAAATTGTTTCGGTAATATCGTTTCTTTTCCCGTAATGCTAACAGTGTAACTCGGAACATGTACATTTTTTTCACCGCACCCACTATCCGATTTTCTAGAAGACCTTCTCGCCACTTTTTTATTCCTAACTGTTATGAATCCCTCATCATCTTCTACGATTTCCTCACTATCTTCTCTTTTTTTCTTTTCTGTGACCCTCAGATTCTCATTCGACAAACTGGTACTCTCTTCCATTGCTTTATGTACAATAACTAGTCGTTCACTCTCGTTCCGAATTATTTCTTCCTCCATGCAATCACTCCCACTCAATTCACTAATACTAATGCCCGGCCTATCAGCCATTATCAGTAAACATTTGAACAATTATAATATGTGGGTAGATGCAAAATTTAGAAACGAAATAGCGAGCTGTATAAAATGCGTGCGCTCGTCTCAGCGTCTCGCGCGGCACTGAGAAATTATTTACACTAAGTAAAACACCTGTCTGCCTGAAGAGATTCGCAGGAGAACCAAAGTAACCGACATACCCCGAAGAATTGCCAATCTCAAGTGGCAGTGGGCAGGGCACCTTGCTCGCAGAACAGATGGCCGATGGGGCCGAAAGGTTCTGGAGTGGTGACCACGTACAGGAAGACGTAGCGTTGGAAAACCACCCATAAGGTGGACCGACGACCTTGTGAAGGCCGCAGGAACCCGTTGGATGCGAGAAGCACAGAACCGGTCGAAGTGGAGGTGCTTGGGGGAAAGCGTATGTCCAGCAGTGGACGTCTTTCGGCTGAAATTATGATAATGATGATTAGGTTCAATGTTGTAAATTCGAATCGGAAGTCTACCTCCTTTTCACCCCTTTAGGGGTAGACTTTCAGACCATGAATTTATGAAGAAAAAAAAATTTGCTCTAGAGGCATTATTCGGGAAGAAAAAAGGGGAATACATTTGTATGGAGAATCGCACGCCCCGTTCCCTCTTAAGCCGTTGGCCCCGGCTGTCATATGTGGATCTTTAACAGTCGTCACGGGTCGTCAGAAGCCCGAATTCGTATTACCCAGTAACTGAGTTGTGGAGGTCAGATAGGCAGCCGCTCCATATAAAATACTGGTACTCAGCTGCATCCGTTTAGACTGGAAGCCGACCCCAACATAGTTTGGAAAATTCTAGGCAGCTGATGATGATTCGAGCTTAGACCTCAAAAGGACCACTGGAGTGTTGTTAATTGATTCATGAATTTCAAGTACGAATGCGTGGTGTTAAATTTCCATTAACTCTGGTAACTGCTACAGCTTTTGCCCCGCTATGAGAGATTTTCTTTTAATACTTCGCCCGCGTGGAATTACCCAACTGGTACTTACAGTTGCTTAAAGCAGGTAAGTGGCTAACCCCCTAACTAATAAACGTTGTATAGAGTCTGTATAGTTACACAACGCTTTGTCTTCTTCTTTCGAAAGTCAAATTACTGACGACTGAAAGAGAGAAATCGTTGTGTAACTATTTATCTGATATAATGTTTATTAGTAAGGGGGTAAGACTGTATCCCATGGCAGGTCATCAAACATCGAAATCCGAAGGTTACCAGCAGACTAACAAATTAGAAAGACACAGTTACTAACACATTTATAATATTCAAGTATGGAAGTATGGATCGACAGGTCATGCCGCCACAAGAAAAGAAAAGTGGGTAAGATTTAGACAGAAAATCTATCTACTAACTAAATCAATACTTACTAATATTATAAAGAGAAAAGATTTGTTTTTTTGTATGTTTGTTTGTAACGCCTTCACGCTAAAACCGCTGAATGAATTTAGATGAAATTTGGCACATGAGTAGATCATGACCTGGATCAGGACATAGTTTTATCCGGTTATTCCTACGGAATCGAGACTTGCGCGGGTGAATTCGCGGGCGCAGCTAGTGAAAGATACAAAAATAATATTCCTTCGTTGGTATAGTTTATTTGTTTATTTTCCTTCCTAAATTAAGAACAGCGGAAGTACTTTACAAAATTGATGTCTGTTTTCCTTTCTGGGGAGAAATTCAAGTATTACAGATGACCAAGAGTTCCGTTAAAATTCTAAAATCGTCGGCCAAAACTGAAATAGAAGCGTTAATAATTAACAAAATATATTTTTTTATTTCTTTTTTTGTGCTTAAGTATTTATAAAGAACTAGCAGCGCCCCGCGGTTTCACCTGCATAAGTGTCGATCCCGTGGGAATATCGGGATAAAAAGTAGCCTATATGTTAGTCCAGGGTGTCAGCTACCTCCATACGAAATTTTATTAAAATGGGTCCAGCCGTTTGAGCGTGAAGAAGTAATAAACATATAAACACACACACACACCCCCCCATACACACACACATTCACACACTCACAAACTTTCGCCTTTATAATATTAGTGTGATACTGAGATACCTAAATTATTAATAATGTCTTCTGCCACAGCTTCGTTCGCAGTTTCGCAGTACCTACGTGTACCAAACTTAATATTTTTATGACCTGCTCGCTTTACTGAGAGTTTAAAATATTAACAATTTTACTGCATCAGATTTTACAGCACATTTTTATGGTGCGAAAAACTGTTTGATCTCCGATCCACAACATTAATCATTTATATAGACTTGAGCGCACATATTTTATGTCGTGTTAGTTCTAACACCAGACATCGCCATAATTCTTGATTGTAGATTTATACCAAACCAGAAGCCCGAAAGTCTGACAACCAGTCCTAACAAGGGGTATCGTATTACCCAGTAATTGGGTTGTGGAGGTCAGATAGGCAGTCGCTTCATGTAAAATACTGGTATTCAGCTGCATCCCAACCATGTTGGGGTCGGCTTCCAGTCTAGCCAGACTGGAAGCCGACCCCAACATGGTTGGGAAAAGGCTAGGCAGATGATAATGAGATTTAGACCAAACGAAAGCTTTTGAAGCGTTACCAAAAATTATTTCTCACTTTAAAAGCGTTGGAAATGACCTCCATTATCTCCCTATTTCGTTTGATCCACGACGTTTTGAGCAGCCTGTATAAGTGTATATATTGTTCGTAAGTCGTGAAAAGTTATAATTTTTTTAAGGGTCCAGCACCGAACAATCCTGTAAGGGCACAGGATTTATTATAATATTAAATGAAAATTTTGTGAAATTGGGAGAACCATGTTATGTAGGATACATTAAGATAGATGGGTTAGAGTCGTGACGCAGCAGGGAGGAGGGAGGCCTTGTAAACGCTGGCGTGAGGAATTATAATCATTTATGGAGAAGGAAACGCACAGGGAAGACTGGCAAGCTTTGGGGAGACGTTTGCCCAGCAGTGGAACAATAATTATGCTTAAATGATAAAATAATTTAAAAAAAACGAAAATTATCTATATAGAGGAGTATCTATCGAGTAGTTTATTCGATAAAATTGACTCGAACCCTCTCACTACACGGCGAGTGCTGTTGCACGAGTTTGCAAGTGACATCCCTATTGTTGGCATATAGCAGCATTGTTTAACGTTTACCCGTCAATTACTGAGCGAAACCAGTGTTAATAGACTATCGAATTGTTATGGTGGAGGGTTGGCACGTTCTTGATACGTATTCTCTGTTCAAAAACTATATGATAGAACTGTAAACAAACCCTTTTCAGGTTAAATTCTTACGCAATCACTCACCAAAGTGAATTATCCACACATTCATCTGTTTTTAGAAGGTTTCTGCTTTATATCTCAACACTACTTCCAATAATTATTGTACAAATAACATTATTACATTGCAATTGAAAACTCATCGCTGAAAATTCAGGTAATAAAATAAACCAAAATTCTAATTATAAGTCACATAAAGGTAGACCTTTATGTGACTTATAATTAGAATTTTGGTTCAAGTATTCAAATAATCAAAACTTAGTACGTAAGTGGCACTACGAATTGGCATCCACCGGCCGGTACGATTTCTGATCCATTTGCTTACATTTTCGTCAGATAATTTTGGAACAGACTATGGAAAGATTTTTAGGTAGGTTAAGATCAAAAAGGTTTAAAGACAATTATTAGCACCAAGCTTAAAATCTGACAATATTCGGAAAAGGCTGTTTCGTTGGCTTAGTAATAATAAATAAAGAAAAACAATATATTTGAAAAGGAAATAAGTACAAACAATAAAAAAAAAACCGGTCAAGAACGAGTCGGACTCGTGCACCGATGTTTCCGTACCATCATATGTTTTTAAATTTTCATCGGTGAGGCCTATATTCATCAGAGAATTTTAACGGGTTCCTTCTATTTGGCAGAATCTTGATACTCCGATTTTTATTTGGCATAACTCACATGGCATAATCTTATTTAATCGAATATTTTTAAGGCATAAAAATTATTTAGCATAACTTTTGTTTGGCAGAATATTTACGTGTCCGAATTTACAATGGCATACTTTTATCTTGGCAGAATTTTGTTTCGCATAATTACCTTTGCCATAATTAATATTATGCATAATTTTGTTTAGCATAACATTTATTTAGAGATACGATTATTTGGTATGGGTGCATATTTGAACATCAAAAATTAAAATAGATGTATCTTCTTGTAAAAATTAGTGTTCAAAACATCAAAAACTTATAATATATACGTGTCATAAAAAGTCAATACGTTGTGCTGCAAAATTTTGTGACAGAAACGAATCGCTGCGAAACCAACTTTACGCAGTCTTGTCTGCCCTACCCCTAGAGTGTAATTTAAACCCGCGTAGGCGCGGAGGGGTAGGGCGGCCCGCGAGCTGAGGAGCAGGTGGTTTGAAGGCCCGCCACCGCGGCTGAGGCTGGCCGGCTTCGCCGGCCAGCCTCAGCCGCGGTGGTGAGCATTAAAACCATCTGTGACGATAAGCTCGCGTGGCGCAGCCCAAACCCCGCAGCGCCGGAGCCGTGACAGAAACAATGCTTGCTGCATGTTGCATGCCTGCTTGCATGCTGCATGCCTGCTGCATGTTGCATGCCTGCTTGCATGCATGCTGCATGCATGCTGCATGTTGCATGCCTGCTTGCATGCTTCATGCATGCTGCATGTTGCATGCCTGCTTGCATATTGTATGCCTGTTTGCATGCTACATGCATCCAAGCCGACAATATTTTTGTAATTAGCATTTAGGTTAGGGTAGGTTTTTAATGACTATCGATATAAAATGTATGCCAAAAGACGATTCTGACTGTGAATTTTCTGCGATATGATGGTTCTGCTTTTTAATTATTATGGATATAAACATTATGCCTAAAGATGATTCTGACTAACAAAATTATGAGTTTTGAATGTATGACAACTGAGTGTATGCGAAATGATTTTCTGCGAAATGAAGTTTATGCTATCCGTTGTTATGCAAAACAATATTATGACGTAAAAAGTTCTGCTATAAAAGGTAGACCCCTGTAACTCATTTTATTATTTTTTAATACGGAGCGAAACACTCAGTGTTTCGCTCCGTATTAAAAAATAATAAAATGAAAATTTCGTTTAGTATGTCCAGTGTCACCGGCGCACGAGTCTCCGTGCGCCGGTGACACTTGACATACTAAACGAAATTTCATCTATTTTGCAATTGGCGCCAAATTCAAAACATAGCAAGTTGGTATTTCAAATTCATAACTTAGTAAGTCGCTTGAGCTGCTAGGGTTTTAAATTTGTATTTTGACATACTAAGTTTAAAATTTGTACTTCAAGGAAATTTTCGTAATCATGCCAAATTGCTTAGACTTGCTAAATTATTTTTTTAAAATTACGTATGAAACTGGGTGTTTTAAGGTCCACATCATTTTGATACTATCTAGTAAGTCGAAAAATGCCAAAAACCGTTTTTTTTTTCAAATCACCTGTTACTAGGTTTTGAATTTGGGCAGCCGATTACTCTTCAGAAAAACTTGAATATTTATAGTCTATGAATAAAAAGTCATTTCATTCGCGAAATGAATCGTCAATAGGTGCGTTCTGAAACTATTATACGAACTAATTTCGAAAAAAAATACAAAAACTAAAACAAGGATATCTTTTTTTTGTGGCTACTTAAAAAGATAATTCTTGTGTTTTTTAGGTCCTTAAAAAATAAGGGTATTTTTCATATATATATGGCTTAAAGGGACTCTACCGTTTCGTTGCCAGGTACGTTTGGACCAACCTTCTTTCAAGGTGATAGCATTAGTGGTTCTTGAGATATCCAGCTGTGACAGACAGACAGACTTAGTCTCACCATATGGGTTCCATTTTTACATTTTGGTACGGAACCCTAATTACATTAAAACTTTTATGTTTACCTAAGATTAAAACTAACGAAATAGTAAAAACAACAACTAAAAAGGAAGACCTGTGCGAGGTCAAAAACGCTCCTATCTCAGCATGATAGCAAGTATCCCTGATGGCCAAGACAAGTGGCAATCACTTTCAATGACTTTCGTATTTCTACAACGATTTTTAGTGGCTTTTCGATAGCTTAGGTCAGTCCCATACATTTCTGACATTTTCATCATCCTTATCGCTGATACGATACGAAGATTACTTTGTCTAGGTTCTCTGGGTTCGATTACCGGGTAAGGCAATGTTATTAGGTTTTTCCAGTAGGACGTTATCTTTTGCGCCCTGGAGTCTGGATTAATAATAATAATGAAGGCTTATTCATAAAAAATACAGAAACACATTTACAATGTACAGACGCCAGCACATCAAGCTATCCGAAACTGCCAAATTTTCCCAATCAACTTTGAACCTTATGCTTTAGCGATAAAGTTGAAAATCTATTAAAGAAAGAAGGACAGGCAAAAAAAACCCAGACCCGACAGAAAAGTAACATACCTCAGTTTTTTTGTTATTATTTATATAATAATATTATATAGTTTTTATATTCGAAATCAATGGCTAACACCAAAATATTGCCTTATGTTTTTGTTCAGCCTTTACACTAAAAAAGTACAAAATGCCTACGTATCTACACAATTCGTAAATATATGTAACTAAATGACGTAGAAAAGTAAGTAGTTATGGGATTTATTAAAAAAAAAAAAAAATGTTCGTATAGGAAGTTATTTGTGTGTATAATAAAAACGGTCACGTACTGTGTGCATACCTACTACGGCTCAGGTGGTTTTTGGTGACGGAAACCAATCATGCTATCTCACTCTTTCACGGAAACAACAATTGGTAGAACCCCGTTGATAGCTACCTAAATCACTGATCTACGATCAGATCATTCTTTTCGATTATTCCACTAATACCGGCTGCGTTAAAAATAAAAATACGAATACCTGTTATCGTAACGGTGAATAATGAACTTTTTAGTTCTCTAATCACCGATATAAGCTCGAACTGGCGTCAACGAATTAGTGGAATAATCCGATCTGAATCATCGAATATGACGATTTTAATTAATCCTAAGTTGAGGGCGAATCCAGAAGGGCATGCTCTGACCCCAGTACCAGAGGCAAAAAGGAACGGGGTGGAATTTTTTAGTCAGTAAGAGTCTGACACGCCCTCTCGCTCCACCCAAGGGCGAGAGATGTCATTAGATGATTTTAAACCACCTTAAAAAAAAAAATCTTAAGTTGAATGTTGTACTAGGAGTTCAAAAATTATATAATACAGCTGTATCTCCAGGTCTCCTGGATACATCCCATAACTATTTATCGTCATTTAGTTACATACATTACGAATTGTGTAGATAAGTAGGCATTTTTTAGGGTTCCGTAGTCAACTAGGAACCCTTATAGTTTCGCCATGTCTGTCTGTCCGTCTGTCTGTCCGTCCTCGCTTAATCTCTGTGACCGTTAGCATTAGAAAGCTGAAATTTGGTACCAATATGTATATCAATCACGCCGACAAAGTGGTAAAATAAAATTTTGGAAAATATTTTTTTTTAGGGTAGCTCCCCTACATGTGAAGTGGGGATGAATATTTTTTTCGTCGTGTACCCCATCGTGTGGGGTATCGTTGAATAGGTCTTCTAAAATGACTTGGGGGTTGCTAAAATTATTTTTAAATTTAATGCTCCATTTACGAAACATTAAACTTTAAAGTGCAAATTTTTGTTCCAGTAGGGCGTCCCCCCCCCTCTAAAACCTAAACTGCTGGCTTGAAAAATCTGGAAAAATTCACGATGATAGTGCATTTCATGAACTTTAAAGGAAAAGTATAGCGGTTAAGATAACTTTATTAGTTTAGCGGTAATAGTCGTTGAACTTGGGTGTTGGATAATTTTGTACCAAATACAAAATCCTTAGCATTAATCCTTTAAAGTGACTAAGATGAAGTAGTTGCTTGTTTATAACGGGTAAAGACTTGCATTGAAAAACAAAATATGAATATTTTTTTTTTTTTTTTCATATTCAGACGATTTAATTTTTTTACGTACTACATTGTGATAACGGGCTACTACGGAACCCTACACTGTGCGTGGCCCGACACGCACTTGGCCGGTTTTTTTTTATTTTTTTAGTGTAAACCCTGAACTAAAACATAAGGCAATATTTTGGTGTTAGCCATTGATTTCGAATATAAAAACTATATAATATGATTATATAAATATTAACAAAAAAACTGAGATATGTTACTTTTCTGTCGGGTCTGGGTTTTTTTTATATGGGACGTGACCGTTCTTCTTTGACAGATTGTAGTAGCTTGATGTGCTGGCGTCTGTACATTACAATTCATTACAAGCTGCAAAATCTGTACAAAATGTATATAACCCTGTCCCTTAGACCCTGTATTATATGAGACCGAAGATTGATTACCTATAGATTTCCGGGTTACTAACAAAATGTTCTTCAACAAATACAGGTATGGTATTAAGTTACCGATGAGTTTTTTTTCAATTAGATAAAGGAACTCTTCGCGGGATAATAGCCAAGCATAATGACCCACATTCCACACCTTCATACGTACATAAACAACAATTGTTTGTCCTATAACTACATCGAATATAATTCGGTAATCGTGGTTGACAATGGGCCAGCATGTTAATTGGGTCCTGAATGCATGGTCCATTGTTGTCATGCGTCTCATTGTGTAGTTTTCAACCGTCATAATATAATAGTCAATTGTTACTGACAGCGAATTAGTGGTATAACGTAGCCGATATTATAGATACTGTGTTGGTTGCGTAGACAGAGTAATCTCTATAGATTACTCTGTCTACGCAACCTGAGTCTATACTCATGGTATCCGTGTCACCGAAAGGGACAAAAAATTCCGGCAATCTTCATCATACCTACTATTATTTTTATAGCTTATTTAGCACCTTACCATTTTCACAGTTGCGCAAATGTACTATTATTGAATTATGCACAAAAAAGATCTTATTTTTCGTTTAATCGCGGTGTAGTTTTTATTATTATTTCATTCATAAACGTCAAACTTGTTGTGCACATAGATGTGCTTAGCCGACACGCAGTAAGGGACAGAAATATTCTTACTCTGTCTCTTTTCTTTGCTAGTGACGTTAATATATTTCTCTTTTTCTTAAGAAAGAAGAAGCAGCAGTCTATAGTTTACTCTGTCTACGGTTGGTTGTTATATGGTAGAGAGTAATACGGGTGCATACTTAAATATAGCTTTATTATAATATGGGAGTCAATCCAATAACGAGAGGAAGAACAAAATGAAATATTTAGGAAATGAAGTTCATCATCATCATCATCTAATACCTAGCCTTTTCCCAACTATGTTGGGGTCGGCTTCCAGTCTAACCGGATGCAGCTGAATACCAGTATTTTACATGGAGCGACTACCTATCTGACCTCCACAACCCAGTCTCAGTCGCAGCGCACGTACTGAGTAATGACAAAACGCCCCCCTCCATCCCACCGCTCACATACCTAAGACGCAGCCAACTAGTTCGCCGCGGACTATAGTCAAACCAGCCGTTTGGACGCATTATGTCCAATTCGCTTGCCACTACAGCGCTCAAAACCCATCCTTCATAATTACGTAGAACAGTTTATACCTGTTAGTTCCTACATAATTTTATGAAGCAAGCTAATTTACCTACCCTAAAGCACCTTGACCACCAGCTTGGAAATCCTGAAGCCATTTCACCCGAACTATTAAATCCACTTCATAAATTTTTATCACTTTGGGTTGCGAAACCTCAGGATTGGTTCAACCTTGAGGTACATAAATGATAATTCATTGAGTTATGATGGTAAGCTTTGATACCGTGTATT
This sequence comes from Mesoligia furuncula, assembly GCA_916614155.1. Lineage (NCBI taxonomy): Eukaryota > Metazoa > Arthropoda > Insecta > Lepidoptera > Noctuidae > Mesoligia > Mesoligia furuncula. The sequence goes on from OU744808.1 coordinate 6,666,812, forward strand.
TTGTTTTGCACGACGAATTACAACCGGTCGTAAAAATGAAAGGAGTAATGAGCAGTATGACCGATGCATAATCCACGTATGATGTTCCCACTCCTGGGACACACACCTCTTCTCTATGAGAGTCATAATCCACTGTACTGGCCCACTTCGGGTTGATAGATATCTGTATTTACTGTGTGACAACTCTTTGTGCTTAATGCGACCCTCAGAAAGCATAGTCAGATCCCTCTGTTAGATTCAACCACTCGTAAAGCCAAATCTGCGTGTCCATGTGTCCCTCACAAAACAGCCTTCGCTGGCCGCCAGTGATATGTAAAAAGCTCGCTCATTTACAGAAGGGTGCCGAAGCCGAATACAAAAACCCATGCAACACCACAAGATCAGAACATACCCCTACAAAACACAAACCCAAACCCCCCCCTCCTCTCCCGTTCATACACCACACCACAACACAACAGAACACAACGCACTATACCACAACACAACACACGACACCACACCACATCTCCCTCCTTTAACACACATACCTACACATTAACCGCTTGTGTGCCGTAATTACAGATACAATTAAAAAGCCATTGTGTCTCGCGTAGATCTACGTTCCGGCAAACTAGGGATTCATTATAGGTTCATAATGTTATCACACATAAATAAAGGATTTTTTGTACACGAAGTTACAGTAGAATACTGACTCCTAAGTCACAGAGTCCCCCCTAGTTTAGGAGGCACGGTTTTCATTCTTTAGGTATGCAACCTTTGTTTCAAAAAGTTTAATGTTCCTATGTGTATTGTATGAGCTTTGTATATTAAGGTTTTTGCGTTAATAAACTTATTTTATTTATTCTTCTTCACCGTTCACCGGCGTCCTGGCGACGCATAGCCAAGGCGCCAGTATTTTTTATACAAGTAAGTTACGCCTCCCTCACTCAGTGGCCAACTGATCGCCAGGACAGAGATTAAATAGCCACTGGCTACTTATTTGGCGATCTCATTTGGCTACGGTCGGTAACCAGGGGTAGCTATGGTGACGTAGCCAGTGATGTCGCCAAGGCGTCTCAGTGTGTTGATCATAGCACACGTATCAAATCGAAAAAAGAGATCGGCACCATATCGCCTTTCGCCTCGCCGTCCAACAGGCGTCAACCTAACGTAAGCACATAACCAAAGCGGATCAGAAGCTCCGATACGTCGACTCGGCTACGGCTAGGCGACGCCGCGCTTACGGCTCGCCGACCGCTGGTTGATGGTGCAGCAGGCAGGCTGGAGGGGTGAGAGGGGCAAGGGTGGACGAAGAGCCATAAGCGCGGGAACGGCGCACCGCGGTTCGTGAGCTTGTCCCAAGGTGAGGCGATTACGTTATGATTCCTATTAGTGTGCGTTGCAGTAGGGAGTTTCATACAAATAATACTGAACGGCTCGAGTTAATAATATGGTGCCGACCCCTTTCCGGTTTGATATGTGTGCTATGACTTAATCACGAGGTCGATTAAACATCAATGAAACCTTTAAGTTGTGTCGTGCTGTAGGTGTGTGTCGCTTTTAAGAAGTAGGTATGTGACAATTGTTGCTGTACATTTGTAAGGGTTTTCTTTAAGAAAAGTTTCCATCTTTGAAGGTAAAGAAAGCTTCATTGCTAGCACAAATTAATGTATGTGGTTCGCGTCAGTTGAATGTTTTTGTTAATTCCTTACACGTGTCTCTAAAATTAGACTCCAGGGATTTAGACAGCCCAATACCTTCAGGGACATCTGCCCACTTACTTTGTATTCATTTTATTTATCCTCAACGGGGCCGGCTTACAACATAATCACGGAAGGAACAGGAAATTACAGGAGATAAATAAGAATAATTTATTTAAACGTTTACAAAATGGGTGTATTTAGCCGACAGTAGGTAATAGAGCAGTAATAGCCTAGAGGTAACGGTCACGACTTACGAGCTGTGGGTCGTGGATTAGGACCCAAGCAGGTACTTTGCTTCGTGTAAATTATTTCATCACCCCTGCTCTCAAAACGGTGAAGGGAAACATCGTGAGGAAACCGGCATGTCTTAGAACCAAAAATTCGAATACACAACCCGCACTGGGCCCGCGTAGTGGATTACGGCCCACCTGTGTCCCAACAGTGGGAACATTATAGGCTGATTATGCTTGTAATCTTTTCCATAAAATCAGGATCGAAACTCATTTATTTAAACAATAGGGCGATGGGGTCCGAGTGCCCACTTGGTTTTTCGAGATATCGCCAAGCGGTTAGTCGACTCTTCACGTGACCAGAGGGCTGACTTATTTCTTGGCCAAAGAATTAGCATTGCCATACAACGTGGCAGTGCTGCTAGCCTCTTGGGCACTGTTCCGGTTGACAGCGGTGCGGCAGTTACTCAACTGAACCGACCGCTCGGCAAATCCTTGACAGTCACAATCAACACCCTTACCAACCTTATTTGACTGGCCAATTCTTCCTTTGCGGTGGTAGGGCTAACGCCCGCCTGGTTTGCGAGCACCCTCCCACCGGAGTCCGGCGTCAAGCAGCCTGCTGTTTCGTCGATGCGTGGGAGTTCCAGTGCCTTAGGCATCTTCTGGGCACGCTCGTTTTATCATAGACCTCATCCATCGCTTTCCATCAGCCAAGACCGAGGTCAAGAGCGGGCCAAATCAGCAATAAAAATATTAAAAAAAACTCCCCATGCTTCACCCCTTTGAGTTAGGTTATGCGTAGATCTGAGTCTAGACTGTCTTTTCATAGCTACTATTCTGATAGTAGCTTTGACAAAGCAATCATAGTCTGCTATAAAAACAATGATTACGGGAAAAAAGTCTTATTGTGAAAAATCTACTGAAATTCAGTAGATTTTTTACAATAAGACTTTTTGACACAAGAAACTACATTGTACAGGCTGGCAGGGACAGGAACAACCTGTTATCATGGATTCAGTACATAATTCTGAACACCCCTGCGTTGAAACTATTCGTCGGCTATTATTTTAAAAAATGCACAGATCTCGTGCCTTTCACGACCTTAAAAAACCTTAAATTACATTAAAAATGAATTTAATCAATTTTAAATTATTTTTATAAGCAAATTCTCAAAAATTAGCGAAATGACGACACCCACAAGACCACTAACTACCGGGATCCCTTCTTTTCGCATAATGTTCTTTGTCCTAATATACTTCGGCATAACGATTTTGGCACAATTTGTTTTGGCATAATAATACTTCGGCATAATTTTTTTAGGCATACATTTTATGTTGGCATAATCATCTTAAAGACTAATTCGTTTTGGCATAAATTTGATTCGCATAACGTTAGTAGGCCTAATGACTATTAGCATAATAATATTTAGGCATACAATTAATTCAATTTAATATGCTGTGCAACAAAAGTTAGTGACAGAACCGAATTGCTGCAAAACCGACTTCACGTAGTCTTGTTTGTCCTACCCCTAGAGTGTAATTTAAAATCGCGTAGCACGCGTGGGGCCGCCGGAGGCCCGCAGCGCCGGAGCCATGACAGAAACCCTGCCTGCTGCATGTTGCATGCTCGCTTGAATGCTGCATGCTGCATGCTGCATGCTTGCTTGCATACTGCATGCTTGCTTGTTTGCTGCATGCTTGCTTGCATGCTTGCTTGCATACTGTATGCTTGCTTGCATGCTGTATGCTTGCTTGCATGCTGTATGCTTGCTTGCTTCATGCTTCCTACAGCGAAAAAAAACCCACAAAATTGTTCAATACGTTATATTATATTAATATGTTATATATTGCCTGATTCAGGAGATATGGTTTTTTTCCAATCGTCGAAATAAATTGGTATATCCTCTTCGGGCAAATTTATGCTTTTGGATATTATGCTTAAAAAAGTTATGCTTTAAAACTATATGCTTAATACATTGATGCTTTAGAATATTATGCTTAATCATTATTATGGTTAGAGAAATGATGCTTAAAAAAATTATGCGTAAGCTGTTATGCGTAATTATATTATGCGAAAATATAATTGTGCCAAACAAAATTATGCTAAGTTATATTAGGTCTTAAAATTTTATGCAAATGGATAGGGAACCCTAACTACCATCTTCCGAAATCTACCCCAATGTAACCGTCGAGAGATGATTTAAAAGATTCCTTCACTCACTTACGGTGAACGCGGCAGCTCGCTCGCAGCCTCCTGCTACTCAGCCCTCGGGCCGCCACGCCCCTACACGCCCAGCGCCTTCCGCGCGTTGCCCAAAATACGCTACACAAAGGGCACCTTAGCACCTAGACCGTAAGAGATAAAGAGGTCCTACTTTTTTCAAAATGTAGCCTAACTCAATACCCCGAGGGTTTGTTTTACGTTTTTGATATCGCATTTAGTTTTTGAGAAATAGACGATTTTATCACAAAAGACATGAACAAAAAGCGATTAATTTTAACATTTTTGCATTTTCCAAAAAAGTTTTCACTTTTGCAAAAATGTTTTTCACTATCTTGTAGTTTTTGTTATTACGCATTTTTGAGACCTCAACCATTTACGTGGCCCTAAAACTCACGAAGCCCTAGCCAAATCTCACTATTTCGTAAAATGGGCATATATAGCCAGTGAAAAAGCATGTTCTATGTTCTATGTTATGGGTTTGGTTTCCGCACTTAGTCCTTCAGTGGACCATTGTGCGTGGGCCATGGCGGCCGTCGGCGGTTATTCCAACCAGCCCACCTCCCTCCAGAAGCTGATCAAATCTCCTGGTCTGTTAAGAACATCTGTGTACGATCTGGGTGTCCCGAGGGTTTCTGACCTTATCTGGGTGACGCCTGTGCACTCAAAGAGCACATGCGCAATGGTTTCATCAGCCTCCATGCAAGCCCTGCACAGGGGACTGTCTGTTATGCCTAATGTGTAAAAGTGTTTATTTAGTGAGCAGTGTCCCGTGATGGTCCCCGTCACCAGGCGCAGGCCTTTCCTGTCCAGTCGTAATAAGCGCCTGGTCAGCCTGCCATCCAATAACGGCATGGCTTCTTTAGACTGCCTGCAGCCTGGTGACGACGTCCACCAGCTTTCTGCTTGTGTGTGGGTGTGCTCCTGTAGCCACCTGCGTAGTTGGTTGAAGGGGATGGGCACGATAGGTTCCGGTCCACAGACTGACATACTGGAAGCCCTTCTGGCCAGCTCGTCAGCTGCATCGTTGCCTAGCGATCCACTGTGTCCTTTTATCCATTGTAGTGTCACTGTATTGCGGTTCGGTACAGTTACCCGCTCGAGCGCATTGTGACATTCTAGTATCAGGTTCGATGTAATGCATTTTTTGTCTAAGGATTGGAGGACTGAGGCGCTATCGGAGAGTATGCGAACATGGGTGTCCGTGACTCTCCTGGCTGCTATGGCATAAGCCGCTTGCATTATGCCCACACACTCTGCTTGATATACCGTGTTGAGCATTCCCAGCGGTTTGGATATTTTTATGCTGAGGTCGTGTGAGAAGACTCCGACTCCAGTTCCACAGTCGGTCTTTGAGCCATCAGTGTAAATTCTCAGTTCTTTCGGGCCTGAGTGGTCGCACCGCTCCTCTTCAAGCACTATGTTGTAATGCTTTTGGAAGCAGTATTGTTTCGGGGCTTTATCACAGGGTGATGCCATCATTGGCTGCCGTTTGATCGCATCTTCTTTTAAACGTGTGTGTTTGACCCTAGAGTCTTTGCTCAGGGTCCCTGAGTTAAGGAGCCTAAAGGCAGCCAGGGTCGCCTCCTCCCTCACTATGAGGTGTAGAGGCGGCAGTCCGAGCATAGCCTGTAGGGCAGCAGTGGGTGTAGTTCTCATGCAGCCAGTGATTGCCACACACGCAAACCGCTGCAGCTTTTCAAGGTCTTTTTGGGCTGTGCTCAGGTCTGTTCTGGGCCACCAGACTAGTGAGCCGTATGTAATGATTGGTCGGATGACTGTGGTGTATAGCCAGTGAGTGACCCTGGGGCTAATCCCCCAATTCTTGCCAAGCATTCGCTTGCATTGCCACAGGGATATGCTGGCTTTCGTGGTAATATAGCTTGTGTGTTTTGCCCAGTTCAGCTGTTTGTCCAAAAAGATGCCCAGGTATTTGGTTTCAGTTGATAGGCTTAGGGTTGTACCAAAGAAACGTGGTAGTTGTAGTGTCGTCAGTTTTCTCTTTTTTGTGAAGAGAACCAGTTCAGTTTTTGTGGGGTTCACTGATAGTTGGTGTTTACCACACCAGTTTTCTACTATTTTCAGGGCCTGGCGCATTAGGTTGCACAGGGTGTTTTCGTGAGAGCCATTTATTATTATGGTTATATCGTCGGCGTAGCCTACGGTATAGTAACCTTTGTCGTTGAGTTCTTTTATTAGACTGTCCACGACCAGGTTCCATAAAAGCGGCGACAGGACGCCCCCTTGCGGGCAGCCCTTCGCCACTATGGCTCTTGTGGTGTCGTTTACGGTCACTTGTACTGCCCTTCGTTTGAGCATGTTGGTGATCCAGCCGCTCAGAGACGGGTCTATATTGTGTCTGTCTAGGGCCGTGCTGATGCTGTTAAAAGTGGTTTTGTCAAAAGCGCCCTCGATGTCAATGAAGGCTGCCAGTGCTGAGCATTTGTGGTCCACTGCGCATTCAATTTTGGATACCACGCTGTGTAGCGCAGATTCCGTTGATCTGCCTGTGGAGTACGCATGCTGTTGTTTGTGGAGTGGCTTTGCCCGAAGAGGTCCATCTCGGATGTGTCGATCACAGAGCCTCTCTAGGGTCTTTAGTAGAAAAGATGTGAGGCTTATGGGTCTGTACGCCTTGGGTTGTGTGTAGTCGGCCTTGCCCGGTTTTGGTATGAAGATGACTTTCACTTCGCGCCAGGCTAGGGGTATGTATCTAAGTGCTATGCAGGCCCGATAGATTTCTACCAGGCGTGGTGCGATATGGTCAACACCCCATTGTAGTAGGGCTGGGAAAATGCCATCTAGTCCTGCGGATTTATATGGCTGGAAGGTGTTAATGGCCCACTTTACTCGGTCTACTGTTACTAGGTTGTGGGCACTGGACCAGTCTTGTTCCGTTGGGGTCCATTCTGGCACATCTTCCCAGGTCCTGTCCTCTAGGAGTTTGCAGTCTGGGAAGTGAGTCTCGAGAAGGACCTTGCTGGTTTCATGGTCTGTTAGTGTGTATGAGTTGTCGGGTTTCTTCAGCGCGCCAAGGGTTCGGTCCTGATCTGATGATAGGATCTTCCTTACTCTTGCGGCTTCATTATTGGTTTCGATGGATTCACAGAATTTCCGCCATGCTGTCCTTCTGGCGGTTCTGATTTGCTTTTTATATGTGTATTGGGTTTCTTTGTATAGTTCCCAGTCTTCCGGGAGTCTGGTGTTTTTGGCTCTGTTAAATTGCTTCCGGAGTGTGCTTCTGAGTTTACTAAGTTCAGCGTTCCACCAAGGGTTTCTTTCACTGTTGGTACGTGGTGTCCTTAGTTTGCAGCATGCATGGTACGCTTCGGTTAGGTACTCTGACAGCTTTGTCACAGTGTATTCAAGTTGTGCAGGTTCCCTTATAGTTATTTGTGATAGGTACCTAGCTAGTAGGGCGGCTAGGAGACGCTTGTACCCGGGCACATCGGTGCGCCGTGGATTACGCCTCGATGTGGGTTTCCTTATAATGGTAGTTAGTGTGAAGCGGATTCTTCTATGGTCTGAGCAAGAAGGTTCGTCCGATACGTGCCAATTTGTTATAAAATTTGTCGCGTTTTCTGTAGCAAGTGTTAAATCAATGATCGTTTGCCCTCGGACTGTGACCCAAGTGGGTTCAGAGCCTCGGTTAACGATGTTAAGGTTAGTAGAGAATAAATAGGTGGATAGTACCTCTCCTCTGGAGTTCGATGCATCGCTGCCCCAGAGCGGGTGATGAGCGTTCGAATCGGTGCAGATGATCAGGTCCAAATTGGTGCGCTCGCAGTGCTGCACCAGGTCGGCCATTTCTTTCGGCGGGCAGTCTGTATCCTCGCCCGGCATGTATACCGAGGCTAGTACAACATCTGGGAATTCACCTTCAGTCTGGAGCCTGACAGCTGTCAGATCTCTGGAACAGAATTGAGTGAGTATCGTGGTAGGGATATCTTTGGGTATATAGGCACAGGTTCTGGGTTTGTCTGAGCTGTGCGTGTTAAGGATTAGCTTACCTCCGATGTTACTGAGGCCGCAGATTCTGTTGTTCCTGATCCACGGCTCTTGGATCAGTGCAATTGTTCGGGGGTTAACCTCCAGTGCCCTGCGTAAGCTTGCCGTGGCAGTCTGGCTATGTTGGAGGTTAGTCTGGATGATGTTGAGTGGTGGTGACGGTGACGAGGGGGGGAGGTTAGTCGGTAGTGGATCCATTGGACAAGACCTCCGCCGCCTCCTCTCTGTACTGGTCGTCGTGTTGTCCAACCGGCGACGATGCAAGAAGTTGCTCGCTCCAGCCGGGGGATGCTGGTGGTATGCTGGCTACGTCGTCAGCCATCGCCGCGCGGGCCATGACCTCCTCAAGTTGGGCGATGTCTGCGTCGTCCGTCTGTGTCGCTGTCGGTGTCGTCGTCGGGTCCGTTGTGCAGTCCGAGGGCTGGGTCGTGGGCCAGAAGCGCACGTATATCGAACCCAGTAGGTACGATATCCGTCGCTCCCGCCCCATGACCCTTTCCACTTCCTCCGGTGGCACACCTAGGGTCAAAAAAGTCCCATAGTTGACGCCACCGACGGTAGTTGCCCTGTACAGTGACCACCGGGCTATGTCGTACCACGTATTCTGACGAATCAGAATACCGTGGAGCCTCTGTATGTCACCTCTATAGCGAGGGACGAAAAGCGAGGCTCTGACGCGGGTGGGCACATCGGACTGTCGAAGTACCGTCAATGTAAGCTCAGTATCGGGAAGTTTGAGGAGGGGTACGTGTCGGGTCAACCATGTCAGGGCGTAATCGTCCTCACACCATACCTGTACTGTGCCCTCCGCTACCCGTGGGTATCCGCGGAAGGCAGGGAGTGGTGCTGTCGGGTCCGAGTCAATTAGTGCATTTTCCAGGCCTGCTTTGACCAGCTCGGCCTCGTCTTTTGTCAAGTCTCTGGAGGGGGGAGGGAAGCAGATTGCGACGGCGAGCCTCGCAGGAATATCCTTAGTGGCCCGCGCGTAGGTCCTCAGCTCCCCCTGGGCAGAGTGGACCCTTACGCGTTTGGCGTCCCCCTGGAGCGTACTCGGTGAAGCCGAGTCGTCAGGGCGTTCCCTCTTCGCCGGCCCTGTACCGCTTGGTCCAGGCTGCGGCATGGAGGTGCCTGGCAGGGTGGTGGCGTCTGGGCGCAAGGATCCACCTCTCCTACCCCTATGGTGTTTGAGTCGGTATTTGTCTGTGTCAGTGTAGGTGTGATGAGGTCGGTCGGCGCCCCCGGCAGACTCTGTCGTGTGCAGGGGTTTTTCGCGCTGGGTTTCCCCTTCGCGGACTCGCTCCTGCACGCGCGGTTCCGCGTCCGGCTGTTTTTCGCGCTGGGTTGCCCCTTCGCGGACTCGCAGCTGGTCGCGTGGTCCCACGTTTGGCCGCTTTTCGCGCTGGGTTTCCCCTTCGCGGACTTGCGGCCGTTCTCTTTCTTTCGCGTCCGGCCCCTTTTCGCGCCTGGTTTCCCCGTCGCGGACTCGGGGCTGGTCGCGTACTACCTCTTCAGCGTCCGATCGCGCATCGCGCTGGCTAGTGCCTTCGCGGGTGCTGCGCTTTCGGTCGCCTACTTTCCTCCCCCGGCTTGTGATTTTTCCGCGCTTTTTCAGCAGGCGTACTCTATCAACCGGGAGAGTGGTAGGGTCGCCCGGTTCGTCAACCTTCCCCATCACTCTCTGTCCGTGTCCGTCTATGTCTGGGTTAGTGATGCTGTTCCGCACGATGCTCTGCTGCCAGAGGCTCGAGGGAGGCATACACGTCGTGGAGGGTATTGGCGCGTGGGTCGCAGCCGTTGTAGGATTTAATGGCGCGTTAGTCGCAGCCGGAGTTGTGGTAATGGGCGCGTAAGTCGCTGCCTGTGTTATGGGCGCTAAATCAGCAGCCGGCCGCGCTGAGGAGCACGGCAAGGTTGTGCAGTCGGTTGCCCCCCCCAGAATACGTTGGGGGCTGACCGCCGTAGCGGTGTGGGATTCCCCGGCTTGGCCGGGACCCACCTGGGTAGTTGCTTTTTCCTTCTGCATTTTTTCATTGGTGAGGGGGTGGGCTTTTTTGGAATCGAGGTTACCCGTCCTCTGGGACCGACGGGATGTAGGGATAGGAGGGAGGGTGTTTGGTGGTGGGGTATAGGTTATTGGGGGGTCACCCTAGGCCTGGGATTTGGCCTAGGGATTTAGGGATTGACGGAAATTATAGGGATATGGAAGGGTTGGAATGATTAGGATTAATTGGAGCATGGGATAAGGTTTATGGGTTAACCTAAACCTGGGGCTTGGTGTTCGGGCACTTCTCTTGTCCGGGATCTCTTTCAAGATGCTCCGGGTGCGAGATCGACCGTATGCAGTCGGTCCCGCAGCCGGAGTTGGGCTATCCGCAACCTGCCCACCCGCTCGGTTGCAAGAGAAGAAGTGCCCGGCAGTCTGAGTCGCTCCACCACGGATGTACGTATACATTCGCGTTGGTTCGGTCCAGCTAGCCCCGAGGTGAAAAAGCATTTTCAATACTAAAGTCTGTTCCACACATTTTGATTGCGTATATATTCGGTATTGCAATCACTTTTGTAGGAAACAGCAGATTTTTCACACACTAGATAGAATATCAACTCATTATCTAGTGTTTTTTGATCGAAGTTTCAAACAGCATTCATATCGGTTCTGCACTTCTGCCTTAAATAAAGAGTGTTCTAGTTGAATGGTCCCTCGATTCCGGGAATCGTGACCAACGCAACGACTGCTCGGATTTTCCTGCACTAGGCTTAGCGATTAATGGAAGCGGAAAAACGTTTTCCCCGCGAGCAAAGTTGTGAGAGAACAGCTTGTATGGAAAAAAAATTTGGTTAAATCAAGAATTTCTGAAATAGTTTTCTCTCGAGGCTAGCCTAAATCAAAAAACAAACAGAGACAACAACAACGACATAGAGAGTCAACTGAATTGTTGCTGAGGACCAATTGTACATACATGTGTTTAACAAATTTAATTTAATTCAAAAATAATAGGCACCCTTTTTTAAATATAGTTAATGAACGAACCCTGAACATAATAATCACCAATTCTGATCCCAAATCACAGCTTTCATTGTATTTAACTGCTATACCTATTATACTATTGGGAGAGGCTCGCTTCACTTGGGTCGTACTGTCTACAAAAGTGTTGAAACTCTCGAAAAAAGCGCCTCGTTACACTAACCGAAAAACGCAAAATACGCAAAGAAAGACCTAAGCCCTTATACCTAAGCCCTTTATGTTCCGGGGCAGCGGTAACCCTTTCGGACAATCCCGCTGGCCCGGCAGGCTTCGGCCCTAAGTGGGCCCCTCCTCGATGCTGACATCTCTTTGAGGCGCCGGAGGAAGCCGGAGTAGATTCAGCGGGATTGTCAAAAAGGGTTACCGCTGCCCCGGAACATAAAGGGCTAAGGAAGGAACACGGGTGGGTTTTAGTCAGTAAGAGTCTGACACTCCCTTCCGCTCCACCCAGAGCGGGAGGAGTCATTTGATGATTTCCCATCCAAAAAAAAAAAAAAAAATCAGTTATACCTTTAACTCTGCGGTCAACTCTATTGCATTAGTTGTGATCGGGTATTTAAAACTGAATTCGGTCTGGTGAGTCATATTAAAAAAAAAAAAATGTTAAGGGTAAATGGAAATCGGTAAGGAGGGCTATATGTATATTGTACGATAGGTATAGACGCCAGCACATCAAGCTACCCTAAACTCGGTTCAGCCCTTCTCGAGTTTTTGTGAAACTGACAAACGTCAATTCATTTTTATATATAAGGTGTAAAAAAATTAACCTTACAAACTTTAAGAGGTGCTTTAGACCATTGGACTGAACAACTTTCACTATGAGACCAACTCTGAAATCACGAAAAAAAAATCCACTGTTTAATACAAAAGTTCATTACCTACTTGATCAAAATGTATGAAACAGCGGATTTTTTTTTCGTGATTTCAGAGTTGGTCCCACAGTGAAAGTTGTTCAGTCCAATGGTCTAAAGCACCTCTTAAAGTTTGTAAGGTTAATTTTTTTATACCTTATACAGGAAAAGTTTTTAACCAGTGCGCAAATTTTGACATAATAAACTTGAATATATTTTAATAAACACGTATTTTTTGTTTTGATATGATTCAATAGTAAAAAATTAAGTTAACGCTTACGAGACTTGTTTACTCAGAAATTTATTTTATGGACGTCGCTTGCCAGTCCGTCGACCGGTCGCCCGATTCACGCCGCGCGTCGACCGGTCGCCTGACGCGCCAGCTGCTATCAGAAGTACTCACGCGCGCGCGCTCGCTCTATGCGACGGCGGATTATTGACCCCAGTTTAGCGCTACAATTTTTTAAGTTTAGACTGTGTAAAGTTATTTGAAAACGTAATTTTTCGTATATTCCAATTTATCATTCATACTTTCATGGGCTTAGGACCATCAAAATGCAGAAAATAAATCATAATAAGTAAGAAAGTAATACGTTTTAGTCCATTCAAAATAAAACATTTAGGTATGATAGGTACTTAGACATGATACAATTTGCGTCAATGTCTAATCAAAGAGAACCTAAGACACTAAGATTGTTTATAATTTCTTCTTACCTCTACATTTTATTAATCACAATAATTTTAGGTATTGTTCGAAGTGACCTCCTCCTTTTTCAAGGCATAAACGTGCACGTTTAAATAAGTACCTAAGCATTTAGTTTGTTTAGGACACTAACACCACTTTTTACTTCAATGAAAGCGTTAATTATTTTTTCTTTCAAGTTATCTAGGCTCTGAGCCTCTTCTACATACAGCCGGCATTTCACTTGTTTCATACACCTTGGTTTGCTGCTAAAATTGTCCGGGACCGTGGGATTGAGGATCCTTTGGGCTCGCATACGAGGTACGCTCTCCCTTTCGTATCTTCTTCGTGCTGCTCGTAAATTTTCATTGCTTAACAAATACACTCGCACCATTTCATAATACTCGCGGTGAGTAAAATGAGACATTGTCACTACGCTAGTCTAGTACGCGGCACGCGCGCAGGGACGGCGAAGGGACATCCGACCTCCGCTTCCGCAAGTGACGTACTGCATGTGCATGCGTTTTGTTTATCAAACGCCGGCGCCGCGCCGCATGCCCCCGCACCCCCGCCCCGTCTCGTGCGCTGGGCGTCCAGTGGCCGGCGGGCGACCTTCGCGTTTTCATTCATGCTCATTCATAGTATTACAATTAAATTATATCCATGTCTTGCTTATTTCAAATTGGGACAAAGTGCAAAAATGAAAAAAAAAAAGTCATAAACTAAAAATGGAAATGTGTTCTATTGCTTACACTGAGCCACCAAAAAAAATTTGCGCACTGGTTAAAAACTTTTCCTGTATATAGGTTGATAGATAGATTATGTTTAAAATTATTATTATGTTGCCATGCCCTAACGAACAACGAAATGTACACATGAATGCAATAAAGAGTTTGAGTTTGACTGTCAAATTTTCCTAATTAACTTTGAACCTCATATTTTAGCAATAAAGTTGAAAATCTTTTAAAGAAATTTGACAGATTGTAGTAGCTTGATGTGCTGGCATCTGTACATACTTAATTACAATGTTCTTCACGAAAACAGGTCAATTATTCGAATTAACTCGGCGCACCTTAAAATTTTAATGGATCACTTAAATTAACGTCGAGACCTTAGCTTGGAATTAAAAAAATGAGGGAAATATGGCGGCGAATTGATTTGGTTTAGGGGAATACAAAAGAAGCTGTTGTAACATTAATTGTTACATGTCTTAATTCTTAATAATAATATAAAAAAAATAAACATAAAAAAATTATTTACAATAATATTATTTATAAAAAAAAAACTATTTACAATATTAAAATAAAAAATAAACTAATAATGAACGCATCAAATCAGACTTCTGGCCAGCTACAGTTTATCACCACGCATGTTTAAACGAGCGACATATTAGGCACCCAGAAACGAATTCCTTTGTTCTCGGCGCGGGGGCAAGGTCCATAGCGGCAGACACTTCCACGTCGCCGCCGGTAGGACGATTCTGGTTGTCGAGGCGAGCGCACGTCAGGCTTTTTCACGGTCCCTAATACGAATTTATATCGTAATCGCGATTAAGTTTTTTTGAAGGCGTCCCTACCGTTCCCTCGACATTTAATACTACGAAAATCAACAATACTGAGTAATACTCGACGTTAAACATATTCTGTGTGTGTGAATTAAACCCCGATTGGGTAAGTGTTGCACAATTATAATTAGCCAGTAGCTTAGCAAACCGTAACGGTTTCTTTCGCTTTGCCTACCTGGTGATCTTTCAGTTTGTGTTCTTGCTTATCTTTGTTTCCATTAGACGCTCATTACTGGTTTTCTCTTTGTAGTTCTACCCCACATTTTCAGAATTATATCATTCTTGCATATTATTATTTTATTTCCGTTGTAAATTTCAAATGTTTAAATTAACGGCTAAGTAACCGAAATTATTGTCATCTCCGTATCTGATAGTGAACATCCACAGCAACACATCTACATATTAGTGCTTCCCTATTCAACGTTGCTGTGGGTGCTCGCCGTCTACGGCCAGCGTGTAATGCTTTCGCTTATTGCGCATTACAGGGTTTCACGTACACCTTAATTCCCTGCTTCCCCGTGGTGGACAGTAGCGGGACAACCAGCGAACCTACACCAGCAGTTTGACCTGGCGATCGACGCGCGAGCACTCGTCTCCTGCAGCGGCCAGTGACGTCAGGGGAGTGCTAGACCAGTGAGGAGGTTAATCGCTGTATAGGCCCTTACCCAACTTTGATCGACCCTCGTCTGCCTACCGAGTCATTTAATTAATAATAAATGTTCCAGTTTACTGCCTACCTACTTTTTATTTAATATCCTCCTAGGATTACCTGTGCCTAGGTTAGGTAGGATAAGTAGCGTAGCAGTACTTTAGTACCGGGACACTGTGACACAGTTATTAAGAAATTGTATCCTCTCTTAGTATCTTTCGACAAAACCGACGCGATGTAGCGAAGTATTTCACGCATGACAAGCAGAAGTGTTCATTACAGGCGGTGACAGAATGTGTTAAAATAAAAAAAATTGTTTATTTCTTAACCAAATCAAGACAACAAGTTGATGATTGGAGCCTCCTTTTAAGCAATAAATGCCTGTATTAGGAGACTCCGCTCTTCCATAGCATGTTGTATTTGATTTTCTGTGAGCTTAGTCATAATAATTGTAACGCACTAACATAGCTTTTAGGTTTTTTGTACCTACATATTTTTTATTTTACATTTATAATGCCTGCGGTAAGCAGTGTAGATCAGGTGGCCCAGTATCGACCCCGACTTACGAGTTATACGAGTAGGTTAAACGCAACCAGGCGCTTCACTTTGTGTAATTTATTTCATCACCACTGCTCTCAAAACGGTGAAGGAAAACATCGTGAGGAAACCGGCATGTCCTAGAACCAAAAATTCGAAGACATTTGACGTCCACCAACCCGCACTGGATTCGCGTGGTGGATTACGGCCCACTTCCTCTCACAGGGAGGAGGCCTGTGTCCCTGCAGTGGGAACATAATAGGCTGTTTTTTAGGGTTCCGTACCGAAAGGGTAAAAACGGGACCCTAATTACTAAGACTCCACTGTCCGTCTATCTGTTACCAGGCTGTATCTCATGAACCGTGATAGCTAGACAGTTGAAATTTTCAAAGATGATGTATTTCTGTTGCCGCTATAAACAACAAATACTAAACACAGAATACAATAAATATTTCAGAGGGGCTCCCATACAACAAACGTGTTTTTTTAGGCGTTTTTGCCTTGTGGTACGGAACCCTTCGTGTCCGAGTCCAACTCGCACTTGGCCAGTTTTTTTATGCCTGCGACTACAACTTTCAAGATTCAAGTTTCTTCATTACGTGCCTTGTTAAGAAACTGTGGTGCTATTCTGTAAAAATCTCACCGTGAAAACTTAGGTGAAGTGAGCGTGCAGTGAGCTGTCAATAGTGTCAATTCCTAGCAAAAACAAACTCACTTCACCTAAGTTTTCACGGTGAGATTTTTACAGAATCGACCGGCTGAAGTCAATGAAGCAGTGAATTAATTACACCATATTATTTTTCTTTTAATCTCCTTCGTTATTCGCCGGTGGCATTTCTTGGTTCACATTTAGGCGGACACACTAGAACGCGCCACGTGACGGGAGCGCTGGCAAATGGAGCCAAATTCTCGGCGCGGAAGCGCTTTTTTATTGAATTTGTATGTTAATAAAAATCACGCGCCGCGCGTTATTTCCGCCTTTCCAATATTCTATGGTGGAAAACTCAAAAGAATTTAATAAAGTTAATGGTACAGAGGGCGCCACCGGTGGTTGTGACAATGGCGCCGAGTAATAACAAACGTTATAATTAAGTAATAACTTAATCTGCTTAATTCAATACCCGCTGGTATAATTTAATAGTTAACTTAAACTGGTTAATTATATGGCAGTAACTTAATACGCTTGTCGGGCTTTTAACCGCACCTTTTTTTACCCGACTGCGCCAGAAGGAGGGTTATGTTTTTCGAGTGTATGTATGTTTGTTTAATGAAAATATTTAGTGAATGGTTCGGGGTACGTCTAAATACCGGTATTTCATGATTTTTTTTTTCAGAAATAAAATAAAAACACATATTTATGACACCTACCTAATTCTAAAAACATCCGTGTTACTTTCGCCACTAACATCGCGTTATTGACCTCGTCACACTAACACAGCACTCCCGAGAATTTAATTTACCAAAAACAAATCAAGTGTTGTTAAATTTGCCCTTTCGAAAACCCGAAACTGTACGCTGAAACACACCGAAACATTGAATTATCTGGGACTTGTCAACTCTTCAAAGGGTTCAAAAAGGTTTCATTGAATTGCTGTACAATATTGGATATATGCTTTATTCTGCCTGCGGCCACGACTTACGGATTCATCCGGAAGGGTTGGCCTTGTTTAACAGACATTCACACTTACTTACTTGTTTGAAAATACAAGTTTTTTCTAAAGAGGTCTTTTGAAGTGTGTTTCGCTTTGTAGGTTGTATATAACGTTCCTATTTAAGTAAATGTCTATTAACTGCTCTTAAATTACGATGTTTATTTTTTATTATAAGCATAGGCTAGCTAAATTCATCATCATCATCTGTCTAGCTTTTTCCCAACTATGTTGGGGTCGGCTTCCAGTCTAACCCGATGCAGCTGAATACCAGTATTTTACATGGAGCGACTGCCTATTTGACCTCACCAACCCAGTTACTGGGTAATACGATACCCCTTGTAAGACTGGTTGTCAGACTTTCGGGCTTCTGACTACCCGTAACGGCTGTCAAAGATCCACGAATGACAGCCGGGACCAATGGCTTACGTGCTTTTCGAGGCACGGAGGGTTAGGCTAGAAAAATTAAAAAAATAAAATAAAAATCACGCTGTATACTCGTTCCCCTATGTTATAGGTACAGAGTCGATAATATGGTGTAAGACATTTATTTCTCAAAAACAAAATACAATTTTTAACTGCGAATGAGAACACACTGGTTGCATACATATCGTATGGAATCGTTCGTTGGAACTATTATCGGAACGCTATGTTTGAAGTTAGAAGTTTTTTTTTTTAATGGGTTTGCTCTTGACTCTAGTCTAGGTCAGAGGTGACAGAGACAAAGTCGACGATGGAGTGAGCTTACCCAGAAGAATCCGGTTCACTCTTACTTTGAAGAGATTCGGGATAAATGCGCTCGGAAACACAGATGCAGGTAAAGAGTTCCACTTTTTTGCTGTGCGCATTATAAAAGACATTTGAAAACGCTTAGTGCGAATTGGTGGAATAGCAACTAGGCAGGGATGGTAACTTGCTGTGCGTCTGGATGACCGAAGGAAGAAGGGGCCGGTGGAATGAGAGAAGTACTTGTACATTATTGTTAGTCATTAACATTATGTTAGTAAAATGAACTCTGGTAACAGAGATCGAGTTTTGAAGTTGTAAAAAAAAACATGTAGGTAATCTGCAAAAAAATATTGGGACTATGAGTCCATATTACGTATCGAAACACAGTTTCTATCATAGTTGCTATTGAAAGCATAATTACTTTTTAGGGTTCCGTACCCAAAGGGTAAAAACGGGACCCTATTACTAAGACTTCGCTGTCTGTCCGTCTGTCCGTCTGTCCGTCTGTCCGTCTGTCTGTCACCAGGCTATATCTCAAGAACCGCGATAGCTAGACAGTTGAAATTTTCACACATGATGTATTTCTGTTGCCGCTATAACAACAAATACTAAAAACAAAATAAAATAAATATTTAAGGGGGGCTCCCATACAACAAACGCGATTTTTTTGCCCTTTTTTGCTCGATATCAAAAATGGCAAAAGGTAGGAACTTGAAATATTCACAAAATACTCAGTTGTATTTTAACTTTAATAATAAATAATAAAATTAAAATAAAATAAATATTTAAGGGGGGCTCCCATACAACAAACATGTTTTTTTCGGCGTTTTTGCCTTGTGGTACGGAACCCTTCGTGTGCGAGTCCGACTCGCACTTGGCCAGTTTTTAATGTTAATCCACAGAATATATGTTAAAATGATTTAGGGCTGATTTTTCAATCGACAGATAATTTTTATTCGTAGAATAAAATTGACGTCTGACAGATTTCGTATGAAAGAACTGTCAAAAATTAAAAACTATTCCCCGGATAAAATTATCTGGCGTCGGAAAAATCAGCCCTTAGTTTATTTAATAAACTCTTGTGCAAGTTCCTGAATATCATGATGAGCTTGTCTCAATTTTCTAGTAATGATTAATTACTTTTGATTTTAAGGGCTGTTCTTAAAATTAAACATAATTAATCATGCAATTAATTAATTTTGGAAATCCGTCCAAATTCTCTAAGATTCCTCCTTCCTTACAATGATTGATGAGACATGACGCAGAATTTATTTATTACTAACAGCGTCCCGCGGTTTCACCGCATAAATGTCGATCCCGTGGGAATATCGGGATGAAAACTATTCTATGTCCTTTACCGGGACACAACTATCTTTATACCAAATTTCATCTAACTCGTTTCAGCGGTTCAAGCGTGAAGAGGTAACAAACAGACAGTCACACTTTCGCATTGATAAAATTACTAGCTTCAGCCCGCGGCTTCGCCCGCGAGGTATGTCGATAAAAACTATCCTATGTCCTTCCCCGGAATGCAATCTATCTCTCTGGCAAATTTTATCGAAATCCTTTCAGTGGTTTAGGCGTGAAAGGGTAACATATAGACAGACATACAGTTACTTTCGAATTTATAATATTGGTATGGATAGTATGGATTTTTCTACTATGAAATGAAATTATTTATTCTGTAAATTGGATATTGGAATCCCTTTTACACGTCATATTATAAAATAAAAAAGTAAGCTAGATGAGGGTATTCTTCCAAGAGATATAAAGGAGACTCATATTTCGTCAGTTATTAATGCGAAGAATGCCGTTCGCCGTTATGTAGGTAACCGGTGAAATATGCCGGTTTCCTCACGACGTTTTCCTTCACCCCTTTTAACCGGCTATTAACTTACCCCTTTAAATAAACCTTATAATGACCAGATGATTCAATTTAAATTTTAATTATAACATGCAAAACTTTCATCCAATTATTTGTTCCGTCATTCTACGTTTATAGTCCGATTGACGACAGTAACAGTACTCGCATCATAATAAGAATAAATTTAAATCTTATCAGTAAGCCTGGCTGTTATCAACGATGAATTTTAATGCCCCGAGCGAGATTATTTGCTTATACTTTATTCTGAACAGGCAACCTGGTGGGATGCCTGAGAAGTACACAGGATGTTTTGAAAACATGACTGGTATTTCAATATAGAAAAATAAGATGGATAAAGACTAATCTTTGTGGAGGACCGAAAAATATTGACAGGAAATGAGTCCAGTGTCAGCCATTTTGAATTTCCTGAGACATCTTATGTCGCAGGCCTAGGAATTATTCTGATTTACTTTTGGATAAATGATTTTATTTCTCTAAGTAGACTTCTACACGTCAATCATATGTATTTGAAAACTAGATAAGGTCGGCGTTTCCTATCTGACTACTCTGAGAAGAAAGGCCGAAAGAATCTCAGAGGTCACCGTGTCTTTTAAGGCTCGGCGCAAACGAGCCACCGACCACTGCCACTCGTGGCCAGCGACAGCAACTAAACACACTTTTTCATATATTTTGTATAGACGCGCCACACACGTGTGGCCGGTGGCGGCCACTCGCTACAGCAGTGTCCGCGACTCGCTATTTTTGGTCGCTACGGGCCACAAAAGACGCCGACAACCGCCACTGTCGCACTGCTCCACTCCCCGCGCCAGTTAAAATTGCATGTACCCAATATAGGCGGCGACGGCGTTGTCTACAGCGTCTGCGTATTAACAATAGCGCGAGCAAACTGTCCGTTTCGGAGTCCATCGTAAGACTGCGCAGCAGAGAGCGGGTTATAAAATGTGGCGGCTTCCGAACACCGGTGGCTCTGTCGCTTGCTTCAGACACTGTTACAAATGTGGCGGTAGCGCGCGACAGCCACCGGTGGCTGTGGTCGGTGGCCCGTTTGCGCTGAGCCTAAAGTCCAGTGAGCAGTGGTAGCCCAGTCGTAACGGCTGCGACATACGGGTTGTAGGTCGTAGGTTCGGACCCAGATAGGCGTTTTACTTTGTGTAAATTATTTCATCACCACCGCTCTCAAAATGGTGACGGAAAACATCGTGAGGAAAGTAGCATGTCCTAGAACCAAAAATTTGAAGACTTGTGACATCTACCAACCCTCAGTGGGCCCGCGTGGTGGATTACGGCCCACTCCCTCTCACTGAGAGGAGGCCTGTATCCTAGCAGTGGGAAAATTATAGGATGATAATGATGATGAATTAAATAAAACAATGTCATAAAAGTAATAAAAAATTTCTCAATTACATTATTAGCAACTAGTCTGATTTTGTCTAGGCTTGTTCAAGAGTGTTAGCTCAGTCTGTGATAAAAAAGGCAAGTCAGCAAAGTCAAAGCGTTTATTTCAAATAGGCACATAAAAGGCACTTTTGAACGTCAAAAATGACAATAAAATAGAATTGATTCTAGTCGCCCATTCCAAAAGGTAGTTTTCGTATGGAGAAGAATGGTCAAGAAACTCCACCGTCACTCTTTTAAAATGTTTTACAATATTTTGCATAAGTACATTAATTATATAATAACAATAATATGTCAAGACGATGCACCTAAAATAAAATACTAAATATACCACAATAGGTAAAAGAATTAAAAATGAAACCATGACATGTAAATTAATTATCTGAGAGATACATAGTGCTCACATATTTACAAACATGGTAAAAGTAAACGATTTTCATTTAAAGAAAACAAAATTACAAGTAATAAGTCAGTAAGTAAAGTAATTGCAGAGCAGCAGCAAGCCATCACACTAATATTATAAAAGCGAAAGTTTGTGAGTGTGTGTGTGTGTTTATATGTTTGTTACTTCTTCACGCACAAACGGCTGGACCAATTTGGATAAAATTTGGTATGGAAGTAGCTGACCACCTGGATTAACATATAGGCTACTTTTATCCCGATATTTCCACGGGATCGACATTTACGCGGGTGAAACCGCGGGGCGCAGCTAGTTAGATAATAAAGCCTGCTTATTACCCAATATGTGTCGAATAAACGCTTGGCACCATTACTCATGGAGGCTCTTTCATGTTTAAGGCGTGCTCAAATTTTTTCTACTTCTAAAATTATGATAAAAAACACTTTCGCTCTCCTTAAACATCTGTGCTCTTGTTTCATGATTATTATTTTACATATATTTATATAGATTTGTATATGCTTTATTGTATTATGTAAATGGTACACCACAGACTACCTACAGTATTATTTCTACTTCCCTTTTTTTAATCCATCCAAAGGTTGTATTTAAAAAACGCTCTTCAAATTAACGTTTAGTGATTTTCCTTCTCACAAAAAACTTTTAATAACCGGAGGATCGATCCTCTTCGCCATAGTTAACGAATTAGGTATTATACGTTGATAGTTGTGTACCTACATTCAATTTTAAAATATATTAATTACACTTTATAAGTAAAATCTGGTTTGGTTACTTACTTTTGCGAAAGCTTTAAATTAAAATGTGCGGTACCTACTCACGTTAGAGACACACACTAAAAATCAAAACTATTTTGATTCTAGTTTTGTTCCTTTTAGCGAGTCAGACTATTCCTTGTGGAACAAACTGTTTTGTCTGCCAAAACAAAACTATTGTCAAGAGCGTCCAAGCCATAATTGTTTTCATTATATCATATCCCGCTTCCTAAAGAAAGCGATAGACCGCGCGAATACGTGATCGTTGTGTTCGTATATTATTAATTTGTTCGGAAAATCGGTTCGGGTTTGCCGAACAAAATGAACGCGACGGTCACGTTATAAAATGATTTTATTTCTGTAAGTAGGTTTGCACAATTTTATACGTCAATCATATTTTAAAACGAACATGACACGGAAAAACTAGATGAAATATTTTAAAAACTAGATGAGGTCGGCGTTTCCTATCTGACTACTCTAAGAAGAAAGGCCGAAACAAACTCAGAGGTCACAGTCTCTTTTAAAGTCCAGATATAATCTTGGTCAGATCAAGTGAAGACCATGTAGATTAATGTTTGAAATGGTCTTTGTAGGAAAGAACCACACAGATTGAGTGGACCTGTCCAGCCAGTGCACGCATTTGTTAGTAATCATGCAGCTCAACTCAAAACTCAAAAACCTCAACGTGTTCGCGCGACAATCACTTGTGTTAGAACGCGCCTGAGTCTGTCTAAAAACAGTCTTCGCTCAAGTCTGCGCACAGCCTAACACATCTTAAGTCAAGAAGCTCAAAAATATCTTCTCAAAATGACTTCATCGCAATTACCTTAGTAACAAGTTTGAAACTCAATTAATACTTGCCTAAAGTCTGTTGTCGGCTACAAGATTACGTCTCCCTTGCTTACCTGCCATGCCTTTGAAGAATTTCCTCTATTTTTAGCTAACTACCTTTTAGTACATTTGGGTCTTAACTTTGTTTATCGTCCATGAAAAAAATTGTTCGTTATTTTTTATGTACGTTGCTTATATTCTTTCTACAAAGGGGCGAGAAGCCAATGTAGATTGGGATCAAGGTTGTTTATAACGTTATAATAATGCATGTTTATTATTTGGAACTTGGTACAGATTACACGCTTGAAAAGCTGGACAAAAACCTAGACTCGTTATCAGGTTTTTACTCTTAGGAAGTATAAAATCAAACGTCATTTACTCAAAATAAGCCGACAATCATTCTTTTAACGTCAAAATTACATTATACAGTCCGCAAAAACACCTTCTTGTAACTTAAAAGTGTTGAAAATTATAACGCATAAAAAATGTACATACAGAGGTCATCATACCTCTAGATAGTAGCATTCAAAGAGAGACCACGTCATGCGTTCAAAGGTATTTTTGCCACTTTTCAGCCCTCACCTCTTGGTGGAACTTGACGATGCATGAAAACTAATTGCACAATTAATTCATGAAAAAAGTATACAGTTTTCGGAAAAGTTAATTAATGTCGTAAAATAATGTTTGTAATACGATACCCCTTGGTAAGACTGGTTGTCAGACTCTCGGGCATCTGACTACCTGTAACGACTGTCAAAGATCCACGAATGACAGCCGAGACTAACGGCTTAATGTGCTTTCCGAGGCACGGAGGGGTCTCGGTATGTAAAGTTAGTCACCCATCCACAGACCAACCGCGGCAAGCGTAGCTGAACCTGATCGATCGACCTGTGCGGCTGTTATTATTTAGCCACGAGCCCCTCAAATCAAAATTAAAACTTATTTATTCAAATTAGGCTGAGAAGTGAGAATCAGCACTTTTAAAAACAAATACCGCTTGTTTACATTACAATAATAATGTCAAGCTGGAAATTCAAATTTAAATTATTTGGACGTAGTTAAGCAGAAAGGACTCAACAAAAAAAATGACAAACAGAAAAAAGCGTTACTCTGTGTAATACAACTTGACTTATGAAAATGTTAGTATATTATCCCATAGGTGACAATATTTCAAATAATTCCAGATACAACATCATTGCAGCAATACACACCTAAACTTAAAACCTCGATAACTCAAAAATAACTTTTTGTGGGTTGAGTCCTTTCTGCTTAACTACGTCCATTTATTAGTCACAATTTGTACATACTAGGAGAGAATAGTCGGTGACCCCCAAACTCGGCGTTTACCTGTATCTAGGGAGTCAGTGTTGCGACATTTTCAGAAATATCTCTTTGTATCGAAATTATATTAAAATTTTAGTTTATCAAGTATGAATTTGGCCTGTAGGAACTTCTAAGTTTTCATTTTAATGTTCCTAACCGTAACAATACCTACTTATAGTAATTCTACATCTTGTAGGCAGTCGTCGTCGTCGTTTCAGCCGATAAACTCAAACTCAAACTCAAACCATTTATTTCAATTAAACCATTTACAGGCACTTTTGAATTGTCAAAAAGTCGGTCAGTCAGAAAATATGAAGCTAGTTGCCCATTCCAAAGCGTAGGTACCTATGGAGAAGAAGATAGACGTCCACTGCTGGACATAGGCCTCCCCCAATTTTGGGGGGGGTTTGCCATAATCGTCACGCTTGGCAGGCGGGTTGGCGATCGCAGTATGGTATGATGGTGGAATAAATGGAGAACGCTGCTGCCCATTCTCCGGTAAGACCCTTAGTCGCCTTTTACGACACCCACGGGAAGTAAGGGGTGGTGCAATTCTTTAAGTCCGGCACCACACAGACAAATGGCAGTCAATGTAGGCAGTCAATGCCATAATATTATTATGATCAGGGTTTTTTTAGTAACAGCCCGGAGTTTGGAAGTTGACGGTGTGATAACCCGGTACCTCGGAGAGAGTGCACTTGTGTCTGCGCACACACTTGTGCACTATAATATCTCCCGCGCTGAAGGCTAGTCTCCATAAAATGGGCTGCCATAGCCGAAATGCGGTCTGGAGGACTATTATCATTGATGCGTTTTACTCCTTGGCCACCTCCCTCGTGCTCAAGTGACACGGGTCTTGCGACAGCGACTGTGGAGAAAACAAAAGAAATAAGTTGTGACGAGACTTCCGAAGCGACGGATGAAAACAAGTGACAGGCACGCGTGACCGTATGTTTCATGTTAGAGGGTTTGGTTTCCGCACTTAGACCTTCAGATGGACCATTGAGCGTGGGCCATGGCGGCTGTTTTTGTCCAGGCGTAATAAACGTCTGGTTAGGCAGCGCTAGCTTCCCTGGATTGCCTACAGCCCGGTGTCGAGATCCACCAGCTCTCCGCAAGTATGTGGGGCAACTCCTGTTGCCACTTTCGTAGCTGGTTGAAGGGGATGGGTACGATAGGTTCGGTTCCCCAGACTGACGTGCTGGATGCTCTTCTAGCTAGTTCGCGCGTATCCCGTGACGGAAGTCGCGTCCCTCGAGGCCGTCAATGGGGACCTAAAACATGGTAAACAAAGTTGCCCAAAATTGTTGCAGCAACATGATTTTGTATTGTTGGGAACCTCAAAGTACATTCAAAGTTGCTTGCAACATGTTTCCCACAACACAAAAACATGTTCTGAAACAATGTTCTGCAGTGTATCGATCAGAATCTTAATTGTGTAACACACTATCTAAATAATGTTGAAGGATATTGCTAATCCATTGCTTCATATGTTCGAAAAATTCATCTGCTCAAGAACGTAAATAACGCAATGAATGTTGTTGAAATATCAAAATGGAAGCCATTCCTAGTGTCACGCAAGTATCACGCAGGCTTTAAAAAAGTCATAAGTCGAACATAGCATTCGGATACAGTGTATTTTAATTAAATCAGTTTTGATCCGGAAATAATGATTTCAATCATTCGTAAAGCCGTTTAAATCGGTAGTCGATAATTTTAGATGAACGTGTAGGTCCGTGTGTTTGTCGCGTGTTATTCCAGTGGATATTAGTCCAACTTTGTTGCTTGTTTAACGTTCAGTTAGAGTATGTTCTTCGAAATCCGATTATTTGGTTGACTCTCTGATGCTTTTATACAATATGTAGGTAACATATTTTAACGCAAGGATTCATACACCCCAAAGCTATTATTATTAAGAAAATCGTGTTGACCCTAGCATAACTTTATGAATTTAAAATTAAGTCTTACTGCTACACAATAAGATATGCTATATGCTTTAGCTCAATATGGAAAAATATTTTTTTTTTTTAAATACCTTTATTAAAAGTTACTGAAATCGATTCAGTTGTCAATTATGAACAAATTACTTTCAAGACTTACGGTATTATAATAATAATAATAAAGTAAAAATAATAATAATAATAAATAAATATCCAGAAAGCGGTACTTCTGGACGTGGCCCGCATTGTTAGGAGGTTCCTTTCTCTGGAGCCCTGACCGCCGGTAGCTTGGACCCTGTTCCCGATACCGGGAGGCTACTATTTTTTATATTTTTTAATGTTTTTATATTTTTTTTTTTTACGGTCTGTGTGGTGCCGGACTTAAAGAATAGCACCACCCCATACTTCCCGTGGGTGTCGTAAAAGGCGACTAAGGGGCGTACCGGAGAATGGGCAGCAGCGTTCTCTATGCATTCCACCACCATACCATACTGCGATCGCCAACCCGCTTGCCAAGCGTGGCGATTATGGCAAACCCCCCCCTTTTGGGGGAGGCCTATGTCCAGCAGTGGACGTCTTTCGGCTGAAATGATGATATTTTTTTATACTAATATTTAAAAATATAATTTATATGTATTCGGTTTAATAAAGGAAATAATAATAATGTACAAGTTTATAAAAAGGAGGGGAAATAATCAAAGGGCATTAAACAATACATCCGCATCGCTGTCAACAGGAAACGTGCCCAAAAGACTGGCAGCATTGCCACGTTGCATGGCAATGCTGCCAGTGCCTTGCCTTCTTTGGCCAAAAAATAGGAGTTTATGTAAAGATTACAGGAAAAATAAAACGTGTTCAGACTTACGATATTCAAGGTGTTTCGTATTTTTATTTCGAGAAGGTGTATTTTTACATTGACTTCAATTTTATTAATTCAATGTGATCCGTTATTTGGATACAATATAAGAAATGGGTACAGTCGGTGGCCAACATTATCTAACCCACTTCGAGTGGGTCCGGCAATGTTGGGTGGGTCAGACAATGTTGGTCACCAACCGTACATGAAAGGACGCCTGAAAGTGGCACCGGTGAATGAAAAGTTATGCGGAAATCAGTTGTCATGTCATGTGATGCGGAGGAATGAGGCAAATATCGTGAGGAAAGTTTTGAGTTTGAATGTGGATAAGAGTAGGGGAAGATCAAAGAAACGATGGATCGACCGACTGTGTGAAATATGATGTGGGTAGAAAGGGGATGACTACGGAGATGACACCTAATAGAGAAGTATGGAAGAAAAAACTTTGCGCCGAACCCAAATAAAATGGCATAAGGGCAAGAGAATCCACATTTACACACAAAACTTTCCTCACGACTTTTTCTTCTAAATATCATCTGCCTAGCCTTTTCCCAACTATGTTGGGGTTGGCTTCTAGTCTAACAGGATGCAGCTGAATACCAGTATTTTACATGGAGCGACTGCCTATCTGACCTCCACAACCCTGTTACTGGGTAATACGATACCCCTTGGTAAGACTGGTTGTCAGACTATCTGGCTTCTGACTACCCGTAACGACTGTCAAAGATCCACGAATGACAGCCGGGACCAACGGCTTAGCGTGCTTTCCGAGGCACGGCGGGGTCACGGTATGTAAAGATGGTCACCCCATCCACAGACAAACCGCGGCAAGCGCTGCTTAACCTCATCGGTCGACCTGTGCGGCTGTTATTATTTAGCCACGGGCCCCCCCTTCTTCTAAATATGTAAATATCTAAATGTGTTTCCTCTAACTTAAATGTGCCCGACATTCAGGTTTATTACGAGAGATCACCCTTAAATTCTAATATCTTAAAGTGCTTCAAATTACTTACAAAGTTGAGAACTTCTCTGTCTACGTAAGATTGAAATAATGAATTAATTCAATTAGTGGTTATTGGACGCAAATAACAAGGCTTTTCATTGGTTTCCGAAGTTCAGATTCTGTTGGGAGTGTGTTTTTAGTCTGTGGTCAATCAAGTGACAGCTCTCGAAATAAAACTGCAATTAATGAATTTGCGTTTTAATTACCCAAATTATAATTAAAGTAAATAACGAGATACAACATTGGCGACGAGGATGGGATAGAAGCCCAGAGAAAAAAACGTGCGCACGACAGTATTTACAAATAAATAAAATCGCGAAGTCGCGAACTAACCTCAAAAGTGAAAAACGCATGGATCAAGTTGAAAAACTAATCGAACAGGGGAAGAAATCGTGGATTCAAGAAAAAACTAAGAAGGAACTCATACAAATTGCGAATAAACTAGCTCAGAAAACCATATTCTCAGACTCAAATTCTATTCTGGAACTAAGAATATATTTACGTAATTACATCGACAGACAAAAGTCAACGAAAATCACAAGTATCACAACCAACATGGCCTCCATAGCTACATTGGAAATATTTACTGGTGAAAACTGGAATGCATATATCCAGCAATTTGAGTGTTTTGTGCTGCTAAATGATATTCCCGAAACAAAAAAAGTACCATTACTGATTACAAAATTAAGTACTAAGGTCTATGAACTACTAACTACATTGTGTACACCGATGTCACCAGTAAACGAGAACTATGAAACCATTTGTGATAAATTGAAGAAATACTACCATCCAGTTCAAAACTACGCCATACACCAAGCAGAATTTCGAAAAAGGTGTCAGAAACAAAACGAAACCATAGAACAGTTTATAATTGAACTCAAAAAATTGTCAAAAGACTGGTTTCAAAAATTTGGACGGTGAAATAAAAGAAAGGTTGTTGAACGGAACCTATTGTGATGCAGTAAAATTCGAATTGTTAAAATCAGCTGATAACACATTGGAAATGTTAACTGTTATTGGGCAGACGGCGGAGGCAGCATATAAATTAGCATTCAACCAGGACAGAGGACAAGAACAAACACAAATGTTTAAATTACAAGGAAGAAATTACACAAAAAACAAAAATAGTGACTATCGTCAGAATCCAGGATCAAATAATAAACAAAATGTAACTTGTTTTTGCTGTGGGAAGAGTGGACACATAAAAGCACAATGTTCGCTCCGTGAAAAATTTTGCAGTGAGTGTGGCACCAAAGGCCATATCTATAAGCAGTGCGGTAAGAATAAGAATGTTAAAGTGAATAATGTGAATCAAGTGGAAACTACTAGTTTAGAAAAAAATGAGGTAAATGAAGTAAAATCATGTATGACATCGGACACTGAAGTTTTTGACATATTTCATTTTCATGATAAAGGAAAAGTACCAGCTGCAAAGTTGAAAATTGTAGTAAATAGAAAGATATTAGAGTTTGAAGTAGACACAGGTGCAGATGTGAGTACTATCCCGTTATCTGAAAAAACACAATATTTAGCTGATTTAGAAATTAAACAATGTAATGTCATATTTACAAACTTTGATCAATCAACATCAACACCACTAGGGGTAATTGAAAATTTAGATATTAAGTATAAATCTGTAGATGTAAGCAATCAAAGACTGTTTGTTGTAAAAGATGGATCACCAAAGATAATAGGAAAAGATTGGCTCTCAGTATTGCAATTATGGCCCCCAAAGTTTGAACAAAAATTATGTATAGAAATACCCAAAGAAAAGTTAATTGAAGAGATAAAAAGTGAATTTGCTGAAGTATTTGAACCAGGAATGGGAAATTACAAAGGAGAGCCAATACATTTATCAATTAAACCTGGTGTGAAACCCATATTTATGCCTGTGAGAACTGTCCCATTTGCACTAAAGGATAAAGTAAACAATGAAATTAAACGTCTGGTCGAGGCAAAGCGTATAGAACCAGTGGAGTACTCAGACTGGGGTACCCCAGTGGTTCCAGTCCTAAAACCAGATGGAACAGTTCGATTGTGTGGTGACTTTCGGATAACAATTAACAGGTACTTACAAATTGATCGTTACCCGTTACCCACAATTAATGACATTCTAATGAAGATCCAAGGTAATACATGTTTTTGTGAATTAGATTTGCGGGAGGCATACTTGCAAGCACCATTAGATAAAGAGTCACAAAATTTAGTTACAATTGTTACTGAACAAGGTATTTACAAATATTTATACTTACCTTTTGGTGTAAGCACAGGGCCAGGGTCATTTCAGAGATTGATAACTCAAAAACTTATGGGATTAGATGTAGTAGCATACATTGACAATATATACATACATGGTAAAACATTATCACAAACATATGAGAAGTTAAAATTAATACTACAGAGACTTAAGGAAATTGGCCTTAGATTAAAATTAAATAAATGTAAATTATTTGAAGAGAAATTAGATATATTTGGATTTGAAGTAAATAAAACTGGCATAAAAATTGTAGAAAGTAAAATAGAACCTATATTATCTTTGCCACAGCCAGAAAACATGAAAATGTTAAAATCATTCTTAGGAAAAGTTAATTACTATAACAGGTTCCTACAAAATATGGCAATAATATTGAAACCATTGTATGACTGTTTAAAAAAAGTTAAATTTGAATGGACAAAGGAATGTGAAAAGTCCTTTAACCAAATAAAAAAGGCTCTTTCAAATACATCTCCACTATCACATTTTGACCCAAACTTAACGGTCATATTAACATGTGACTCAGCAGATGATGGCGTGGCTGCTGTTTTATCAATAAGGGACAGTAGTAATGTCATAAAACCAGTAGCTTTTGCCAGCAAGAAACTAAATGATGCACAAATAAAATATCCAATATTAGAAAAAGAAGCTTATGCTATCATTTTTGGAGTAAGTAAATTCTATGAATTTCTGTATGGGCGAAAATTTATTTTGCAAACTGATAATGAGGCACTATCAAAAATATTAGGGCCAAAGTATGGTATACCAAAGATGGCAGCAAGGCGGTTACAATATTGGGCAATATTCTTAGGTGCATTTGACTATGACATACAACACATTAAGTCAAAAAATAATCCAGCAGACTACTTGTCACGTGTTGGTACAAGTTTACAACACAATAATTTGAAAAATCAGGAAATGGCTGAAAGGAATTTTGAAATAAACACTGTTAATTATATTAACAATTCAATTTTTAAAATATTGAATTGGAAAACTGTACAAAAGGAAACACAAAAAGATAAAATCATGTGTGATATACTTAGATATAGTAGAGATGGCTGGCCACTAAAAAACGATATTGGGGAAAATTATGAACCTTACTTCAAAAGAAAGAATGAGATTACTGTGGAGAATGAATGTGTACTATGGGGTTACAGGGTAATCATACCTAAGACGATATAAGAAGATGTCATGACAGAGCTTCATGCAAGTCACTTAGGAATAACTAGAATGAAAGAAATAGCAAGATCATATTTCTGGTGGCCAGGCATGGATGTAGACATTGAAAATATAACGAAAAACTGTATAATTTGTTTACAAAATCATAAAAACCCTGAAAAAACCAAACTATCAGTGTGGCCACAGCCACCAACCGTTTGGCACAGGTTGCATGCCGATTTTCTGGGACCTCTGTATTCAAAGATGTACTTAGTGGTGATTGATGCATATTCCAAGTGGCCTGAAGCATAATTATGTCATGAGTAATATAACTGCCAAAAAAACTATAGAAGTATTTAAAAACATTTTTGTACGTTATGGGTATCCTTTACATTTAGTGACGGATAATGGCCCAACATGGACCAGTGAAGAATTTAGACATTTTTGTAAAATGGTGGGACTCAAACAGTCTTTCTCTCCTCCATACTATCCTGCTACAAACGGGTTAGCAGAACGCTTTGTTGAGACATTTAAATCACATATTGTAAAAATAGTAGAAAGTGGGCAGACTGTAGAATATGCTTGTAATCTATTTTTGTTCGACTATAGATGTACAATACATAAAACGACCGGTAAAAGTCCAGCAAAAATTATGTTTGGAAGAGAATTGAGATGCCGTTTCTCATTGCTGCGGCCAAACCCAGTACATGATAAAATTGATGATGAACAAATAAAATTAACAAACAGCACCAAAAACTTATATAAGACATTTGTAACTGGAGAAAGAGTAATGGTTAAAGATTTAAGAAAAAATAAAAAGAACTGGTCTTTAGGTAAAGTAATTGAAATTCTAGTACCAGGGGTGACCTACATGGTAGAAGTGGATGGGCAGCAATGGAAACGGCATGTCAACCAACTGCTGGAATGTGGGCAGAACTTAGCCTAAGAAACATAATTATATTTCTTTATTGTTTAGTTTTATTTTTATTTTGTTCTCTCTCATTGTAAATGGGGGGAGAGTGTTGGGAGTGTGTTTTTAGTCTGTGGTCAATCAAGTGACAGCTCTCGAAATAAAACTGCAATTAATGAATTTGCGTTTTAATTACCCAAATTATAATTAAAGTAAATAACGAGATACAACAGATTCCATTCAAGGTTCTGTTAAATACTTGGATTAAGAGGAAACGCGGTCGGAGAGACTTTTTGAAAAAGCCTAAGTATAAAGTCTTAGCTCGAGGTTTGGCTCTCGCCTATTTTGTCCTCCAATTTTGGACTAACTTTAAACATATTTCATAAACAGAATAAGAAGGATAGATACTGTATCCGTATGTTATAATTTTATTAGGATTTCCTTTTTTCGAAACAGCAGATTTTTTTTATAACTGACGAAAAACTTCTACGCTATGTGATATTAATGATTTATTTTCTGTAAGTAGGTTTGTACAAACACTTTTACACGTCAATTATATATTTTTTAAACAAGATGAGGTCGGCGTTTCCGACTATTCTGAGAAGAAAGGCCGAAAAAAACTCAGAGGTCACAGTCTCTTTTAAAGTCCAGACAAAGTCTTGGTCAGATCGTGTGAAGACCATATAGATTTTTGTCTGAAATGGTCTTTTGAGGAAAGAACCACACATATTAAGCGGACCTGTCCAATCAGTGCACGCATTTGTCAAAAATCGTGCAGCTCAACTCAGAACTTGAGGAGCTCAACGATTCGACGAACAATACCAAAGAAAGGACATTTAGGTAGGCCGCGTAAATTACTCGAACTGCCAGATCATGATTAAAACTAACTAAGAAGGAAAACAGAAAAAAGAAAGAAATGACCCACATAGTCCTCACATTCACAATAATGAGAGGTTTTCCTTTTGAGTATTACAAAAAAAACCTAGTTTCCAAGAACTCTGTAGATGGCGTTGAACTGACTACGTTACTAGGTGCCAAAGCCAAAATACTTGAAAAAAAAAACATTTCGTCACGTCACATATGCTCGTTGACTGACACTTTCGTTTGCTTTCGTTTTACGATCTAAAATTACATCCAAGTGAATTAATAAAAAAATGATCTGACGTTCCGTTCCTTACAGTAACATACCAAATTCAGCGCCATCTATCCAGCGACTAGGGAAGAGTTAAAAAAGAAAATCCCTCATTAAAAAAAATACAAAATTCTTTACAAAGTAAAGTCTAGAATCATATAGGTACTAAATTCATGGTTAAAGTTTGCGCCTCAATGTACCAGCCATGTTGTAGAGTGTGGATTTGACCCTCAAAAGTGAATTAAAACCGTAACCTATTTCCTTTACACTCTTGAACCGGGTCTTGCGCATGCAAGCAGAGCTAATTGTGTGAGTCGTGTACGTCGGAGTTAAGTTAAACGTTATTGTTCACAGTTAGCGGCTGTGGCAACGTAAGTCTTCAAATGAGTCACGTTCCTGGGAAGGGACGTTACCGTGAATCGATGGAAATAGCTAGAAGCACGTGTCGACGGTTTGAGAGAAAATTAAACAGAGCTTTATGAGTTTTTGTCTTGTAACAACAGCCGCACGGGTCGATCGATCAGGTTAAGCTACGCTTGCCGCGGTTGGTTCGTGGATGGGTGACCATCTTCACATACCAAGACCCCTCCGTGCGTCTGAAAGCACGTTAAGCCGTTGCTCCCAGCTGTCATTCGTGGATCTGTGACAGCCGTTACGGGTCGACAGAAGACCCGAAAGTCTGACAACCAGTCGTACCAAGGGATATCGTTTTACCCAGTTACTGGGTTGTGGAGGCCAGATCGGCAGTCGCTCCATGTAAAATACTGGTATTCGGCTGCATCCGGTTAGACTGGAAGCCGAATCCAACATAGTTGGGAAAAGGCTAGACAGATGATTATGATCGTGAGATTTTATCGAAGAGCACCGAATAGCATATTACCTACATTTCATGTTTATACATGGGGGCAAATGTATTTTTCTGTGTTGTTGTGTGCCAAAACGAGCATTTATAAATGTGATGTAACATTTATTTGGCTTTTACCATTTGCTTTGGCGATTTGCCACATTACACTATATATTATGTTTAGGGTGCATTAAAAGAACCTTTACGAGTAAATATGCAAAAGAGCCTCTTTGGCAAACCTTGAGCTATGCAGTAGATACGACGCTGACCCTGAGCTGTGTAGTACTCAGTATAGTTTAGTAGTTGATGGAAAATAGATAAAATATGGCACTTAAAAATGTAAACCCTGTTGACACGTACCACACAGAAAAAAATAATTTCTTACAACAGCACATTAAAGCGATTTCATTAAGACTCACTGACTTTATACAGTAAAAAGAAATGTTTGTAAAACATTAAAAGACATTAACAGTAGCTTTTAATGATTGAACATACTATTTACTAAAAAGGAAAACCACCCTTAATGTAATGTAAGCAAACAACGGTTTAAACGATATCACCAAATAAAGAAAACTGTTAAATTTGTGACCTTTTAGCTACTTAAACCGTTACGGCCTTATTACAAAACAAGATTTATCTTTAGACCCAGGTTTAAACCATCCAGCCATTTTGGATCGGCTGAAAAAAATACATTTTAAAATAAAATATCTAATTTGTTTATTTTAAATAAGATTATTGATGTAATATTAATTAGAGATAATTTCTTTACTGTTTGACATTAAAATACTAAATTAAATGACTAACTTACTATACAAATAATTACAAAAACAAAGGACACTTAGGCGTCGAAGTAAATTAAATTTAAATTTAAAAATTTAATTTTTTTTAAATTCCGAACTATAATCCGACGAAGCTAAAGTTCTTATTACAAAAACTGACGTTAAATCCGAGTCTAAGTTGTCAATTTTGCATTAAGAAATTTACGTTTGTCGGAATAAAGTTCAAAATAGAGTAACTGGCTCGAAGGTTTAGGCTAGGTCTAAAATTAGATCTCGTTTTGTAATAAGACGGTTTAAGTTTACTGTCATGACGGTAACATTTTGCCTCAAGCTTAGACTGTTTTCGGATCAGTAAAAAATACTGTTTTGAACGTTAGGCTCATATGGAACTGTTTAAAGCAGTTCAGATCAATGTTTTTTCATTTATTTATTTTTTTGTTTGTGTATTTGTTTGTTTTTGTTTTTTGTTGCTCATTTCTTTCAGTGCAGAATGGGATTGAACTAAAAATACATTTCGCACATAATATTTACGTATAAATCCTAAGATTTTATTCATAACATAATAAAAATATTACCACCTTCTGGGACACAGGCCTGCTCTCAGTGAGAGGGAGAGGGCCATAATCCACCACACGGGACCAGTGCGGGTTGGTAGATGTCACATGTCTTCATATTATTTCTAACCAGCTGACCCGACAGACGTTGTCCTGTTTTTGATTCGAAAGACACGTGGCGCCATCTATTATCATAATAATTTTATTGTTGTTTTCCTAGGAAACAGCACTTTTTTTCGAGATGAAAGGTACCCTATGTTCTTTTCTGTAAACCTGACAACGTATATGCAAAATTTCAGGATGATCGGTTCAGTGGTCTAGGCGTGAAAAGGTAACAAACAAACTTACTTTCGCATTTATAATATTATTATAGTTAGGATTTGGTTCTAGAACATGCCGGTTTCCACACGATGTTTACAGGATAAAGTGCGGCGTATTTCACAAAAGGATCACAATAGAAAACTGTTTGCAACAAGACACTGCCACTGTCTACTTACTTATAAATTACTTAGTAAACAGATCCATTGTTATGATCGCTAGCAAAGGGAATGGAATTTATTCGTCCGGCAGTTTCTTAAAATAACCGTGGGATGCTTAACAGATGATGTTCTGTTTTTAACCGACTTCAAAAAAGGAGGAGGTTTCTCAATTCGACCGTATATATACAGGGTTATTTGAAAAACACCAAAAACCTCTTAAGAAGTCATTGTAGGTACTCATCATTATGAACAACTTTTACTATGGGACCAAATCTGAAATCGCGAGAAAAAAATCAGCTGTTCCCTACAAATACAGGAAAAGTTTTTAACCAGTGCGCAAATTTTTTTTGGTGGCTCAGTGTAAGCAATAGAACACATTTCCATTTTTAGTTTATGACTTTTTTTTTTTCATTTTTCCACTTTGTCCCAATTTGAAATAAGCAAGACATGGATATAATTTAATAGTAATACTATGAATGAGCATGAATGAAAACGCGAAGGCCGCCCGCCGGCCGCAGGACCACGGGGGCGCGGGACGGGGGTGCGGGGGCATGCGGCGCCGCGCCGGTGTTTGATAAACAAAACGCATGCACATGCAGTACGTCACTTGCGGAAGCGGAGGTCGGATGTCCGTTCGCCGTCCCTGCGCGCGTGCCGCGTACTTGACTAGCGTAGTGACAATGTCTCATTTTACTCACCGCGAGTATTATGAAATGGTGCGAGTGTATTTGTTAAGCAATGAAAATTTACGAGCAGCACGAAGAAGATACGAAAGGGAGAGCGTACCTCGTATGCGAGCCCGAAGGATCCTCAATCCCACGGTCCCTAATGAGAGGACAATTTTAGCAGCAAACCAAGGTGTATGAAACAAGTGAAAGAGCCTAGATGACTTGAAAGAAAAAATAATTAACGCTTTCAATGAAGTAAAAAGTGGTGTTAGTGTCCTAAACAAACTAAATGCTTACTTATTTAAACGTGCACGTTTATGCCTTGAAAAAGGAGGAGGTCACTTCGAACAATACCTAAAATTATTGTGATTAATAAAATGTAGAGGTAAGAAGAAATTATAAACAATCTTAGTGTCTTAGGTTCTCTTTGATTAGACATTGACGCAAATTGTATCATGTCGTACCTATCATACCTAAATGTTTTATTTTGAATGGACTAAAACGTATTACTTTCTTACTTATTATGATTTATTTTCTGCATTTTGATGGTCCTAAGCCCATGAAAGTATGAAGGATAAATTGGAATTTACGAAAAATTACGTTTACAAATAACTTTACACAGTCTAAACTTAAAAAATTGTAGCGCTAAACTGGGGTCAATAATCCGCCGTCGCATAGAGCGAGCGCGCGTGAGTAGGTACTTCGATAGCAGCTGGCGCGTCAGGCGACCGGTCGACGCGCGGCGTGAATCGGGCGACTGGTCGACGGACTGGCAAGCGACGTCCATAAAATAAATTTCTGAGTAAACAAGTCTCGTAAGCGTTAACTTAATTTTTTACTATTGAAACATATCAAAACAAAAAATACGTGTTTATTAAAATATATTCAAGTTTATTATGTCAAAATTTGCGCACTGGTTAAAAACTTTTCCTGTATGTTCGTATAACTCGTCAAAATGTAGGGAACAGCTGATTTTTTTTCGCGATTATTTTTTATGTTTGTTCGCGGATAACTTTGTCGTTTATGAACCGATTTTGATTATTCTTTTTTTTGTTGGAAAGGACATATGCCAAGAGTGGTCCCATCATAAGGAAACCAGGATCTGATGATGGCATCCCAATGAAATCGAGGGGAACATTCGAAAATCGTAGGAGCGACTAGTGCGTTTGTTAATTTTTTCATTAAGTATTTTAAAGCACTACAATTTAATGAAGGCCTGGAGTCGATCTGATGATGGAGCCGAAAGACAGTCGAGGGGACTCCTCAACGATTAACAGCAGTTACCTTGTGTTTGGGCTTGATTAATTTGTATTGATGTGAACTTTACACCTAGATAGGTTGTGACTGCCATTAGGGATCTGATGATGAAGACGAAGAAAAGTTAAGGGTACTCCTCAACAGTTTACAGTAGCTACCTTGTGTTTGGAGTTTATTCATTTATATTGATGAGAACTGTAATGGCAAAGGAACGATTTTTAAAGTAACTTGAGGATTTGCTCTCGGAAATCATCATTTGGTAAAGTGGAGCTGATGATGAAAACCACAGATGGCCATCGGAACTACTCAATGACAAATATTTCGCGGGTTGCGATTCGATTACTTTAATATGGTTGCTTAGCAATTTATGCTCGTTACAATGCGTATGGTGAAGTAGAGCTGATGGTGACTTCTCAATCAGCTCCAGTTGTCCTGGTTCTTACTAGGAGAACTCCTCAACAATTAACGTCTCTGCATCGGGAAAGCAATTTGTAAAAGGTGATGAGCAGTTGACATTAGGCTATTGTAACTTAGATAAATTAGGATAAAAAAGGTTAATAATAATAATAAGGTTAGTCATTCTTGCCTTTATTGGCCGGCTTGAGTGGAGATTCGCAAGAGCAAACGTGCTCGGAGGAAGGAAGTATTCCAGTAAGATGCTGGTAGGGATCTTGACCGTACTTCCGGGATTGTCCTGATAGCCGTGGAATACCTCTCCACTCCTCATAAGCACCTCAGGACATGTTGCCCCCTTGTTGCTACGTCACTATGTGCTAGCGACCGTTACCGGGGGCCCATTGTTGAGTGTGCATGTCACCCCCTGCCATTTTATCCGTGTATATATAAAACATTGATCAGGCAGGGGTCGTAGTTATTCCATAGTTCTTGGTAACCAGTCCACTTTAGCCACCCAAACCCATAGTCCAACTTTTTATTTTTCCATATCCTGCAATAGTCCTACACCAACCGGGGGTTATCCTTGGGTGCACTTGCATAGCGCATACAGGGCTAATCGTCGGTTGGTGCCGCATTTCATTAAAATTTCCTAAGGGGCCTCTGCGAGTTGGCTTCGGCCCCTCGTACGCCTTCCAAAGGACCGGGACCCCATGGTTCCGAGATACATAAATTAATAATAATAAAGTTGATTGACCATAAGTTTAGGTTACAGTACACCGGTAATACATATTTGCATAGTATAGGGCACACTCACTTACGTTCATCTACACTAAGTTCCTCTAAGTAAGGCCTCTGCGAGTTGGCTTCGGCCCCTCGTACGCCTTCCAAAGGACCGGGACCCCATGGTTCCGAGAAAAAAGAAAAAATAAGGTTAATAACTTTTTTACAAAAAAAACAACCGACTTCCAAATAACACTATAAAATGAAAAATAACTTTAATTTCGGAAGTCAGTGGCAAAAAACTAAAATACAAATCCAAAGACACCGACTTCCGAAAAAAAAAACTTTTTATCTTGTTTACAGTAACATAACATGAAACAAACCAAACTGTCGCAGTTTTTAAAAGAAGAGTGAACACTATCTTTCCTTTCTCTCTTTAATACGTATTTTATCTTTTCTTAAATTTATTGTTTAAATTAAATTATAATTATTAATATTCTAGTGTTATTTATTTAAGAAGTATGTACGAGTATGTATGTTTGTAGGTATGGAAGTGTATTCTCATATGTCTGTCTGGCATTAATGCTGAAATGAACCTTTTTGGCGCAGCCGTGAGGCATACACTATTGTTTTTGAAACATTATTTTATTTTGTAAATTTTGTATTCTGTGTTTCACGAACTGTGTCCAAATAAACTATTTTTTCTTTTCTTTTCATATTATTTGTTTTATTTTATATTTTATAACCGGATACAGCTAAATACCAGTATTTCACAACCCAGTCACTTGTAATACGATGATACCCCTTGGTGAGATTGGTTGTCATACTTTCAAGATTCTGACTACTCGTAATGATTGTCAAAGATCTACAAATGACAGCCAGGACCAACGGTTTACCATGCTTTAGGCACGAAGGTCTGTGTCTGTG
Source organism: Mesoligia furuncula (assembly GCA_916614155.1). Classification (NCBI taxonomy): domain Eukaryota; kingdom Metazoa; phylum Arthropoda; class Insecta; order Lepidoptera; family Noctuidae; genus Mesoligia; species Mesoligia furuncula. The sequence goes on from OU744808.1 coordinate 6,707,119, forward strand.
TGGTGCCGGACTTAAAGAATAGCACCACCCCATACTTCCCGTGGGTGTCGTAAAAGGCGACTAAGGGTCGCACCGGAGAATGGGCAGAAGCGTTCTCTATGCATTTCACCACCATTCTATACTGCGATCGCCAACCCGCCTGCCAAGCGTGGCGATTATGGCAAACCCCCCCCCCAACTTGGGGGAGGCCTATGTCCAGCAGTGGACGTCTTTCGGCTGAACCACACAGATTGAGCGGACCTGTCCAATCAGTGCACGCATTTGTCAAACATCATGCAGCTCAACTCAGAACTTGAGGAGCTCAACGATTCGACGAGCAATACCAAAGAAAGGACATTTGGGTAGGCCGCGTAAAGTACTCAAATTGCCAGATCATTATTAAAACTAACTAAGAAGGAAAACAGAAAAAAAAGAAAAAAACTGGCCAAGTGCGAGTCGGACTCGCACACGAAGGGTTCCGTACCACAAGGCAAAAACGCCCTTTAATATTTATTTTAATTTTATTATTTATTATTAAAGTAAAAATACAACTGAGTATTTTGTGAATATTTCAAGTGCCTACCTGTTGCCATTTTTGATATCGAGCAAAGGGCAAAAAAATCGCGTTTGTTGTATGGGAGCCCCCCTTAAATATTTATTTTATTTTGCTTTTAGTATTTGTTGTTATAGCGGCAACAGAAATACATAATTTGTGAAAATTTCAACTGTCTCGCTGTCGCGGTTCTTGAGATACAGCCTGGTGACAGACAGACGGACAGACAGCGAAGTCTTAGTAATAGGGTCACGTTTTTACCCTTTGGGTACGGAACCCTAAAAAGAAGTTAAAGAAAAAATCGATCTCATAATCAGCCCATAATGTTCCCACTGCTGGGACACAAGCCTCCTCTCGGTGAGAGGGAGTGGGCCATAATCCACCACGCGGGCCCAGTGCGGGTTGGTGGATATCACCAACCCGCAATTTTTAGTTCTGAGAAATGCCGATTTCCTTACGATGTTTTCCTTCACCGTTTTGAGAGCATTGGTGATGAAATACAAGATAGATAGATAAAACGTTTATTCAGTGCAACAAAAGACACAATACAGGTATTAAAAAACATTAAAAACAGGTGAAAAAAAAAAAACAAAGATTAAAAAGATAAATTGACCCATGGCCACCTAGCTCTCATGTTGTACATCTATAACGGTCGATCACTACTGGGCGGTGTGTGTCTCATGGTTGCCCAAAATGGGAGACCAGCTCAGCATATGCCAGGTACAATACCTGACGCTGGTATTCTGCTGCATCCCGTTAGTGACATACGGATGTCGAGAAGACACATCTGAGTTTCAACAAAATGGTACGTAGTGCGTTGCGTACAAAGTGAAGTGCCTTCTTGGTTTCGAACCCACGATCAAGGAGTCACGGCCGTTACCACTGGGCTACCACTGCTCCTCACACAAACACAGAACACTCAATCGATCCATGCGGCTGTTATTAGCCACGAGCCTCTCAATTTCCTGCTTTGTTGCTTTACAAAGAGCACCGTCTGACCTTTTTTGTGCGCCCCTTAAAGCTGAAATTGGACTGACCTTTCATTTTCCCAGGACAGTAAACTACGTCTGTATTTTCCAATCAAGCCTGTAATTTGAAAACATCACTAATCTTCCAACCATCACAATCGATTTTGAATGTAAATAAACAACGACCTAATGGCCAATGACACGCGATTCCCCATAAATGCAATAGTCAAGGTTCGACCAATACAACGTTATTTTTAGTATATATGCGAAACCTGAATATAGTTTGTTCAGAATAAGTATGTTGTTATATTTTGTCCCAAAAATATTTTAAAAAGGTTAAAAGTTGGACACCGAGCGACACTAAGTAGGTTATCCAATCTCCGCGCCGCCGAACGGTTAGGTACCTAGGTATTATTATCAATGAGCGCAAGACGGCACGGCGCGGGTGAGCATGTTTTTGTACGGACAAACAGGTAACTTAACAAGCTTATAACTTTATGATTTTTCATGATACAGTTTTGAAATTTTGTACATAGATTCTTTACATAAAAATACTAGACACGTGTTTCGGGTTTCGCATCATCATCATCATTTCAGCCAAAAGACGTCCACTGCTGGACATAGGCCTCCCCCAATTTTGCGGGGGGGTTTGCCATAATCGCCACGCTTTTACGGTTTCGCATATACTAAAAATAATGTTGTATAACTAGACGAACCCGTACTGGCCACACTGGGCACGCGCAGTAGATTAATGCTAATTCCCTCTCATCAAGAGGAGGTCTGTGTCCTGTCTTATATCTAGACAGGCTTGAAAATATTTTTGGAATTGCATAGATAACTCTATGCAATTAATCTATAATTTTGTAATCATCGTAATACCAAACAGACAAGTAGGTACTACCATAGTTGTTACAGCTCTATATTAGATCTCATCGATGCGCGTTCGTATTTCCGATGATAAAATCAAAATCAAACATTTAAACTTTGATGAGAATCAGCACTTTTCGAACGTCAAAATTACAAAAGACACTAGTGCTTTCGCTGGGGAGAAGAAGTGGCGCAACAAACTCCTCAGCATAGACGGTGTAGTAGAGACCAGATAGACGATGATTCCCGAAGTGCATACCTACTTACTTTTCCTTGGAGATCTGTAAGTATAACGTGACCATATTTTTTTTTTTGTCTGAGTGGGACGCTTGCGGAATTAAACAAAAAAAAACTTATTTTACTAGGAATCTATTAAAAAGAGAAAAGGACATGAAAAATAATATAAGTATTAGCTAAGTATATATAATTTTAACATTACATTGCGGTTGAAGACACATTTCTTTTGAAGTTGGTGAAGCAAATTCGTTATCACATGATTTGTTGATGTTAGTCTTTATAATTATTTATCGACTACATATGTTTTGTGCTGTCTTATACCTATTTGATATTCAGATACAAAGTTATTGTTCATGAATAAATTGAATTGAACATCGTTTAGTCTCTCTGTAAAAGTGGGACATTGTTGCTCTGGTTGGGGACAACGGGACAGACAGCCTGAAAGCGGGACTGTCCCGCCTAAAGCGGTACGAATGATGTATATGTCGTGGATAGATAGCGCCACAGTACAGCGAACAGCGCAATCTAACAATTTGATTGGTAAACAAAGAATCATGTGATCGGAAACGCAAGCGAGCTCTACCGCTTGGACACGATCGTTGGTGGAGGGAATGCAGCGAGGACTGATGGAGAGACCGAGTGTTGCGACAGTCTACAGTCAATAGTCGAGCTCGGACAGTCTTGGCAAATGCTCAATACCAACCCACGTGATTGTTTCCGACGCAAGTGTGCGTTTCGGTTGTTAATCGCTAGTTTATTAAAGTTACTGTGAATTCAAATTATCTTTTCGTTCGAGTACCCACTGCAGTGCCCACACCTATCTAAACTATGTCGGATCATGAAGAAGACCCGATGCACGCATCTCGGTCACCGACACGGTGATGCGACATATATAACTTGACATTGCATAGTGGGGCCACTTGCAAGGGCATCAATTTTAGTTCCATAAATCGCCGAATGTTTAATTAAAATGGTTGCTTTCTTTCTTATCGATCGAGGAGTCGATGCATAATCAGCCTATAATGTTCCCACAGCAGGCCTCCTCTCGGTGAGAAGGAGTGAGCAGTAAAGGTCGATCGTCACCGTATCGCTTTTCGCCTCGCCGTCAAACAGGCGTCAACCTAACGTCAACACGTAACCAAAGCGGATCAGCAGCTCCGGCACGTCGACTCGGCTGCGGCTAGGCGACGACGCCGCGCTTACGGCTCGCCGGCCGCTGGTTGATGGTGCTGCAGGCAGGCCGCGGGTGGGGCAAGGGACAAGGGTGGACGAAGAGACGTAAGCTCGGGTACGGAGAGAAGTAAGCGCGGGAACTGCAAGTTGATCACGCACTTCACCGTGGTTCGTGAGCTTGTCCCGAGGCGAGGCGATTACGTTGCGATTCCGATTAGTGTGCGTTGCAGTAGGGAGTTTCATACAAAGAATACTGAATGGCTCCAGTTGATATGGTGACGATCCCTTTCCGAATCGATATGTGTGCTATGACCTTAATCCACCACGCAGAGAGATCAGAACGGAATAACTCGCGAGTTGGTAGATGTCACATGTCTTCGAATTTTTGGTTCTGTCGATAACTATGTAGTTATAGTGGATAACTAGTCAAAATGTTACTGTTGTTGTCTCTTGTTTATTTTACTTTTTTTATTGAGTACCTACTGCCAAACATTTCCGTGTGATAATAGAAGAACGAACAATAGTACATACATTCATGGGATTTTTATAAATTCAAAGATCGATTTATTGATTAGATTACTCGACGGTTCTATCCAAAACTTGCTCAAGGCTAGTAATTTTGGATGTGTCGTTTCTTTGTATATGAAAATATTAAATCCCGCCCGCGGCTTCGCCCGCGTGTTGTGTCAATATAAAGTAGCCTATGTCCTTCCCAAGAATTCAAAGTATCCCCATACCAAATTTCATCAAAACCGGTCCAGCCGTTTCGGATATTAGCCGGAACAAACAGACAGACAAATATTTAATTACAAATTACATTACATTACAAACAGACACTTCAATTTTTTTTTATTGGTATAAAATAAAAACTAGTTTATTTGCACCTTCAAGTAAAAATATGGTTTACAATAAAAATAGGCGTAAGGTAAGCAAAGTGCAAGGACCTGCACCTTGCGCCTTGCCTAACTAGGCCTATTGTTATTTGGTAATCGGTGGGCTAAGGTAAGTATGTATTATGTATCTATAAACTAATAAACCCGCCATAGTAACCTAATAAATACAGCATTCAAGGTGTGTCCAGACATGGCCAATGCGCCGCTCGCGAACTCCTCGCGTGTTGCTCGCGTGCGGTTACAGCCTACGTTTGCACGTTTGGTGCACCGCCACCGCTCTAGTGCAACTCCGGCAAGGCTAGAGTGGGGCGCGCAGCTCGTGCAGCTTCATTCGCGTTTGAACTTTGAGCCTCAAGCCGGTAAGCACACGGCGTATTTTAAACCGCAGACGACGCGCAGATGACTCGAATATCATATAAGTATATATATATCGTTTAATACGCCGTGTGCTTACGGCCTCAGTTGTGAATTTGCTATCGCCGCTCGAGTGCGGCGCGTAATAGCTTACGCGTGAGCGGCGCGCGGACGGCGCAGGGGCTGCGTACGAACATGAAATGCACGCGTGCAGTTCGCAAGCGGCTCGCGAGCGGCGCATCCGCCAGGTCTGGACACACCTTCATGAATAATGACATTCTAGTGCCCTTTTAAATGTTAAGGGCACTTGAGCTAGTAGATATAATAGCTGGTAGAACAATGGCGCCCCTAGCCTTTCATAGAGGGTAACAATGTGTAGGACTCTTGAGAACCGGTCGAGTGATCGAGCAAACTCCTTGTTATATGAGGAAGATTAATTCATGACTAGTTTTACTGGAAAGGCTTTAGTAGAAGCAAAGGGGTGTCCCCTTTACTGAAATAAATATAATACTCTTTAAAATTAAAATAATATGTACCTACGTAAATAGCAACTAATACCTAATGCCGCTGTCTTGCGTAGATGTGACACATACTTTCTCCCAAATTATTATTATTTTTATTTTTTTTATTTGTTTTTTTTATGCATCATGTTTGCCGCAAATTTTATATGTATTTTCGATCTTTAATTAATTAATAAAAATAACAAAATTATATTCTAACTTAATTAAAATTGTTCACAAACTAAAATAGGTACTTATAGCGTCGAAAAATTCATCCACATCGCTGTCGATGGGTAGTTTATCCAAGAGACTGGCGGCATTACCACGTTGTATGGCAATGCTTAGCCTCTGGCCAAGGTAAGAGCCAGCTCTCGGGTTACGGGAAGTGGCAACCAGCCGTTTCAAGATTTGAGTATAGTAATAGAGTGCTCTTTTTTATGTAGGTACACCATAATTATAAATTACAAACATAAATGTAAAAAAATTACAAAGGGTAACACAATGGGCGGTCTTATCGCGGGGATGTCCTTTTCACAATACTATTTATTCCGACTTATAAAAAGAGGTTATCAATTCGACGCGTATATATGTAATATTATTGGAACTGCTTTATGTTCACATATGACAATCTATTGGAGCTTCCAAAACAATAAACAAAATTTATAGATGTATATGGATGTATGTATGTTTGTCATGAACAGTGCAAGTTTCATCAAAATCGATTCAGTAATTTTCAAGATATGGACTAATACGTGTAAGAGTGGTTTATTGATACGAGCTACGAGTGTGTCATCTCAAAACCTTGGTCAAATTCTAGTTCAATATTTACAACAAAACTATTACCTACTTATTACAAACAAATATATCAGTTTTTACTTTAAACTAAAAATTGCGAAATAAAAAAGTATTTAAAAAAAAATAAATCGTCTTCAGAAATAAATTAACTCAAAATTATGAAATAACTTTAATTTCGGAAGTCGACCGCAAAAAACTAAAACTAAAATACAGACTGATCCCAAGACACCGACTTCCGAAATTAAAGTTATTTCATAATTTTGAGTTAATTTCTTTTTGAACTGTCTTCTTCTCTACTGTATTTTAACTACTAACACTAGTAATAAGTTATAATATTGTTTACTAACACGCTGGATCATTGTTGTCATTGTAACAATATAATATCCTAACTTAAACAAACAAATTAAAATACAGTGTCAAAAACATTCATCCGCATCGCTGTTGACTGGTAATATTTTGCAATAATGTTAATGACAGATTTTTAGTTAAACTTTCAACTAAAATATTGTTTCGAAACTCGGTCATTTTGAAGTAATTTAATCACGACTTCCTTCATTATTAACTAGCTGCGCCACGCAGATTCACCCGCGTAAATGTCGACCCCTGAGAATATCAGGATAAAAAGTAGACTATATTTTAATCCAGGGTGTCAAGTACCCCCATACAAAATTTTACCAAAATTGGCCCAGCCGTTTGAGCGTGAAGAAATAACAAACATAAACACACACAAAACACCTTCATAAAAACCTCCTCTTCCAAACTTTCCTTCAAACTTTCGCCTTTATAATATTAGTGTGATTATAATAATCGAATGCCCAAATAACTAGATAAAACTAATCTGCTTCGCACATGTGTAATGACGATATTATGTCAAAACATCGAGATTTCATAGATGGATATTTCATTGCTTTTAAACTTTCCGGTTTCCGGTGGTGAAACCCAAATCAAAATCCGTTTCGTAGCTTAAAAGAACAACGTGGTCACACATACAGACATGAAAACGACTTTATGTTATAATAGACTAGCATTCAGCCCCCACTCCGCACGGTTTTCACAACCAAACAAAATATCAAGATTTCTTAGTTATACAATGTGTTGATTTGCATCCTAGTCAAATTCAAGGACGTAATTATGCTAATGATTCTCGACCCAAATCAACAATAAAATGGGTAGGTATTTGTTTTATTTTTTTTTCTTATTTACGGAAATCCGTAAGTGTGAACCAGCCGTATTTAAACGCGGCCCGTCTGTTACTAGCCCTATAACCGCGCTTTCATTTACACACACATTAAAATGCGCATGAGAATCTATCATTCGATAAATTCGTAGGTAATCAATCCCATCCCCCAATCACGAGGCGGCAAAGCGGCTACTTAGTCTCCCGCGCACCCTAAGCCACGCCCCCGCGGCCCCGGAACTAACAGTGTAATTGAAATCGCCGCAGCGTTCGTGCGCTTTGCGAATTCCGCTTCTCGGTACATCGTTGAGACGTAGGTACAAAGTGTTCAATTCAAATGTCGTGCTGGTGGAGATGGTCAGGTGGGTATGCCATCAGTGGAGACAGCCTACGTGGAGTCATCCGGATGTTTCCCGATCGGGAACCCCCGACACAGAGCGTTATGCTGGCTGCTATGCACCACACCAGTGTTGCGCATACTGAAGCGTGAACTGCAACACCCGATCCACTACCCCAAGGCACAAGACATTCACCCAGGTGATAATGCCGTGCGGATTACATTTTGTCGTTTTCGACACTTTAAAAACGAATGTGTTAGTGTTGTTAAGCTGAAGGAAAACCAGTACGTGGCAACTTTACCTCCGGTAACATAGGTAGGTAATTTATTTATTTGTACATTTTGTAAATACGTTGTTAGCTTAATCAATTTCATTAGTGTAAATAAGTTATTTCAAATTTTTAACTACCTACGCCATTAATACCTAAGAGTCGAAAGTATACCACGTACTTACACTTAACTAGAACGTCTTTCCATTTCCATCAAACGTAGAAAACATTTTTAGACTTAGTAAATCGGTACACCAACAAAGGTAGAATTATTGCCGGTCCTAAGCCCGTTAAGTAGGAAGGAAAGTTTCAAATCAACCAATTTAATCCACAAATAAAAACAAAATAACTACGAAAACTTTAGCTTGAAGGATATTATTAATCATCTGATAACAGGTCAGTGAACTTTTCTTTGGCGCACTAGTATTACTGTCATTATATTGTATTTCCAGGGTTCTTGTTGTAAATTATACTCACGAAGACTAGTAGATATAAAGTTTATTCATAGACAGTAGACACATTACTACAGAATTATTAAAAATACAAAACTGCAATACAACTTATCTATCTGACAGCTAGTCGAACAATAAATTGAAATATGTTGGAAAGCATTGGTTATCATACAATTTTTTTTTTTTTTTTTATAGTACAAGATAGATCCACAACAGTAAATCTGACATATAAATGATTTCTACTTATTTTAAATTCCATTTTTAACTGTACATATTTATCTTATTCTAGTATAACCTGTATAACACAAATCTAAGTACACATGATGATTGATATTTTTAAGACTTCAAGAGTACAGCTAGTAGTAACTCCAATAACTAATCTATAAACTTAATAAAAATTATAATTATCATTCACAGCTTATAATAATATAACACTAGAACCACCCTAGGGGCACACAAATTATAACCTAAGCCTATTTTAACTGTACATATTTATCTTATTCTAGTATAGCCTGTATAACACAAATCTAAGTACACATAATGATTGATATTTTTAAGACTTCAAGAGAACAGCTAGTAGTAACTCCAATAACTAATCTATAAACTTAATAAAAATTATAATTATCATTCACAGCTTATAATAATATAACACTAGAGCCACCCTAGGGGCACACAAATTATAACCTAAGCCTATTATATTATTTATTATTTATTATACCTACCACACTGGGGGTAGATTTGATTAACTGCAGCCACACTTGGGGATTCTCATTCATTTCAGTGGACAATCATCATTATTGTTCACACTTGAGAACTTCATTAGGTACCACACTTGGGGTCCGTTGTTATCTATTTGTATTAGCCACACTAGGGGCTAACATCCACACTTGGGGATTCTGATTGATCTTGGGTAATCATCATACTTCACACTTGGGAACTTCATTAGGTACCACACTTGGGGTCCATTGTTATCTATTTGTATTTGTCATTGTCTATTTGTCATTGTTATCTATTTGTATTGGCCACACTAGGGGCTAACAGCTAACTCATGGTCGTAATTCATAATTTTCTCACTGGTATCTATGCTGTAAGGGTCATAATACGGAAAATAGTGGTAAGTGTATAAGATGTCAGTCAGTTAATTAATAAAGATAATAGATGCATTAAATTACTCTGGAAGAGAATCGTCAGTTATGGAACTTATTTCGACAATAGCAGAAAGTGCCCCCATCGTTATCCAAGGTTACTCTTCTTAAAAATAATTGGCTCTCACAATGTTTTCAAATTACAGTAAGTATGGGAGGACAGCGTAGGCCTGTCAACAAGTGGTCTACAGATCTAAAGTCTACAAGGCCTACAAAGTCCTCACCTTTACAAAATAAGAATTTATCAAAAGGATAAATAAAAAATAAAATATATAAAAACCTACTAAAACCAAGTGATATGATTCCCATTACAACCACTAATAAAGAGGTGAATAATTAGAATTGTCTCTATATAATGTCAAATAATAAAGAGATTATGTCAAAAAAGTTTGTAAAACAATAAACAAAAAATAAACATCGTAATTTGAGAGCAGATACTAGACATTTACATGGTTTTGCCTTTAATGAGGAGTCAGGAAAGCCACATGTCATAATACTGTGGAAATGAGAACCTAGCTGTGGCTATATCTGTCAACTGCCTTATTTTTCTTACTGCATAATGCAGCTGAACTTAATCTACCTGAAAGAGCTCTAATGTGTGCGCCCCATTGTAATTTGGAATATAAAGTAATTCCCAGAAATACAGTTTCCGTAACAGCATCTAGTTGTTTTTTTTTTTTTTTTTTTTGACATTCTAAATTTAGACCCAATTGAGGTACATTTCAAAATGAGAACTTAAAACATTTAGTTTTGTTCGCATTAAGTAAAAGATTATTAGCTTCAAACTATTTCGAAAGAACAGCCAGACTATCGTTAACATGTAAGACATCCGTATCTTTTCTATCTATTTTAAAAATAAGAGAAGTGTCAACCGCGAATAAAATTATATCTGACAAGTTAGCCATCATGTAAGGAAGGTCATTAATATAAACTAGAAATAGGAAAGGGCCAAGAATTGAGCCTTGAGGCACGCCAATCTTAACTAGAGACCCTGATGACGTCGCCCCGTTAACGTTTACTTTTCGCTGTCGCTTTGACAGATAGGAAAGAACAAGATCAGCAGCTTGTCCACGAATTCCGTAATGGTATAATTTACAGATCAGTGTATTATGGTCAACGCAGTCAAACGCTTTTGAGAGATCACAGAAAATGCCAACTTCATTCTGGGACTTCTCCCAGGGTTCTAAAATGTGACTGATGAGTTTTACTCTCGCGGCCGTCGTCGACCTATCTTTCGTGAAACCAAACTGGCGACTATGTAAAATCCCATTTGAATTAAAATGTGATAACATCTGCTACACCATGATTTTTTTTTTTTTTTTTTTTTTTGTCATAGATTTTGCTCAATGCTGGTAGCACAGATATAGGTATATAATTGGAGGGATCAAACTTACTACCCGATTTGAAAATTGGTACTACTTTACTATGTTTCATTAAGTCAGGAAACGTACTGCTGTCTAAACATTGATTAAATATGCAGCGTTAGGGCAGTGGCACCTGTGTCAATAATATTGTAAGAACCTTAACAGAAGTCCCCCATAAGTCTTCAGTGTTTTATTTTTTTTTATTTTAAGACTTTTAAATGCTTTTTTTTTTTATTATTATTATTATTTTTTTTTATTGTGGCAACAAAAATGGGCTTGAATTCAATGCTTCGAATATCCTTATTAAAGTTTTCTTTAAGATGTAAGAACCTTAACAGAAATCCCCCATAAGTCTTCAGTGTTTTATTTTTTTTTATTTTAAGAGTTTTAAATGCTTTTTTTTTATTTTTATTTTTTTTTTTTTTTATTGTGGCAACAAAAATGGGCTTGAATTCAATGCTTCGAATATCCTTATTAAAGTTTTCTTTAAGAAGAGCTTTAGCTAATATAGGTGATGAGGGGAGATACTTTGTAACCTCTTTTGGGATGTTGGTAAAGAAAACAATTTTTAGGGACCACTCATTCTGATCTCGCTGTTTTGTGTTTCCAGTTCCTTTGTTAATTACCTGCCACACAGCTTTTATTTTATTATTAAACGTACTAATTTTGTTACTTATTAATTGAGATTTAGCCTCAGCGCATATCTACTCTTTTGAATATTTTAGAATAGTTTCTTACATAAATATGAAGGGCTTGATCAGAAGCTAATGATTTCTCGTGATACAGATTATATAAAATATCTCCGCTTTTTCTAATGCCAGCAGTGGCTCATTCACTAAATTTTGGTTTAGTATTGATAGTAACTTTTTTCTTTTTTTTTTTTTTTTTTACAGGACATGCTTTATTGAATTCTTGGCTTACTGTAGAAAATAATGTACCATAGTTTATGTTGGGGTCTTGTGAACCAAAACTAGCTGTTGAGAGATTGCTAAGAACATTATTATTAAACATTTTCAATTTATTTTTAGTTAGAGGTCTTAATTGAATGGATTTATCTAGGTATGTGTAATCTTTTACCTAAGTCAAATGATACAAGTTGACCAGTATGGTCAGACCTGCCGCCACTAATTAAGAACGAGTCTTTTATTTTACAATTAGTAAATACATTGTCGATGCATGAAGCTGAAGTTGCTGTTATTCTAGTCGCTTCATTAAATATACATTTTAAATTAAATGATTTAAACAATGAGATTAGCTTAAATTTTGCTGGTGAATTAACAAATAGATCAATATTTAGGTCACCACAAACAAAAACAAATTTACTATCTTTAAAAAGTTTACTTAGTATTTCTTCCATTATGATCAAAAATGATGACAAATTTGAGGTTGGTGGTCTATAAACACATAAGAAAGTATGGCCTTCACCTGCTGCACATGCTACCTCACATATTGATCAACAGAGCAAGCAGTGATATTCTTTTATTTCTTTATATCTAAAACAACTGTTACATAATATCAAAGTACCACCTCTTATTGAGGACCTGTTGTATGCACTGGCAAGTTAAAAAATGTTCACATTAAACAACATTCTATCCGGTATGAACCAGGTTTCACAAAAACATAAGATATCCATATGATATTTATCTATTAACATTTCCACGTTTAGGATTTTGCCAGAGAAGCGATTTATATTTTGGTGAAATTGTAAAATATTCTATTATGCTTCTCTTTTTAAAATTTAAGGGATGAATTACAGTATTATTAGAAGTACTAGATAATACTGTTTCGTCACTTAACCTAGTCTCAGTTAAATTATCAATAACTGCGTGTATATTGTAAGCTAACAAAGTAGCCAATACATGTTGACTTTTCTTGGGAAGAAAATTTTCTTTTTATAGGTATTATTATTATTTTTTTCTTTTTCTCTCTTTATGTTTACACATTATTTGAATATTGACGTAGTAATTTTGTATTTTTTTTCTTTTGACATTTATATTTCTTACTTTTTATTATTGAAAATATCAATTAATAATATAATTATGCGTTTAATTAATGTAATTATGTTATCAATTTTAGTATCAAGGACATCCATTATCAATTTATTAATATCAGCATATTTGTACGCCTTCTGGTATAACATAGCGCGCTTGTAATTTTTTTTTTTTTTTTATAATAATTATTGATTGTACCTATGTTAACAAATGATTAAATGACTTTATGACTCCCTAAGAAAATAGTTTGTATCAAAATAGGTACAATAAACTATGATGACATGTCAAAATATGCATTAAGTTGTTTAAACTTTAAATGTAATCGTTTTCTGCATCATACAAATTATTAGAATATGGTAATGCACATAATATTAATTTACCTAGTTTTAATTTAAGTAGGGTGTCAATACCATTAACTATGTCCCATTTTGTTAAGCTCAGACTGTTTCCAATTAAAAGAATCACAGAAGTCTGCTCATTCATTTGTGTATGTTTTATTTTATGAACAAGCTCATTCAAATGCAGGTTATGATAACACCAGTTAACTATAATATGTTTAGAGCGGTTAATTAATAATGATCCAAAACCAGATCCTAATCTATCAGAAAATACCAAAACATTACTTTGAGTAGGATAGATAGTTTCTATAGTATGAGTTGAAATGGATGAAGTAGCAGGTACAACATGCTGTGACATCTGAGGTGAATCGGGTGGTAAGGTGGTGGTGTGAGTGAGAGCACAACTACAAGTTAGATTGTTGGTCAGTGACTCGTACCTCTCTGCGTTGTACTTGACAAGGTCCACCAACTCACAGGCCTCCTGCAAGCGCTCGCTTAATATTAGTTGACTAGACTCATACTTACAGGATATTTCCTTAATTGTATTTTCCCTGCTCAGTAATTCCATTTGAAGGTTTGTATGTCAACATAATACATTTGTCTGCTATTTTCCAACTTATTATTACATACATTTAGTTGGCTTGATTAATGTTAAACTTGTGAACACTTTGTGTCTTCAAGAGTTTTTTTTTTTTTTTTTTTTTTTTTTATGTACCTTTTAATGTTTTTACTAATTTTAATATGTTTCTTAATTTTATTATGACTAGTTGGATTTGGTCATCTAGTTAAAGTATCGTTCCCAGTCAGGTCTATGGTAATGGTGGGCTTCTCATATTCCAGTCTAGATAAACTGCAAACCAGCTTGTTGAAAAGGTTCTTCAGCTGCGGTCATAGACTTAAGCCATAACGTACCTATACAAATAAAGCCCAGAACCCAATCGTGTATTCAATTGTTAATAATTCTTCTAGTGCTCTCGGCAGGGGATCGAACCCAGGCTCTCTTAAACACGCATGCCACCAGGTGTACTATGTGCGTAGTCTTTATTATCATAAACATAGAAAGCAAAAGAAACCGATACAAGACCGGTACCCTACTTCCGACGGCTGTGGGTAGGTGGTACGCTTTGCGATGACCTAAATTTACCCACTTACAACTTTTGTTCGAAGATGCCTACTTACACAATATAGTTTGTATGTACTTACAGTACACCCAGATGCACTATACAACTACTTAATTACCACACCCGCCGTTAATATGTTTGTAAAATAATAAGTGGGCTAATCATTTCAGTGAGATCAAACTGCCTGACAGTAACTAAATCAGACACCTATTATGTTTAGTTCTAGAGGTGATTACACTTGTTTATAACAAGGCAGGTACCTACTTGCTGTTTTGTGAGTATCACCATTGCTCGTCGCCTATTAGGACAAGTGACGTACCTATAGCATACTGCGTTCTTAATTCTCGAGAAACTTAGATTGTAAAATAATGTAAGTAACATCTTTGTAAGTATACAAACCGATTATGTAGTGATTTACATTATACTATAGAGGTTACGTACCAGCAGATTTTCTCCAACGGTTCTTACCACTTCTGAAGTATTGTATTTCCAGGGTTCTTGTTGTAAATTATACTCACGAAGACTAGTAGATATAAAGTTTATTCATAGACAGTAGACACATTACTACAGAATTATTAAAAATACAAAACTGCAATACAACTTATCTATCTGACAGCTAGTCGACGACCTCTCGCGCCAAGCCCGCGCTTTCTTTTTTTTCGACACCCACATGACATTATACTTTTTTTTTTTCTTATTTGATGAAAATGGAACCAAAATTACAGAATGTATTAAATTACTAACAATTAGTAAGATTTCCGTATTCCAATGATGCTCAAAAATGAGTTAATTATCAAGCGAAATTTATGACAATAATGTAGGTGATTTTCGAAATAAAATCAGGTAAAATTATTGCTACCGGTCATTGCACTGCGGCGCGAGACGGCCGGAGCTACCATTTCGGGGAATTACATGGCAGCTGTATGCATTGTCGCTGTGTGCATAGTCGGGTGATTCTGTTTTATTTGTATTGAATTAAGGGTTTAATTCTGAAATACTGTTAAATTTCTACAACAAAAAAAAAGCAGCGCTTACTAGTTATTGCCCCCTACCGTACTTCAAATGATTATTTATGTCTTTTATGACAACCTCCTGAAATTTGACGAGGATGCAAATCAACAGCATGTATGTAAGTAATTAATGTCTCAGGGAGACCGGAGAATGGGCAGCAGCGTTCTCTATGCATTACACCATCATACCATACTGCGATCGCCAACCCGCCTGCCAAGCGTGGCGATTATGGCAAACCCCCCCCCAAAATTGGGGGAGGCCTATGTCCAGCAGTGGACGTCTTTCGGCTGAAATGATGATAGATAGATAGATAGATAGATAGATAGATAAAACGTTTATTCAGTGCAACAAAAGACACAATACAGGTATTAAAAAACATCAAAAACAGGTGAAAAAAAAAAAAAAAAAACAAACATTAAAATGATAAATTGAACCATAGACACCTAGCTTATGTACCTACATCTATAACGGTCGATCACTACTGGGCGGTGTGTGTCTCATGGTTGCACCAAATGGGAGTCCAGCTCAGCATATGCCAGGTACAATACCTGACGCTGGTATTCTGCTGCATCCCGTTAGTGACATACGGATGTCGAGAAGACACATCGAGTTTCAACAAAATGGTACCTACATAGTGCGGCGCGTATATTATAAAAGTGGTAAGTACCCACTAGTTGACTTGCTTTTAACACCGACAGAAAGAAAGATGTTGAAATTTTAAACTTATTAAATATTTGTGTAGTGTCTACTGGATTACTTGATTACTTGATAGTGTAGGTAATAATGTGTTATGTAATGAATGACTAGTTTATGTTTTTAAGCGTATATGTGTACGAGTTTACATGTTGGTGTATAATAATAAATTGTTATGTTATGGTTTTAATAATTATGTACAGTGAGTATAGCATAATTTGCTTATAATATATTTTCTATTGTAATACCTATGTTATATGCGTTTCGTTTTACACAGTTGCCTCAATCTTTGTCCACAGGACAACGTGTAGACAACATGTCGTGTGGAGCAGAGCCCCAGCCATACGCTATATTATGGACGTGTTTGTGACGGTCAAGCCCATGATGATGATGATGAATGAATGTCTTAGTTTTATGTAAGTAAGTAATTAATATGAGAGCAGTGGTGGCCAAGTAGTAACGGCCGCGACTTACGAGTTGTAGGTCGTAGGTTCGAACCCAGACAGGCGCTTTACTTTGTGTAAATTATTTCATCACCACTGCTCTTAAAACGGTGAAGGAAAACATCGTGAGAAACCGGCATGTCCTAGAACCAAAAATTCGAAGACATGTGACATCTGCCAATCCGCACTGGGCCCGCGTGGTGGATTATGGCCGAATGTCCCTCTCACCGAGAGGAGGCCTGTGTCCCAGCAGTGGGCACATTATAGGCTGATTATGGTAATTAATGTCTAATCTCTAAATGACGGTGAAACCCGCACCAAAATCCGTTGCACAGATTAGAAGAACAAGGCGGTCATAAAGACAGACAGGTAAAGCGACTTATTATAGTACTAGCTGTGCCCGCGACTTCGTCCGCGTGGAATAGTGACTTTTCGGGCAGCATATTTTGAATTACATATACCGTCTACAGACCGGGCATTTGCTGTCCGAACCCTCTGAGAACTCAGGCGAATTTCAGTGAAAGTCTCAGACTCTAGTGCTTGAGCTTCACGATCGGCAGTGAGACGTATTTCTCGTTCTTCCTGTGTTTCCTGAGACCGAACATTTGCTGTCCGAACCCTCTGAGAACTCAGACGAATTTCCCTATCAGTGAAAGTCTCAGACTCACGCGATAGTGTATGAGCTTCACGATCGGCAGTGAGACGTATTTCCCGTTCGTCCTGTGTCTCCTGGGATCGAGCATTTGTTGTCCGTACTCTCTGGGAGCTCAGGCGGGTTTCCCTGACAGCAAAAGTCTCAGACTCACGCGATAGCGCGTGAGCTTCGCGATCGGCAAATAAACGTGCCTTTCGTTGTTCCCCGTTTTCCCTATTTCGAGCTGTCATCATTCGAGAACGATTTGAACTCAGTCGAGATTCTCGCTGAGTCGAAGTTTCTGCAGCACGAAACCTAGCCTGGTGCAAAGAGTCTTTTGCCTCACGACCTTCCTCAGATTCCTGTGATGGAACTAATCTCATCCTTTTAGCATTTCTGCTACATTGGGAGAGGTTGGATCTTCTTCGAGGCATTCTTACAATAAAATATTACTTACTACTTAACACACAGTTATTTAGTAAACACGTACTATCGTAAACAATTAAATTATAAATACTTACAGATTATTATACAGTCTAAAATTATCACAGTTTAAGTAATAAGTGTTAAGACGTGTAAACCAAACGTCATTATCATCATCATTTCAGCCGATAGACGTCCACTGCTGGACATAGGCCTCCCCCAAATTTGGGGGGGTTTGCCATAATCGCCAAGCTTGGCAGGCGGGTTGGCGATCGCAGTATGGTATGGTGGTGGAATGCATAGAAAACGCTGCTGCCCATTCTCCGGTGAGACCCTTAGTCGCCTTTTACGACACCCACGGGAAGTAAGGGGTGGTGCAATTCTTCTACACAGACAAACGTACTAACTTTATAAAACAAAAGAATTGCTAGAAAAAATAATTACTAACCTAAGCTAATGAACTTATACTTAATAAAGAAAATCAAGAAAAGAAATGCCTAACCTATACCAAATACTTATAATATTTATATACAAACCCTAAATACAAATTAAGATAAGTATGTATACCGAAAATCAGGGAAAGAAATGCCCAACCAATAATAAATGCTTACAATATTTATTTACAAAACCCTAAATAAAAATTAAGATAAGTAAATACCCAAAAATCAAGGAAAGAACCGCCTAACCAAATACTTACAAAATTTTAAAGAAAATTAAGAAAAAGAACCTAACCTGCAAATCCTAAAATATAAATAAATGAAATATGCAAACAGTCAGTATTCAAGTGAATCGCAATAATCGAATCCAACTATTCGCCTAAACTCTCCAGGATACGTGCGTTCGCTACGAATAACTGAATCCTTATGGCAGCGGCGCGTTTTCTTTTGAAATGGTCATCTCGCAGTTCAACCTGAGGGGTTGTCGACTGCTTAACCTGGCTTTCCTGTGGATGCCTCAATAAATTAAGGCCTCCAGCCAGGCCATAATACACAACTTGACTACACAATATAAACTTAAAAACTAAGCGACTACACGCTAAGGGCACCCCCTGTGGGGTACGGACCTCGGCTTAGGGCGTCGCTGGGAGAGGGCAGCAAGGGACAGGCTGGATCGGAATTATGGCAGCGGCGTGGCTCTCAGCGCGCTTTATACAAGGTGTAACGGAAAGGGGTATCAATCCTGAAGGAGGTGAATGTGCTCATGAAACTGAACAAATTTCCCCAAAGAACATAGGTCGAAATCTGAAAAAAATTTTGGACCTCCCACAGTAATAGTAAATCATTGATGTGCTATTACTATGGGAGGTCCAAATTTTTTTTTTCATCTTCATTGACCTCCTTCAGGGTTGATACCCCCTTTCCGTTACACCTTGTATATATAGCCACGGACGCGCAGGCGCGAGGCGTTTACGTACTCTGATAGAATACCTTAACAAATGTTCGCCGTGATTCTTTAAATTGACATAAGTTTTTTATTTATGAACCGATTGACATGAAATAAACACTAAATGTTAAGTGAAGCTTACTACAATATTTTAGTGAAAACCGCATCTAAATCGAATAAGCCGTTTCTGATATTAGCGTACACAAACACAGCAGACAAACAGACAAAAAAAAATTTAATTACAATTTCGGGTTCGGCATCGATATAATAACAACCCCTGCTACTTTTTTTTAATATATTTCCATTGTACAGACACCACTTTTCTACAATTTTATTATATGTATAGATAATATTTTTTTTTGTCTGTGTGGTGCCGGACTTAAAGAATAGCACCACCCCATACTTCCCGTGGGTGTCGTAAAAGGCAACTAAGGAGCGTACCGGAGAATGGGCAGCAGCGTTCTCTATGCATTCCACCACCATACCATACTGCGATCGCCAACCCGCCTGCCAAGCGTGGCGATTATGGCAAACCCCCCATTTTGGGGGAGGCCTATGTCCAGCAGTGGACGTCTTTCGGCTGAAACGAAACTTTCCGGAATAAATAATCCAAATGGTGGTGAAATCAAAATCCGTTTCGGATCTTAAAAGAACAACGTGGTCACACATCAGACATGAAAACGACTTTATGTTATAATAGACTAGCATTCGGCCACCGCTCCGCACGGTTTTCACGACCAGACAAAATATCGAGATTTCTTAGTTATATGTAAGTAATTAATGTCTAATACACATAAACCTTCCGGAATAAATCTCTAAATGACGGTGAAACCCGCACCAAAATCCGTTGCGCAGATTAGAAGAACAAGGCGGTCATAAAGATAGACAGTTAAAGCGACTTTTTATTGTATAATATTTTTTTTTATAAGTATGACGTTTTTTTTTTATTTCTGAAAGGGTCCGCTCTTGACCTCGAACACGTCTGATGGAAAGCGATGGATAAGGTCTATGATGACATTGATTGAACGAAGAGCTGAAATGAGATTGCTAGATTTTAAACTATCTTAATATTTCGATATGCCCCCAGCAGTTTTATAATGTATAAAATTTTGTGGAATTATTTACGACTACTTTTACAAAGAAAGCAATTACAATTCGAAGAAGAATCATTATTGAACCATTTAAGCCCAATCGGAGCGTATAAATGCAAATGGTTCATCAGAAATCTCGATTGTATGAATTCCAAGGAAAAATATATTCAATGGCCACGTAGGCGGGACTATTCAATTCTCGTGAAATACACGAAAATAGTTTTCGGGTGAAATGGAATGAGTGACATACGTCACATTAGGTACTGAGTTTTGAACAGTAACATAACATCACACGTGTAATACCCAAAGGGTTAGGCAGAGGTGAACCCCACACACACACAAATACGACATACACACACACATACACACACACCCCAACACCACACCCACACAAACACCACACACATACGTATATCCGTTTTTTTTCATATATTGCCAGTCATGTTCAAGTCCCATTATATTAAAAAAAAGAGTACCTAACTTTGAACAGTAGTTTGAGCATTTCTTTTTAATTACGTAGAAACATTTTATTTAATAACTGCCGTCTAGGCAGTAATTAAATAAAATTATCGGTGCACTTAAGCAAGGGATTAAAATAATTTGTCTTTACCTCTTGTACATCCCTTTTACGAATTTACATAATGGAGGGCATAATGAGGTGATCAAACTGAACAGAGCAATATACAGAAATGGCACCGACAAAAAAATTACTAAAATTCTGGCTATACTTATCATGTAAAGGACGAAGCAGAAAAGATAATTAATGTTGTAAAAGATTGTATGCACACATGTGCCAATCTCACGTTCTATCTCACACACGCACTCTCAAACTCACCAACAAAAGATCAGATGCTTAAACTCATTCACATATAGCGTTTATTCTAGTTTTTAATTTCGATTCGTTTTTTATGCTTTCTTACATTTTGATTTAGTTTTTTTTTTTTTAATTTGTAACTTTTTACTTTTTATTAGGTACGGAACATGTTTTTAAAATAAATGTTTAAATGGTAAACTCTATTCCATATTGGCACCCAAGATACAGGCCTGCCTAGTTTGGGGCCATTGTAAAACCTTTGTAATCTTTTTGGCAATATTATTATTTGTAGCTACATTAGTTACGAAACACCCTGTTTCAACAGCAGAGCATGTTCCTAGAATTATGAATAAAGGAAGACACATAAATTCGTCTTTACGACGTTCACTTCAAACCTGAGCTCTGCAAACATAGCCGTACTTAGCATAGCATTATAGAGGTTTGAGGAACAGGGTGTAAAGTCCACTCATCCTCCATAAAAGCAGGAGTCTCCGGCATCTTCGACCACATGGATTTGGTGTCTGTTGCGTTACTGCCCGAAGATTTATGTTGAGATGTTGTATATAATAATGTCAGTTGCGCGGTAAACTTAGCTTGCGCGATGCAGGATTTTGCGTGACGTCAGAATAATGTGTAGTTCGGATGGTGCAATGTAGACTCACATATCATAGTCATCTCGTAAATCGTTTACAGGGAATGTTGTATATAATAATATTAGTTGCGCGGTAAACTTTGCTTGCGCGATGCAGGATTTTGCGTGACATCAGGATAATGTGTAGTTCGGATGTGGCAATGTAGACTCACATATCATAGTCATCTCGTAAATCGTTTACATGCTGCTGTTCTCCTGTAGTTTCCCCATGTCTCCAAGACGTGAGAATATGCGTAAATAAGCAATATTCGTGACATTGTCCAGAACTGTTATTATCATCTCTAAGCGTAAATTTGAAATGCAAAGGTGTCGAGATGTGAATCCCCGACTTCGAAAAAACAAGTGCTCTAGAATTTTGGCTGCCCCCCGAGTCCTAATTAAAGCGAACGTTCGCGCGAATACTCGATCTTCGCGTTCATATGTCACTCGTTTGTTAGGAAAACCGAATGACACCCTCTGTCGACGCGACCACGTGTGTGAAATTCACTGAACAAAATGAACGCAACACGTGTTATGACAACGCGGCCCAGACTAAGTTTCTAAGTTCACTTCAAACCTGTGTTCTGCAAATATAACATAGCTCTACTTAGCATATAAAGCATAATTTCCCTCGTGAATCGTTTACATGCTGATGTTCTCCTGTAGTTTTCGTATGTCTCTAAAGACGTCACTGCAAGTTACCATCCCTGCCTAGTTGCTATTCCACCAATTCGCACTAAGCGTTTTCAAATGTCTTTTATAATGCGCACAGCAAAAGAGTGGAACTCTTTACCTGCGTCTATGTTTCCGAGCGCATACAACCCGAATCTTTTCAAAGTAAGAGTGAACAGGCTTCTTCTGGGTAAGCTCACTCCATCGTCGACTTTGTCTCTGTCACCTCTGACCTAGACTGGAGTCAAGAGCAAACCCATTTCAAATTTTAAAAAAAAACCGGCCAAGTGCGTGTCGGGCCACGCACAGTGTAGGGTTCCGTAGTAGCCCGTTATCACAATGTAGTACGATTCTGTTGTTCTTTATTCTGAATAGGTAAAAAAAAAATATATTTTGGTTTTCAATGCAAGTCTTTACCCATTATAAATAAGCAACTACTTCATCTTAGTCACTTTAAAGGATTAATGCTAATGATTTTGTATTTGGTACAAACCAACACCCAAGTTCAACGACTATTACTGCTAAACTAATAAAGTTATCTTAACCGCTATACTTTTTCTTTAAAGTTCATGAAATGCACTATCATCGAGAATTTATCCAGATTTTTCAAACCAGTAGTTTAGCTTTTAGAGGGGGGGGGGACGCCCTACAAAAACAAAAATTTGCACTTTAAACTTTAATATTTCGTAAATGGAGCATTCAATCGAAAAATAATTTTAGCAACCCCTAAGCCATTTTAGAAGACCTATTCAACAATACCCCACACGATGGGGTAGATGAGGAAAAAAATATTCATCCCCACTTCACATGTAGGGGAGCTACACTAAAAAAAATTTTTTTCCAAAATTTTATTTCACCACTTTGTCGGCGTAACTGATATACGTACTCCTACAAAATTTCAGCTTTCTAGTGCTAACGGTCACAGAGATTAAGCGAGGACGGACAGACAGACAGACGGACGGACAGACAGACATGGCGAAACTATAAGGGTTCCTAGTTGACTACGGAACCCTAAAAAGTGAGTTTATATGTTTCGCGACGTTGTCCAGTGCTGTTAGCCATTAAGGCAATTGGCACACTGCACCGCATTACGCAGTGGGGTGCGTGAAACGGAGCCAAATTTTAAGCACGGAATAATAATAATAATCGTTTATTTGCATGAAATATGGTGCTTACAGTCTGTGTGGTGCCGGACTTAAAGAATACCACCACCCCTTACTTCCCGTGGGTGTCGTAAAAGGCGACTAAGAATCGTACCGGAGAATGGGCAGCAGCGTTCTCTATGCTTTCCACCACCATACTATACTGCGATCGCCAACCCGCCTGCCAAGCGTGGCGATTATGGCAAACCCCCCCCAACTTGGGGGAGGCCTATGTCCAGCAGTGGACGTCTTTCGGCTGAAATGATGATGATGATGATGGTGCTTACAGATGTCATCATACAACTCATAGTACTTCATATTCCGCCTACTAAATTCAGCATGCAAATTTTGGATGTGCCATGATTCATAGTTATTGAATGATTATTATTATTATTAATTAAAAATGATGTTAGAAAATGTCAATAAAAAAAAATTATAAATGTCAAAATAAGCAAGTCAAAATTAATCAAATTACAGGAATGCTAAAATTAATGAAATTACAGAAAAGTCAAAATTAGTTGAAGCACGTTTTTATTGAATTTGTATGTAAAAAATCACGTTATCTGCGTCCAGCTGCGTGATGTGGTGCAGTGTGCCAATCGCCTTAAACATCACATCAAAATGCAAAGGTCTTACAGCCATTTCAATTCACTGTCAAGGAATGACAGTTGTGATTAGAACATACGGCCAATTTGACAGTAGGCAGTCAATTTGAAAAATCTTTTCTTTTTCACTTTGCCATTGTCTTGCTAAAAGTCTTATTCACAACCATCCGACAGGCTATCGTATCGAAAATGACACATTTCGATAACCTGATTTGCCTTGCCCCCGACAACAAACACCTGTCAGAAGAATAGCGGTTTTCTAATTTAGAGCAGTGGTTGCCCAATGGTAACTGCCGCGAGTTGTAGTTCGTAGGTTCGAACCCAGGCAGGCTCCTTAATTTGTGTAAATTATTCTATCACCACTGCTCTCAAAACGGTGAAGGAAAACATCGTGAGGAAACCGGCATGTCCTAGAACCAAAAATTCGAAGACAAGTGACATCTACCAACCCGCACTGGGCCCGCGTGGTGGATTACAGCCCACTCCCTCTCACTGAGAGAATGGGAACGTTATAGGCTGATTATGTGACAACAATTTCGGGTTTTGGACTTGTGAACAACGTTTTGAGGACTCCTACGATAACATTGATTGATGTTTGGTACGGAAGCTTATCGAGTGGTTGTGAATAGCTTTAAGACTTGTTTAGTACTTGTTTGAAGACGAAGAATAGTCTAACACTTGCTTGAAGACTTTAGGGCTATGTCGGGCTCTGGTTTAAGATAATTATACAGCACACACAGACTTGATATATTGAAGATATAATTACAAACTTGAAGCTAGGAGTAGAATATTTCAACATACCAAAACCCGCCCCAACATTGTACCTCCTAATTAATTCAGCTAACATTGATGTAGCAGTGAAACTCGAATATTCCTCTATTTCGCTCAGAAGTAAAGAGTAATAATACTAATACTGCGGCGCGACGCGGGTTGCGGCAAAATTGCCGCGATTGCAGAGTTTAAGCCTGGCTACAAACGACCTCCACATACCCACTCTATGCTGGGTTAGGCCGGCTACACACTATCCAGATTACTTGATGAATTACTGATGAGTTTCTGAGTGAACTATTTTGATGAACCAAAAGTAGGGAATGAGTCCTTCATTTGCTATTTTCACATTCAAAAGCATTCCACGGATTAACATAAATTGGGGCTAACTAATAACAGCCGCACGGGTTGATTTATCAGGTAAAGCTACGCTTGCCGCAGTTGGTCCGTGGATGGGTGACCATCTTCACATACCAAGACCTCTCCGTGCTTCGGAAAGTACGTTAAGCCGTTGGTCCCGGCTGTCATTCGTGGATCTTTGATAGTCGTTACGGTTCGTCAGAAGCCCGAAAGTCTGACAACCAGTCTTGCAAAAGGGAAACGTATTACCCAGTAACAAGGTTGAGGAGGTCAGATAGGCAGTCGCTCCATGTAAAATACTGGTATTCAGCTGCATCCAGTTAGACTGGAAGCCGACCCCAACATAGTTGGGATAAGCCTAGGCAGATGATGAACGGTTGCGTGACACATTTGATTTTACTTTGATAGAAATAATGGAGTAATTAATTAATTTATTCACCGGAGTCCGGCGTCAAGCAGCCTGCTGTGTTTCGTCGATGCGTGGGAGTTCCAATGCCTTAGGCATCTTCTGGGCACGCTCGTTCCATCATAGACCTCATCCATCGCTTTCCATCAGGCGTAATCGATGTCAAGAGCGGGCCCATTCAGCAATAAAAAAAATAAAAATCGTA
Organism: Mesoligia furuncula; assembly: GCA_916614155.1. NCBI lineage: Eukaryota > Metazoa > Arthropoda > Insecta > Lepidoptera > Noctuidae > Mesoligia > Mesoligia furuncula. The sequence continues at coordinate 6,732,913 of OU744808.1, forward strand.
AAACCACAATATTTGTTGGTATGAAGGTATCATTGTGACCTGTTGAATGTAAGGTAAGCACTTTAAGTTACTCTCCTGAACACCACTTGCGGGTGTACAATTTGTTTGCTATACTACTTATATTGTCTGTGTGGTGCCCCACTTAAAGAATTGCACCACCCCTTACTTCCCGTGGGTGTCGTAAAAGGCGACTAAGGGTCTTACCGGAGAATGGGCAGCAGCGTTCTCTATTTATTCCACCATCATACCATACTGCGATCACCAACCCGCCTGCCAAGCGTGGCGATTATGGCAAACCCCCCCCAAAATTGGGGGAGGCCTATGTCCAGCAGTGGACGTCTATCGGCTGAAACGACGACTACTTATATAGATACAAAACATACATACTTTTCTGACTATATCCCAAAACCCTAACCTCCCTGGTTTGCGTGTATTGAATGAGGACGCTGGGGTGACGTCACTCCAGCTAACATACACTAAACTACTCACATTAACGAAGTTTTTGTGGCTGCTAAATTAAGACTGGGAACTTTGATTGCAGCTATTATTCCTTAAATATTTATTTATTAATAACCAACTTATATTAACAGTTTGCACCACACATACAAGTTATTAGTCAATATTAGTAATTACACATGTCATAGAATCAGAAATAGGTTAAATCACATAATAAAAACTGGAGAAAAGATGAAATTGATGAAATGTAACAAATTTGGTCATCATTAGATAAAAATTAGATAGTATTAAATAAAATTAGATAGAATTGGTCTGTGTGGTGCCGGACTTAAAGAATACCACCACCCCTTACTTCCCGTGGGTGTCGTAAAAGGCGACTAAGGATCGTACCGGAGAATGGGCAGCAGCGTTCTCTATGTATTCCACCACCATACCATACTGCGATCGCCAACCCGCCTGCCAAGCGTGGCGATTATGGCAAACCCTCCCAAAATTGGGGGAGGCCTATGTCCAGCAGTGGACGTCTATCGGCCGAAACGACGAGATAGAATTAGGATAAATTGGAATAGAATTATTAATAACAAGTAACTATTCATTTCATTTATTTACTCCAAGGAGATTGTACTGGGAGTGGCATAATATGAATATTAGCATAGATAGAATTATTCTATCACATATGAGGAAGCTGGAGTTATGCACATAGTAAAGACACTTTTGCATTTATTTTTTCCAAATGAGAAATGTGGGCACGATTCCACAAAAAAAATACCACATATTTAATGCAGGATGACATTCTGTAGCCAGCTTTACAGTATGTAGGTAAATAAAAAAAAATTTTAACATCCGTGAAAGGATTTCCTGGCCTCCGGTAAACATCCTGACTTGCCCATTAACGTTTGATTTAGGCAAAAGATTTGATTTTTTACGACCAATCACATCTGCCACCCGATTTCATAAATGCCTGAGTAAATTGGTGTCGTCTGCTTTTTAGCTAAATTTGTTATAATTGGGAAATATCGAATTTAAGTTTTTGCACAAATTACCGCGACTATACTATGTTTATCTAAAGTCGATTGCGGCACAATTTTGTACATATACTGCGTTCACAATTCGTTTCCAAAAACATAAATAAATATGTTTTTTTTTTTTTAATAACTTGATTCACACGTAAAGTTCAGTTTGCGCTAAAACTTCTTTATGACTTTTCAATAGTAGGTACTTGTCATTCTGAAATCAATATATAGGTACTCTAGTACAAAGGTAATATTTAAATGGAAATAACATCAATTTGGAGCCAAGGTTTTGAATATCAAATACATTACCTCCCTAGACATAAACCCTGCGTAGTATTTTAAACATTATAAATACACTCCAGTTTCTACATAAAATATACACATTTACCTAAGTAAGTAAACGCCAGGATAAAGGCGAAATATGCTCACGAGGATATTCATACCTTCATAATAAATATGAAATATGAGAACAGCTTGCATACATCCAGGAAAGCATTTATCAAGACTAGCTGTGCACATTTTAAAACTATTTTATTTAACGTATGTATTACATCCACATTATTTTCACAAAAGATACTTGTGTAGTCAGGGAAATTTATCGCTAAGTCTCGAAAACAATGAAAGCGACACCCATGACGAAAAAATTTGAAAATTTTCGCAGCGGCCATCTTGAATTTTCACCTCATTATCGGCTTCAGCACCCTCGAAAACCATGAAAACGACACCCATGATGAAATATTTGAAACTAAGTCATAAAGTAGGTATTCTTATAATAATAATAATAATAAACATTTATTTCAGAATCAAGTTCCATAGTTTGTTAGTACAAGTATAACATGCCTTATATCTAGTGTTAGTAAATAAACTAAACTAACGGGTAATTAAATAAATTTTAAACTAAGTACACCCGCTAGAGACTTTCCCATCCCAATCTACTTCACCGCATGGAGTCGTATCCAGCGTCCTAGAATCGGAGAGTCCCAGCGGTCAGCCAACGTCCTCAGGATAGTGTTGGGGCTGGCGCGAAACCGATATAATAACGATGCGCATCTCTTGCGCATGACGGTTGAAAAGCTGTCAACATTTGCGTCGGCAAACATACCGGACGCGCTGCAAAAACGCGGCAGCCCCAACAACACCCGGAAAGCGTTGTTGTATTGGATGCGCAGGTCGCTGTATGCCTTCTGCGTGAAGTTCACCCACAGGCTGCACGTGTAAAAGGATTGGCAGAAGGCTTTAAAAAGCGTTACCTTAACTGGTGCAGTACAACGGGCGAACCTACGGGCCAACATACAGCATCGGACAGCCAGCGACCTGCGCTCCCTTTCCACATCTAAATTATCTTTCAGGTCTTCACTCACCCAGTGGCCCAAGTACTTAAATTTAGTAACTCTTTTTAATGGTATGCCGTCCAGTGTGATAAGTGGTACTTTAGAGTAGCTTTTATTACCAGCTTTGAAAACCATCAGTTCACTCTTGAGTGCATTGTACTTGAGCCCGTGGGCCCTTGCATAGGATTCGCAAAGACTCAGCATCCTCCGCATTGCTCCAACCGAGGGGCTCAGCAGCACCATATCGTCGGCATAACTGATATTATTAATACAAGTGCCATCAATATGACATCCGATCCCGGTGCCGCTGAGCTCCTCGATCAGACTATTCATGTACAGGTTGAAGAGCGCTGGGGAGGTCAAACCCCCCTGTCTCACCCCGCACTCCAACCTATACTCTTCCGACAAAGAGTCCACCCACCTCACACGGTTCACTTGGTTTCCATACCAAAATTTAAATATGCCTATCACTTCCGGTGGTACCGAGGTTTCCCTAATTAGTTTGTCCCACAATATATTGTATGACACTAGGTCAAATGCCTTTGACAAATCTAGGTAACAGGCGTATATAGGTGTCTTTCTTGCTGTGTAGTACTGAACAGTCTGCTTGAGGCATAGGATAGCACTTTCAGTGGACAAGCCAGACCTAAAGCCGAATTGAGCGTCATTAATTTTTAAGTGCTTGTCCAGCTGGCGTCCAAGCAGACTGTCCAGAACTTTAGCAATTACAGTCGCGAGAGAAATTGGTCTATAATTTGACACCTTAGAAGAGTCACTGGTTTTGTTTTTAATAATTGGAACAACAATAGTGCGCATTAATCTTTCCGGTAGATATGAATGGCATAAACATAAATTAAAAAACATAGACAGTATTCTAGGCAAGTGAACTCCGGCATATGAAATTGGTGTCGTATAGAAGAAAATAGGATACACCCCAAAGCGTTGATTTTCGATACAATTTTTTTTTTAGTTCAGATTTTGACTTTTTTTTTCCCTGGATTTAACACAAAGATATGCTACTTAATACTTTAATAATACTAATAATGCTCTATCACACTAATATTATAAAGGTTCAATTCAATTCAATTCAATTTATTTATTGCTGAACATAGATGGTACAAATTACATTTAAATTGCAGTTCATATGTCCTACCATAGGTGTGTGTGTGTTTATATGTTTGTTACTTCTTCACGCTCCAATTTTGTATGGAGGTAGCTGAAACCCTGGATTTACATATAGGCTACTTTTTATCCCAATATTATCACGGGATCGACGTTTGCGCGGGTGAAACCGCGGGGCGCAGCTAGTTAGATATATTTTATTATTAACCCAAATATAGGCATATGCATATGACTGCCGAGAATATTCTCACCAATATTGGTGCCATAACTATTTTTGACGCTATTGTACTCGAGTTTATGGTAGGTAGTCAAATATCGGTGGAGGCCAAATTAAGTCGACATTGAGTGACATTGTAGGTTATTCTTGACTCAGCAGTACCTACACACATAGTATATTTTCAGAATCTACGTACGTGTATTGAGAGACGAGAGATATTTTTATACAAAATCTAATCATAATCCACTCGACTTGTGTCGAAGCGAAGATAAGTCTGATCGGATCGGATTATCCAGTAGATGCAATCTCCGATGCGTGAAAGTGGCACAAGATGCATCCCTCTTTATCATAGAAATATTTAATAAGTAATTTTTTTTAAAGTAAACCAATTTATTTAAAAAAAAAAATTACTTATAAATTCTATGGTCTGTTCAAAAAGTCAATCAATCTGCCTAGCCTTGTCCAACTATATTGGGGTCAGCTTCCAGTCTAACCGGATGCAGCTGAATACCAGTATTTAACACGGAGCGACTGCCTATCTGACCTCCACAATCCAGCTACTGGGTAATACGATACTCCTTGGTAAGACTAGTTGTCAGACTTTCGGGCTTCTGTCTACCCGTAACGACTGTCAAAGATCCAAGAATGACAGCCGGGACCAACGGCTTAACGCGCTTTCCGAGGCACGGAGGGGTCTCGGTAATATGTAAAGATGGTCACCCATCCACGGACCGACTGTGGCAAGCGTAGCTTATCACAAGCGATCAACCCGTGTGGCTGTTATTACAGGCCGTGTCATGTAAAAAGAACGCTGGCTGTCAAGCTGTGCATTAGGCGATCTATCGGTTTTTTTTATTTACCACGACGACTTAAGAGCGTTTACGCCGTACGGCATTTCATACAAACTTTCAAGCCCTTGTTTTTCGAAATTAATGAACGGATTTTAATGAAACTTTCTAAGCATAAGCAGGATACAAAGGTCTAAAAAGTTAGTAGAGAACATTTTCGAAATGTCTTATATAAAAAAAGATAACTGGAAATATCTGTTTCTATGGAAAGTTTAAAATCGGTCTTATTTGGCTGTAACACTATTTTTTCGAAAATGTTCTCTACTAACTTTTTAGACCTTTGTATTTTGCTTATACGTTCGAAGTTTCATTAAAATCGGTTCATTCGGTTCGAAAAAAAAGGGCTTGTAAGTTTGTATCAAATGCCGTTCGGCGTAATCGCTCTTAATGGAAAATGATATTCTATCTATGTAAGTAATATATTTTTCCTACCAAAAACTAAAACAATAGGTACTTTCGTGCGCGAGTGTAGGTACCCATGCGCAAACACACCCCATCCACTTTCTTCCAACGTGCTTTTTACATGACGCGACCTGTAGTTAGCCACGAGCCCCTCATATTCTTCAACAATCTTGAAAGGAATAAAGTAAAACTTACACAAAATTAGGCTTGTAGAGATTCAAAGTTCCACATACTTGTAATCGAATAGAGTATTTCTTTTTGCGTCGAAAGTGTAGCAGTCACGTTCGCCATGCCTGCCAGTTCCTTTGGGAAACCCACTATAACAACGAATCCTTGAAAGATAACTCAGAAATCTAATAACTAGCCCTCTGGTAGCTAATCTTGTTGACTTGTTCGTCAGCTGGCGAGTGTGAAACTCGCACGTGCGCGCGAGTTGACAGTTGACACTATTGATGATTTTACGTATTTTTTTTACAAACTTTTATATTTAAGCTTATTTATTTTATTTTTTAACTTGCAATGTAACTATGATTGTTCGGGTGGACTCTTGCAACTCAATTTTGAAGCAGATGTGTACAACCGATTGAGTTAAAATTTTGCATACACGTTTAGTTCGGATGACAATGCATGGTTTTCTGTGTGACGTCATTCTAAATCCAAAAAGATGAAGATGAGCGGACTAGTTATTTTTAATGCACTCCTACAATATGGGTATCAAATGAAAGGGCTTACTAAGAATAACTCGAAAAATAATGTGACGTCACTCTAAATTCAATATGTCGGAACACTCAAGATGGCGGACTAGTTATTTTTAATGCACTCCTACAATATGAGTTTTCCAAAATGGAGTTTTCCGCATAGAAGCCCACTTGCACGACAACTGGCTAAATAAGGGAAAGTCCTGCTGCTCACGAGTGCCATCTAACGTGCGGTGTCATGTTTCAACTTCGAGATTTCTGTGCTTTTTCAAAATTAAATATTAATGTATCATGCACATAAACCTTCCGGTATGAATTCTCTAACTAAATTATTGTGAAAACTGCATCACAATCCATTGTATACTTTAGAACTAAGCGGACACACAGACACACGAGAAGCGACTTTGTTTCACCTACATATTATGAAATTGGCATTTTATTGATCTGGCCACTGTGATCTCAAATATCTGGCGCTTGTTTAGGAATTTCAAGTTCAAGGCATGTGTGCTTTTTAGCGTGTGTTCGAATAGTGATTCATTTGTTTTCGCCTCATTTGTTTTTGTTCTATGTTTACAATAAGGAAAACTTAAAATATCAGATTATTTACAAATACTAGTTCCACCGTGGCACCAGCACTGCAGAAACAGCTCGAGGGATTAATGATGCGTATGGGGAAGCTACTGTAAAAGAGAACACGGTACGGTTTTGGTTTAATCACACTACACTAATAAAAGCGAAAGGCGAAAGTTTGTGAGTGTGTGTGTGTTTATATGTTTGTTACTTCTTCACGCTCAAACGGCTGGACCAATTTTGATAAAATTTGGTATGGAGGTAGCTGACACTCTAGGTTAACATATAGGCTACTTTTTATTCCGATATTCTCACGGGATCGACACTTATGCGGGTGAAACCGCGGGGCACAGCTATAGTAACATCATAAATTACAAGTCATATAGTAGTAGTTTGTCACTCAAGAGTCAGCTTGTTGATACAGCAAGTTGTCTGCAAGTGTCGCCGAGTCGAAGACAATTATTGCAATCTGTGTGGAATGGTTATTACGTTATTACGTGGCGACGAGATTACATTACACAGTCAGATTTTAATAGTTATTCAGCCTGTATTATTAGACTTTTGCTTGAGTTACTGAAAGAGAGAGATAGAGAGAAAAAACCGGTCAAGAGCGAGTCGGACTCACGTACCGAGGGTTCTGTACAAAGTAGGTATGTAAATAGTTTATCACGGGTTTTTTTAAATGTAACTACAAATTTACGGTTTTCAGATTTTTTCCTTTATTTGTGCTACATGACCTTGCTTCTTGCCAAATTTCATGATTTCGGTTCCCTTGAAGAGTGTCGAAATATAGGTTTTTTGCGGCATAAACGGCCGTGTCTTTTTTTTACGTTAACTTAGAAGTTAAATTTTTTCACATCTTCAAGGGACCGCAAACTTGAGTATATAGTTTTAATTTCAACTCAATACCTCCACGCGTTCCCGAGATAAAGGGTCTTGACAGAAACACAGGCGGACAACAAAGATCGTATAAGGGTTCCGTTTTATCTTTTTGAGGTACGGAACCCTAAAAAAGAGTGTGAAAGTACCTATACATTTGTCTGCCTTGGAATCTATGAATCGTTGTCCGGTCTTCTGCGTCCTCTTCAGTCTAATCACATAACATCATGTTTGTGATCTCTGAGGGCTTTTAGGGACCTCTAGTAACAACCACATTTCGCCAGTTAGGTTTAAGTCCCATTTAATAGGGCGTATCATCATCATCATCATCATTCACTCCACGTCCACTGCTGGACATAGGCCTCCCCAAGCACCTCCACTTCGACCGGCCACTTTTTATCCCGATATTTCCTCGGGACCGACACTTATGCGGTTGAAACCGCGGGGCGCAGCTAGTAAGTATTATAAATGCGAAAGAGTCTGTTTTCTTATTTCACGCTAAAAAATTTGTACGGATTTTAATGAAATTTGACATATGGGTAGACCATGGCCTGTATTAGGACATATAATACTTCTTATCCTGATATTCCCACGGAATCGAAACTTATAAGGGAGAAACCGCGGGGCCAGCTAGTTTTACTACCTATAAACTTAAAACCGTAGCTTAAAACTGTCACTGTTTCGTAATCTGTACAATATCGTATTAATTCTCATGACATATAAGTAATTTGGTTTACAATAAAACGAACATGTTTCAAACTAAAAACAAGTTTTTTAATTTCACCTATTTTTGTCATTCAAGACCGTTCGAATCAAAATTCTGCATTATTTTTATAGTATAAAATTATTTTTCTACGAAGTTTATTAACGGGATCCCTTCTTTTCGCATAATGTTCTTTGTCCTAATATACTTCGGCATAACGATTTTGGCACAATTTGTTTTGGCATAATAATACTTCGGCATAATTTTTTTAGGCATACATTTTATGTTGGCATAATCATCTTAAATACTAATTTGTTTTGGCATAAATTTGATTCGCATAACGTTAGTAGGCCTAATGACTTAGCATAATAATATTTAGGCATACAAGTTATTAAATTTAATATGCTGTGCAACAAAAGTTAGTGACAGAACCGAATTGCTGCAAAAACGACTCCACGTAGTCTTGTTTGTCCTACCCCTAGAGTGTAATTTAAAATCGCGTAGGCGCGTAGGGGCGAGGCGGCCCGCGGGCTGAGGAGCAGCAGCTGCGAGCGAGCCGCCGCGGCTGAGGCTGGCCTGCGAAGCCGGCCAACAAGCCGAAGCTGCGGTGGTGAGCGAAAGCCGTCTGCGACGATTAGCACGCGTGGGGCCGCCGGAGGCCTGCAGCGCCGGAGCCGTGACAGAAACCCTGCCTGCTGCATGTTGCCTGCTCGCTTGAATGCTGCATGCTTGCTTGCATGCTGCATGCTTGCTTGCATGCTGCATGCTTGCTGGCATGCTGCATGCTTGCTTGCATGCTTGCTTGCATGCTGTAAGCTTGCTTGCTTCATGCTTCCTACAGCGAAAAAAAAACCCACAAAATTGTTCAATACGTTATATCATATTAATATGTTATATGTTACCTGATTCAGGAGATATGGCTTTTATCCAATCGTCGAAATAAATTGGTATATCCTCTTCGGGCAAATTTATGCTTTAGGATATTATGCTTAAAAAAGTTATGCTTTAGAACTTTATGCTTAATAAATTTGTGCTTAGAATATTATGCTTAAGCATTATTATGGTTAGAGAAATTATGCTTAAAAAAATTATGCGTAAGCTGTTATGCGTAATTATATTATGCGAAAATATAATTATGCCAAACAAAATTATGCTAAGTTATATTAGGTCTTAAAATTTTATGCAAATGGATAGGGAACCTTTATTAACCTATCAGTAAGATAAAACATTTCACAGATCCGATTCACTCATCATCATCACCATCATGCATCATTTCAGCCAAAAGACGTCCACTGCTGGACATAGGCCTCCTCCAAGCACCTCCACTTCGACCAGTTTTGTGTTTCACGCATCCAACGAGTTCCTGCGGCCTTCACAAGGTCGTCTGTCCAACTTGTGGGAGGCCTTCCAACGCTAGGTCTTCCGGTACGCGGTCGCCACTCTAGAACCTTTCAGTCCCATCGGCCTTTGTCTATAATTCTTCGGGCTCTGTCTATTTGTGATCTCTTCATTTCTAATTCGATCACGTAGGGAAACTCTAAGCGTAGCCCTCTCCATTGCCCTTTGGGTGACTTTCAGCCTTCTAATAAGGCCCATTGTGAGTGACCACGTTTCAGTGCCATATGCCATCACTGGCAACACGCACTAGTCAAAGACTTCCGTCTTGAGACACTGCGACTGACTCACTGAATGTTCTGTAATTTTTGTACACATGTCAAAGTTGTTTATGTTTAGAGATATGTTGCTTATTTATTAGTATAGCTAATCATATACAAACACTGAAACGTTCAACAAGGTTAAAAAATACCACTTGATACCATATGTAAAACATCCGACCGCAACGGTCGTAACTCTCATTTTTTTATTTAAAAGATCTCTTTGGTTCGTCATTAGTTATTGGTTTTAATAAAAACTACGCTAAATTACCTCCTTATTATAAACAGTTCTATTTTTATGATTAATTTCAGCAATAAAATATAAAATCATAAAATCGGAACATTTGCGATTTACCACCTTTTTTTTTTGCAACGTCTGGAAATTTCATCTACCATGCGTTCGTTTTTTCGTTTAAAATGTTTCGTTTAGAAAGGCGTGTTTTATTGTTAGCTCTGTCTTTTGTGTTCACTATAACTAACGATTGAGAGAGATAGAAGGCTTAGGGAGTGCCATAGAGAATATAACAGTCTTTGGGGAGCGCCCACGAGCAACTTAGTTGCACAGCAACTTTTTTGTCTATGTCGCTGTCTCCTCGCCGAGCTTTGGACGATGCGCACACGGGAGCGACACCACGCTACTTTTTGCAAAATTTTCGGTTGAGTAGCAACTAGCTTGCTGGCAACTTTTTGTCGCCGTGCGCGCACTTACACTGCAACCCATAGACGGGCCACAGTTGCGTCCAAACCCGTGGACAAAATTGTCTCCCAGCTGTTTCGTCGCTACATGCACGCATTTTCATACAAACCCGTAGACTTGATGTGGGAGATAAATTAGGTGCGAAGACAAAAGTTTCTCATGGGTAAGTTTCCTAGATAATCGCAATAGTGTGGGACAGTAGGGATGTATGTGTTTGTACAAAATTTACTGATAGACGGAATTTTGACAGGTCGGTTGAACGTATTTTACCATGGGAAGGAAACGATTTTTATAATTAAAACATCATCGTAATTAATTAGTTAATTAGAATAAAACAGATAAATTCTTATGGTAGTCGGGGGACCGTTCTGTGGAACACCTATTCTAAGAGGTCCCCCGACTTCCATATGAATTTATCTGTTTTAGTCTCGTTACATAAATTCTTTAAGTCGGGGGTTTTCAAATTATTTTATCCTTTTCCATTACATTTAATTTTATTATTATTTTGTGTCGCGGGTTTTTAAAATTTTTAATTTAATTTTCTTAACATTTTCTTACTTACCATTTTATTTACACTTTCACATTGTTGAATATTATATACAAAATGAGATTACTTTGAAAAGTATTATCACACTAATATTATAAAGGCAAAAGTTTGTGAGAGGGTGAGTGTGGGTGAGTGTGTGTTTATATGTTTGTTACCTCTTCACGCTCAAACAGCTGGACCAATTTTGATGAAATTTTGTGTGGAGGTAGCTGACACTCTGGATTAACATAATGATAGCCTTTTTATCCCGATATTCCCACGGGATTGAAACTTATGCGGATGAAACCGCGGGGCGCAGCTAGTATTACATATATTATTGTGAATGTGAGGACTATATGTATGGGTTATTTGTTTTTCATTTTCTTTTTTAACTTTCTCAGTTAGTTTTAATCATGGTCTGGCAGTTTGAGTACTTTATGCAGCCTACCTAAGTGTCGTTTCTTTGATATTGTCGGTCTGGTCGTTGAGCTCCTTCAGTCCTGAGTTCAGCTACACGATTACTGACAAATGTTTGTACTGACTGGACAGGTCCACTCAAATCTAGGTGTGGTTCTTTCCTGAAAAGACCATTTCAGACTTTGATCTACATGGTCTTCACATGATCTGACCAAGATTACGTCTGGACTTTAAAAGAGACTGACCCTTGAGTTTGTTTCACCATTTCTTCTCAGGGGTAGTCAGATAGGAAATGTCGACTTCATCTTGCTTACTTTAGTTTCTCTGTAGTTTTAGTTAAGTTAGGATTTAATTTAGTTATTTTTAGATTTGGTTGAAGTGAAGTTGCTCTAGCTTATTTTTCTTTTTAGGGTTCCGTACCCAAAGGGTAAAAACGGAACCCTATTACTAAGATTTCGCTGTCTGTCCGTCTCTCCGTCTGGCCGTCTGGCCGTCTGTCCGTCTGTCCGTCTGTCCGTCTGTCTGTCTGTCCGTCTGTCTGTCACCAGGCTGTATCTCAAGAACCGCGATAGCTGGACTGTTGCCGCTATAACAACAAATACTAAAAACAAAATAAAATAAATATTTAAGGGGCCCCCCTTAAATATTTATTTTATTTTGTTTTTCCCATACAACAAACGCGATTTTTTGCTCGTTTTTGCTCGATATCAAGAATGGCAACAGGTAGGCACTTGAAATCTTCACAAAATACTCAGTTGTATTTTAACTTTAATAATAGATAATAAAATTAAAATAAAATAGATATTTAAGGGGGGCTCCCATACAACAAACATGTTTTTTTCGGCGTTTTTGCCTTGTGGTACGGAACCCTTCGTGTGCGAGTCCGACTCGCACTTGGACAGTTTTTTTAATATGATGTGTAAAGTAAATGTGTCCGATAATCAATTTACAGAATAAACAATTTCATTACAATTCAGTGACATCCTACTAATATTATAGATGTGAAAGTTTGTGAAGATGTTGGGATGTTTGTTACTCAATCACACGTAAACCGTTGAACATATTTAGATGAAAATTGGCACATAGATAGACCATTTCCTTGATTAACACATAGGATTCTTTTTATCCCGATATTCCCACGGGATCGAAACTTACGTGGGTAAAACCACGGGGCGCTTCTAGTACTTTATAGAATGGTACATACTGTTACTTTTCCTACACAAACGCGTAGTACCTATTTTCCTACAGCTTTATTATGTATTTGAGTGTCGAGTACATGTAACTTGATTGCCTGACGTCACACCGTCCCCAGTGCAAAGGAAAATGTTTTGGTGGTGAGATCAAAAAGCGGTTTCCCGCTAATCGCATTTGTTTAGACTTAGCATCGACTCGTGTTATCGAGTGTATTGGCGCCTCTAATATGACGCTTTCATACGAAGATGAGTGTGAAACTTAATCGTATTTAAGATGCATGATTAACAAAATACCTTGTTTTTTTTGGGGGGGGAAATGTAATAAATCCATATTTATAGCGTATGACACTGTTTTATTCCGGACTAGCTTTTGCCCGCGGATTCACCTGCGTGGCTGTCGGAAAATGTCCCATGGAAACGTACTGTTACCGGGTTCTAAAGTACCCAAGTTATGTGTTATTTATTTATATATACTTTATTGTAGGTACACCAGAAAATACATAACAAAAAAAAAACGATTAGTAATACAAAACATACAATGGGCGGCCTTATCGCTTTCTGCGATCTCTTCCAGGCAACCTTGGAATCAATAGTGATTGCGTGGACATAAAAATGGGGTTATCAGTGGTGCAAAATATAATACTATATTAGATACATAGATATATATAATGAGGAATGTGTTAATTCTGGTTATAGGTAAGCTATCTGTGTGTCAAAATTTGCCGAACAAATTCTTCGTTACTATTTTATTGTACATATGTATAGAATATTGCTATTTGACACGTTTTTATTATGTTTCATGACTCTTTAACATCCGCGAACGTTTATGTATGTACACAAATCATTAACAATTACGAATACGACAAAAAATATTTTAATCCCTTGAAAATATTCTCGAATTTTGAGTACTGAAATGTAGATGACTTGTTGTCCCTTGCCAATAAAATAACTTGCTATGAATTCTAACACAGTTAATATTTCAATTGAAACAGAAAATTAGGAACTGACTGTTGAACTGAGGATTAATATTTTCATGAAGAAAAGCAGCTATTTGGTTTAGGCGCAGAATGCCCACTTCAATAATTTAATTATTAGAGACCCACAACATCAAACAAGCGTAAGATTTTTAGAATAAATGAAGGTGTTTTTTTTTAAATAGCAATGCTTTTCCCTTCTTTATTTCATAGCTTTATTTAAGTAAAAATGTGGATTTTGTTATTTTTTTTTACGTTACTTTTTGTGACCGTGAGACCGACTGCAGCACTTTAGCATAAAATACTTATTTCGCAATTAATTTTTTTTTCAATATTTTGGGTCCCCAGATTATTAACAACAACGCTTGACTTTTTGAATTCCTATGAAAGGCCAATCCGTCTTTGAAAAACCCAATAACCTCAAAATCAAAAGTCATTGATTCAAAGTAGCCTGAGAATCAGCACTTTTTGAACGTCACAATTACTTATGACAGTCCCACAAAACGTCCGCCCTTCACCACTTCCTAGTGCGTTGAAGTGAGTAAGAGGGCCGTCTCCAAGAGCGAGAGAATCGCGGCGATAGTCTCACCTTGCCATCAAATTTTCGCCGCAATGATATCGCCGTGTGGAGACACGACCTAAGAGAGAGTATAGAAATATGTGGCACGACGATAATATCGCCGCAATGAGAGGTTTTTCTTCTCAGTATTAAAAAAAAACATAGTTTCCAAGAACCCTGAAGATGGCGTTGAACTGACTACGACAAAACGACGACAAAGTCAAAACGCTTGGGAAAAAAAACATTGCGTCACGTCATATACGCTCGTTGAGTGACAGTTTCGTTTGCTTTCGTTTTACGATCTCAAAATTACATCTAAGTGAATTAATAAAAAAATTATGTGACTTCCGTTCCTTGCAGTAACTTTCCAAGTTCAGCGCCATCTATCCAGCGACTAGGGAAGCGTTAAAAAAAAAAGAAAAAGAAAATCCCTCATTCTCTCGCTCGTGGAGACGACCCCTAAAGTACAAACACACGAAAAGCGTCATTTTAGGGGCATGACTTTAATGCGGTTAGACCGACGGCCGTGTCGAGTTAACTCGATAATCCTGGCAATCTATTGACGTAATATCTTATGGACAAACCAGCATTAATATTCATTGGTGGATATCAGTGATCCCCTTCGACGACACTACTTTTATGGGTATAGGATCTATACTCTTCAACAGCTTTAATATAGAACACAAATATTTATTGTACACCAACAGGACAAACGAAATAGAAAAAGTAAACTTTTCTACGAAAAAGTAATTGTTTGTGTCTGAATGATTTTTAAATCGATCGTGTTATGTTTTTTTCTAATTTATGTTATACGATTTTTTGTTGTCTTTTTTGTGTCAAGTGTTTATCAGTGGAAACTTGTAAATGGCCTTCAAATGCATATTGTCTAAGAACACTTTATATTAGCTGTAGGTTTCCCGAATAAAACAAAATAAATAAATTAAGTAAACTAGGTACCCAAGCTTGCCTTTGGTACTTTTTTTTGCTTAGGTCACGAATACAAAATAAGTATAGGTACAGTCAGCGACAAAAGTAGAAGACCACTTTAGTTTTTTTAAATATTATAATCGGAACAGAAGTAAAATTACGAGAACATGTAGCGGTTAGCACAGTTAGTTTCTTAATAAATCGTGTTTTAAAAACGAATTGTACACACTACACAAATACATTTGATAACCTTACATCATTTCTCATTTGACATGTCAGCTATTCACATACGATTCGTTCGTCATAGACAACATATCATAATCATGACTAACGAAAATATTAAAACGCTACCGTAAACTGGGGTTACTTTGATCAATATTGAACTTTGAAATCAAATCAAACGTTTATTTGCTAGAAATACAAGAAGAAGAGAAGGTACATATTATCTTTTATATGTGTGGGTGTAAAAAAATACAAAAATGTCTAATAATCGGGTTTTGTTACTCCCGATTTCTGTAGTAAGATGTGAAAAAATATGTCTTGTTTTTGAGAAAGAAAAATTAAATTGTCTGATCATAGGACATGTTAGCTGTCACATATGATTCGTTCGTCATAGACAACATATCATAATCATGACTAACGAAAATATTAAAACGCTACCGTAAACTGGGGTTACTTTGATCAATATTGAACTTTGAAATCAAATCAAATCAAACGTTTATTTGCTAGAAATACAAAAAGAAGAGCAGAAGGTCAGAGGCCATAAGGCAGAAGGTCAGAAGGCAGAGGTCCATATTATCTTTTATATGTGTGGGTGTAAAAAAAATACAAAAATGTCTAATAATCGGTTTTTGTTACTCTCGATTTCGTTAGTAATAAGTGAAAAAACATGTCTTGTTATTGAGAAAAAAAAAATATTTGTCTGATCATAGTTATACGTAGTCTGTGTGGTGCCGGACTTAAAGAATACCACCACCCCTTACTTCCCGTGGGTGTCGTAAAAGGCGACTAAGGATCGTACCGGAGAATGGGCAGCAGCGTTCTCTAATATTCCACCACCATACCATACTGCGATCGCCAACCCGCCTGCCAAGCGTGGCGATTATGGCAAACCCTCCCAAAATTGGGGGAGGCCTGTGTCCAGCAGTGGACGTCTATCGGCTGAAACGACGAGTTATACGTAGGACCTATTTTATTGTGTAATTACAAAGTTTCCCAAATTATAATGGCAAAAAAAAATTAAAAATCTATATCTGCCAACGGGTTTTAAAAATAAATGTCGTACTTTAAAATAAAAAAAAAATAAAAAAGAATAATGAACATTCTAAAGGAATGTTCATTATTCTTTAAATAAATAAATAATAAAAAGGTGCTAACAAAATTCTAGCTTACAAAAAGTTTTAAGTAAAAAGGAAGTTTCGATCAAAGTCATCAAAGTCCTGCGAATCAAAGATCCCTCATACTTGAAAATAAATAAAGGTACATTTTCGGTATGAGACTTTAATTACGTACCTACTGCGAAATTCCGTAGTTGCAGTTGGAAAATGTTACGAAATCTTGTTTTCGTATTTATCTTAGGTTCGTCGTATTTATGTTTTGTTTTAGACGCAAAAACTTCGGAATATATTCCAAGTACAGTTTCCACGTTTGGAAGTCACACTGGGGACTTTATCAAACGTCGAAAATATTTACGCAACGCAAGTTTGACGTGTATTAACTTTCGTAAAATCTGAAGCGCATATTTATTCTGTCTGAAGTACGTATTTGCATTTGTGTCAAATTGCAAATATAGGTTTTGTGTCTAACTTTTATGAAAATTCAGGGTTTGATTTATTCAGGACTAGCTTTCGCCCGCGACTTCGCCCGCGAGGTATGTCGATAAAAACTATTCCATATTCCTCCTTTCCCGGGATGCAATCTGTCTCTCTGCCAAATTTTATCGAAATCCGTTCAGTGGTTTAGGCGTGAAAAGGTAACATACATACAAACAGACAGAGTTACTTTCGAATTTATAATATTAGTATGGATACCTTACTTTGTTTCATAGAGGGGCCCGTGGCTAAATAATAACAGCCGCACAGGTCGATCGATCAGGTTAAGCTACGCTTGCCGCGGTTGGTCTGTGGATGGGTGACCACCTTTACATACCGTGACCCCTCCGTGCCTCGGAAAGCACGTTAAGCCGTTGGTTCCGGCTGTCATTCGTGGATCTTTGACAGTCGTTACGGGTAGTCAGAAGCCCAAGTCTGACAACCAGTCTTACCAAGGGGTATCGTTTTACCCAGTAACTGGGTTGTGGAGGTCAGATAGGCAGTCGCTCCATGTAAAATACTGGTATTCAGCTGCATCCGGTTAGACTGTAAGCCGACCCCAACACAGTTGGGAAAAGGCTAGGCAGATGATGACCTTACTTTGTTTCATAATTGAAGAATCGTCCTTTTATACAGTACTCGGCTAAATAATAATAGCTGCACGGGTCGATTGACGGTTAAGCTAAGCTTGCCACGATCGGTTTGTGGACCATCCATTATACAGGGTTATTGGTAAAACATTAACAACCTCTTAAGAGGTCATTGTACTCATCATTATGAAAAACTTTTACTATGGGACCAAACCTGAAATCGAGAAAAAAAAATCAGTTGTTCCCTACATTTATGTTCGCTATAGCTCGTCAAAACGTAGGGAACAGCTGATTTTTTTTCACGTTTGGTCCCATAATAAAAGTTGTTCATAATGATGAGTACAATGACCTCTTAAGAGGTTGTTAATGCTTTACCAATAACCCTGTATATCGGCATCCCCCTGTGTCTCGGAAAGCACGTTGAGCCGTTGGTCCCAGCTGTCATTCGTAGATATTTGACAGTCGTTACAGGTAGTTAAAAGCCCAAAAGTCTGACCACCTGTCTTACCAAGGGGTATCGTGTTACCCAGTAACTGGGTTGTGGAGGTCAGATAGGCACTCGCTCGCGTTAGACTGGAAGCCGACCCCAACATATTTGGAAAAAGGCTAGGCAAATTGACTTGTAACGGTGATATATTGATTATTATAATATCAATTGTTTACTTTTTTCTACATCATGGCGTAACGCTTAAGAGTTATTCAATGGAATTACTTAAAAACATAGAGAATTATCACATCAAAGTTTACTCAAAGTAGTTTTAAATTTAATTATTTTTTTTTGTTAAAAAAGAAGTTCTAAAAGCCAGTCGAAAAAGCGGATTGTGATAAATTTTAGGTAATGTGGTCACAAAACCTCGCATGTCTGTAACAACCCCCAACGTGATTCATTATTGCTACAGTGTAGATGTTAATTATTACTTTCGTAACTAGGTTCATTGTTGAGCACACTAACTCCGAAATGTTTTAACTAGTTTTATTTGAAGTCTTAATTCCTCTCTCGAAGTCTAAGTACGCTACTTGCGATAATTGGTAATTATACTGCGCACTAAAAGAAGGTAATAATGTAGTAATCTAGGTGAAAGCTTTAACAAACGTGCTCCAACATTCCCACATAATCTAATTGCGACTAAATAAATTCAGCCGTATTCAGACCATGTGCCATCGTATTTCATGATCCTTCATGTAACTATTCGTCTTCTTCACCTTGTATTTTTTTTATTTTTATTTTATTTATTTGGGACAAAAAACAGTTATACATTACAGCATTTACAAAAAGTAGTTTTAGTACAGTCGAAAAAACGTATAACCCACACCATTGTCCACGGCTTGTACAACGCCACATTGCGAACAACGCGTCATACTGACGTCACGCACAAGCAGAGTTTACCGCGCAACTAGTATAGATACAACGGCCCGACATGAATCATCGGGCAGTTGCCCGCCAGACACAACACCCGTCTGGTCGGAGGATCCTCCCTTTTCTATAGAGAATGAGTGAACTTTACACCCTTCCTTGTTGTTGTTCCTCATACCTCTATAACCTGATGAAAAAACAGCAATCAATCAACTCAGCCTATTGCAGTCCACTGTGGGACATAGGCCTCTCCCTGGCTGCGCCACAACACCCTGTCCTCCGCCTTCCGCATCCAGGCCGTCTCAGCCACCTTCTATAGGTCGTCCGTCCATCAAACTGGCGGACGTCCCACACTACGCTTGCCGATACGAGGTCCACTCCAGGACCCGTCTGCTCCACCGGCCATCGGTAAACATGGCTAGCCCACTGCCACTTCAGTTTGCTTACTTTGCAAGCTATGTCGGTAACTTCAGTTCTTTTCCGGATAACTTCATTCCTGATTTTATCTTTCAAAGGGACTCCGGGCATACCTCGCTCCATAGCGCGTTGAGCAACCTTGAATTTGTGGACCAGTCCGACCGTCAGTGTCTATGTTTTGGCACCATATCTCATGACAGGCAGGACGCACTGGTTGAAGAACGAAGTCTTCAAATACTGCGGGATAAGTGACGAGAAGACTTGACGGAATTTTCCAAATACTGCCCAACCCAACTGGATCCTACTGTCGGCTTCTTTCTCAAAGTTGTATCCACCGCTCGTGTGCACATGAGCGTTTACGACGTACGGCATTTCATACAAACTTTCAAGCCCTTGTTTTTCGAAATAAATGAACCGATTTTAATGAAACTTCATACGCATAAGCAGGATACAAAGGTCTAAAAAGTTACTTATGAACATTTTTGAAAAATAGTGTTACAGCCAAATTAGACCGATTTTAAATTTTCCCTAGAAACAGAGATATCCAGTTATCTTTTTTTAAATAAGATATTTTGAAAATGTGCTTAAGAACGTCTTAGACCTTGGTATCTTGCTTATGCGTATGAAGTTTAATTAAAATCCGTTCATTGATTTCGAAAAACAAGGGCTTGAAAGTTTGTATAAAATGCCGTACGGCGTAAACGCTCTTAATCGCCGGCGGTGGGACGTGAGCCTTAGGATGGCTGGTAACTTTAATTGTTGCTCACACGCAACAAACATGTTTATCTGAACCCGAATTCAATTGTCTGTCTAGCCTAGAATGTTATCGGAGTCAATGACGAGGTAAGGTTAGAAGGTCTATGTACATAGCTACTTACGGTTTAAAGATACATATTATACATCAAAGTCGCTCTTCGTATCAGCCTGTGTGAACACGTTCTTTTGAAGCGCCTTCTGAACACTTATGAAGACTTATTAATTTCGGTGAACAGACATAGACATAGCCGCCAGATAAATTCACGAAGATACTCGGAACCTAAGAGGAAGTTTGAAAGTGGCACCGGTAACTGAAAAGTTGCGAGGGAATCGGTTGTCATGGTATGGGCATGTGTTACGAAGAAATGAGGAAAATGTCGTGAGGAGAGTTTTGAGTATGGATGTCGATGGCTATAAGAGTAGGGGAAGACCAAAGAAACGATGGATGGAATGTGTGAATGATGATATGGTTAGAAAGGGGGTTACTACCGAGATGACGACTAATAGAGAAGTATGGAAGAAAAAGACATGTTGCGCCGACCCCAAATAAATTGGGATAAGGGTAGGAGAATGATGATACCCGGAACCTATCGGTAAAGGACGTCAGTGCCACCTGGGCTGGGAGAGAACTACCCTCATACCGGAATTAACCCGGATAGGCATACCCTCATTGAACACTTCGCGTCCATCGATTACGCCCGTCCGGCACAGTTTCAACATTATTTAGAGAATGTATTACGGAAGGTTTATGTATGTAAATAAAATTCAAAGTCCTGACTGACTGATGTATCAACGCACAGCCTAAACCACTGGTCTTAGAGACATGAAATTTGGAGGGTGTGTTCTTTCTTTCTTTTCTTTGAGTGTTCTTTCTTTTTTCTTTCTTTCTCTAGACGGACACGAAGAGTGACATTAATGTATAATATGTATCTTTAAACCGTTATTGAAAATTTAACCAAGATTCTCTTATTCTAAACGAAACTAAGTATTGTGGAAATGAAACTTCTGTAATATTCCTCTCCACTACAAAACTAAGACTAAGCTAGACTAACTATTATTAGAAACTTAGTATCGCGCGAGCTATTCATTTAGATTACGAGTTGGATCGAGTTTTAGGGGATTTAGTCTTAGGCCTCAAATTAATAACACCTGGTTTAGTATTAGGCGTTATTCTTGCTATTGAGGCGCAATGTTGTAGAATTAACTTTGTTAAAGCCTTACAAATTGGTAACAAGTTTTAGGCGAGTTTTGAAGAACTTTAATTAACGGTTTAAGGCCTAAGACTTAGCATAACATAGCATCTATATTTTTCTATGTTTACTGCTGGGACACAGGCCTACTCTCGGTGAGAGGGGTGGGCCGTAATCCACCATGTGGGCCCAGTGCGGGTTGGTAGATGTCACAAGTCTTCGAATAGTTTGGTTCTGGTACCTACGTGCCGGTTTCCTCACGATGTTATTTGACATTATATACAGACAATTCTAATTTTGCACTTCTTTATTAGTGGTTGTAATGGCAATCGTATCACTTGGTTTTGGTAGGTTTTTATATTTTATTTTTAATTTATCCTTTTGATAGATTCTTATTTTTGAGGAGGACTTTGTAGGCCATGTGGACTTTAGATCTGTAGACCATTTTTTATTTTATCAAGTACCAGGTACTTGTTGACAGACCTACGCTGTCCTCTTATACCTACTGTAATTTGAAAACATTGTAAAAGCCAATTATTTTTAAAAAGAGTAACCGTGGAGTTTCTTGCCGGTTCTTCTCCATAGGAAACGACCAATTGGAACCGTGCACCTGGCTTCTGACGTTTCATAAGTGCCCATGTAGGTTTATGTGAAATAAAATATTTTGATTTTGATGTTTTCCTTCACCGGTTTGTGAGCAGTGGTGATGAAATAATTTATACAAAGTACAGCGCCTGCGCTCGTTCGAACCTACGACCCAACTCGTAAGTCACGGCCGTTACCACTGGGCCACCACTGCTCCAGTTAAGATTTGATACAGTAGAACGACTGCTGTCAAATCCGACCATAATTTCTTGCCGAACCCTTCAGAGCAAACAGGCATGATAAGCTATTAACCCTCAGTCTGCCGGAACGTAGATCTACGCGAGACACAATATCTTTTTAATTGTGTCTGTAATTACGGCACACAAGAGGTTAAGGGGCTTACATGACCTAAAGCGCGGTCACTGTCGGACTACATAGAAAAGAAAGAGAAGCGCGATTATTTAATTACAAAAAATCTATTGTTTGGACTAAAAAATTAAAACACCAGTGTTTTAGTTTTTTAGTCCAAAGTATGTTGAATAATCTGACCAAAAATCAGATTGATTGTATGTATACTAAGTATGGTTTTTATTGTAAAAAGAAAGTTTTTAGAGGTATCTTCATGATTTTTTTTCTGTTGTATTATGTTTTCAACACACTATCTACCTAGTGTATATTCTGAAGAATATCATATATTTTTCTGATTATGTTTACTGTAGTCGATCGTTTATTGTTTCTAAAACTTGCGTTTTTTGCGTTCAGGTCCTGTAAGCCCCTTAATAATAATATCCTCCGAAACGAGTCTCCGTCATGGCGGCTAATTTCAACGGAGATTAACCATTTACGCAGAACACAGGTGCACTCTGTTCTTTTGCTCTCATGGCCGGATGGGACGACAATCCTACAACCTGCAACTATCGACCGGGGAGAGATCAAGCAGGCAAGCACAGGGCCCTTTGGTCCTGCGCACCTGATCTCCCTCGGGTACCAACTTCAAAACTCAGGGCTGCTACTGAGAAATTCCATTGTAGACACATTAACAAAGCATTCATTAGGAGCCCCACCTTGAAAGTAATTTAAACTTCTTACCTCTGTGGCGCCTTTAAGTTTCAAGTTCGATGTTCTTTCAATTTTCTAAAATGTTACATTGGGCCCCGTGGTTTCACCAGAATAAGTTTCGATCCCATGGGAATATCGGGATAAAAAGTATTCTATGAGTTAAACCTGGTTATAAACCATCTGTGTGCCAAATTACATCCAAATCCGTTTAGAAGTTTTTGCTTGAAAGAGTAACAAACATGCATCCAGCCATCCTCCGACACTTTCGGGTTTATAATATTACGAGCTGCGCCCCGTAAGTTTCGACCCCGTGGGAATATCAGGATAAAAAGTATCCTGTGTGTTAATCCTGTTTATAAACTATCTGTGTGGCAATCCATTCAGTAGTTTTTGCGTGAAGGAGTAACAAACATACAACGATCCATCCATCCTCACAAACTTTCGGGTTTATAATATTACGAGCCGCGCCCCTTGGTTTCACCAGCATAAGTTTTGATCCCGTAAGAATATCAGGATAAAAGTATTCTATGTGTTAATTCTGGTTATATACTATCTGTGTGGCAAATTTCATCCAAATCCGTTCAGTAGTTTTTGCGTGAAAGAGTAACAAACATCCATCCATCCTCACAAACTTTCGCCTTTATAATAGTTGTGTGATTAGTAGGATAATCATTAGTTACTGTTATATTTTTTATTATTTACTTCTACATAGCGTTTTTACTACACATTCGTGATAATCATTTCTTCTCTACTTCCTTGTTTATCTTGGGATCCTTGAACTAGTAAATCTTCCAAGCGTTTATGGGAAGCAGGCCTGATCAACCGCAAGATGCTTCTACGTACAGACCCCTAGACAAATGTTTATGTACATTATTTATGTGCCAGAGATAATCTTAATACATGTCCAGCTCAAACTCAAGCTGTAGACGCTAACGCCGAGACCATAATATATTTCTACTGCAGACCATAAACTATTTAGATAAGAACTGATCAAGCACAGAATTTACAGCATGCATTGCTGTAAATTCTGTGCTTGATCAGTTCTTATCTTATCAGTAGAAATATATTATGGTCTCGGCGTTAGCGTCTCGCAGAAAAAGAACTTGTGGAAGTAATTATGACAAAGTTAAGAATTTCGGTTATCTATAGGCTGATCTCTTAGTTTCACTTCAGTTAAATTCAGTTAAATGTTACAAGGCGCCTCGTATCTTGATGTATACAGGATGACTCGTAATTTGACGTAAGTATTTCTTCTATGACATGGATAGTATGAGCCATTTGCGCGTAGAGTTTTTGGGGTACTTATTTGTTACAAATAGGCCACACTACCACGTCCTGCAGAGCATGCTTTTGTCCACCCTTCGAGCATGGCGACATGGGTGGATAAACTATTCACGGTGGCAGTAAGCACGAGACATTTTTATAGTACAATTAATTATATTTTCTCCAAGAGATATACTTAAACCCACCATCTAAAGACGAGGACAAATTTCTCCCTTTGTTGTGTCAAAATATCTTTAATTTTTCTCTTCCACTAGTCGCCATGCTATAGACAGGGGGTGAGTCCACGTCTAATGTCAAAAAGTGATATAATTCTCTTTCCCCCTGTTGCCGTGCTTTGGCAGGTGGATAAAATAATTTTATCCCTTGTCAGTGGAAATAACCGGTGGAGAAAAGTTTTATCCCCAGCCCATGCTAGCCCTGCTGGAAGAAATAAACATACTTACATAATTTTCAAACAATTCTCTGTACCAATTTTTTTTTATCTGTGCTGTGGTTAACACGTTAACAGGCCCAACAGATTCTTAAAATTGACAATATAATGTCTCTTAACTTTGTTTTCTAATGTCTCTTAACTTTCTTTATTAAAGATTGAGACTGAGAACTGATCAGATCAGACTGTGAACGTTCTTAAAATTACGAGAATTGCCCCTCAGGTGTGTTTGCATGTACAGTGAACAAAAGTGACAAGTATGCAGGATCGTCGGATATAGTTGAAGTTTAGTAAGAAACCGATGGATGTTCTCGAATAAAATTTAATTTTATTAATAGGAAACAAACTCATTTTTCAAATGAAATTTCAGTCGACCACATCCATAGGTTTCTTACTAAACTTCAACTATATCCGACTATCCTGCATACTATCTCTTTTTTTGACTGTACATAGCTACAGAATGTGTCATAAATAATGGCTGGTCCTCGTGTCCTGACTATGTGTGAGAGATGGTCCACACAAGGACGGCCTAGTTTCGGCATCCCTTTGAGTCCAGCGAGTGTCTTTGTCACGAGTTTGCCACTTAAATGATAAATTATTTATTTTCTGTAAGTAGGTTTTTACAAACACTTTTACACGTCAATCATATTTTTTAAACTAGATGAGGTCGGCGTTTCCTATCTGACTACTCTGAGAAGAAAGGCCGAAACAAACTCAGAGGTCACAGTCCCTTTTAAAGTCCAGACAAAATCTTGGTCAGATCGTGTGAAGACCATGTAGATTGGTGTCTGAATTGGTCTTATGAGGAAAGAACCACACAGATTGAGCGGACCTGTCCAATCAGTGCACGCATTCGTCAAAAATCGTGCAGCTCAACTTAGAAGTTGAGGAGCTCAACGATTCGACGAACAATACCAAAGAAAGGACATTTCGGTAGGCCGCGTAAATTATTCAAACTGCCAGATCATGATTAAAACTAAGAAGGAAAACAGAAAAAAAATGACCCACATAGTCCTTACATTCACAATAATTAAATAAAAAAATAAATAAATACTTGACAAAGTAAATATTCATGTCATTGTCTAAACATCACACACCCTGTCCGTTAACATTCTTAATAATTCAAATATGGAAGACGCTTTTAGGGTAATTTAAATATTGAGTTGATTTGACACGCCAAGTGGAGCGGGCCCGGAGATCTACCTAAGACCAATCTTTATCTCATTAATAATAAATTACTTACGGATCCGCTTACTGTCTACTTTACAAAGAGCGTTTAATAATAAAATACCTTGTCCTTTATGCGATAAGAGGTGTGAGCTCTCCACGAACACGATATTCTGGCAGTTTAGCTTAACGGGTCAAAAAGGAGTCTGTAAATATTGTTTGGCGCCAAACTTTAAAATGAGTTGTTAAAGCCACACATTTATATCCCCTTCTTAAGACTAAGCTTTTTTATTGTAATCTAAACGACATTTATTTAACAATTGTAAATACTATTTAATACTTTTTATTGCAACCTTAATATAACCATGCAACCTTTGTTTGACTAAATTTGACATTTATAATTTTTGCAATCGTAATTTGTATTGTTATTTTTTATTTTGTTTGATTTTAATTTGAGAACAGGTAGTTATGCATGCTGAATCGACACATTGTACTTACAACACCGTCTCGCTTTGTGTGACCCACACTGAACACCATTCACGGTAGAGTCGCAGGATGTTATGACTAGCCCCGGCGACAATAGAGATAAGGACCTAATATTAAGAACAAAGAAGAACTGTGTATACTGTATTGTATTCGATTTAGGTTAAACTATGGCAGTCTACATTAAACCGTCTTCACGACTGGACTCATTTGTTTCTTTTAAAAAACCTTCGGCAGTGCCTTCGGTAGTTAACTAGGTACTATATATTTACATGCCCTTGCGACGGTAAAATATGGAGGACTATACTATGTAAAAAAGAACATCTTTGTACCAATACAATACCCATGTTTGCAAATAAATAAATGATTGATTGATTGAATGATTGAAGCTTTTAAACAATTACTAGTAGGTATACTCATTAGGGTCTTTACTCATTGTGTGTCGAGGTACAGACGCCAGCTTATGGAGGTGGACGAGATGGAGGTGTTTTTTTTTTTCATAAATTTGTGGCCAAACAATGTACAATGTATGAACAAAAGAACTGAAATACATGATAAAAATCGCAGATTCTGAGAAAAAAATATTGCATTTATATATACATTTGTACCACATGAAATTGTCGTTCAAAGGTGTACATCACTTGCAACCCATGAATTAATTTGGCAATCTCATGATATATTCTTCCGATGATGCGTTTCGTTACTTCAATTTATAAATCCTGAAAAAAAAAAATATCCTGTAAATATACCTACTGATTATTATCTTATTTTTGTATTTAAAAAGTTTTTTGCATAAATAAGGCATTATTTTTGTGAAACATTTAGCGAACAAGAGTTTAAAAAATACATTTATTTTTCAGATTATTGTATGCGTTTGGTTAGCTCTCTGAAAGGCCAAAAGACTGTCGTTGTCGTTGACGATAATTATCAATTTTTTTATTAGTTCTTGTTAAGTACAAATAATGTCATAATTCTGTTTCGGTTTCTCACCTTTGTTCGTTGGTTTTCCGTCCGAATACAAGGTCTAGGTATCTTCAAACATTATAGTTTGTTTAATGTTTCAACATTTGAATTATAATTCTATGAGAAATAACTTTTAGTTAAGTGTACTAGTACTACGATTGCACATAAATTATGCTGTCAATAGTGTCAATTCCTAGCAAAAACAAACTCAAGTTCTCACGGTCTAAGTTTTCACTTCTTCTAAGTTTTCACGGTGAGATTTTTACAGAATCGACCGGCTGGATAGTCTTTACCAGAAGTGGTCATCGTATTAGTGGTTTAGCACCTTTAACATCATCAGGATTCTGGCTAAGTAATAACAGCCGCACGGGTCGAAGTAAGTCTGGTTGGTTACGGGTCGTCAGAAGCCCGAAAGTCTGACAACCAGACTTACCAAGGGGTATCGTATTACCTAGTAATTGGGTTGTGGCGTACCGCACCGCGGTTCGTGAGCTTGTCCCGAGGCGAGGTGATTACGTTACGATTCCGATGAATGTGCGTTGCAGTAGGGAGTTTCATACAAAGAACTTCACACTGAACGGCTCGAGTTGATACGGTTCCGATCCCTTTCCGGTTTGATAAGTGTGCTGTGACCTTTATCCAACCTTTTCAGTGATTCCAGTAACTTCGTAACAAAACTAGGCGGTGCCGCTTATGAAAATTAATTAAATGATATAATAAGGGCTGATTTTTCAATCATCTAGTACCTTATTTGCGGAATAATTTTGAAATGTTGACAGTTATTTCATACAAAAACTGTCAAACGTCAATTTGATTCCTCGAATAAAGCTTATGTGGCTATGGAAAAATCAGCCCTCAGTCAAAGCTACCTAATTAAAGAAAAAAAAAAATAAGAGTGGTTGTCAGTTTTTCGGGCTTCTGTCTACCCTTAGCGACTGTCAAAATCAGCGAATGATAGCCAACTGGTTAACGTGCACGAAATGTTCTCGGTATGTTATGAATTGTCACCCGTCCACGGACTGGGGGCCTAAAAAGGCCACTTTGGCAGAATCATAAAAGGATAGCATTAAGAATCATAATGGATAGTTAACTGTTAAGTTATTCGTATCAAATCCCATTGATGAAGGATTTTTCAGTTATAGTTTTTTTGTCTGTGCTAAAATACCAATAAATCCAATCCAAATCCAATCTCTTTGATTATACCTACGTAGTGCAGCGAAAACAAGAAAAACACGGACTGTCTTCGTCATATTAAATAATGTAATCCTAATAATGTTATCCTCTTATGATTCTGCCAAAGTGGCCTTTTTAGGCCCTGGCTGACCTCTGCAAGCGATGCTAAACCTTGAAGACCGAGCCGTAAGGCTGTTGTTATTTGGCCACGAGCCTTTTCACAAGATCTTCTCGTGCTTTTTCACGAGATTTTCTCGTGCATTTTCACGAGATTGTTTCGTGCATTTTCACGAGATTTTTTCGTGCATTTTCATGAGATTTTCTGGTGCATTTTCACGAGATTTTTTCGTGCATTTTCACGAGATTTTCACGTACATTTTCACGAGATTTTCATGTGCTTTTTCACGAGATTTTGTCGTGCGTTTTCACGAGATTTTCTCGAATCTCGTAGTTAAGACATTGATAACTTTGTCGAATGCATAACTATTTAGATTGTCGAGGAGTTCTGAAAGCATCCATTAGTCATCAGTATCGTCTCACTGGTTCATTGCTTTTGTTTACGTCTCAATCGCTGGAGGCAATTACGAGGTATAGTGTGCTGTTAACGATAGCTCTGTTGTTATTCTTTCGTGGGCTTATTATCTTTACAGAAAGACCGATCGAAAAATGTTTTGTGCGATTTGTAATAGACCTATGCTTATTTTTTTTTTTGAAATGGGTTTTCTCTTGACTCTAGTCTAGGTCAGAGGTGACAGACAAAGTCGACGATGGAGTGAGCTTACCCAGAAGAAGCCTGTTTACTCTTACTTTGAAGAGATTCGGGTTGTATGCGCTCGGAAACACAAACGCTGGTAAAGAAGCGGAAGGATTGTACGTTCCCGCAACCCCCGGCGTAGGTGTGAGATGGAACACCGAGGTGGGTTTTAGTGAGTAAGAGTCTGACAAACCCCGCCGCCCGCCCCAAGGCGGCAAACATTCATGAGGATTTTCCAACCCGAAAAAAAAAAGGATAAATCTGCATCACAGGCGGCATGAGTTCATACGTTTTAGTAATTGTAGGACAATAAAATTCTTTACAATATTTAACATGAAAAAAAAGATCGTATTTTTTTCGCAATTTCAAGTTTGGTCCCATAGTTAAAGTTGTTCATAATGATGAGTTTACGTTAACAACCTCTTAAGAGGTCCGTGTAGACCTCTTAAGAGGTTGTTAACGTTTAACCAATAACCCTGTATATTTGAATATACTTACCTTTAGTAAGACTGAAATTATTAGAACTGAACTGACTATAGCAGAAACAGCTATTGACTTGCGCAACTATTCTTGCAAATAAACAATTCTTATTCTTACTTGAAGAAGCCGACAAATATATTTTCTTTGCATTTAATATTCAGGAGCTTCTGTCGATCGTAACCGTATTAACGTGACACCTCTGTCTGTCACGCTAAATAAGAAACAATACAAGTTGAATGAACTCACCGCCTTGCTAGCCACTGAATATAAACGAGGGAACTACCATGAGTTTTAGAACTACTTGCACTCGAATCTAGTTCTCATAGGTAAAGAAAAATCATCATTATCATAATTTTCTTGTCCTTATGTAACTTCCATTGAATAACTCTTAAGCGTTACGCCGTGATGTCGAAAAAAGTAAAAACATTGATATAACTTTACAATTTGTTTATAAAAAAATTGAGAATCGGGAAAAATCATTGAATCGTTTATTCCTTTTACACGATACTAGACCAAAGAGTCAAAAAACATATACCAAAACATTAAATACCTATTCCACATAATTAACAAGTTACCCGAAATAGAAAAACCACATTTTTTTCAAAATATCACCCGAACATGTCTTTTGATAAGGTCATAGAATTTTTTTTTATTATTTACACAACAAAGGAATTTAAATTGAGAACAAACCCATGATGACATTTTGTTTGTAAATTCAGAAAAACTTATTGATGAAAAATGGATTACCAACTTTAAATTGCCCTTGTATTCAAATCACAAACTGTCATTCTTAGAGAATTGCTTAAAAACTTTGTGAATTGACGTGCGTGTCAATTTGTTAAACAATTACCCATACAAGGCTCCTACAAACAAGCGCGACACGCGATAAAATCGCGCGCGACCAATGCTCGCAATGGCGCAATACAGGACACACAGACAGACAGACAGACAGACAGACAGACAGACAGCACACAGTTTCGTTTCGGTTTTGGTTTCGGCTTCGGCTTCGGTTTCGGTTACGGTTTCGGTTTCGGTTTCGGCTTCGGCTTCGGCTTCGGCTTCGGCTTCGGTTTCCGCTTCGCCTTCGGCTTCGGCTTCGGCTACGGTTTCGGTTTCGGTTTCGGTTCTGGTTTCGGTTTCGGTTTCAGTTTCAGTTTCGGTTTCGGTTCCGGTTTCGGTTTAGGTTTCAGTTCCTGTTTCGGTTTCGGTTTCGGCGCCGGTTTTGGTTCTGGTTTCGGTTCCGGTTTCGGGTTCGGATTCGGTTCCGGTTATGGGTTCGGCTTCGATTTCGGCTTCGGTTCCGGTTCCGGTTTCGGATTCCGTTTCGGTTTCGGTTCCGGTTTCGGTTTCGGTTTCAGTTGCTGTTTTGGTTTCGGTTTCGATTCCGGTTTCGGGTTCGGTGTCGGTTTCGGTTACAGTTCCGGTTTCGGTTTCGGTTCCAGTTTCGGTTTTGGTTTCAGTTCTGGTTTCCGGTCCGGTTTCGGTTTCGGTTTCGGATCCAGTTTTAGGTTTCGATTTTGGTTCCGGTTTCGTTTTCGGTTCCGGTTTCGGTTTAGGTTTCGGTTACGGTTACGGTTACGGTTTCGGTTGCGGTTACGGCTACGGTTAACACGACCGGCACTCAAAACACGACCGGTTGCACTCAGGGAGTGCAACCGGTCGCGTTTTTTTCGCGATTTCAATCGAAGTCAGCGGAACCGGACGAATCTACGTAAATATACGTACGTACGTACGTACGTATGAAATATTGTACAGCGCCCCTAGCGGTCACTGAAAGAATTAAAATTCGTACCTCATGGTACGAATTTTAATTCTTTCAGTGACCGCTTAGGTTCTTATCTATCGAAATCTACAGTGCATGAGCACTGTAGATTTCGATTTTCAGCTGTCGCCATACCTACTGATAAAATACGTTTATTAGTAAGGGAATCGTACCTAGTTGAGAAATGTTGACAGCTTAGATTAAAAAATGTCCAGATGGATAGTAGGCCACTGAGAATTGAAGCCAAAAACACGGGGGACAAATGTCCCGCGTCGTACGATCCATACGTCAGTCGCCTAGTAACGCTCCCCGCATAAATTACGTCACGAGTCCGTGTTTTGATATTTTAAAATGAAGGTTTGTGTTGTGAAATGGTATAGAAATCACACTAAAAAAAAGGAATGTGCCACTATATATCATTTCACAACTAAGTATTAAATTTCACTTTGTATTTCTTTGTTGCCGCATTCTAAATTTATGTAAACAAAAAGTATAACTTGACATTACTGTCACGCCATATTTGTTAAGTGTTGCCAGGGGCATAATTTTTTTTACCCATTATTTGTAAGTTTGTGCTATTTAACAGTTACCGTTTGTGCTATTTCTGCTTACTACCTATTTAAGTACACCAAAACAACAAACATTTAACTAACTTACAAGCAAATACCTATCACAAAAAGTCATAACATAATAATTCTGATAAAGTCGCACATGACAAATTACACAAATTAAAGAAATAACGTTGAAACTCGACAACCGTAATAATAAAAAATCATGTCATTACTGTTGATGATATATTTTACGCTAAACGTAAAATACTGAAAATCTCCCACATTTAAGGGTAAATCTCTGCCACTGGTATTACACGCACATTGCACACAAATGCAATTACGATACTTAATACACTCCCGACCGTGGCGCTCACTCACACATTTATAAAAAAGTGGCTTCACTTAAAACGTTGCGTTTTGTTTCGAACACGGAATCTGGACATTTTTTAATCTAAGGTTGACAGTTTCGGGTAGCTTGATGTGCTGGCGTTTGTACAGACGCCAGCACATCAAGCTACCCGAAACTGTCAAATTTTCCCAATCAACTTTGAACCATATGCTTTAGCGATAAAGTTGAAAATCTATTAAAGAAATTTGACAGATTGTAGTAGCTTGATGTGCTGGCGTTTGTACATGGGTACAGCAGTGTTCAGGTGGAGATTCATAGACGACTCCGCCTTGGAGTGTAAATGTGGTGCTGTTCCACAAACGATGGGACACTTAATATCGTGTCCTGCGTGTCCTGTCAGCTGCACGTTACAGGAACTGGTGGACGCCGGTGATCACACTAAAAAAAAGGAATGTGCCACTATATATCATTTCACAACTAAGTATTAAATTTCACTTTGTATTTCTTTGTTGCCGCATTCTAAATTTATGTAAACAAAAAGTATAACTTGACATTACTGTCACGCCATATTTGTTAAGTGTTGCCAGGGGCATAATTTTTTTTACCCATTATTTGTAAGTTTGTGCTATTTAACAGTTACCGTTTGTGCTATTTCTGCTTACTACCTATTTAAGTACACCAAAACAACAAACATTTAACTAACTTACAAGCAAATACCTATCACAAAAAGTCATAACATAATAATTCTGATAAAGTCGCACATGACAAATTACACAAATTAAAGAAATAACGTTGAAACTCGACAACCGTAATAATAAAAAATCATGTCATTACTGTTGATGATATATTTTACGCTAAACGTAAAATACTGAAAATCTCCCACATTTAAGGGTAAATCTCTGCCACTGGTATTACACGCACATTGCACACAAATGCAATTACGATACTTAATACACTCCCGACCGTGGCGCTCACTCACACATTTATAAAAAAGTGGCTTCACTTAAAACGTTGCGTTTTGTTTCGAACACGGAATCTGGACATTTTTTAATCTAAGGTTGACAGTTTCGGGTAGCTTGATGTGCTGGCGTTTGTACAGACGCCAGCACATCAAGCTACCCGAAACTGTCAAATTTTCCCAATCAACTTTGAACCATATGCTTTAGCGATAAAGTTGAAAATCTATTAAAGAAATTTGACAGATTGTAGTAGCTTGATGTGCTGGCGTTTGTACATGGGTACAGCAGTGTTCAGGTGGAGATTCATAGACGACTCCGCCTTGGAGTGTAAATGTGGTGCTGTTCCACAAACGATGGGACACTTAATATCGTGTCCTGCGTGTCCTGTCAGCTGCACGTTACAGGAACTGGTGGACGCCGGTGATGGCGCCAAACAAGTAGCCGAATTCTGGACCGAGTCCATTTAGATACTGTCGACACCCTAAGAAGAAGTGTGATAATAATATCACCACTATTATTGTCCCACTTCACGGCAAATCTCCTCATAAAGAAAAATCACGAGCATTGATAACAAATGAAAATCGCTGCATCTGGAACTAAACATTTCCCCAATTGTCAACCATTATTTAGGTCCGATACATTTCAAAACCACGCGGCGCGTGCTAACGCAAAAATCGTCTCTGTCACCCGAAGCATATGTTTATGAAATGCCTGCAGTTTTGTTAGTTTTGGTGTTTGTGACGTCAGCCTTTAGTTACATAATATCCACATTGTATTTCAGTCCCTTACGTACATAAAACCCACAGTAATTATACACTTTTAAAATTATGGTTAAAAAGCACTTCCTCTCTCCTTAAACATCATCATTATATTTTCTTTGCTCCTGTTTCATGTTTATTATTATATGTATATATTTATTTAGATTAGTATAAAATACTTTATGTATGTAAATGGTACAACACAGACTACCTACAGCATTTGTCTGTCCTTCCCCTTTTTAATCCATCCAATGGTTGTCTTTTAAAGATCGCTTTTAACGATAAGACCGCCCATTGTGTCACCCTTGGTACAGTTTCTATATTTATATGTCTGTAATTTATGTGGTGTACATAATAAAGAGGATTCTATTCTATAATAATAGGGCTTGTGGCTAAGGCCACAGCCGCATGGGTCGATCGATCAAGTTGATCCGTGGATGGGTGACCATCTTTACATACCAAGACCCCTCCGTGTCTCGGAAAGCACGTTAAGCCGTTGGTCCCGGCTGTCATTCGTGGATCTTTGACAGTCGTTACGAGTAGTCAGAAGCCCGAAAATCTGACAACCCGTCTTACCAAGGGGTATTGTATTACCCAGAGTGGAGGAGGAGGAGTGGAGTGGAGGTTTGTGTTGTGGTATTCAGCTGCATCCAGTTAGATTGGAAGCCGCCCCGAATATATTTAGGAAAAGGCTAGGCAGATGATGCCGTACTTAATAATAGCGTCGAGTGCGCATCGAGTCATCATAGTTTCAAAGTAGAATTGATAACCTAGTACAAGACAAAACTGGATCAATCTATACACAATGAGTTAGCTTATTTCATAACGATTCCAACGATTAATTTTTTTTTAAATCTCCATTGCATAGTGTCGAGAATCGAAATCATACAGTCCACTTATTTCTCATCACCATCTTCGAGACCTCCACACTGTTCTCAACAGTTTTTGGTCCTTCGCGAAACTGAAGAAACAACAAGAATCGTCGTTTTCTACGAGCGGACTTTGGACCCTCTTTGTTCGAGAAGGCTCGGCGGAACGTCGGCGTCGTCGCGTCAGCTGACATTCATATTAGACGGAGGACAGTTTGAAGAACAAAGGCGAAGAGAAGAAATATTAGTGGTTGGATAAGACGTTGTTGTGAGTTCGTTCCAATTTATCCTATTTTTCCCGCTTATCTCTTTTACCAAATATTTCTGTTTCCTTCCTTGCCTAGCTTCAAAAATAGCCCAATTGAGCCATCATTGGTCATTATACCCTAGTTCATTCGTCATCATCAATTTATTTATTGCACACTTATAGCATTGAATCATCAAGATTGCTAAATTCACGTGTTTGTTTTATTTAAAATCATTGTCGCTGTTGCATACTCGTTCGCCGCTTTTTAAAAAATCGGTTTCTTATATCGGCGTCGAGCGTGAGCAACGTGCGAACGGCCAGCTGCTTCCTTTGTTCTATTGTGTAGCTAATTACCGTTATTTTTTTTCTTTGCTTCTAGTCTTCCTACCTTCATATTTTCATAATGTCCGATAATCGCAAAACTTTAATAAAGAAACGATCATCATTAAAGGCTAAGCTTACAACTTTCAATAAATATTTAAATGTCCTTAAAAGCTGCAAAGTGCTCAGCGATATGCAGATCGCTGAATTGGAGTGCCGACTAAGTAAAATTGAAGCGTTAAATAGTGACTTTGACACTTTGCAGGATGAGATCGAGATGCTTTGTGAGGAATCGTCCGGCGAGGATGAGGAGTCGCCTTCTGAGCGTGAGCGGTTCGAAAACGAATATTTTGCTCTGTTAGCAAGTGCGCGCTGTCTACTAGCAGCAAAGCGTCGTGATTCTGCAGCGAGCTTCAATGATGCACAATCAGGTGAGGATTTCAAGGCCGGTTCTAATGTTAGATTACCTAAAATTGATTTGCCTCATTTCAGCGGTAGCTATCAGCACTGGCTTGAGTTTAGGGATATTTTTGCTTCAGTCATTCATAATAATAAACAGATTGACAATATTACAAAATTTCACTACCTTCGCGCTTCGCTTAAAGAAAGTGCAGCTTTAATTATTAAACATATTACCGTGTCTAGTGATACTTATAACATAGCATGGGACTTATTACTTGAGCGGTACGACAACAATCGTCTGCTTGTTAATAACCACGTTCAGGCCTTACTAAACTTTGAACGTATACAGAAAGAATCTTGTAAGTCAATTCGTTATCTGGTTGATATAACAACAAAAAATTTAAGGGCGCTCACTACATTGAAGCAGCCTACACAATATTGGGATACTTTAATAGTTATTATAATGTCTTCCAAATTAGATAAAATAACCTTACGTCATTGGGAAGAACAGAAAAATAAGTTAAATGATCATCCGACTTTAGATATGTTTATAACGTTTTTAAGAAATCGAGCAGATTTATTGGAAAGTTTAGAGGAACATGAGAACCAATCGAATCCTGCTCATTTGAAAAATAAAACAAAATTAAATGAAAACAATGACAATTCATCTCCTACAACATGTCTGTTATGTGACCAATCTCATTCTTTATTTAACTGTGAATCTTTTAAAATTCTTTCAATAGAATCTCGCATAGAAAAGGCCAAACAATTAAAGGTTTGTTTAAATTGCCTACGTCCTGGCCATACGAGTAAAAGATGCAACTTGACGGGTTGTAAATATTGCAAATATAAACATAACACGCTGTTACATCTCGAAAAACCCAATTCCACATCTAAACCTAATAGTGAAGGTGTTGTATTTACTAGTGGTACCATCACAGATTCTACTGCGTCTCGTATATTTCTATCCACAGCTATCGTGCGAGTAATAGACTAAAATGGTACGGAACACAACGCAAGAGTACTGCTGGACAACGGGAGTGCAATTAATTTGGTAACTCAAAGCTTCTGTGACCAATTGCAACTGGCGAGGCGCTGCGTGTCAACAGCCGTATCAGGTTTTAATAATCATGTTACTACTAGCTCACAGTCTTGCACCGTAACAGTGAAGTCTCTTTGTAGTGATTACAAAATTAACATAAACTGTACTGTTTTCCCCAACATTACACCACCCATTCCATGCTCTTATATAGACGTAAGTAATATACGTTTACCATTGGGTATTACATTAGCAGACCCTACATATAATACACCTTCATGCGTAGATTTGCTGTTAAATGCAGATATTTTCTGGGATATTTTGGGAAGAGAATCGATAGAGTTAGGTAAAAATAAACCCACATTACGCGAATCTAAACTAGGCTGGCTGGTTACTGGCAATGTTACAGCGCCACAACAATTTTCTAATGTATGTATGTTTTCGCAAGGCGATCCTAATCCTGATCTTACGCGTTTTTGGGAACTGGATACCTTAGATTTACCACATTCTAATATGTCAGTGGAAGAAATTGCATGCGAACAAAGTTTTGCAGCGAATACATTTCGTAATGATGACGGTCGCTTCGTTGTCTCAATGCCTCTAAAACGAGAAGTCAACGTCTTAGGCGATTCGTTAAAGTTAGCCAAAATTAGGTTTATCTCATTAGAGAAAAAATTCTCACGTGATCCAAAATTTAAAGAAAAATACTTACACTTTATGCGAGAATATGAATCCTTGGGGCATATGACGGAGAATAAGAGATTTTCGTCTGAGGATAACTCCAGAATTAATTATTACCTACCACATCACGGAGTCATTCGTGAATCGAGCACCACGACAAAATTACGTACGGTATTCGATGGATCTGCGGCCACCACGTCCGGCGTTTCACTGAACGACTTACAAATGGTGGGCCCAGTCGTCCAAGATGACCTATTTTCAATCATTATACGTTTTCGCCAGCATAAATATGTCGTTTCCGGCGATATAGAAAAAATGTACCGAGCCATTGAAATTAATCCAAATCAACGGTCATTGCAACAAATAGTTTTTCGTCATGATTCCAGTCAACCATTAAAAACATACACGTTAAACACATTAACTTATGGGACAGCATCGGCGCCCTATTTAGCTACTAAGTGTCTAACAAGTCTAGCTTCTACTGTAAGTGACCAACAAATAAAGAATGCCATTCAACATGATTTTTATGTCGATGATTTTTTGAGTGGAGCTTCGTCCATCGAAGACACAATTAAATTAGCTAAAGGCGTGGCCTCAACTTTGTCAAAAGCCAAATTTAATTTAAGAAAATGGCAGTCAAATAATCCTGACATACTACAGGCAATTACTAGTTGTGAAACATCTACCACTCATGAATTTACAGACATAAAATTAAATGAAGTGTCTAAAACCTTAGGTTTAAATTGGGAACCAAGTTCAGATAAATTGTCATTTTCTGTAAATATTAGTATTAGTAAAAATTCAACTAAAAGGCACATTTTGTCGACTATAAGCCAAATTTTTGACCCTTTAGGATTAGTAGGCCCTTGTCTAATAGAAGCAAAAATTATTATACAAGAATTATGGGTAAAACACTATTCATGGGATGAGAAACTGCCCAAAGAAATAAATGATCGTTGGACTTCCTTTGTTAATAAGTTGCATTATCTTAACTATTTAAAAATACCACGTTGGATTGTTTGTAACAATTATATTATTAGTGAAATTCATGTTTTTACTGACGCGTCAGAGAATGCTTATGGCGCGTGTTTATATATTAGGTCCATTGACAGTTTAGGTCACATTCATATACAGTTACTTGCTTCAAAAAATAGGGTTGCACCAATAAAACCAGTCACTATTCCGCGCCTGGAACTGTGCGGAGCCTTACTGGGTGCAAGACTGTTCGTCAAAGTAAAAACGGCGTTAACATTAAATATTCAAAAATGTCGTTTCTGGTGTGACTCGACAGTAGTTTTAGGGTGGTTATCGTCTCAACCCAATCAGTTCAAACATTTTGTTAGTAATCGTGTAAACGAAATACAAGAGAAAACACATGGTCATACATGGAGCTACGTACCTTCAAAATTAAATCCCGCAGATATAGTATCGCGGGGCTCATCTGCTGATCAGTTAAGTAATGATTCATATTTATGGTGGCATGGACCACAGTTCTTAAAACTAAACGAGTCTATGTGGCCAACTATGCCAAACACAAATAAAAATGTTCAACTGAAAACCGAAGAAAAAATGTGTCTAGCTACAAATAAAATTAACAACATCAATCAAAATATAAATATAATATCAAATGTATTACAAAAATATTCTGATTTCAATAAATTACAAAGAATCATTGCTTATGTACAAAGATTTATAAATAATACTAAAAATAAATCAGATAAACTTACCGATACCTTCACTCCTCTAGAATTACAAGACTCGTTATACATTATTATTCGTCAAGCTCAGTCTGAGATGTTTCCCACTGAGTCCGTTATCTTAAAGGCTGATAAGGCTTTACCAAGCAATAATCGATTGCTCAGTTTGTCACCTTTCATAGATGAAAATCAAATTATTCGTGTGGGTGGCAGGTTGGACAACTCGCCGTATAGCTATGATGCAAAGCATCCCATACTCATTTGTAGCAAACATCATGTTACAAAATTATTATTTCGTATGTACCATTTAAAGTCATTACATGCAGGACCGCAGTTATTGTTGTCTATAATACGTCAAAATTATTGGCCACTAAAAGGTCGTAATCTATCGAAGTCAACTGTAAACAAATGTTTAAAATGTTTTAGATATAAGGCTCAGACTATTCAACCCATAATGGGCCAACTTCCTTCTAATAGAACTAATTTAGAATTTCCCTTTCTACACTGTTGTGTGGACTATGCCGGGCCAGTGCTGGTAGCAGATCGCAAGGGGCGAGGCTGCAGGCTCTTGAAGTCCTACCTGTGTATTTTTGTGTGTATGTCAGTAAAAGCCATTCACTTGGAGCTTGTTACAGAACTAACGAAAGAAGCTTTCATAGCCGCGCTGAACAGGTTCATTGCTCGCCGGGGGAAGCCACAAAGCATTTCGTCTGACAATGGGACGAACTTTGTTGGTGCATCTAATGATCTACATCAATTTCTCATCAGTTCTAATATTCAATATGACATGGCACAAGAAGGTATTGATTTTAAATTTACTCCTCCATATAGTCCTCACTTTAATGGAATGGCAGAGGCAGCTGTCCGTTCGACTAAACATCACCTTAGACGTTTATTACAAGCAGTTCATTTTACGTATGAGGAGATGGCCACATGTTTGGCTCAAATTGAGGCTATTTTAAACTCTCGCCCACTTACTGTCCTGTCTACTGATCCCTTCGACTTTACCGCACTCACCCCTTCCCATTTCTTGATTGGACGACCACTCACGTCAATTCCACATCCACAAATTTTAGAAAAGGATATTAGCTGTACGGAGCGCTATAAGAGAATCGAATATATCCGGCAACATTTCTGGGCCCGATTTCGAGACGAATATATCTCAACTCTGCAGCAGAGATCCAAGTGGTTGACGTCCTCCAACAATGAGCTCAAGCTCAACGACTTAGTCCTTATAAAGGACAAGACTCTTCCACCATTATTATGGCCATTAGGAAGAATCATTAACGTTTACCCTGGTGTTGACGGGATCAATCGTGTTGCTGAAGTGAAGACGAGGAGAGGCAACATTCGGAGAGCATACAATAACATTTGCCCTCTTCCAGCTCAAGACATTTAACTTCATCAACACTCATCTCAACGTGGGCGGGAACTTGTCGAGAATCGAACCTCGACACCTTCGCGTGCTGCAGGCAGCGCCTCCGAGCCGCTGAGCCAGGCGGTGCGGAGTGCGGCACGGGGGACGCGGGCACCGGGCTGCGCGGGCGACGGGCGGCGAGGGACGCCCGGCGGCGTCGCACACTCGCGCTCACAGGACACTTCTCCACGGGCCACCGCGTTGTATATAATTATGTCGATCTTAGAAATATATTCAGTTTGTACCAGCAAATCATACAGTCCACTTATTTCTCATCACCATCTTCGAGACCTCCACACTGTTCTCAACACATAGTTTAGGAGATATCATTATTTAAATGACACGCACCCTTTAGCGGCAGTAGTTCCGTGACTATCCGTGCTGGCTGGCGGCTGGCGCGGAGCGCGCAAAAACTCGCGGGCGGGGAAAGGGTTAATAGATTATCAACTTTATCGCTAAAGCATAAGGTTCAAAGTTGATTGGGAAAATTTTACAGTTCCGGGTAGCTTGATGTGCTGGCATCTGTACATCCAATAAAGCTCCATATGATTGACGGCATTAAAACTGCATTTTCTCTGAAACACCAATAAGCTACAACATAACATTACATAACATCACGCATGTTGTACCCCCTCATTATCCTGGTACACCCCTCATGGTGTACCTATGCACCCATACTCCGCCAGTACAACCTCTAAACACACAGTAAACACTCCGCCAGTTATCTTTTAATCCCAGGAACCCGTTGGATACGAGAAACACAGAACCCGGTGGAAGTGGATGTTCTTGGGGGAGGCCTATGTCCAGCAGTGGACGTCTTTCGGCTCAAATGATGATGATGAGTATTTGCCATAAACCAGGCACGAACTCACACTTCGAGCCTCGAGCTGCTTCTGAGAAATTTCTAACGGGAAAACCTAATAACACTTTAGGCCCTTTGTACACGTCACAGTTTCTTTACGGTACGGCGTATAAACCGGGCCGTGTAGAAAAAACGTGTCCGTCAACAAGCTTCCATAGTGATCCATACAACACTGACGACCGTGCCTATACAGGGCGTATAAACCTCGTCGTTGAAAAAACGTGTCCGTGAACAAGCTTCCATAGTGATCCATACAACACTGACGACCATGTCTACACACGGCGCATAAACCTCGTCGTAGAAAAAACGTGTCCATCAACAAGCTTCCATAGTGATCCATACACACTGACGACCGTGCCTACACACGGCGTATAAACCTCGTCGTAGAAAAAACGTGTCCGTCAACAAGCTTCCATAGTGATCCATACACACTGACGACCGTGCCTACACACGGCGTATAAACCTCGTCGTAGAAAAAACGTGTCCGTCAACAAGCTTCCATAGTGATCCATACACACTGTCGACCGTGCCTACACACGGCGTATAAACCTCGTCGTAGAAAAAACGTGTCCGTCAACAAACTTCCATAGTGATCCATACACACTGACGACCGTGCCTACACACGGCGTATAAACCGCGTCGTAGAAAAAACGTGTCCGTCAACAAGCTTCCATAGTGATCCATGAAACACTGACGACAATGTCTACACACGGCGTATAAACCTCGTCGTAGAAAAAACGTGTCCGTCAACAAGCTTCCATAGTGATCCATGGAACACTGACGACAATGTCTACACACGGCGTATAAACCTCGTCGTAGAAAAAACGTGTCTGTCGACAAGCTTCCATAGATATCCATACAACACTGACGACCGTGCCTAAACACGACATATAAATCATATTTTTCACGCCAAAAAACGTGTGTGTTTAAAGGCCATTTCCCGATCAGTAAGCTACATTTCTAGGCTAATTACGCTGCTCGTAGTTCTACTGAGCTTGAACACAATAGCTTACCTAAGCACCACAGTTAGCACAAGAAACTTCAGTTAATTACTTTCCTAATGAGTATTGCAACATTCCCAACAATTCTGCATTTCCTTAACTCGTTCGAGTTTCAGCAGTAAGTCCGGAGTGATCGGCTAAGCAAATTGAATTCGGGTTACGACCGACCAAAGTTTACTGTTCGGAACCAATGGCGTATCGGGTTGGTTTAAAATTGACATAGGGCTGATTTTTCCAACGCCAGATAACTTTTATTCGAGGAATAAAATTGATGTTTAACTGTTTTTGCATGAAATAGAGCAGAACGGAGAGTACGAGTTGTAGGTCGTGAGTTCGAACCGCGACAGGTGATTTACTTTGTGTAATTTATTTCATCACCATTACTCTCACGGTAGAGGAAAACATCGTGAGTAAACGAGTGGTATGTCCTAGGACCAAAAATTCGAAGACATGTGACATCTACCAACCCGCACTGGGCCCGCGTGGTGGATTACAGCCAACTCCCTCTCACAGTGAGGAGGCCTGTGTCCCCGCAGTAGGAAAATTATAGGCTAATTATGGTTATGGTATGAAATAACGGTCAAAATTTCAAAATTATTCCTCGGATAACATTATCTGGTGTTGTAAAAATCAGTCTTTATGTGAATTAACTTTCGTGGTTTTGACGAAAGTTTCGTAACAAGGATAGGTTTTTTATTATTTACAATGTTATTTATTTAAACAAATAAATTAATAATTTTAATTAACCATTTTAATGTAATTTATATGTATTTATTGAAATAAAGGAGATTATAAATTAATAATATTAAATTAATATTTTTTATTAATAATATTTACTACGTAACACCAAATAAAAATAACATAGAGATAGTAGAGGACAGACAGAGTCCTGCTTAAAACGATAATCAAAAGTATTAGGAACTAGCTATTGCTTACGACTTCGTCTGTGATCCAGGATAAAAAGTACCCTGTGTCCTTCTCCAAGTCATGTTCTATCAATGTGCCAAATTTCATTCAAATTCGTTCAGCCGTTTTAGCGTGAAAGCGTAAAAGAACAAACATACAATGAATCAAATCTTTTCTCTTTATAGTATTAGTTTAGATTATTCTTAAAAAGTGGTTTCTATAATATAGATTCATATAATTGATAATGGACATTTTCCTTCTCTTATATCGTCTTAAATTGTTCAGAATAGTAGCTTATCTCAATTTTGAAAGTTCTTTCGAAGCGAACTTGCTATGAGCATTTCGGCACCTACTTAGTCAAACTAAACTCCAATAATCAAAGTTTTAAGATAATACTATTACAATTCAAAACACAATACTTTCAGTTAATAGTATTTAATTAAAAAAGACTCTTTAGTTAGTGTCATTCAATTGTTTGTTAACAAACCATTATACAGTTCACTGATCAAATGAAATAATTAGCATAAATTAATCCGTTTGAATATTTATATATTTACATAATAAGGCTTACCAACTAAACACATACACAGCATTAACCCAGAGTCGTTGACATAATATTGGTCTCGGATGTATTTAAATTATAGGAAAGCACGGCACTATCAGTTTATTAGCGTTTTAATACAATATACAATAAATAGAAAATTAGACACTAAAACAAATCATAACAATTAAAAAAGAATATAGTAATTTTGTTGGTATATTCACGTGTCCTAGCTGACATAAGGAAAATAATTTCATTTAATGTTTTGTGTTTAGTAATGTGGCAGTGGGCAGGGCACATTGCTCGCAGAACAGATTTCCGATGGGACCGTAAGGTTCTGGAGTGGCGACCGCATACCGGAAGACGTAGCGATGGAAGGCCTCCCGCAAGGTGGACCGACGACCTTGTGAAGGCCACAGGAACCCGTTGGATGCGCGAAGCACAGAACCAGTCGAAGTGGAGGTGCTTGGGAGAGGCCTATGTCCAGCAGTGGACGTCTTTCGTCTGAAATGATGATGATGATGATGGTAAATGTTAAATTAATTTACATATTTTTCTATAGAATCAAGTTATTCTTACTGATCAGTCAGCTGTGCCGCTGGGAAGATTATTGCCCCACTTTTACCCGGCTAAATCACTGGGAAGTGGTGCAGATGGGCGCGCGT
Source organism: Mesoligia furuncula (assembly GCA_916614155.1). Taxonomy (NCBI): domain Eukaryota; kingdom Metazoa; phylum Arthropoda; class Insecta; order Lepidoptera; family Noctuidae; genus Mesoligia; species Mesoligia furuncula. The sequence goes on from OU744808.1 coordinate 6,777,623, forward strand.
TTTGGGGGACTGTCTTATTTTATTTATTTATTAATTAAAAAGGTAAAACACCAATTCCATTAATCGTTAGAGATAATAATTACGTTGACAATAATATAATTTAAAACTAACATGGAACAGTGGACTCCCATACATACTTTCTCTCACAGAACTCCAGACATATGCATAAATTTAATCCATTTATCCGCAAACACATCACATTCAGGGTTGGCAACAAGAAGGGCATTCAGCACCTTTAGAGTACGACAGATTGGATATTCGGCTCTGGCTACAGTTTTGGCTGGCAGTTGCGCAAACAGATTGGTGGCTCTGACGGTGTCCGATGTATTTGTCGGGCACAAATAGTCGGCAGAAAGAAAAAAAAAGACCATGGAGTTCCGGGCACTCGACACGTCCCCTGTGTGTATGTAATTATAACATTTAAAAAATGCTGAAGCTCAACCTAGTTTAAATAAATGAATTTTGGCTTTTATCATTTCTATATGACGAGTGACGATGGCTGCCGTCAACGCGTGTCGACGGGTACCGACGGTTGCCGTCAACCCATGACGACGGCTGCAGTTGCCTCTGACATTGACGCTTGTTGCTCGTGTGTATACATACTGTTGCGCGCCACAATTAATGCTTGGTACATGGTGACAGTAGTTACCACTAGCGCCATCTAGTATCGAGAAGCGGAACTAGTTGTCAAGACCCTTCTAGAAATTTCGATGCGAGAACTTTCTAGAACATTCCCGAACTATCGACATCTGGTCGATCGGGGGCCTGTATGTACTCGAACATTCTAGATGTTTCTACAATGGAAGGTTCTAGAACTCTCTTTGGCGCTATAGGCCGAGACGCGCCACGACCGACACAGTTTGGATACAGCGATCGAAGTGAAAACATCGAAGCGATATTCAAGTGCGACTTAGAGCGATCAGTAGTGCAATTGTATTTTGTAATTAGTGTGTTTGAGTTGTAATTAGTGTTGATAATTAAAGTGTCAATTTTTGGTTATTAAATCGGCAGTTTTTATTGTCACGAACCCGAAGCTCGTAATAATACTTATCGTTATAATCTCGTTCAAACTAAAACAAGGAAGATAATTTTTTTGTGAAAAAAGACGACCAAGATAAAATCTTCGTTTACAGTGTAGACCTCAGGCGTCACTCTCCATTAAGTAAATCTAAGTTTTAACATAACATTACACCGGGAGGGACTTGTGGCTATGTAACAACAGCCGCACATTTCGATCGATCAGGTTAAGCTACGCTTGCCGCAATTGGTCCGTGGATGTGTGCCCATCATACATACCAAGACCCCTCCGTGCCTCGGAAAGCACGTTAATCCGTTGGTCCCGGCTGTCATTCGTGGATCTTTGTCAATCGTTACGTGTCGTCAAAAGCCCGAAAGTCTGATAACCAGTCTTACCATAGGGTATCGTATTACCCAATAACTGGGGTTGTGGTTACGCAGAGATATAGGTACCTATACTTAGTACACTCTCATTTCGCCAGTTATGTTTATATGCCTTTTTCGAGGCCTATTACCATCAGCCGGACACAATTCCAGACATAGGGCTTTTTTTTGAGGTTGGGTAATCATCAAATGACCCGTCCCGCTCTGGGTGGAGCGGAAGGGAGTGTCAGACTCTTACTAACTAAAACCCAAACGTGTTTCTTCCTTAGCCCTTTATGTTCCGGGGTAGCGGGAACCCTTTCGGACAATCTCGCTGCCCCGGGGGGGCCTACTACCATCAGCCGGACACAATTCCAGACTTAAGGCTTGTATTGAGAAATTCAAGATGGGAAAACCCACACTAAGTATAATTTAACTAAAGCATATTAATTTTTATAATAATTTTTTAAGGTATAATTTGATTAATGCAAAGAGTGACTAGACCAACTATAAGAATGTTTAATAATAATAACGTAATAGAATATTGTACACCTTATAGGTATGTTACAGTGATACTATTATAACAACTTTAAGATCATTTTCTACATGTAACAAACAATAAACGAATTTGAATACTATTCTGAATTCATGAGCAAAATTGGACTGCGTGTTCCATCCTTCACCTTAAGGAATCATCAACCTCTGTATGTTCCCTTTTTGCGGTGAATATATCCACAAAACTCTTATTTAATAAGAGCTAGCATAGGGCATACAACTCAATGTGTCAGAGTGTTGATGATCTTGATTTTTTTATTTTTTTTATTTATTACATACATACGCTACCATTACAGTTATTCTCCACCAGTGTTCCTCAACTAAAAAAATACTGTGTAAAAACTTCTTTGAAGATCAATAAAATCTGTTCAGTCTTTACTTAATTCGCTCCGAGTGCTAACTTATTCTTACCATCGCTTGCCAATCGACTGTTTCTTGTGCTACCCTACTACTGTCAGTGAAAACTTTTAACTGGCCTTCTTTTACTATGTGGGGGCCTAAAAAGGCCACTTTGGCAGAATCATAAAAATATAACATTATGAATCATAATGGACAGTTAACTGTTAAGTTAATCGTATCAAATCCCATAGCTGAAAAATTATTCAGTTATTTTTTTTTTGTCTGTGCTAAAATACCAATCAATCCAATCCAAATCCAATCCCAATCTCTTTGATTATACCTACTTAGTGCAGCGAAAAAAAGAAAAACACGGACTGTCTTCGCCATATTATGATTCATAATGTTATTTTTTTATGATTCTTCCAAAGCGGCCTTTTTAGGCCCCCTGGATTGTGGCTGTAAGTTTTCTTAAGAAATAAAATAAAAATACTTTGCCCGAATCCATTTGCCCGGGAATCGAACCCATAATCTCGTTTTCAGCGGTACCGCTTGCAACCACTAGAACAACGAGGCAGTCTAAGTTTTAATCTTACTAATAAACCATGGACTAATTAATTACCTGTGCATAAAACTAAACAGTTTTCTCGTAAAATATAAACTATGCACGTTATCGTAAACTATTGTAAGTTTTGAACTAACTTGAACATTATTTAACTAGTTGGTGCAACTACACTTTACTAAAGATGCGGCGTTGTACTTAAAATTAACTTGATAGCCGCAATAATATGTGACGTGGATTAAGAGTAAAGAATGATGGGCATTTTCAATGGAGCCTGGCCTGATGAGTTCTAATGAGATTCACGAATGACAGCCGGGGCCAACGGCTTAACGTGCTTTCCGAAGCACTTGGTATGTAGAAATGGTCACCCATCCAGGGAACAACCGTGGCAAGTACAGCTTAACCTGATCGATCGACCTGTGCGGCTGTTCTTACTTAGCCATAAGCCCCCTCAATGTTATGAGTCGATAACTAAAATTACTGAGAACTGCAGTGAACATTAGCGTCATAAACTAATATGTTTACATGGTACTTGCAGGTCTGATATCTCTTTAACACGGTATTTCCCCGCATTCTGCTCATAATGAAAATTGATGCTTATGCTTTTATTTGATGTAAATGTGGTTTTTATTGGACATACCGGCCAAAACGCACATCATTCTTTAAGGCTCCTTCGAACAGGCGCGACACGCGATAAAACCGCGTGCGACACAAAGGCACCACTCGTTGCGCGACTTGCGCGAATTTATCGTGTGTCGCGCCTGTTTGAAGGAGCCTGTAATCGGTTTATTATGTATTAAGTGTAATTCTGAAATCTCAACTTCAAAATGTAATGTTTATATTTAGCACGTGACAGTAAATAATACCTACACAGTTCACCTATCTTTAATTTATGGATTGAGGAAGGAACTAAACGCAATCTAAATTGTGTTCAAGAGCTGTCAGTGTCATCATTGTTGTGGAATATTGACAGTGACAGCATTTGAACGGGGTTATTTGCCTCCAACGTCGGCTTTCTATTTTTCAAACTGCATGATTCAATCATTTGATTGAGCATGATTCAAATATGATTAGACATTCAAATAAACCTTTTTTACAGTCCGTTCAACCGTTCAGCTTAACTCCTATACTGCCGTGGTATAACAAAAATGCCATTATCCGACATCTGGTCAATTTTTAACTTTTGATGCTATTATTATGAGAAAAAAAAATATCTATCCATCTGTTTCCGATATTTCAATAGACTCACAAATTATTATTACCAAAACTATTCAAGGCATTGTAATATTGGAAACACAAATCGAAAGATATTTTTTTCTCATAATAATAGCATCAAAAATTAAAATTGACCAGATGTCGGATAACAGCATTTTAGTTACACCACGGCAGTATAACGCTCGTCTCAAATATTTTAAGATGCGCTCGTTATCAACTCGAAGAGAAGTTATTGATGCCTTGTTTCTCTATCAGTTCGTCGGTCGAATCACGAAGGGGCGCAACCAACAAAATTTCGGATTTTGAGCTATTTACACCATTGAATTCTAGATGTCAAGTTTTATTATGTCACGAAAAGGCGTAACCAAAATCTCAGTCTTTAATGACTTAGGAGCAGTCGCGAAGAGCCCTATCTGCTATTCCTTTAATTTAAAACATCATGAATAGGCGTATCATCAGTTACGCCTGTACATGTATAGAAATATTTTTTCACGAAGAGGCGTAACGTAATTTGGCGCGAATGAAACAAGGACCTGTCAAAACTTGTTCATTGTCATTCATTCTCTGTGCAATTTGTAAGCTGCAAAGTTTGTTTTTAAGAGGTAAAATAATTAATTTCTAAAGTGAATAAAACCGCGGATAAACAGTTAGTTGCAAGTGTTCTTTGCACAAATCACAAGGTAAGTCAATAATCACAGTAAATTGTTTATACTTCAAGCAGATTAGTCCTAAATCTGCATTTTTTTAGGTTGGTTTTTTCTAAACACTTTTTTTTATTAGTTACACAAAATATTAATGATATATTGGTAAAGTTTGACTATTCATAAGTTATTGAGAGTGTGATTTGTAAATAAATTGGTTATTTCAATAATACATTTATTGTTTCTTACAGATACGAACTGCATTTGTTCCCGAAGGATACTTTTCGTAAATGATGGATGTGTTAGCGACGTGGAAGGATGGAACTCAAAATGTAGTCAGTACACGAGAATTGTTGACGTGACAAGATAACACTTTGTACATTGGTTGAGGACAAACGTCGAACAGTTAAACCACTCTTTAATAAAAAGCCGATCCGAGCCGTCGTTTCAGCCGATAGACGTCCACTGCTGGACATAGGCCTACTCCCCCAATTTTGGGATGGTTTGCCATAATCGCCACGCTTGGCAGGCGGGTTGGCGAACGCAGTATGGTATGATGGTGGAATACATAGAGAACGCTGCTGCCCATTCTCCGGTACGACCCTTAGTCGCCTTTAACGACACCCACGGGAAGTAAGGGGTGGTGCTATTCTTTAAGTCCGGCACCACACAGACCAAAGAGAAGTATAATGACCTAATGAAAATGTGCAGCGGAGATACACCGATAATAAGGAATCGAAAACATGTTTTTTACTACGAAAACTTACCCCACGATTGAAGATTATTTTAGTAATAAATAATACAACTTTAATAAATTAAGAATTACTACTAATAAAAAACTTTAAGAATGACTACTTATTTTGATTGGATTTTCGACCCTTTTTTTATTATTTTATGTACGAGTATTTTTTTAGATTCTTATATTATAAAATAAGATAAAGCTCCAGAATACTTACCGTTTTTTATTTAATTTAAATCCAAGATACCGGGCGTAAATGAAATTAATGATATTAATTGTACAACACAAAGGGGCGTAAGTGAAACTTTTTTCAAAAAAAATCGAATATCTCCACAGCCAACTGTTTTACACAAAAAAGTTAATTAAACATATAAACACAATTAACCATTAATCAAAACGAGTATTGTATAAACCTCATATAAGAATTAGGAAAAATGTTACGACGGTACATAATTGTACATTTTATTAAAAATCGCTCTCCTGAAAAATTTGGTAAAACTCAGATAAGCCCTTTCGTGATTCGACCGACGAGTTGCTTAGAAATAAAATTGACTGCCCGAACCTATTGATTCTCCTAAAATTTCGTGCCCCAGCCCGATATCCGCGAAATCCTATTACACCATTATACCCACCGTTGCGCAGAACGGTCCTGGGTGCTAACTCACCGATTTCACGCATGTGTAAAAATGAAAATGTTTGCAGCGATGTTACGGATATACACCATGACAGCATCGGAAAATTTTATAAAATCGTTATTGAGCATTATTCTGGCAACTAATGATCTCACTATTAATGTGTCGGCGGCGTTGCCGTACGTCATTTCCCTAAGCTGTAAACAACACGAGAACCGATCACGCCATCGACAAGTACATCACTCGACTTCTCCCACCGCCCCACTGCTCGACTTGTTTTGCTACCAGTATAAAGGAGCGAGCGGCGAAGCGGCGAGGGACTTGACCATTGGACATCGTACGGACAACATGTGCTCAGAAACTATATCGCGTTTCGTATCTGGTTGTATCGTTTACCTACAGTGTATGATTTGCTAGTGTGATTTAATTGTTCATGAAATTATAATCTTATTTGAATTGCAAACCGTTTTTCTATTGCGCAATAACCAACACTACCCACTTAGAACGCCCACAGTAATTAAAATATGCCTGATAATAACGAGACACATTATACCTTTTCCTATAAATGTAATCTTATGTTATTTTAATATTAATGTGATTTTTTTTTATGTTAGCTATAGAACTGTTTTGTATTAGTATGTAAAACCGTAAATGGTGCATGTTGTGTTAGCCTATAAGTCATTGTTGCACTTATAAATTATAAATTTAGGAAAATATTTGTAAAATGTATTGTGTAAACAATTGTTGGCTTACCCCAAATAAATAAGTTTTAAATTCTATTGCGTTGGTGGCATGACATATGGCAGCCGCAGTAAACAGTTGGTATTGTAACTACTTTTTTGCTTTTAATGCCTTATGCCTACGGTATAGAAGTCAAAATCGGTTAAGGTTATTTCAAATGGAGTATAGTTAGTACTACATACAGCCCAATTATAAGAGAGGGTTTGGCTAATTTGCTGATTCGTTCTGCGAAATAGTCTCGTAGTTTTTACTGAACAATACGTTCAAGCAATACATCAAATCTGCATGACATTTAAAGTTCACACACTTAGTAGAGGACCCATATCACCCATATTTGTAAAGGGCACGTCATGACCCTCGTGATTGAGGTAAATGAGTGAGGGAAGAAGACGGTCCTGGTACAGAAAATATAAGTACAGCGGACCGCACGTGTCGGTGGTAACACAACCTTCAGCTGGCCTAGCGAAGTCATCATCTGCCTAGCCTTTTCCCAACTATGCTGTGGTCGGCTTCCAGTCTAACCGGATGCAGCAGAATACCGGTATTTTACATGGAGCGACTGCCTATCTGACCTCCACAACCCAGTTACTGGATAATGCGATACTCCTTGGTAAGACTGGTTGTCAGACTTTCGGGCTTCTGACTACCCGTAACGACTGTCAAAGATCCACGATTGATAGCCGGGACCAACGGCTTAACGTGCTTTCCGAGGCACGGCCTAGCCTAGAGAAGTACGGAGTTTCAATAGAATGTGAGGCCAGCTTATACTGGTTTGGTTACAAATGATTTGCGCACTCCTATACCTAACTAAAGCTTCTGTGGATCCTGCGCTAATCGAATTGTGCAGCGGTTGGCGAGTAGCTTTCTGTTGCTAACGCACTGAGTCGTGACGTCATAATTCGATGTGTATATGTCGCAGATGGGTTGTAGAATCCGATGTTTTACAAAATCTCTAGTTGTTTCACAGAACAGCTCCGTTATGTAAAACAACTGAACAACGTTCAGCGGTTTTCCATAATTACTGTTATACACCCAGAAATCGTATGAACGTTTAGCATTTATAAATGATGAGGGTCAACGATTAGCGGTTTTGTAAAACAGCGTGAAATAAAACGTCAGATTGTAGATTTTAGTTCCAAATTTTTTCGCTCGTGGCTGTGTGTGTCGTAATAACGATAATGGTGTAAATAATACTATAATAATACGGTGTAATAATAATAAATAAAACTAGTAATACGAGTAAAAATAACCTTAACTCAAGTGAAAACAGTGATTTTAAGCACAATATTAATTAAAAGTTATCAGAATTTTATAAAAGACGCTCATTGCATCGCTCATCGCTTATTTCATTGGGCTTCGTGACAGTGGAGTCGAAGCGTAGTAAGCCCACTTGCCGTAATCGATGTGGTACTGCACTGTCCTGCAACACCGTCGACGCAGCTGTACGTATCCCGTCTGCATCACTCCACGGTGGCTCAAGACATCGTGGAATACATAAGAAGCAAGACCAAGTGGACCTTGAGACTAGAAAAATTGGAATCGCGCCGCAACATAAACTTCAAATCGTTTGTGGTGCGGGTTCCAACTCAGTACCTGGAAACCTTCATGAAGAAAGAGTTTTGGCCGAAAGGTGTAGCGTACTGACGTTTTTGTGGAAGGTTACGCGACACCACGCAGCGCAACACGACGCCGACATAGTCATCACTTCGTGCAAAATACTTATTTTTTATTAAAATATGTATGTTTAGGTTATCTATGGGCCTGCGATGCCTGAAATAAATGGATTATTATTAATATGCCTGCATTACGTCTAAACGTAAAGAAAGAAAGACACAGTTCGTGAAACACAAAATTCAAAATTAACAAATAAAAATAATGTTACAAACAACAATAGTGTGTGCCTCACGCCTGCGCCAAAAAGGTTACGTAAGTCGGTAGCAGTTTTGTAAAACGTAGCGCAATGTCAAACCAGCTCAACGTTGTTCTAGTTGTTTTACATAACGAAGCTGTTTTGTAAAACAACTAGCAGTTTTGTAAAACAGCGGATTCTACAATCCAGCTGCGACATGTATACGGATAGATAACTTAATACATAACGTAAAATAATAACTTAACATAACTTCAAAAATAACGTCGTATGGCTCGTGCTACGGAAAATATGAAGTTAACTCATTTAAACTCAGTTGCAGTTCGATGATTTGACAATACAGCAATATTTTAGAAATGGCAATCATGAACCTTATAGCCTAAAACACCTTTCTAATGTATTCTTATTCCTAAACTATTAATCTCCTAGCTGAACCGACTAAAGAATTTATACAAAAAAAGGACGTTCAGTTTTTCCCGACTTTGAGGATTTTCCGGGAAACTTTCAAATTTTTCTTTCCATAAAAACCTAATTCGAACTACACACATCAAAAGTGTCTAGGGATCAACATATATTTTGCAATAACTTTTCTCCTGATTGATATTAATTAAAATTTTCTTTAAGGATTCATCAAATAAAGTGTTTTCGTTTGTCACAGTAACGATAAACCAAGTCACCTTTGCATTAATAAAGAAATTTGGCATTTTCCTAATAAAGGGATTTTTGACATTTGAACCACTAACACAAAAGTTCGAAAAAAAGACTGAAATAACAGTTTTCTTTAAAATTTTATTGGGTAACTTAAACAATTAATAATCCGTGTTTCTACCGCGGACACTAACAACACAAGAACATCGGTTTGGCATACTCAAAATGAGTTCATCCAAATCACGCTGTGGAATGGCCGCCCATGTTCGTTGCAACAACAAAAAAAGGTCTTCTTGCGACTGGATACCCTCCATATTCGGCAGAGCTTTTCTCTGTAGCATATCCCATGCATGCTCAATCGGGTTCAAGTCTGGCGACTGAGCAGGCCAGGGCAGGACATTGATGTTAGCTGCGGCGAGAGTCTGTCTTACAACTCTTGCGGTGTGCGGTCGTGCATTATCATGCATTAACTGAAATAAGGGACCGATTTGCACTTGTAGAGGAACGATGACGTCTGATACAATCGTCTCAGCATAAATTTGAGCGTTGAGGTTGCCTCTGATCCAAATCAACTCAGTTCTTCCGCCGATCCAAATACCCGCCCATACCATGATGGTTCCACCACTATAAGGATGGACTTCCTGGCAGGATTTTAATCGCTGTTGGCGTCCAGGGGTTCTCCAGTGTCGTATACGTCTTGTATCCGGTCTCATACCAAAACGAGACTCATCAGAAAAGCACACGAAACGCCATTGTTCTTCTGCCCAATTTCTGTGTTCAAGAGCCCATTGATATCGAATCCTACGATTGTGCATTGCTATAGGTGGTACCCGTAGCGGTCTTCGGGAATGAAGGCTTCACAGGACAGTCAGAAACCGCTTGACTTCATGCAAGCGGTTTCTGACTGTTTGGTCGCTAATTAAGTTCCCTGAAGAGTGATGAAGCCTCACGGCTAACATCATGGCGGTTATTGTTGGAGCTCTTCGAGTTAAGATTTGAATGTATCGGTCTTGTCTCCGTGTGGTGCAGCGATACCGTCCTCCATGGCGCTCAGCCACGGTACCAGTGCTTCGGTAACGTGTCCAAAGTCGACTGATAACACTCTGACTTGTATTCAGAGCTAAAGCCACAGTATGTTGCCGGGAACCAGCTTCTATCATTCCCACGGCCCTGAGCATTTCTTCCCTGCTTAAATGACGTCGCCGCTCCATAATAACGTTGGTTTTAATCAGTAGTAGGGAAACAGTAGCACTAATAATGTCTTCAATGCGTTGTATGTTTTTATAGGGAAAATATTGACAGCTGATTTTCATCTTTTACTCGAATTTGATTCACAGTTCCTGATTCAAATTATGAAATGCACCAAAAAGGATCCATATAAATTTATAAAATCATAAATTTATTACAAAGCCACATCTCAATCTCAAGAAATCCGCATAAAAATGCTTGATCCCTAGACACTTTTGATGTGTGTATTATGAACATTTTAAAAGAAAAAATTGCCAAAACGGTCCAGCCGTTCTCAAGTCATACGCTTACCAACGAATAGCAAATATTTTTTATTATATAAACTAGCTGACCGGCAAACGTTGTTTTGCCATATAAATTATTCCTAGCTCTCCGGCGCTACTTCGTTTGCGTGGTGTCCTACCCTTTACCCTCCCCTACCCCTACCCTACTCCTACAGTACTTCTACCCTACTCCTGCCCTACTCCTACAGTACTTCTACCCTACTCCTACCCTACTCCTACCCTACTCCTACACTAATCCTACCCTACTCCTACCCTACTCCTAACCTACTCCTACACTACTCCTACCCTACTCCTACCCTACTCCTACCCTACTCCTACACTACTCCTACCCTACTTCTACCCCACTCCTACCCTACTTCTACCCTACTCCAATAGATATATTAAATTTTTCTCTGCGTAAGAAGTGAACCATCCTCATGCTTCAAGAAATATTTAAAAAAAAGTATAAGCGAAATCGGTTCAGCTGTTCTCGAGATTTGCGCTTAGCAACACAATCATTCAGCGATTCATTTTAATATTATAGATAGATATAGGTATAAAAGAGGAGTTCTATGTGGAATACAATATTGCTTTATATGCTTTAAAAACTGCTGAAGATGATTTTATAGGTAGGTATAACAGTACCTACAGGATAGCCTTCACCAGAAGTAGTCATCGTATTAGTGGTACAGTACTATACATCAGGATTGTGCCTGAATATAGCAGTTCGTCGTGGAAGTGGTACGACAACAGCTCCCCTGACATCTGTCATCAGACAGAAGAACTTTTTTTGCATGATGTGGACTTAGGTCAGTGGTGGGGCCACTGACCTAAGTCCACATCATGCAAAAAAAGTTACAAACTAAGCCCCACAAAACCGTAGTAATGGTTTGACTGTGGAGTCTGACGAGTCTTTAGTTATGATATGTATGATAGAGGTCAGTGCCACCCACAAAACCATTGATGCGTTCTGCTAGAGTGACATTCACCAGCCAGTGTCACTCTTATCCGACCTTTTCGGTGATTCCAATAACTTTGTAACAAAACTAGATGGCGCCACTGTCATACACATACATTAGCATAATCAGCTCATAACGTTCCCCACTGCTGGGACACAGGCCTCCTCTCTTCGAGAGGGAGTGGGCTGTAATCTTCAACGCGGGCCCAGTGCGGATTCGTAGATGAGACATACCATATTTTTTTTTTGGTTCTAGGACATGCTGATTCCCTCACGATGTTTTCCTTCACCATTTTGAGAGCAGTGGTGATGAAATTATTTAAACAAAGTAACGCGCCTACCTGGGTTCGAACCCACGACCTAAAACCCGTAAATCGGGGCCACCGCTGGGTTACGCTATGTGGGTCTTTTCTTTTTTTTCTGTTTTCCTTCTTAGTTAGTTTTAATCATGATCTGGCAGTTTGAGTAATTTACGCGGCCTGCCTACCCAAATGTCCTTTCTTTGGTATTGTTCGTCGAATCGTTGAGCTCCTCAAGTTCTGAGTTGAGCTGCACGATGTTTGACAAATGCGTGCACTGATTGGACAGGTCCGCTCAATCTGTGTGGTTATTTCCTCAAAAAACCACTTCAGACACCAATCTACATGGTCTTCACACGATCTGACCAAGATTTTGTCTGGACTTTAAAAGAGACTGTAACCTCTGAGTTTGTTTCGGCCTTTCTTCTCAGAATAGTCAGATAGGAAACGCCGACCTCATCTAGTTTAAAAAAAAAAATAATTGACGTGTAAAAGTGTTTGTACAAACCTACTTACAGAAAATAAATCATTTATCATTTATTACTGAGCCACCACTGCTCTTACATCCATTACCTAGAGTAAAATGTGTACATTTAAATCGGAAATTGTCTTCTTAAGAGAGTGCAAATTGGATTTCTTAATTCCCCCGCATCTGCTACCCAGTCAAGGAGTGACACTTGAAAATCTAAATCAGGAAAGTACCTGCAAGGCGTAGCTAGCTAATTATGGATACGTTGAAAGGATTAGGTAAATTGGATATCAATATAATGGCACCGGTGTGCGGGTTCGAGCTGAGAAATAAATTGTGGTATTAGAACGATGTGACTGCTCTTACAAACTGTTACGAAATTAACTGTCATATTTGGCGATGTTTCTGTGCCTCTGATCCCGGCTCTCATTCGTGGATCTTTGACAGTCGTTGCTGGTAATCAGAAGCCCGAAAGTCTGACAACCAGCCTTTCCAAGGGGTATCGCATTACCCAGTAACTGGATTGTGGAGGTCAGATAGGCAGTCGCTCCATGTAAAATACTGGTATTCAGCTGCATCCGGTTAGACTGGAAGTCGACCCCAACATAGTTGGGAAAAGGCTAGGCAGATGATGATTTGGCGATGTTTCGTTGGTGACTTTTGTATTTTCATTACATAGGGTATTTATTAGATCACAATAATCCAACCGCAACGTTATATTAGTAAAGTTAAATAGTCGGTGTCGATAGCCGCATCCGCAACACAGAGCACTGTGACTATCGCTTCAGGGTATCGTCGATGCGCGAGTCTGTGTTCGTGTGCTCTTTTTCTAAAGAGCACACAAACACAAACTGCACAAACAAACTACACAAACGTCATACAAACGTTCTCGTTTGTATGTAGTTTCTGTACCGTCCAAGACACGTCTGAAGTCGGAAGTGTACGTGTGTGCGTTATGTGCAGACGCTACTCGTCTTCACCCATACATTCACAGCGTGTTTGTACACTTATTTACCACAAGTAAAGCACGTGTCGCTTTGTGGGATAAAAATACTGCAAGTATAATAAAGAGGTCTAAAATTAAAATACGAAACCAATTTCATAAGATCCCCTTATCCTAAGTCAGATACCTAGAACACCATGTTGTGGTGTCTGAGTAGCACTCAGTTCTTGGAAGCTGAAGAAGGGTGTGTTTAGCTTTTGATTAGGTGTTCAGCTCAGCGTTGAGTTAAAGACTTTCTGAGAAATGCTAACTTTGAGTCTAGAAATACGTTGAATACTATATGCCAAAACTAACCTATACTAATGCCGAACAATATTTTTTTTGTTCTGAGGTGAAAAAATCCTCATAGACGTCCTCCGCCCTGGGGGTCTGTCAGACTCCTAATGACTAAAAACCACCCCGGTGTTCCATCTCACACCTACGCGCTATGCCGGAAGTGCCGGCCCGCCACCGCAGGCCTCTTCGGGTCATGGGGAGGAAAGTGTTTGACTCACCCCGCAAGGTCTAAGAGGGGCGCGCGTGGAACACTACGCGCCGCCAACTCGAGTCCAGCGGTGCTATTCTGTAAAACTCTCACCGTGAAAACTTAGGTGAAGTGAGCGTGGAGTGAGCAGTCAATAGTGTCATTTCCTAGCAAAAACAAACTCACATCATCTCAGTTTTCACGGTGAGCTTGGGTACGGAGAGACGTAAGCGCGGGGACGACGAGCCGTAAGCGCGGGGACGACGAGCCGTAAGCGCGGGGACGATGAGCCGTAACGCACCGCACCGCGGTTCGTGAGCTTGTCCCGAGGCGAGGCGATTACGTTACGATTCCGATTAGTGTGCGTTGCAGTAGGGAGTTTTATACAAAGAATACTGAACGGCTCGAGTTGATACGGTGCCGATCCCTTTCCGGTTTGATACGTGTGCTATGACCTTTTAACAATGACTACTAATAGCCACTAATAGCCACAATGAGCCATTGAGACCCGATAATACTGGCTACTAAGACAATAGTCCCCTTATACGTACTATATCAGATGAATAGTTACACACCGATTTCTCTCTTTCAGTCGTCAGTAATTTTAGTTTCGAAAGAAGAAAACAAAGCGTTGTGTAACTATGCAGACGCTATAAAACGTTTATTAGTAAGGGGTAAAGGCTTTTATTTACACAAAAGGATTTTTGTTTGAGCAGCCTATTACAATCCTAAAATAAACAAAGATACGAATCGGACATCCATTTGGCAGAGTGATAGGAAATTGACGTTTCCGAATCGCACCCCCTGAGATCAAATGGAACATTTTATCCTCGACACGTGATACCTTAGGCCAGTGGAGCGGAGAAGAGCAATCGACCGGTTGATTCGTGATAGCAGTTCTATTTGGTAAAGTTTCCCTATTCTGGCTCTTATTGGAGAATGTTTTGGTGGTAGGTACAATAGTAAATACGAGGAAAGGAAAGGAAAGGAAAAAAATATTTACTGGACTGAAATCAGTTGTGTAGTTGAGGGTGATGATCAATGCTATTTGCTTCTTTGTAGGAAAAGAGTACTTTATTTTGAAGTAGACTCTTCGTTTTCGAGTGAACACTGAAAGTCAGCGCTGTGCTGTGCGCCTCCCATAGCACATTTTGCTAAGCGGAAGCCTTCTTGTCACAGTCGCGATGTTCAGCTGCCGACGATTTAATTTCTGTTGCATGATTATAGATCTGTTTGGTTTTTAGAGTACCTCAAAAGGAAAAACGGAGCCCTTATGAGCGTTTACGCCGTACGGCATTTCATACAAATTTTCAAGCCCTTATTTTTCGAAATGAATGAACCGATTTTAATGAAACTTAATACACATAAGCGGGATATAAAGGTCTAAAAAGTTAGTAGAAAACATTTTCGAAATGTCTTATTTAAAAAAAGCTAAACTGGAAATCTCTGTTTCTATGGAAAATTTAAAATCGGTCTAATTTGGCTGTAACACTATTTTTCGAAAATGTTTTCTACTAACTTTTTAGACCTTTGTATCCTGCTTATGTGTATGAAGTTTCATTGAAATCGGTTCATTCATTTCGAAAAATAAGGGCTTGAAAGTTTGTATAAAATGCCGTTCGGCGTAAACGCTCTTATAACATCACTTCGTTGTCCGTCTGTTTTTCTATCTGTCAAGACCCTTTTTGTCAGGAACGCGCGGAGTTATCAAGTTGAAATTAACATCAAATAATCAGGGATGCAATGAAGCAGTAAAAATCAAATTTCTAAGTCAAACGCAATCAAAAGATACGGGTTTATGTTCCGTTTATGCCGCATATTTTGACACTCGCAAGGGAATCAAAACCTATAGGGAAGTACCCTATAGTTTTTGATTCCCTTGCATTTCCCCCTTTGACCTAGAATCATGAAATTTGGCAAGAAGCAATGTCAGTAGCATAAGTAAAGGAAAATATCTGAACCCGTAAATGAGAGGGATAACGGTCCCATACAAGCTTGGCCCAGAAATGAACACAAATAAAACAAAAGGTATTATGAAGCTATAATAGTGTTTCATAGCCCTGTATATTTTTGTTCGTCGTAAAACTTTGTGAAGGGATATAAGACCCTTGCCAAATGACTTTTTCAAAAAACAAATTGAAACCTAGTCTAGATTATGCAATATGCTTTAAGTACAATTTTATCTAAGAATACTCGTGAATTTATATCAATTCTTACAATAAGCATAACCCAATCAGTTTAATCAAAATATAATCTTTTAAATGGAAATATATCGTGCAAAGTTTTGTCAAGTAACGAAAGCTGTGGTAAAATTATAAGTATTTTTAAAATATAAATAACTCTTTGGCTGTATTGGTCCAAACTTTATCCATTGTTCTTTCTAGTTACATACCTACAAATTTGTACGGGACTCTCGGTGCGCGAGTTCGACTCGCACTTGACCGGTAATTTATTTAAATTAAGGTACAAACATATCTTTATATGTGCACGTGTTTCTGTGACAAGTCAACGTAACAAAACAATTTTTCTTTGCTCCTGACTTTTAGAGTGATACAAAACTATCAATTATTTTTAGAATACCAGACATGTATGAAATATTTTGCTGAAACCCACAAACCTACATAACGCACCTACGAAGCAAAAACGTCACTTATGCAAATGATGTAATTTTTCAGGAGAAGCGTTTGAAAATTCGACATCCTATTATAATGTATAGTTCTTCTTGACTAAACAATGATGACCCTACTGCCCTCTCGCGGAAAGTATACGCACTACACAAATGACAATTACTCACCAGGTAAAGGACCTACATTAGCTACTTTTTCTCATACTTGGATCCATTTTGACAAAAATTGCATAAGTGGCGTTTTTGCACCGTAGCCGTAGGTGCGGTAATATGATGTTGCTTAACTAAGAGACATTAACGATTAAGCTTTTTGTTTTCAATAATTATAATGATCGGACAGGGAAACCACTTGACCTTGACCGTATAAAAAGAAAAACAATATTCTTGTTTAACAAATTCGAATCAGTGCTCATTATAAGTACTTATATTCGTAAGGAAATCGGCATGTCCTAGAACCAAACATTCGAAGACATTATTATTTATTTATAATTACCTTTACAACTATCATTACAGGTCTAACCTAATGCGATGGTGTGGTATTTATATACTTACAATATTAAATTAACCTAATAAGGATCTTCTATAACATGCTACTTATCCTAAATTATATCAATCTCATAATAACAATAACACAGAACAACTATGTATTATATTAACATTTAATACATAGTACTACACATTTATTTAGAATACAAAAACATTGCCTATCACAACTTATGTGTAGCATAATATAAATAATAGTACCCTTGCGAGTTCACTCCTAGTACATGTAAATACGTCAATTTGTATGTGAGTTTTATTGATAGTGTGTATTGCTCGGGTTAAAGGTGTCTTCGCCAGTGAGTTGGTTCTCGCTGGCGTGTGACATGTGACATCTAACACTGCACTGGGCCTGCGTGGTGGATTCTGGTGGTGGTTTTTCACCGAGAGGAGGCCTGTGTCACAGCAGTGAGAACATTTTAGGCTGTTTAAGTATTTGAGGCCTTCTCGAACTTCGAACTTTGACTTTGACTTTTGAACTTCGGACTATTATTGAAGTGAAAACTTATTTAGGTGCGTTGGACATTTATTGAGATGGGAAAAAAACATTGAACTCGCGCCACTGTTACCGTAAGCGACACCGCGCGCGTTTTGTTCTTATGACGATTAAAAAAATACCCACTTCGAATGTGTTCTCCCGGAGTGCCACTGTTTTTTTTTTATATAGTACTTACCTATTTATTGTATTACCAAAATACCTGTTTTCGATTAATAAAATTATATTTTCTCATTCGAATTGAGGTAGCAAGATAATTGCAATTCAAAGTGGTTCTCACAGAAATACGTGGTAAAGCAATTAAATTTCAATTTCGTGGTATCGAATAAATCAGTAACTTAATGGGAATCGATGTCGAACTGACATGAAGTAATCATGTTTTGGATGGAACATTCGTTTTGTAATTTTCTTGCAAAATCGTCCGATTATAAAGACAATCCATTTTATTCGTTTGTGTTTTGTTTTTGGAAAAATATAACATTACTATAGGCTGACCGCTTAACTGAGACGTTGCCTGAGGTAGCAGCGCGGTGCGCGAGGGGTGATAGTTGTCAGTAGTTGACGAATCACTGAGCTCTCGCATCACGTCACGTCAGCGGACTGCAATAGCCTGAGTTGATTAAACACAGGCTGCCATCAGACGGACTGCATCGCAGCAACCGCGCGCAGTCGATATATTCAACTGCATGCAGCTGGCTGCAGTCGGATCTGACTTTGCGCAGTTGACGCCACGCATCTAGCTCAGGAGCTCAGTGTAAGATTTGACGTCGAAATGGAAGCACAGACGTTACACACTAACTGTATGCGGTTAGCGATGGACAGCGTGCGTCGACACTACACGACTGTAGCCGACCGCGTAAGGTTGAAGTCACAACTGTATGTAATTAATATTGACTTCACACGACTGCAGCCGACCGCGTGAAGTTGATATCATGACTGAACGAAGCCGAACGTACAACTGCATGCAGTTGAATATATCGACTGCACGCGGTTGCTGCGATGCAGTCCGTCTGATGGCAGCCTTACAAAAAATAAAAATATCTTGGTATTTTTTTTATAAAGTAAAAACTTCGTCTTTAGTGAACAACAAAAGCTTTATTCCAGTAACTATTTAAATAACAAACAATACCTACTTCACCCAAAAATAGCCGACGAACACATCTAACAAAGCCCAAACAAGCCTTGATCAAAATTAGAATCCACTATAACGGCCATCGCGCCTCCAACAAATTATCTTTTGTGAATTATTCCGAGGATAATTAAGTAACGACCTTATTGCCTTTGCCTTTCGATGGAGCTGCATGAAAATGAGCCTAAATTCGGAAAAGTATTTACGGGAAGGGCTATTTTAGGGGTGCTATTTTGGTGATGCTAAAGGGCGGTGGGTGTGTGTAAAGAAAGAAAGAAATAGTAGATTGTTATACAAGGGTCGGAAGGAATCAATTCCCATACGAGGCATTTAGACGCCCGAGCGCAGCGCAGCGAGGGCGGCTATAGTCCGAGGGGAATTGATGACTTTCACCCGCGTTAAACACTCTACTTTTCATTTCGAATTTAAGGAAAGTAAAAACTAGTAGTTTTTCTAAAATATTTATTGATAATAATTACATGAATAATAGGTCCTATTTATTAGTCTTTTTTAAATTTGAAGTATGGAACACACCACGTCACCGCCACATGAGTAGATTCTGTGTCACCACCGCGGGCCGTCCCGCTTACTAGGGCCCGTATTATTATCATTCTGTCTGCATTCTTACTTTTACCATTTTTCATAAATTACTTAGAAAACACGATAATCTTGATAAAAATTACTAAAAATTTTCTTGCGACGTGACACTTTTTAGTGCTGACCGTCCACCCAACTTTCTTAATTCGATTCAAAACTTGCATACAGCCTAATCGATACTCGCAATAAAAAAAAATGAAAAAAAATTGTAAAACCGGATAAAAACAATACACATACATAATCAATAATCAATACATAATCAATTAAGGGTGTCGTATGGTCTGACTGAGCTGACTACCTAACTAAATTTAGTTCTATTTTTAAATTTCATTCCCGCCCTAGGGAGGGAAGCAATTACTATGAGTATTTTCCGCCCAAGGATGGGAAGCAGCGTTTTCCACCCGCTATTCGGATCAAACAAACACTACTTTCCGAGTATGAGAGATGAAAATATGTTTATTTGCGGTAAAGATGACGCAAAAAAAGAACACAAACACAAAAAAAATGAAAACTTGGGGGAAAATATGCGTCACATCCATCGCTTAGCATAATGCTAAGGCCCTATGCGAGACAGAGTCCCATCGCTGGTTTTCAGCGACAGCCGGCGTTGACGTAATGACGTCAACCGGTTCAGCAAAAAATTCATAAAAAAAAAAAACAACAATCAAAATAAAAATAAAATAAATATAAGTTCTATAAGTTAGTATGAACATGAAATTAATAAAATAGTTACATTCCGAGCAACGACTCACGTGCCGCCGGCCTTTAATAATCTGTGCGCACAACTGTCACAAAGCTATAGGTTTGACGTTTTGACATACTGATTATTGTGTCTGAGTGAAAGGAAGATGGCAGAATTAAAGAAATAAATAGCACTAATTGGATTACATGACTTAAAGCGCGGTCACTGTCGAACTGCATAGAAAAGAAAGAGAAGCGCGATGATACAACGCTTCGTTAATTTTTATTGCAAAATATGAAGCAACTAGCTGCGCCCCGCAGTTTCACCCGCGTAAGTGTCGATCCTGTGGGAGTATCGGGATAAAAAGTAGCCTATATGTTAATCCGGGGTGTCAGCTACCTCCATTCAAAATTTTATCAAAATTGGTCCCGTGTTTGAGCGTGAAGAAGTAACAAACATTTAAACACACACACACACTCACAAACTTTCGCCTTTATAATATTAGTGTGATAATCTATTTACAAAAAATCTATGGTTTGGACTAAAAAATTAAAACACTAGTGTTTTAGTATGTTGCTTGTAGCATAATCTGACAAAAAATCAGAATGATTGTAAATATGTATATTAGTATGGTTTTTATTGTAAATATGTTTTAGAGGTATCTTCATGATTTTTTTCTATCGTATCAAAGTAGTTGTATTATGTTTTCAACACACTATCTACCTGGCATATACGAGTATCCTGGAGAATATCATATATTTTTCTGATTTTGTTTACTGTAGTCGATCATATACTTTTATTGCTTCTAAAATTTGCGTTTTTTCTGTTTAGGTCCTGTAATACCACATAGCTGCTCTAGAGAGAGTTTTGTACTTTATCTGCACAGAACAGTTGAAGCTATTTATTGGCACACAAGCGCTGTTATAATTCGTAGTTTTTTATCTTTTTATATTCAGAAATTATTGTGAGGGGCCCGTGACTAAATAATAACAGGCGCACAGGTCAATCGATCAGGTTAAACTACGCTTGCCGCGGTTGGTCTGTGGATGGGTGACCAATGGGTGACAACTACATAGTCATACGCTCATCTCACAATACTTACGACACACTGACAAAAGCTTATTGTTCCATTTATTATTCTATTTTCTATTTTTTTGTAAAATGTGTCTTTTAAGTTCCTTTATGAAATAAATTATTTGACTTTAACTTTATCGGAGCGAAAATAGGGGCAATTCGTCGAATGTATGTATCTAAGTATTTTTACTACTTATACGAATTACGGTACATAGAGTACATACCGTTTGTACATAGTTATGTACAAACGTTACACAAATAATTGTATGAAAATAATGCATGAAAGTTTTCATCAAATGAAATGAATATTACAAGCACTGTAGGTTAGTACTCGTATGTAATACTCATTCTGTTAATAATTTAATGCGTGAATTGTACGATGAAATGGAAATGTGAACGTTATCAATGTGATTAATTTATATTGTGTGATATACTCGTAGTTAATTGGGACTTGTTAAATTGAGCTCGTCGTTTCAGCCGATAGACGTCCACTGCTGGACACAGGCCTCCCCCAATTTTAGGAGGGTTTGCCATAATCGCCACGCTTGGCAGGCGGGTTGGCGATCGCAGTATGGTATGGTGGTGGAATACATAGAGAACGCTGCTGCCCATTCTCCAGTACGATCCTTAGTCGCCTTTTACGACACCCACGGGAAGTAAGGGGTGGTGGAATACCACCACCCCTTTACCACCATTAATTATTAATGGTACCTATTAATTATGAAATTAAAACAATAAATATACATTTATTTTTGGGTATTTAGTCTGAACGGCCCAAATCGAATGAGCCGCGGGCCATTCGATCGTAAAATTGTCTACGTTCCGAAGGACCGCTAATAAAATTTTGTAAACAAATTCAATGTCATAAACTACATCAAGTACATTCGGGTGCAAAAGTTAAAAAGTTGAAATAGAAGATTTAATTTTTTTCTTAGATTTGTATTATATATCTTCTTTAGGAAAACGATATTGTGTATGGACATAATTATACAGGGTTATTGGTAAAACATTAACAACCTCTTAAGAAGTTGATCGACAAAAAAATCAGCTGTTCTCTCTCTACATTTATGTTCGTATAACTCGTCAAAATGTAGGGAACAGCTGATTTTTTTTTTCGCGATTTCAGGTTTGGTCCCACAGTAGAATTTGTTCATAATAATGAGTACAATGACCTCTTAAGAGGTTGTTAATGTTTTACCAATAACCCTGTATATTATTAAAAAAAATATTTTTTCCAAACAATGCCCCACGCTTATCTGCCCAGTCAATAATTCTAATTACTGTTAGTAAAATATTTAAAACGACTTATTCTGTTTAGATTTATAAGGCCGCAATCTTTTCCTTTGGCTTTGCAAGTAACATTGGGTTAGGCCTACGCAGTAGCTACGGCGTAGCTTTTTGCTACAAAGTCGTAGCAGTTTGTCTGGCCGCTACATGCCTTCTTGCACCCTTTGTTCAAGATTTTTCAAGTCTCAGAAAAAGTTGTTTCTATAATAATGTATTTCAAGGTACATATATTTCAAAGCAAACCCAATAACGAATTCCGGTGTGATCTTTTTCAAACCTTAAATCGGGCAATAAAAACCATACAACTGCAAAAACTTCTGTTTGGATTACAAGGGATTATTTCAACAGTGAGCAACCAAATGGTTGCTCACCGTTGAAATAATCCCTTATAAACTCAGAAACAATAAATATTTTATAAATAATAGGTATATTTTCGCAAAATAATATTTTTTATCTCGCGATTCACCAATTCAATTGCTCTTCGAACCGTGTAATTTTACTTTTATCCTTCGTTCATTGTCAATCACTCACTCGATCCATTCATTTATTCGGTCTGTGTGTAATTTTAGGGTCGACAAGCACATGGATGGATCTTGACAGCGGATTATTGAATATTTAAGTATTTGATATAATTGTTTTTTCTGCACCTATTTTAGTCGTAGTCGCCATTTTGAATTTTCGAGTTTATTCATATGTACTATAATATTAACATTGAAGTTCAAAGTCCTTTTATTTGCCAATTTTCCACCAACTTCTTTAATTAAAAACTTTAACATTTCATTTCAATGGAATGTTCTATATTTGAAACTATGTTATGCCCGCAGCTGCGCCCGCGTAGATGTCGGAAAAAATCCCACGAGAACGTACTACCGGGATTGAAAGCACCGTATGTCTAGGTTACACACTCATAGAGGTATGAGGAACAGGGCGTAAAGTTCCAATAGTCATCCTCCATAGAAAAGGGAGGATCCTCCAACCAAATGTGTCTAGCGGGCAACTGCCCAATGATTCATGTCGGGCCGTTGTATCTGTGGTAGTTGCGCGGTAAACTGTACTTGCGAGATGCAGGATTTTGCGTGACGAGTTCGCATGTGGCGTTGTAGATACAGTTACATCCTATTTGTGTGCCAAATTTCATAAGAATCTGTTCAGCCGTTTTTGCGCCAATCAGGAACACACATCCACAGAAACAGGCAAACGAAAAAACATTCTAAAAATTATATTTTCGGCATCAGACTCGGACTCGTATTTGTTTTGTTTTGACTTAGTCACTATTTTATTGTATGTAGGTATAAATATTTAACCACAATAAGTAAGTTTCATTTTTACCAATGAAACACTAAAAAACTAGCCCTAGACCACCTTTAAATTTAATAATCTAGAAACTCGCAACGAACTCAAATAAAAAGTAGGTTAAACAAAAAGCTAAACTTCAGTTCAGAACAAACTACATATACAACGTTATTTTTAATATAATATGCGAAAACTGAATAATTATACATTATTATTATTATTATTAGTTTGTTCAGAATAAGTAACTGAATCGGTTGAAATAATTTTTACCCCATTTTATATTTTGTCCCAAAAATATTTAAAAAAGGTTAAAAATTGGACACCGAGCAACACTAAGTAGGTTATCCAATCTCCGCGCCGAACGGTTAGGTACCTAGGTACTATTCTATCAATGAGCGCAAGACGGCGCGGCGCGAGCGGCTCGGGTGAGCATGTTTTTGTACGGTCAAACAGGTAACTTAACAAGCTTATGACTGTGATTTTTCATGATACAGTTTTGAAATTTTGTACATAGATTCTTTACATAAAAATACTAGACACGTGTTTCGGATTTCGCATATACTAAAAATAATGTTGTATGTGGTACGCTGATAATAGCAGAAGGACCTAAGTACAGTCCTTTCACAGTTATTTACCTCTGATTTGGCATCACTGTCCAAGTAACAGTGATCTTTATTCTCATTCTAATAAGGTTGCTGTTGGGCTGCGGCCACTGACAAGTCTGTCAAAATCATTGTGATCTTTGTTCTCGTTACAATAAGGTTGCTGTTAGGTTGCTGCTGTCAGAGGTACAAATAACTGTGAACAGACAGTACATAGTTAAAGTCTATTCAAATTTATGTTTCAAATTGATGTTATTTCAAGTTAAACCATTATCAAGCGTATTGTTATTGTAATTAAGTTGATTTCAGAGTGACTAGCACTATTGAAAAAGTTATAAAAATGTTTGAAGTTGTAAACTGAACTTTATTGTGTAGGAATTAAAGTTACTTTTCCATAAACTCGTATTTGTTTACATTTTTGGCAAATAAATGCGCGAATGCAGTTTATTCAGTTTTTTTGAAGAATCACTTTTTTTTTATTTCAATGTAAGGATTTATTTGTTAATTTCAAAATACTGTTTTGCATTAATAATGTGTTTGCATTGATTGTCATATTGTCGTCACCATATTGCATACAGGGTCAAATTAAATTAAATACGATAAATCATCATCTGCTCAGCCTTTTCCCGACTATGTTGGGGTCGGCTTCCAGTCTAACCGGATGCAGCTGAATACCAGTATTTTACATGGAGCGACTGCCTATCTAACCTCCACAACCCAATTACTGGGTAATACGATACCCCTTGATAAGACTGGTTGTCAGACTTTTGGGCTTCTGATTACCCGTAACGACTGTCAAAGTTCCACGAATGACAGGCGGGACCAACGGCTTAACGTGCTTTCCGAGGCACGGAGGGGTCACGGTATGTAAAGATGGTCACCCATCCACAGACCAACAGCGGCAAGCGTAGCTTAACCTGATCTATTGACCTGTGCGGCTGTTATTATTTAGCCACGGGCCCATAAATACAATAAAAAAAAATCTAAATTGATTTTTCTTTTGGGTCAACGACCGCTGGGAGTGTTGTTACTTGAAGTATGAGTTGAGAGAATCTGTTTTCTTTTGTTTTATCGTGATTAGATATCGATACTTCTGTGAAGTATACACAAAACAATAGTAGATTAGTAGCCAAGGGCTGTAAGGCATCAATTGGAGCCCGAGATATTTAGGCGCACGAGCGCAGCGAGGGCGCCTATAGTTCGAGGCTGCAATTGATGCTTACATCCGCGAGCTAACTACTGTGTTTTACATCTCGATTGTGAGGTAAGTAGAAAAAAACCGGCATTACAAGAATAAAACATTTTTTTCAAGAATGAAATTGAGCTTCGCCGTTCGATATTTAAAATTGATGACTATTATACTCATAGGTACGAAGACAAGGCTGAATAGCGAAGCGACCTCTTTTGTCATTGGGCTGAATTCATGATGTCTATTGCCAGTATGATGGCTCAGTATAAAGATCATACAGTATTTCGACTTCATACAAACGGACGAAACGCGAGCTATACCTACACGCCTCGACCTCGGCATGCGCTCGGCATGCAGACAGTCGCGACTGTGCCGCAGTGACGAACGGACGGTGTGTTGTTTTTTTAACAATAACCGCGCGATTTTTTCACTAAAAATAAGTTCAAGTACATATTTAATATGACGAGTAGGCTATATTGTGCTGCAATAAGATTATACTATGATTAAGATACAATAAAATTAATTCGCAAACTTTTTTGATTGTACCCAGCGAAGATTTTGTGGAATATATACAAAAATGGAGGAAATATTCCGAACTTCATTTAAAACCAAACATATAAATTGTAAAGTAGCTGCAGGTATCTATACTTAACCAAGTAAAAGATACTCCTTTTTCTCCACCTTGTCCATGTTTCCCAAAACAATTTTTAGTTAAGCTTTATATTAGAATGCGGATTTTTTATACTTTAAAATTTAATAATAAAGCATTTCGTACGTCTCAGTCGAGGCGCAAATATTTTTCGGTCGCAAATTTATAAGATTTGTTATTCAAACATAGACATGGTTTTTTAATTAAATCTACCAAACATAAAACAACACGCATTTTTATTAAACACTTACTAATCAATTCACAAAGTATTTTATTTGTATATATAAAAAAAGTAAGTATATTTATTTATTTATTTTATTATTTATATACACACAGTAAAATACAACAACAAATCTAAATGGAAACACAAAGTAGGCAAATGTAATTAAAATGCTGGAGGCGTCAGCCCTATCGCATGTTTACGTACCGCGCGGCTGTAGGCATTTATTTCAAGGTTACGGCCGAGTTACAATACTGTTGTCGCGACGTGTAACTCGCGAAGTAAAAAGGTAACAGAGTCAAATTAATATTGTTAGGGCGAAACGTGTAACAAACTAGTGATACATGACACCATGCTGGCAATACCGAACCCACAGAGAGATCACCATAGATAAAGAGTATTTAGTTTATGGTTATGGCGTCTACGTAGTCTATGGCGTTTGCCGCTACATTTAGACCAAACCAAATTGTAACATGTTTTAAATTCAATTGGTATCTAGTGCAAAGTAAAGTGATTAGTGTTCTGATGGAGGCGTCCAGTTAGTGGCAGCTCATCTGAGAGAAATATAAGCTAAGTGGTAGCACTAAGACAATAGTGTAGAGGTTCCCCACCTAAATGCCTAGATTCTAAATTTCCTAACTTTGCTAAAGGTTTCTGATGCTCTTAGAAGTCGGTTACATTAAGAGGTCTTTCGATACTGTAATGCGAAAACCTCATGAATTATAGGACTGGGCGAAAGGCCATGATCAGTCCGTTAGAGGAGCCCTTCGGTACTTAATACGAAGTCTCCCTAACACTAACTGGCACACTTGGGTGCAGTTTCCTATTTAATACCTGACTGGGCGAAAGGCCATGATCAGTCGGTAAGAGGAGCCCTTCGGTACTTAATACGAAGTCTCCCTAACACTAACTGGCACACTTGGGTGCAGTTTCCTATTTAATACCTAACATAAATGGCAAGAGGTTAATTAGCAGACTTGGCTGCGGTTCCCTCTTCATAGAGCATGAGTTCACACCTAAGACACAAAAACGTTTATGTATTTATATCACAATGTATAGAATGGTGGGAATCAATTTTATTTTAACAACAGATGGCGAGCTGAATCGTGGTGCGTGCTAGTAAGAACTAAAAGCCTAATTATGCGAAGCAAACCTCCCAAATATTGAAGATTCTTCTCGGAATAAACCCCAGGTACGAACAACTCTTCGGACACCCACAAACATATAAATCTCTATATGATAATACTTAAAACTATTATCATAACAAATTAAAAGTAATTCGCGACGCCGCGGCGTGGCGTCGCGACATGGTGGAGATGCTGGGATCCGAGAGGAATAATCAGTAACAAATTTATATAAACAAGATTAAACTGGTTAAAATAAAATTCAGAGTTCTTACTGGTGCTGCCATCTGTGAAAGCTTTGTGTAAAACTTATCGTATCAAAGAATTCTAAGGTTGCTAAAACAATGCCAAAATGTTGAATGGTTTTGATACACGTTTCGCTGATATTGACTCTGATAATATTGAATATTTTTCAATGTAATTTTATCTTATGATTAACTATCACAGGTAAATATAAGTAAGTATTGTCGGTATGACAATTAACCTAGATGGCGTTACTCATTGTTGAAAAACATGTTGATAAGTTTATTTCTTTGTTTTGCGAAATAAACTAGGTGTTGTTGTTTATTTACTCGTTTTATGATTTATCTCAAGGATTCGATCATTTGTATTCATTCGTTAGCAAAGATGCGACTCAGCAAGTCTTTCCACGGATTGAAAACGATTATCAAGGTTTGCAACTTTACAACACAAAACCGGAAATGGAGCGAGCATGATTTGGCAAAGACAATACTCTTTGCTATTTGCTATGTTTGCGCTCTATGCTACGACTGGTCCCCGATTTTTCTGTGCGTTGTTTTCAAAAGTTTTTACGGTGCCCGTGTTTGTAAAAACAAAATATCTACGGATTAATGATTTAATCCATGTTAGGAATAAAATAATTGTGCTTGGATGAACAAAAAGGTCAGTACAGATTAGATGTTTGTTGATTATAATTTCGAATTTGCGTTCTTCATAGGACACTAAGTGAAATTGTTAAATACCATGATATACCTAGATTTACATGCAATCAGTAAATTTCCCTTCTCTCTCGGCGATATAGCGTGCTGCGTGAGAGTATCATCAAAACGGTTTGTTCATTAGAAATTAGAATATGGTCAGCCATATTAACAAATGAATGTCGGTAGGTATAGCGTCCTA
This sequence comes from Mesoligia furuncula, assembly GCA_916614155.1. Classification (NCBI taxonomy): domain Eukaryota; kingdom Metazoa; phylum Arthropoda; class Insecta; order Lepidoptera; family Noctuidae; genus Mesoligia; species Mesoligia furuncula. The sequence goes on from OU744808.1 coordinate 6,806,290, forward strand.
AGAGAAACAAATTCAACTAATTTATCCGAGACAATACCTACAGCCAGTGTAATGGAATAAATTCCGTCTTATGCACAGATTATGCTACTACCTACGAGGCTTCAACCATAAATAACCGTCTACATAAAACAATAGGAAAAATTAAATACTGTTTGGAGAAATAAGTAGATACCTATATGATAAAACCTGTGCACTTATCCTTCCAACAGGACCATAATAGTAATTGGAGGTAATTGTCATAAAAGGAGCAATAAATTAAACTGCCTATATCTAAAGAAATAGATAATGAAGTCAAGTTACAACTGAAAACAACATCTGCAGTGAGTAATGGTTTTTTATTTATATCTTGATATTAGATGAATATCCATAACTGATACTTTATTCACAATAAATAAATGCAATAGATGCTTGCGTAGGCATCTCTGGCATGGCCATTTGATTCCAGACTGACCAAGCCGGTACTAAGGATTTCAGTAGACAATACATATTGTGATTGAGTACTTCAAGTATGTTTATTTGTCTAGGGTAGGGTTCGAACCCACGAACCGGACCTATGCAAGTATAAACAATGCTGACTAGGCAGCGGTGCATACATACAAATAAATAATCTAATTGTGTATTTATGTTAGGAACGTTCTGAAGTATTAAGTAGCATTACTTACCTGTACAGGGTGAACCAATGTACCTAAATAAATCTAAAAAGAGATGATTGTTTCCATGATAGTGAACAAGTTTCCTGAAAGAGAAGTTGAATTTCTGAAATTCTATTTTCAGGAAAGTAATGAAATATTTAGATACCCTGTATGTATGATGTGTGAACCATTGCAATTAAATTATGGGTATTTGCAATTCAATAACCCATCATAATTATTTCAGCAAATAATACAAACATCAATTTGTTATTCCTTATTTTATAATAAAATTATAGTATGTCATAATTAAATTTATATAACAAATAAGAGCTGTATCTGTCACAGTGTAATATTACATTACAGGACGTCAATATGGATGAAGCTATGCTTCTCATTCTTTGCGGCTTGCGTGATAAAATAAAAACTCTGTCCATATGTGCTCGAAATACAACTAGCAAACTCACTAATGAAATAAATGACTTAACCTTGCATGAAGGAAGAGTGGTATCCTCTAAACTTCATACCTGTCTCCAACGATTGGACAGGGAACTAAACAATTATTTTCGACTCGTTAACGAACCACAAGTGGACGAGGTCTCTGCCCTCTCTGCAATACAGCTGGAAGCTGAAGAAAACTACTGCGAACTTAAAGTGAAAATTGAAGAATGTGAAAAGTCAGTGACAAGTAGCAACAAGAACGAAGAATGTTCCTTATCAGGAAAACTACCAAAATTAGAGTTACCACAGTTTGAAGGTAGCATTCTTGAATGGTACCAATTTTGGGACCAATTTAGTTCTAATATTCACAATCGGAATTTGCCAGACGTTGACAAGTTATTATATCTAAAGAATTCTTTAAAAGGGGAAGCCAAGGGAGTGATAGACGGGTTAGAGATAACAAATAAAAATTATTCTATAGCCATACAATCTTTGAAAGATAGATACGGGAAACAAACTCAAGTGGTAGATGCACACTATTCCTCACTCTACAGAATAAATCCAGCAAATAAAACTGTATCAGATTGTCGAAGAGTTTTAACCGAAATCGAAAAACATCTGAGAGTTTTGGATTCAATGGGTGAAAACATTAATCACAACCACTTGAGGTTTATGGTAATGGAGAAATTTCCAGAAGATATAATATATGAAATGAAATTGAAAATAAAACAAGAATCGATTGAAGAGATAAGAAAATATTTGGATATTATCATTTCAGCACGTGAAGATGCAAATAGACTAACACAAGAGAAAAACCTAAATGAAAAGGAATATTACACTGTAAAGACACTTCACTCCTCTGGGAATAGTGTTCACACAAATCAAAGGAGAAAAGAGGACCAAAGGAGACAACAGAAAACTAACTACGAAAACAATAAGGAAAGGACTCGATACCACCCCACACAGAACAAAGGAAATACTTCCCACAAGAACTATGGGATGAAGCAGAAATATGCAAGTTATCATGGGAAAAACCAGAGAAAAGAGGGGCCACCAAGGAAGAAGTCTAAACTTCAGTGTATATTCTGTAAAGAGTCACACTATAATGAAGAATGTACTAAATTCAAAGAAATAAAATAAAGAAAATCCCTATTAAGAAATAGATGCTTTAATTGTCTTAGAATAGGACATTCTTATGTAGAATGTAGAAATAAAAGGGAATGCTGTCATTGCAAGAAATTTGGTCATAATCGTGCTTTATGCCCTGTTAAATTCTCAAGTGCAAACAACGATAAGTCAACAACAACCAATGTCCTATACACAAGAGATAAGGGACTCACGGTTCTACAAACAGCAGTAGTCACTGCTAACAAAGTAGGAGATCTCTCCAAGGAACTTCCATGCAGAGTTCTATTAGACTCCGGAAGCCAAAGAACGTACATCACGCAGAAGTCTGCAAGATATCTTAATCTAGAATTTGAGGAAGAAAGTACACTAACTGTATTTACATTTGGTTCAAAGACTCCTCAAGAAATAGACAGTCCCGTGGTTAGAGTGCAGATGAGGACAAGAGCGAATAAGATAATCACTCTATTTGCTAATGTGGTACCAGTAATATCACATAGTGTACCATATCCTCATCAGGACTTCAGCTACTGGAAAGATAAATCAGAACTAGCTGATGATGGTTCTCTACAAGACCAAGTGGACATTCTAATCGGCAACGATTATTACTTTTCACTTAACTCAGAACAGAAAATTAAACTAAGAGAGAACTTGTATATGGTAGAGTCCGACCTCGGATGGATACTGAGCGGGAAAATAGATTCCAGTCCTATTCATGAATTATCAGTGGTGACATACTTCCAGTCTAATGTGGACATGTTATTCAACGAACCTGACCTGCCACTGATCGAGACTAACATGAAGAGCTTATGGGAACTTGAATCCATTGGCATAACTGATTCTCCAAGGGAGAATCGAGAAGATGAAGCTGTAAAAATGTTCAATGAAACTACGAAATATATTGATAACAGGTACTCCGTATCTTGGCCCTGGATTGAGTACCCTCCAGCTTTAAATTTGAATTTTGGATTGGCTTATGGTCGACTCGTCAACTTATTGAAGCGGCTAGATACGTCCACACTATTGGCATATGAAGACACATTGAAGAATCAACTGATGAAGGGGATAATTGAAGTCGCACCTGATCTAACAGAACAAACAGTAGGACATCCAGTTCATTACCTTCCGCACCATGGAGTAAAGGTACCTGGCAAGCCTATGAGAATTGTCTATGATGCGTCGTCTAAAACAAAAGACAATAAAAGTTTAAATCAATGCTTGTATTGCGGACCCATGATGTTAGAGGATTTGACTGGATTACTTATAAAGTTCAGATGTCATCCAATAGGTATAAGTGCAGATGTCGAGAAGGCGTTCTTACAGATTGAACTAAATAAACCGGATCGCGATGTTACTCGATTCCTATGGCTAAAGGATACAAAGAAGTCCGCTACAGAAGATAATCTACTTCACCTAAGATTTACAAGAGTTCCATTAGGCGTTATATCGAGCCCATTTTTGCTTAATGCAACAATCAGGTTACATTTACAAAGTTCAGATAATGAACAGGTTAAGAAATTAACTAAAGACATATACGTTGATAACGTCGTCACTGGAACAAAAACAGTGAAGGAGGCACTTCAACTTTATAAGAATTCTAAAGTGACATTCAACCAACTATCTATGAATCTTAGAGATTGGAGTTCCAACTCTGAAGAATTCATAAAACAAGTACCTGACTCTTGTAAAGAGAATGAGATCAAGATTCTTGGACTAAACTGGAAACTGAAAGAAGACACACTTCATCTAAAAGATAAGGCTATCAGTGAACCTAAATTTACAAAAAGAGGTGTCTTAAGGGTTATAGCGTCAATCTATGATCCTTGTGGATTTGCTGTACCATCACTGTTGTCTAGCAAACTTTTCATACAAAATCTATGAAAAGAAAAGGTAAAATGGGATACACCAATTTCTGAGACATTAAAAACCGATTGGTCAAGGATATGTAACGAGTTGGATGAGGTTCGAGACATATCTTTGCCCAGACGTTACTTCAGCGACGCTACTACCTCTGCTTGTCAAATTCACTGCTTAACAGACTCCTCTTCGAAGGCCTACGCAGCTGTAATCTATATATTTAACGGCAATGAGGTAAAGTTTGTCCTAGGGAAATCAAGGCTAGTTCCTTTGAAAGATCAAGATGATCTGAAAATACCACGTTTGGAATTATTAGGGGTATTAATTGGAACTAGGCTGATCAAATATGTATCTCAATTTTTACAATTCGCTATCACAAGTCAAACGTTATGGACTGATAGTCAAATCGTTATCGATTGGTGCAAGTCGGACAAACTTCTCACACCGTTCGTAGCAAGAAGAGTCGATGAAATTAAAAGGAATAAAAACCTAATAATACGTCATGTTCCATCTAATCTAAATCCAGCGGATGTTGCCACAAGACCATTCAGCTCTAAAGAAGATAGAACAAGATGGCTGACCGGTCCTCAGTTTATATTACAACATCCGGATTCCTGGCCGTCAGGAATCAAAGAAGTTTCTTCTCTTTGTGCGGGGGAGGGTCTCCCGAAAGATCCACAAGAAAATACACTTGATGTGGAAAATCAAGAAGACAGTACAACTAGTACAAATAACCAAACTAAGATGGATGTAGACATAAGTGAAGAAAAGGGTGACAAAATTAAGCAGCTTAAGAAGCTACAAGCCGAACACTTTCCAAGAGAACTAGAAGGGAAAGAAACAAGCTTAAAAACTAATCTTGGACTATTCCTGGACGTAGACGGACTTTTACGTTGTAAAGGACGTTTAAAGAATACGGATTGGTCGTACGACCAACGATATCCAATACTTATTCCAAAGGATTGTGACTATACTAACAAAATTATCACCCAGACTCATAGCGAAAATTATCATGTAGGTGTTAACCATACCCTCGCTATAATTCGTAAAGCCTTTTGGATTCCACACGGAAAACGGCAAGTCCAGAAGGTTATAAGGAAATGTCCTAGATGTCAGAAATATGGAGGGGGACCGTTCAAGCTACCACCAACCCCTGCGTTACCTACTGAAAGAGTAAATTACACTTCACCATTTACGTTTACAGGCTTGGACTACATGGGCCCTGTACTAATTAAACATGGAAATGAAATTAGTAAACGTTGGATAGCACTTTTCATTTGCTTAGCAGTCAGGGCGGTGCATTTAGAGGTTGTTCAAGATCTCACAGCAGAAGAAGGACTTCATGCTTTGAGAAGAATGATATCAACAAGAGGTGTGCCACAAATAATCACATCAGATAACGCTACAAATTTTAAGCTTATGTCAGAAATACTGTCAAATGCTTATTGTATTAAACACGAAATTCGTTGGAGGTTCATACCCCAACTAGCTCCCTGGTTCGGGGGATTCTATGAACGATTAATTGGAATTGTGAAGAATTGTATGAGAAGAACATTAGAGAAGCACATGCTGACGGATAGTCAACTGGCTACATTAGTAAAAGAAATTGAAGCAACTGTCAATACAAGACCATTAACTTGTGTAGATTCTGAATTGGTACATATTTTAAAACCTTCGGATTTCTTAACTATGGGAAAATGCATAACGATGGAAGGTTCAACCGAAGACTTTAGCTCTGTACTCCTAGCTAGGCTACAGAATAGCCTGTGTTTAGGAGAAACAGTTTCGATCCCTAGATACAAATTTGCTCTGGTACGTGTTACATGTGCAGATTGACAAGGTGATAATTAACAGACGGCTAATCAAGGAAAATCTACAATAAGTAAATAATTAATAATTAATAATAAAATAAAAGAAATAATAATAAAACACTGTAGCATGCAATTAAGTGTGTGTGTGTGTGTGTTTCAAGTCTGTGTGTGAGGGTGCGTTTTTGTGTATGTTTGTGTGTGTGTGGTGTATGAATGAATGAATGAATGAATGATTTATTTTATTCAATTACATTTTTCTTAATGCTAGGTACATTGCCCCACAAAACTGCTTACGCAGTTTAACTGTGAGATCATTGAGTCTCTATTACAGTTACATATTACTATAATACATATTATAGTAATATGTAACCGTATAATACATATTACTATAACCTGTATATAATACTTAATATTTACGCTTAAATAGAATCTAATAAGTATTTTTTAAGTTTACGAGCAAATTTTACTTTATTATCTTCTTGTCTGATGTCAGCAGGCAAAGTGTTCAATAAATAGGGAACGCGTTTTTTTAAGGTTCTATCGCCATAGTAATTACTAACTCTGGGTACATTATATTTACCTGCTGTCATCGACCTGGTAGTATATCTGTTAGAAACTAGTGAGTCACTATCCCGACTGCCATGGTTATTAACCAATAATAGGTATTTATGTTTAAGGCTAACTGGTAGAATTTTACATATTTTGAATAACTTACTATATTCTCCTTTACAACTGTTTTTAGTTTTCTTGTTTACTAACAATTTTAAAAATCTAGTTTGAATTGATTCTAATTTCTGTATATTACTTTTAAAAGTCAAACCATAACAATCAAGAGAATAACTCAGTATTGAGTCAACCAAGGACATATATAAACATTTTAATGTGCTGGTGGGAACTTTAAAGCTTAAATGATAAAATTTACTTAGCAATATTCTAAGCTTACTACAAATGTAATCAGTATGTGAAGACCATGAAAAACTTTCATCGACTTTCATTCCAAGATATGTGACACTTTCTACTTGTTCTATTGGTTTACATTTACAGTTTAAATTATTATTATGCATACACTCATAGCTATGTGTAACAATGGTAGGGCATGTTTTAGTCAGATGTATATAAGGGCAATGTATCACTAACAGCTTAGTTTTATCGGCATTGAGAACGATACCGTTGTCGTGAGACCACTTTACCACTGCGTCTACGTCCTGTTGTACGAGTCGACAGGTACCAGCGAGGTCGGTGCCGGCGCGCAGCGCACACAGGTCGTCCGCGAACATGTGCGCCGAGCAGTGGCGCAGTACGCTGCACAAGCTGTTCACATGCAATAAGTAGCACACAGGCCCGCATCCGGAACCCTGCGGCACCCCGCACCCCACCTTCCTCTCGTCGCTGTACTCATCACCTACCTTTACTCGGTAGGAGCGTGATGTGAGATAATCACGGAACCATTTGTTCAGCGGTTCTCCCACTCCACACTCCTCCATGGCGTTCAATAAGGTCTCAGTTTCAAGGGTATCGAACGCTTTTTTATAATCAAAGAATACTGCAACTACAAACTTTTTCTCACTTAAATATGTATTAATTTCATCAGTATATCGTGTAAGAAGAGTATTTGTACTTTTACCTTTCTGGAAACCATGTTGACATTCATTTATTACATTATTTTTCTGCAGATAATTATTCAAACGGTTAATGATACATTTCTCAATAATCTTATCTACACTGGATAAAATTGATATAGGCCTATAATTACTATAATTTTTATGTTCGCCCTTTTTATATATTGGTCGCACTATGGCTTCTTTTAACATACTAGGAAACATACCATTTTGCACACACAAATTGACTAGGTTAGAGATCACAGGGCTAACTGTATCTGCCAACATTTTAAGATCGGACATTCGCACAAGATCGCTACCCGGTGACTTATTTTTATCCATTTGAGTTATAATTCGTTTAACATAGTTACTATCTACAGGCTGCCACCTCATACTTCTGTCCGTCTGTCTAACGTAGGTTAATCTATCCAACAGCTTAATACTACAAATATGTTTGGTTTTATCTATTTCTTCGGCAAATGTACGAGCAAAATTATTACATATATTTTTCATGGGTTCGTTTACTCCCATATTCTTTATTATTACTTTATCCAAATATTGTTTTTCATTTCCTAATAAATAATTTATTCTATCCCATAGTTTTTTAATATTATTATTACAGTCTAATATGCATTGCCTATCGTACTTATTTTTACTTTTAAAAATTAATTTATGACATCTATTCCTAAACCTTGTGTAAATTAAACGTTTTACCATATTTTTAGGATCATTACTCCAAATAACAAACAGTCTATCCCTCTCTAATATCATATTTTTTAAATCTCTAGTTATCCAGGGGGTGTTATCCCTACTTGAGTTAGTTAGACTTTTTAATACATAACAACTATTATAGATCTCTTGAAATATATTTCTGAATGCATCGTACAACTTTATGGGGCATGTAAAAAGCATTAATTCTTCAAAATTAACTGACAACAGCTTTTCACGAACCGCACGATTGTCAAGCATATAACGTCGTTGAGAGGTTACGTTAGGCGAGTGAGCAGGACAGGCATGTACACGCGAGGAGGTGGGAGCGAGAGCACAGTCGCCGTCGCGCCGCCGGCGCCGCCGCCGGCCGCCGCCATCGTCCACAGACTCGGCTACCGGCGTGCGTTTCCATTCCACCGCGACCGATATCATATAATGATCAGATATTTTATGCTTAATAACCGCGGAGTTTATTTTTAAACTAGGTGCTCTAATATAAATATGGTCAATGCAAGATTCCACTAATGCATCAACTAAAATTTCACTACGTGTAACTTTATCGATACACTTTGTGAAACCAAACTCAGCCAAAAGATTTTCATAGGTAATGACATTTTTATCATGTTTTTGCAGTAGGTTAATATTCATGTCGCCACATAATATAGCCTTGGAGTTTTGCGGCAAGCTATTCAATAGATTCCTAAGTTCCTCAAAGAACAGAATGATTTTTTCCTGTTTATTTATTCGAGGAGGTCTATATAATGCGACAACATGAACAGGTTCCCCAGAGCAATGAATTGTAATGGAAACACACTCTGCGGTACATATGGCGACCGGCAGCGCCGCCGCCGGCCTCGAGGCCGCCCGCGCATCCAACCCCTCTCTCGCGTACACAAGCACCCCTCCCCCCCTTCGCCCCGTTCGTGTAAAACTATGAACATTGTACCCTTTTATTTTAAATAAATCTAATAAAGAAAAATCTATGTTGGGTTCTGTAATAACGATAACATCTAACTTACCTAGGTGGTTATTTAATGTAATTAAAAGCTCACTGAAGTGTTTTTTTAGAGAACGTATGTTAATATGCACCAAACTAAAGTTTTTATTATAATTCCACGTCGCTGTCCAATTGTCTATACTATTGACTATTGACGCCTCGACTGCGTTATCACTAATTACGCCGATACCGTCTATTAACGCCGCGAATTTGATAATTAGTTAAAGCACAATAAACACTTTATTTGAAAACGGAAGGTTCATTTTTTAATCATTTCTTCGAGGTCGCTCTCTGCTCTCACCCACACTGACTTATCACCATCAATCCTTTTTGCCAGAATCTTTCCATTGGCGACCCAGACGTACTTCCATAGCCCATGCAGTCGTTTCTTAGTGTTCCACAATAACTCCTTGGCAGCCTTAGTAAGATCCTCATTGATGAATACTTTATTGTGCATAGAACCTCCGGTGATAACATCGCTAGTGAACTCCTTCAAATTGCGCCGCTGCGCGAGCCAGGTGTCACGCTCATTGGAGCCGCTAGTGGTTGCCTTGAAGCCAATCAAGATTGGTGCTGGCTTTCCACTGTCATTACGTTGCTGACGACGCCGGGTAACCCACTCAATTTCCGTGCTGCTTACGTTGATGAGTTGCCCAGTTTTGGTCACCACTTCGCGCAGATTCTCTCCCGGCAGCTGTTCCACGCCTACAATCTCGAGGTTATTTTTGCGCGAGGCCTGATCATATTCCTGAACCTTCTGTTCCAGTGCAGAGTTACATTTCTCTAGGTATATAATCTTATTATTTATGTTTGTGACGTTCTTTTTGAGCTCTGTTATTTTTTGCTTAGACTGCTCGTGCTCCGTGATAAGTGTATCATATTTCTCCGAAAGCATACTCATGCTGGTACTTATGGATTCGAGTTGACTTTTTAAGGTAGGTATTCCACTGACCTTTCTCTGGATATCCTTCAGAATTTTCTCGAAATCCTTTTTTATCTCGTCTTGTTCTTCATCATCGGTTCGGGAATCCATTTCACAATTGTTACAATAGGTTCTACTGATACCTGCTCGAATATCTGCGAGAAGTCCTTTAATACACCCTCTATGGAATGTTCCAAAACATGCTTGACACTGAAAGTGCGATCCATTTTTGGATAACACTTTATTGCACTTAGCGCACTCCATTTGCAATAATACTGTATGTATGTGTGTTCGTGCGTGTGTGTGTGGTGTATGTATGTGTGTTCGTGCGTGCGTGTGTGGTGTATGTATGTATGTTCGTGCGTGTGTGTGCGTGTCCATGCGTGTGTGTGCATCTGTGGTAGTAATTAGTGAGTGTTGTAATTAGTTAGATAATTTTCGGTTTCGTCATAGTTTAGGTTCGTTAAGAATGAACGTACAGACTTTTTACAATTGAAAAGAGACGAGCCGTGGACTGGTAAATGTGAGTTGATTTTGTTATACAAAGATGGACCAAGGTAGATGTTGAATTTTTTTATAAAAGCGGTGCGTGCAGATGGAATAGTACAGATTAGGTCTTTGCGACGTTTAGTCACTTCTACATAAGAAGTTGTACGATGTTGAAGTAAGACAGTGTGAAGAATAAATTGTTGCCGGACATTAAGTACATTGCACGCTTTGTATAACTCGTTAGTTGGAAAAATAATCGGCCGAAAGGTAGAAACCTTTAATATAGCTCTGTGAGCGGTCTCAAGAGGCTTCAAAATAGTTTTTGCAGCGCCTCCCCAGCAGGTGATACAATAGGTGAGGATTGACTGGCATAGTGCAAAATATACATTACGGATGACTGAAGGGTTAGCTACGTGTCGCAAGTTTTTAAAAATATAAATCAGTTTCCGGACACGTCCTGAAAGAGCGCTAATATGTGACTTAAAGTTGAGATTTTTATCTAACACAACTCCAAGATATTTTACCTGATCAACTGGAGTGAGAGTAGGACATTGACAGTTCATATGGTCTTGCGCAGAACAAGAGTGCGCTTTTATGGTAAAGGCACTTGTCGGTTGAGAGGCAGTGCTCACAGAAAAGTGAACAAAACATGTTTTTGTGGTATTGAGAGTTAAGGAGTGGGAATTGAGCCAGTTTAGGGTACAATTAAAACCATGTTGTGTTATTGTTTGTAGGTCCGACCACGAGTCCGCAGTGAATGTTATTGCAGTGTCATCTGCAAAACATAGGATTTTTGCGTTCAGAAGATCGAGTTTGCAGAGATCGTTAATAAAAACTAGGAAAAGTGAAGGGCCTAAGATGCTGCCCTGTGGGACGCCATACTCAATAGGAAGTTCCTCGCTTTTGTGGTTCCCTATAACAACGAATTGTTTACGATCAGTGAGGTAACTTTTGAAGAGTTCAAGTGGAAGCCCTCTGACACCAAGATTCTCCAATTTGTTCAGAAGGGTGGGAATGGGGACCGTATCGAAGGCTTTTTTAAGGTCGAGGAAAATTGTAAGCACCCTTTTTCGGTTGTTTAGACTACCAACTATATGATTGACTAAATTATTAACTGCGTCACAAGTAGATTTTTTTGAGCGAAATCCGAACTGGTGTGGTGATAATAACTTAAAATGTTCAAGATAGCGTACGAGTCTCTTGTTCAGTAAACGTTCAAGGACCTTGGACAGTGCACTTAAAACAGCTATGGGTCGGTAGTTACAAGGTACGGCCCCATCCCCGCCCTTAAAGATAGGGTGAATTATTGCAGTCTTAAATGAGTTAGGGAAGACAGCCGACTGTATGCAAAGGTTATACAAATAACTAAGCACAGGGGCAAGAGTCTGCGCATATCTTCTCAAAAACGAAGAAGATATTCCGTCCCATCCAGTAGCCGCAGTGACTCTCAGTGAGTTTATAGTAGATACTACTTCTCCCGGGTCTGTTTGTTCAAGCACAAATGACTTGTCACAGGTAGTTGCCATACCTAACTGTGTTCGGTTTCCGGGAATATTGTCTGCAAGGTTCTTTCCAACGCTGACGAAATATTGGTTAACATTAGTGCAAGACTGAGTAGGTGAGAGTGAGTTTGAGATTAAATCAGTGGAAGTATTTTTAGTTTTGGTCATATTAGTTATGTCTTTTATAGTATCCCATAGTTTTTTAGTATTGTTTGTCGCCTTGTTTAGTTCTTGTGAATCATATTTTCTTTTAACTTTTTTAAGGATTATTGAGCAAAAATTTCTGTATCGTTTGTAGGTGATGGATAAGGTTTCATTATCAGGTGTGAGTTGTAGCTCCCTATGCATAGAATCACGATTACGTATACACCGCAGTAAGCCCGGAGTGATCCAGGGTTTAAGTATTTTTTTACTTGAAGGGACTTTTGTTATTGTTGTGTGTTGATTTATAATTGTGTTCAATATTTTGACAAGGTTATCGGCAGCTGAATTAGGGTTTGATAAACAAAAAATTGAAGAAAGATCTAGGCTTTTCATAGCCATGTCAAGGTTTACGTAGTCTACCTTAGCAATGGTGTTCTGGGGGGATTGCGTTGGTTTATTATTACTAATACATAATAAGGATGAGCAATGGTCAGTCACCGTAGAATCATAAACAAATGTTATGGTTTTAGACTTACAGCGGAGCATGATATGGTCCAAGCAGTTCTTTTCTCTGGTAGGAAGGGTGTGTGCAGGTAGAAATCCATGGAACGCTAATGTGTTAAGATAGTCTTGGGCACGGGTATCTTCAGATGTCGTTTTTATATCCAAGTTAATGTCGCCGGTAATGATAACTGACTTAAATTTGGTGAGCGTGAGTAAGATAGAATTAAGAGCTGTCAGAAAAGTATGAATGTTATCGTTTGAAGGAGAACGATATATGCAAAGTATCGCTATTTCGGAATTTACTATAACAATAAGCCCCGAAGCAGATTCGTTAAAATTGGGTTCTACGCAAGTGGTTATGAGGCTTGACTCAATGTAGACAACAACACCATCGCTCTGATTTATATGTTTTGTCGTGGCATAGGTTTTATAATTTTGCATAGTCGGGATTAAAGAATTAGTGTTGCACGGTAGCCAGCATTCTGTCAAAACCACGAGCTGGCAGTCAACATTAAGTCGGTGTAATAGTGTCTCTAAATTCAGATAATTTCGATTTATAGATCGAATATTTTGTGTGAGAATTTTGAAGTATGTATTTTCATGTTTCAGATGTGTAAATGTTTGTTCCGGAGAGCATGAGTAGGTTTCCGATACAGAAAATTCGTCTACAGTTTCAAATAAGTAATTAATATTATTTAGCATCAATAAGTGTAAAAAAGACAATTTTGTAATAATTATAAACGAGGCGACTTACGAAGGGTTGTAAAAATTGACATTTTCCATAGAATTCAAGTTTAGGGGAAAGTAAAACTGAACATGCAAAACGAAAGAGATGCTTATCAAATAAACTGGATGTGTATTTTATAGTGTGGTTTATGTGTTTTAGTGTTGTGTTTGTATTATCTGTAGAGTTTACATTGTGACATAGTAATATAATTTTAATTTGTATTAATAGTAAAGAGGTAGAATAACCGTTAACGAGTCTAAGCAAAACAATTGTATACGAAAACAAAAGCAGCGAAACAGTATTAAGTGTAAATAAGAAAAACATTAGAAGTCATGCGCTTGTTAAAGTAGGCAAATCTTTTAATTGATGTTCGGTCTTTATAATGAATGTTTGACTATCCTGGTCCTTTTTCAACATTATGCGACCATTAGATGTCCAACAGTATAGGTATTGATTTGCCTTAGCAATGTTTCTAGTAAGATAAAATAATCTTTTGGCATGAGTTGTGAGTTGTTCTGCGACGAAGACAGGAGTGTTTGCTGCATCCAAACCCAGGTGAGAAGAACTCAGCTTATTGTTGTGGTTACCTTTATTGTATGCCTTTGCTGCCGTCAAGAAATTGCTCTTAATAAGAGTGTTAGTAAATTCAACTGTTATAGCTGAGTTAGGGTTTTCTTTTTTAGATGGCTGGCGTGACACGTCGCGTTTATCGGATGCATCCAGGTTCAATTTTAGGTGTTTAGATAACTCCAGAATAGTGTCGTACAGATTGTTCTTCGATTCTTTAGGCCTTTTTGGTACGTTACGCAGCTCAACGCTAGTCTTAACTAGTGAGCGGTCGAGCGATTCTAGTTTTTCTTCTACGGCAGCCAGTTTTGTAGACATTGTATTCCTCTCGACTTCTAAGCCGTTAATTAGCAGACTTGGCTGCGGTTCCCTCTTCATAGAGCATGAGTTCACACCTAAGACACAAAAACGTTTATGTATTTATATCACAATGTATAGAATGGTGGGAATCAATTTTATTTTAACAACAGATGGCGAGCTGAATCGTGGTGCGTGCTAGTAAGAACTAAAAGCCTAATTATGCGAAGCAAACCTCCCAAATATTGAAGATTCTTCTCGGAATAAACCCCAGGTACGAACAACTCTTCGGACACCCACAAACATATAAATCTCTATATGATAATACTTAAAACTATTATCATAACAAATTAAAAGTAATTCGCGACGCCGCGGCGTGGCGTCGCGACAACTGTATGATCTTTATACTGTGATGATGGTTAGATGTACGCGAACTGTTTGAAAGAGTGAAGTTTTTTTTTAAATTACTTACCGCCCTAGGGCTTTTCTAGCTACATTATTACCCTAGAGCGCTAATTGGTCACCTACAAGCCCCATTTGGGGGTAATAAGGACCTACTTACCGAATATAAGAGATGTAAACATTTTTTTAGACTGATGTTTCAAATGACTACACTAACTGCGGCCGATGACCCCACAAAGAGTCATCAAATTGACTTGTCTATGTTTTATCGTGCTTAGATATCGATAACCATCTCTTTTGCGGAGTTTCGCTAGCTAAATTCATTCGACCCTTGTACAATTTTTGAGAACATCTACTGTGACTCACAGATGGCCAATTCTCGTAATGAAAAACGTACAAAATCTAGTCGCAATATCATCTCGCCGACAATCAATGTCAAAAATTTGTCAAAAATGTAGGGAAATTAGAGGAATTTTTGACAGATTGAGACTGAGATCAGACTGTGAACGTTCTTAAAATTACGAGAATTGCCCCTCAGAAGGCCAATTTCCGTAGTGAAAAACGTTCAAAAACTGGTCCAAATAGGTCCAGCGACAATCAATGTCAAAAACTTGTCCCAATAGGTCCAGCGACAATCAATGTCAAAAACTGGTCCCAATAGGTTCAGCGACAACCAATGTCAAGAACTGGTCCCAATAGGTCCAGCGACAATCAATGTCAAAAACTTGTCCCAATAGGTCCAGCGACAATCAATGTCAAAAACTTGTCCCAATAGGTCCAGTACAATCAATGTCAAAAACTGGTCCCAGTAGGTCCAGTGACGATCAATGTCAAAAACTGGTCCCAAGAGGTCTAGCGACAATCAATGTCAAAAACTTGTCCCAATAGGTCCAGCGACAATCAATGTCAAAAACTTGGCCCAATAGGTCCAGCGACAATCAATGTCAAAAACTTGTCCCAATAGGTCCAGCGACAATCAATGTCAAAAACTTGGCCCAATAGGTCCAGCGACAGTCAATGTCAAAAACTGGTCCCAATCCCAATAGGTCCAGCAACAATCAATGTCAAAAACTGGTCCCAATAGGTCCAGCGACAATCAATGTCAAAAACTGGTCCCAATAGGTCCAGCGACAATCAATGTCAAAAACTTGTCCCAATAGGTCCAGCGACAATCAATGTCAAAAACTGGTCCCAATAGGTACAGCGACAATTAATGTCAAAAACTTGTCCCAATAGGTCCAGCGACAATCAATGTCAAAAACTTGTCCCAATAGGTCCAGCGACAATCAATGTCAAAAACTTGTCCCAATAGGTCCAGCGACAATCAATGTCAAAAACTGGTCCCAATAGGTCCAGCGACAATCAGTGTCAAAACTTGTCAAAAATACAAGGAAATTAGAGGTATTTTTGACAGATTGAGACTGAGATCAGACTGTGAACGTTCGTAATTACGAGAGTTGGGTCTGATCGATGCTATGCAACCGTTCCATGCTCATTTTTGCCTATTTTACTGCGCAACATTGAAAAATAAACAAACTTTAAATTTAATAACCTAAAAACTCGCAACGAACTAAAATAAAAGGTTAAATTTCAATTCAGAACAAACTATAACACGCTGTCAATAGCAGAACGACCTAAGTACGTGGCTGCATAGTTATAAACACTGACTCGGAACGAGGTTAACATTTAACTAGCAATTGAAAAGTTTTTTATGGTCCGGGGAAAAGTTCGAAACGTAGGTATACGCCGGTTAGTTTCCGGTAAGGCCCCGGTCACGGCCTCAAGCGCGCGCGTCATTGGATTTCGTTAGTCGCTCCGCAAGTCGCGTCGCGGTGACTCCTGGCATGCCGTGAACAACTTCTTTCATTTGGTTTCTTCGCATTCGCTGTCGTAAATCGCATGTCGTTTAAGCGTGTCGTTTGAGCGTGTCATTTGAGCGTGTCGCTTGAGCGTGTCGTTTGAGAGATTCGTTTGAGCGTGTCGCTTGAGCGTGTCGCTTGAGCGTGTCGCTTGAGCGTGTCGTTTGAGAGCGTCGTTTGAGCGTGTCGCTTGAGCGTGTCGCTTGAGCGTGTCGTTTGAGAGCGTCGTTTGAGCGTGTTGCTTGAGCGTGTCGCTTGAGCGTGTCGTTTGAGAGTGTCGTTTGAGCATGTGGTTTGAGCGTATCGTTAAAGCGTGTCGTTTGAGCGTATCAATTGAGCGTGTCTTTTGAGCGTGTCGCTTGAGTGTGTCGCTTGAGCGTGTCGCTTGAGCGTGTCGTTTGAGCGTGTTGTTTGAGCGTGTCGTTTGAGCGTGGCGCTTGAGCGTGTTGTTTGAGAGTGTCGCTTGAGCGTTTTGCTTAAGCGTGTCGCTTGAGCATGTCGTTTGAACGTGACGCTTGAGCGTGTCACTTGAGCGTGTGGCTTGAACGTGACGCTTGAACGTGTAGCTCGTGGCCACGGAGTTAGGGTGATATTCCACCGAGATGGAGTGGAGCGTGGTGAAAGTTAACTTCTGTTCTACAGATAAGACCTGTTAAAATGAAAATATAAATTTACGTTTCAAGGTGTTACTCCCATGCCGCCGCTGGTATGTTCAGTACCCAGTGAGCAACTGTTTAGTAGATAATCGGTTCAATTTTAGTATCGTCTGCCTAGCCTTTTCCCAACTATGTTGGAGTCGGCTTCCAGTTTAACCGAATGCAGCTGAATAGTACTGTCTATTTAATGCAGTCGATTTATGAACCACCAAGAAATATCTGACAACGACAAGGCCGCAAAGCAATGTTTTGAAAAATACGCCAGTTTGCCCCCCTTCTAAATTTAATTACAAATAAGTCGACTTTTTTCTTTGAAAAATCTTATATTTCTTTATTTTCCCACCTTCGATTCCGCGGAGTTTAAGCTCAGCATCTCGCTAAGTTGGCCTCCGTTACATCCCTATTAGGAACCTATTTACATTCCAGTGCTAAATGTGTTCCTAGGTTTGCAAATGTCTTCTCGCTCCGCTTTAGTGGACAAGCAGCCTTAAAGTTGCAAACAAACCAGTTGGTTCTTTTCCAATATTTTCAACTTGATACGGTCGCAGCTGGTCAGGTAGAAAAAGTAATTTAAAAGTCATTGTTTTTCTATTTGATGAAATAGAAAGAAAGAAAGGAAATACATTTATTTAGCACAGACTAAAAGACAATACACCAGATAGTTAGATAATAGTCGTACTTCAGATAAAAACAAAAAAAAAGATAAAATAAAAAGTGCAAAGTCTACGGCTGCGTCAATGACTGCTACTCCGCGGTAAGATGTGGTCTTTATAAACCTCCCGAGTTCTTTATTGAACCATCAGAGTCTCCCATCCGGGCACAAGTTACCTTGGCCTACCTCAGCCGCTACGAATCGCACGGGTGCCTATCCTTTGTTACGTAAGTGCGGAGGGGTTGCATTTCCCGCAGCGCCGGGGATGATCCAGAAGCAACTTTAAAGTGTTTTGAGGTACTTCCTACCCAAATGCCCCCACTTGTGGAGGTAGGACGCGACGTCCACGATAATATCGTCTCGTTAAAAGTTATAAAAACTCACTTATAATTACTACTATCAGATAGATATATCGCCAGACACATTCTAAGTTCATTGATATTTCCAAGATGATAAAGTAACTTATTTCTTCTTCAATATTCAGACGGTTAATGCACCCTGTCCGCAACTCGTAAAGTCTTCCTCCCTCGAGGCTAGTGACAGGGTCGTAAAGACCAAGACTTTGTTAAAAGACCTGGGCTGTGACGTCGTTGAACTGACTTACTGTATAAGTGTAGATGTGTACTTCTTGAATTCGGATTGAATTTGATTTCGTTTAGGTACTGCGAAGGTCTACACCGGACCCTCACAGTTCATAATTAAAAGACCGTAGACTTGGAATTATTATAATGTTAAAACGACTTTACAGCTTCAAGGCAATTAATCTATTCAACCAAAAACACCATATTAAATTATTTGACACTCGTTTGAATCTTCGTATGGAATATTATATCCGGCCAGACCTTTCTGTTAAAGGCCGGAACACATAAGACCCTACAGTACCTATCTCAAATTGTTTTTAGATGGAGTCAATTTTGATTCTTGTTTGAGGCTTCACGGCGCTGGTTAGTCATTTATTGAACCAAATCTTAGCATACTCAGAATAAATAAATCTGCCTTGCCTTTTCGTAACGATATTGGGGTCGGCTTCCAGTCTAACCGGATGCAGCTGAATACCAGTATTTTATATGGAGCGACTGCCTATTTGACCTCCACAACTCAGTTACTGGGTAATACGATACCCCTTGGTAAGAATGGTTGTCAGATTTTCAGGCTTTTGATGATCCGCAACGACTGTCGAAGATCTACGAATGACAGCCGGGACCAACGGCTTAACGTGCTTTCCGAGGCACAGAGGGGTATATTGTGTACCCATATTCACAAATAAATGATTTTGAATTTGAATTGAAAGTCACACTGTTACTTGCCCGGATTTGTACGGCTGTCAAAGATCCACAAATGACAGCCGGGACCAACGGCTTAAAGTCCTCCAGACCGAGTTTTGGCCATGGCGACCAATCTCAAGCGGAGACTAGCCATTCGGCGCGGGAGATATTATAGTGCACAGGTGTGTGCGCAGACACTGGTGCACTCCCTCTTCCCTCACAGTCATTGTCCGATGGGACGGCAATCCGACACGACCGGAGAAGGATCAGGCGCAGGCCCAACGGCTTCACGTGCTTTCTGAGTGACGGGGGTATCACACCACCATATTCCTATTAGAAAAACCCAATAATTATTGTGATGCACACTGTTAGTATAAGATGGTTATCACATTAATATTATAAAGGCGAAAGTTTGTGAGTGTGTGAGTGAGTGTGTGTGTGTGGAGGTAGCTAAGACCCTGGATTAACATATAGGCTACTTTTTATCCAGATATTCCCACGGGATCAAAACTTATGCGGATGAAACCGCGGGGCGCAGCTAGTTAGTAAATAAAAACACTGCCCGACCCGGGAATCGAACCCAGAACCCTACGCTCAGCAGTTGCGCTTGCGAACATGAAACCAACGGGGCTTTCCGAGGTACGGAGGGGTTTCGGTATGTTTGATGGTCACCTAGCCGTCGACCGCGGCAAGTGTTACTTAACCTGATCGATTGTTCCGTGCAGCTGTTATTACTCAGCCACGAGCCCCTATTTAGCATCATCATTTCAGCCGAAAGACGTCCACTGCTGGACATAGGCCTCCCCCAAAAGGGGGGGTTTGCCATAATCGCCACGCTTGGCAGACGGGTTGGCGATCGCAGTATGGCATGGTAGTGGAATGCATAGAGAACGCTGCTGCCCATTCTCCGGTACGCCCCTTAGTCGCCTTTTACGATACCCACGGGAAGTATGGGGTTGTAGGGACAATGTAAGTACGAATGTTACGCGTCAGCGTTTTGTGTATGAAAGGAAGGTGTGCTGGCCGATCTGTGTGCGTGTGTTCAACTTGGGATAATTTCGGGAATAAAATAACAAGTGCTATAATGATCAACAGTTTTATTTAAATACATAACACGTCGCAGTAACTCCCGTGGCAGACCCCGTAGGTACTTCCTGTGTGAACCTACAGGGTGGTACTATTCTTTAAGTCCGGCACCACACAGACAACTACTTAGCACTAGCTACTTTGACTATTTAGCATACTCAGAATGATTTGAATAATAATAAATTAATAGACACCATTACAATTTATTTCAACTGAAATAAAACGTCTAGATCACCTGGGTGATCCTAGGGAGATTTACCTTATACAGCCTAAATAACAGAAAACACTATATGTTATTTCCTTCACTGCACGACTGATTTAAGCATTCACACAAAGCAAAATCCACGTGTAATCCCAACACGATCACAGTACTTAATTGTTTTTCTCTACACCCGGGGTCGAGGCCTCGAACCAACGTTGAAATCTGACAAAAACGCAAGTTAGAAAACAGTTGAAAAAACAGGTTGTCACGTTGCGCGGTGAAATTAGTTTCCGATGTCACGTGCTGAGCCGACACAAGAATGGATAAGTTTCAACGTTATTTGAAAAAAAGGCTTTTTTTCGGACTTAGTAAAAGTCGAATGATGTCTGGCTAAACTTAGGGAAGTTGTAGATAAATCTTGCTACTAGGGTAAGTCAGGGAGAGTTGCCTATAGTTTAAAAAAAAAATCATTATTAATTGTGTATGTAAGATATTAAATGAAATACGCATAGTTTATTTGAATCACTGTTTATTTATGCCATTCAGATTAAATTTGGAACTATTGTGCAATATATTTTGATTCAAGAATATTTTTTTTAAAGAATGTAAAATAGGCATCTCACCCAGGCATGTGGGTCAGTTGCCTATAGATATCAGGGATAGATGCCGACAAATAATTAACACATAATCAGGACGTTACGCGTTAGGCATTCCACTGAATCTTCACTGCAGTCTTCATGAAACCACATTTCGCATTGAACACACTGTAACCAGTCGCATTTCTTCTTAGTGGCGTTATAATAAGTCTGTAAGGAATATTGTGTTCTTTACTTGCTTGGAAAAAATACAATGATGTATCTTTTACCAGAGTAATGGCTTTTCCAAGTCTTCTTCACCATGTAGCCTTATTAAAGCCAGAAGGCTTTCTTCTATATACTTTCGGTATCTAAAAAGCTAAAAGACCAAATAATTTACTGGGCATCTAACACTGAAACATGATTGGGCATCTCTCCCGATTATTAGGGAGAGATGCCTATCGACTCTGAACGCACTCTAAAGCATTTGCAATACAAAATGGCGGATTGTCAACAAAACAAGATCACAATGTAAGCTTATGAAAAAATTTAATACTATTTACGTGAAGAATTTTGGAAAAAAAATACTGCAAACTATTTCAAAGATTATATTCTAGCGTTTTAATTAACTACACTTACCTTATTTTGTGAATAAACACCAAAATATTATTTTAAAATCCTTATTTTGGGAATAAAAAGTTTCACACTGACTTCTACTTTCGACTGACAAAGTATGGATGCGTTCCGGTCCACGCAAATTTTGTATTTTATTTTTTTAATTTAGTAGGCATCTATACCATATAGGCAACTCTCCCTGACTTACCCTATCACCTACTTGTCCTCGCCAAGAACATGGATGTTTTGATTGGGATGTTTGTTGATCTAGACAGCTTTTCTTTATCACCTAGGTACTGTGAAACTCTAGATTCCCGTGAGCTTCACAATATAATTAAATAACGTTAAGTTTCAACTATCTTCTTCTCTTCTATCTTCTTCTTCTTCTAAATATTAAAACTCAAAGGTGACTGACTGACATAGTGATCTATTAACGCACAGCCCAAACCACTGGAGGGATCGGGCTGAAACAGAAGACGATCTAGGAGGGGATCGAGGCGGGGGGGTGGAGGGGGGTTTCAGGGGATCAGAACGGAATAATTCGAAATTTGGCATGCAGGTAGAATGATGTTATGACGTAGGCATCCGCTAAGAAAGGATTTTGATCAATTCTACCCCCAAGGGGATAAAATAGGGGATGAAAGTTTGTATGAAAATTTGTCAATTTCAAACCGATCGGGCTGAGACTTCGCATGCATATAGCTACTATGACGTAGGCATCCCCTAAGAAAGGAATTTGATAAATTCAACCCCCATGGGGATAAAATGATGGAGGATGTAAATGTATTGGTTTTTTTTTTAATAATACTTAACGCGAGCGAAGCCGCGGGCAAAATCTAGTGTAGAATATATTATATTTATAAGAAGACTTTACAATATCATGTTATATCTAAAACTTACTCTACTAAACATAAATACCTTTTTTTTTTTTTGCGGATGGTAAATCATCAAATGACTCCTCCCGCTCTGGGTGGAGCGGAAGGGAGTGTCAGACTCTTACTGACTAAAACCCACCCGTGTTCCTTCCTTAGCCCTTTATGTTCCGGGCCAGCGGTAACCCTTTCGGACAATCCCGCTGACCCGGCAGGCTTCGGCCCTAAGGGGCCCCTCCCCGATGCTGACATCTCTTTGAGGCGCGCGTGGAACACGTACGCGCCGTCCGGCACGGGCTTGGTCCTGATCGGACGGTGAGCTACCCATTACTCTCCGCCCGCAGGCCCGCGCCTACGGTGGCCGGGAGTCGTCACGCGGCTCCCGACGCCTGGGGCGTCCCCCGCGGCGGCTGAGACGGGAGGCTCTCTCCCTGAACCGTCCCGCCACCTCTTTCGCTAGCATGACTGCTTCGCAGAAGGAAGTGACTGCCTCCGGGGCGAGAGGGCCCGGACCATGGCTTGCACCAGGGCCGGATGTGAGAGGTCGCCGTCGCTGCCAATCGCCTCTACGAGGACACGGCGGTGCTCCGCCCAAGCGGGGCAGACCTCCACCGTGTGCTCCACCGTGTCCTCTGGGCGATCCTGGCAATGGTGAAACATAAATACCTTATGAGAATATTTGACACTTGCTTGAACGTTCGAATTGAACACGCCGGATATTATAACCAGCCTGTACTGCTAAAGATAAGGTTACATAGATAGCCTCTACAGTACACAAACAGTTCTGTGACTAATGGACTAATAAGCAGCCTAAACTGCTAAAATAAGGACGGTTTTGAGGAGGAGGTGTCTAAGGCCCTTTGTGCACACATCTTTTTCTTGCCGTGAAAAACTACGGTATATTCGCCGTGTGTAGGCACGGTCGTCTGTGTTGTATGGACCACTATGATAGTTTCTTGCCAGACACGTTTATTCTATGGCGCAGTTTATATGTATATTTATACGTATCGTATGCTGCGCCGGTTGACATCATCGCGTCAATATTTATTTATCCATTTATTTCAGGCCAAGGCCCATATAAGGCCCATATAAACATATATGGTCTGTTCAAAAAGTCAATCAATTTGACTAGCCTTTGCCCAACTATGTTGGGGTCGGCTTCCAGTCTAACCGGATGCAACTGAATACCAGTATTTTACATGGAGCGACTGCCTACCTGACCTCCACAACCCAATTACTTGGTAATACGATACCCCTTGATAAGACTGGTTGTCAGACTTTCTGGCTTCTGACTACCTGTAACATCTGTCAAAGATCCACGAATGACAGCCGGGACCAACGGCTTAACGTGCTTTCCGAGGCACGGAGGGGTCACGGTATGTAAAGATGGTCACCCATCCACAGACCAACCACGGCAAGCGTAGCTTAACCTGATCGATCGACCTGTGCGGCTGTTATTAATTAGCCACGGGCCCCTCCATATAAACAACAAACAACAATACAATATTAATATAACTTAAGGACGCTATAACATTTTTCCACGAATAACAGTGTTTTTCAGGTACCATTTTAACAAACTGGAGTCACAACTGCGAGGATATCTTGGTTTCAAATTAAAGATAATGTATTCATCTCCAGACTGGGCCCAAAGCAATTAAATAGCCCCATACAAAATTTTCACACAAATACGTTTTTACCATCACAATAATCGCAAAAATTAAATATAAAGGGGTCTGAATAGGCCCCAATATAGCTAAATCCAATGCATATTTTAACTTAAAAATAAGAAGATATTGTTGCCTATATATAATTCTATAAAGGTAAGCATATAAAGGTAGCAAGGTATTTTGTAGATAAATAAATAACATTTCATTTATGAGAAAAATAAGAAACGCTCTCAAATTTCTCCATACATTTTCTACCCGCGGACACTTGCCGGTCGGTCATTCCGCGCTCAGACGCGCCCGTGGAAGCACGCCTATGTAGCTTTTTCGCAAAAAATAATTACGTTAAAAAGTGAGTTCCGTTTTGTGTACTCCATAGTACGATGTTGATACTTTTTCGAACCGAAATAAAATTAAGTACGATTTTTGGAATTTGTTTTAGAAATAAATACTTAGTTGTAATTTTTTGTTTAATGGATGTAGATGACGGTTAAAGACTGTATAAATATTTGTGTTAAAAAATTATAATCAAATAAAAATGACGAAAACTATTTTTAGATATTCGATACTATAGTCGATTTTGGGGTGGTGATTACGAATATGACATCCATTTTTTTATTCAAGATGGCGAGTATATTTTTAACCGACCTCAAAAAAGGAGGAGGTTGTATATTCGAGCATAACTCCGTCATATACGGACGGACGGATTAGCAAAATTCTTTCTTTATTCGAAAGAGGTTTATTTCAAAATGGTCCCATTTAAATTTCGTAAAGATCTGATGATGATTTTCGGAGACAGACAACGGAACTCTTCAATAAATGCCAGCAAATCAACCGCGATTGCTGCTATCGCATATCTATGCATTGTTTACGCAATCACACATCATAACATCACGCCTGTACCCTCTAAAGGGATACGCGGATGTGTTCAGTAGCTTCCTGTCACTGATATTCACATAGCAAGTAGTGTTATATGCATTTGTGTGCAGTAGGTGGGTACAACTAAAAAGTGAAAAATAAAAACTTTTTTACAAAAAAAAAAAAACGATTTCCAAAAAAAAAACCACAAAGTGAAAAATAAATTTTTGTTTCTTGTTCGTTTTTTGTTTGAATGGATATACTTTCCATGTGGTCAGGTCCATTGTCATTAAGTCAGGATCTAATGATGGGATCCTGGAGAAATCGAAGGAACTCTTCAAATATTATAGGCACACACACCTATAGCAATTTGGGTATTTTTTATAGTAATTCGTGGATTTGCTCTCGGAAAGCACCGTTTAGTGAAGTGGAACTGATGATGAAGACCACAGATGGCCACCGGAACTACTCAATAATAAGTATTTCACGGGTTGCGATTCGATTACTTTAATATGGTTGCTAAGCAACTTATGCTCGTCACAATGAGAATAGTAAAATGGAACTGATAGGTGAATACCAGGAGAACTCCTCAACAATTAACGTCCCTGCATTGAAAAAAGCAATATTTTGTAAAAGGCGATGAGCAAGTTGACATTAGGTTATTGTTAGTTAGATACATTATAAACAGACCCGACTAAAAAGCGAGAAATAAAAACTTTTTAACAAAAAAAAACTGACTTCCAAAAAACACTACAAGATGAAAAATAACTTGTAATTTCGGAAGTCGGCGACAAAATACTAAATTACAGATCCATAGACACCGAGTTCCGAAATTAAAGTTATTTTTCACTTTGTAGTGTGTTTTTTGGAAGTCGGTCGGTTCTTTTTTTTTGTAAAAAAAGTTTTTTTAACTTTAATTTCGGAAGTCGGTGCCTTTGGATGCGCCAAAGACACCGACTTCCGAAATTAAAGTTATTTTTCACTTTTTGGACGTCTGTTTTTTTTTTTTACAAAGTTTTTTATTTTTATACAAAATAATAACTCTCGCCCCAGTAAATAAAATACTTAAGTACTGTTTTCATAAGTGAATGATTATTTTTAAATATCACTACGAAACTCTACGACAACTCCCAGGCTAGTATTTGATTATGTAGGTAATGCTCCAACAATTGTCATCAAAAACAATATTTAAAAGTACTTAGATCTTTTCAAACTAACAGCAGACTGAAGGATAAAAGTAGGTGTTCCTTGTAATACAAAAATGTTAAGGTCGTTTTTCGGCACCTACATAGGTACGTAATGACTGATGAACTTCAACAATACTATAAACGTGATTATCACACATAGTAACAACAGTAATAACAGTAACCAAATTCGATTGCGAACTAACAACTAACTTTACTCAATAAATACCAGTAAAATTAAAAAATAATACCTTCAAGTACCAAGATTAGTTAAGTTACGTATAAAATCGAGCGGACAATGGGTTCAATGTGTGCGTGCGCGTAATGTTGTTGTGTTGCGTTTCAAATACCTAAACTTGAGCGAGTTCAAAATGTGATAGCGTCCTTAAAAATACTATAAATACATACAACATTATAATTACACTAAAAACTAACGCACACGAATCCGCAATGCCTGTCTCGCATAGAGTCTTAGCATTATGCTGAGCGATGGCCGTTTTGCCTGGATGTGATGCATATTTTCCCCCAATTGGTTCTATTTGCATGTTTGTGTTCTTTCTCTGCGTCATGTTTACCTCAATTAAATGTATTTTCTTTCTTCTTTATTTAAATATTTTAGATCTAGCTAGAGTAATTGCAAATATGGATGGCGGAATATGAGCTAGTTTTGAGTTTAATATCGTATAGAGAGAGGTATGAGGAACAGGGTGTAAAAATCACTCATACTTCAAAGGAAAGGGGGGATCCTCCGACCAGACGGGAGTCGTGTCTGGTGGGCACGTGCCCGATGATTCATGTCAGGGCGGTATAAACCTATGGTAATTGCGCGGTAAACTCTGCTTGCGAGATGCAGGATTTTGTGTGACGTCAGTATGACGCGTAGTTCGCATGTATCGCTGTAGATGCCGCTACAATTGATTTGATTACATCCTTAGAACCCGAATGTGAACCTGAATGGTTGCCAAGCAAATTCGTATTAGTGTGAGTACACACGAGCAACACGCATCAGAGGCAACAGCAGCCTTCGACGAGCATCGGCAGCACGACTCGCGTTGACGGCAACCGTCAACACTCGTCGACAGCTGCAGTTGCCCTTATAGTTGACGCGAGCCACCCGGGTGTATGACACTTAGAGTGAATTGCAATTTGATTAGAAAGTGCTGTATACCGGTGCTTATTTGAGAGGGAACGAAAATGTTCCCTAAGTTTTAGATAAATATTTTCGAGCCAGCTAGAGTAGTCGCAAATATGAATGGCGGAAAAAGATCAAGTTTTATATGGAGTTGATTACATATCCTTAGAACATAATAGGTGCAGTGGGCTGCATCAATTGGGTACCCCAGTTGTATTAAAATTTACTTTGCTACAACTTTGGAATTCAAACATAATATAATATATACAATATACATCCGTAAGAATAATACAAAAAGTGTTTATTACGGACGAGATTCGAACCATCGTATCACCGGTTATCTTTTGATTACCGCGAGCTCTTACCAACTAAGCCAGTTAGGTAGTTAATAACTCGATGAATTATCAATCTACTTAGCGTTATAATTCGGTCTCTGTCTAACCGATATAAAATATTATTGAACTCGCAGAGAATGCATAGTTGTTAATTGAGGGTAGTTACGCATACATTTTACTAATCTATATTAAAGTTACCGTCTGATGAGTCTAGTTTTGTTTCACCTTTCGCACTATCGCATATTAAACGTGTTTGTGTTAAAACAATAATTTAAAATGATAGATAATTAAATTATATTTCTTTCATTTTAATATAAACCTAATAGTTATAACAACAATAAAAAGAAAAAGTTGCATTAATAGTCTAACTCAGAGAAAAATAAAATTTGATGAAAACAAAAACCTAATTATCAGACTGCCAGTATCGAACCTTGGTCAGCGGTTCCACATGTTATATCCTAAACCTCTAGACCAACTTAACTGTTACCAACAGTTCTAAATTAATATTCTTGTACAGTCGCCAGCACATCAACTTACCCCACTTTGGCCTTGTTCGCGTTATGAGCAACTACAGCGAGAATCGTGCGAAAGAGACATATAGCTTTTGTCTGTTCTTACTAGTAATGTGTCGTGCTGCAGTGCGTACGTGAGAGTGTGTGCGTATGGTCGTCGTGGTGTGAATAAGATACTGTGCGATAAGAAATAGCGTAGCTATCCGAATCAAATACAGTGTCACAACAGGATGACAGTGGGGCGAGCGTATTTGCTGCAGCGCTTAAACAGTAGGTGTCGTCTCACCAAACTATAAAACATGCAGCGCTAGACCGCTTAAAACGTATAGTTTTCTCGCGACCAAAACGTCATAAGCGCCGGGAATTTCATGGCGCTTACACGTTTCATGCAAGACTAAATAAATGAGTTGTTACCGGTCGGTAACATACCCCGCGTTCCGAATTGCGTCAAAAGCGATTATATCGCGAATCCGACCAAATTTAATAGTCACAAAATATAAGGACTATTGACTACTATTTGTGACGTTGCGCGTTGGTCGGATTCGCGATATAAGTAATCGCTTTTGACGCAATTCGGAAGGCCCCCGGCCTGGCGCAAAAACTGGTTTTGCGGCGTCGCGTCGTCGCGTCGTCGGTTACACTAAGTAATAATAGTTCTATGGTAGCAGGTTGAATAATTGAATCGAAACGCCCAGCGCAATGCTTAAAATACCTATGAAAGTTTATAGTCAATGATCTTTTACTTAATCCTTAATTTTTACATATTTGTTGGAAAATTACTTAGAGTATTAAGTAGTAACTACCTACTCATATTACATTTAAACAGGTAGGTAGTACGGTAAACACCGTTCGTTACACAATGAATTAGCGAAATTTCACGCTCTCGATGAATATTGTTAAGTAGACAAGTAGGTAGGTAAGTAAGTATAATCTCATATCAGAAAAACATTTCCTTTTTTATTAGGGTTCCGTACCCAAAGGGTAAAAAACTGGCCAAGTGCGAGTCGGACTCGCACACGAAGGGTTCCGTACCACAAGGCAAAAACGCCGAAAAAAACATGTTTGTTGTATGGGAGCCCCCCTTAAATATTTATTTTAATTTTATTATTAAAGTTAAAATACAGCTCAGTATTTTGTGAATATTTCAAGTGCCTACCTGTTGCCATTTTTTATATCGAGCAAAAAAGGGCAAAAAAATCGCGTTTGTTGTATGGGAGCCCCCATTAAATATTTATTCTATGTTGTTTTTAGTATTTGTTGTTATAGCGCCAACAGAAATACATCATCTGTGAAAATTTCAAATGTCTAGCTATCGCGGTTCTTGAGATACAGCCTGGTGACAGACAGACAGACAGACGGACAGACAGCGAAGTCTTAGTAATAGGGTTCTGTTTTGTACCCTTTGGGTACGGAACCCTAAAAACGAGACCTAAGACTTCGCTGTCTATCCGTCTGTCTGTCACCAGGCTGTATAAATAAAATTCTAATATATTATTATCGTTACTTTACAACCTAAATTTATACTATAATATTATAAAGCTGATAAGTTTGTTTGAACGCGCTAATCTCAGGAACAGCTGGTTCGATTTGAAAAATTCGTCTCTACTTGATTCACTATAACGTTTTTAGGGTTCCGTACCCAAAGGGTAAAAACGGAACCCTACCTATTACTAAGACTTCGCTGTCTGTCCATCCGTCCGTCCGCCTGTCTGTCACCAGGCTGTATCTCAAGAACCGCGATAGCTAGACAGTTGAAATTTTCACAAATTATGTATTTCTGCTGCCGCTATAACAACAAATACTAAAAACAAAATAAAATAAATATTTAAGGGGGCTGCCATACAACAAACGCGATTTTTTTCCCTGTTTTGCTCGATATCAAAAAGGCAACAGGTAGGCACTTGAAAAATTCACAAAATACTCAGTTGTATTTTTACTTTAATAATAAAATTAAAATAAAATAAATATTTAAGGGGGGCTCCCATACAACAAACGTGTTTTTATAGGCGTTTTTGCCTTGTGGTACGGAACCCTTCGTATGCGAGTCCGACTCGCACTTGGCCTGTTTTTTATCGTAATCAAAGTTCTAAAATAATGCATTATTTGCAAAGGTGTTTTTATAAACATGATATTAATTCTTATCCAAATAAACACGTTACTCATCACAAGTATTTAATTTTGAACAAAATTGCCCTTGACAAATTTGATTTCAATGAATATCTTAGGAAATATCATAGTTTTAAAACAACTCCGCAAGGCGGCCGGTCATGACCTGAAGACGCAGTGACTGCAGTCGAAAGGGCTGTGTGATCTAAAAAATATCTTGGCGGGGTCTTTTGCAAAAAGGACGGTGACGTTTTTTTAAGTAAATAAATATGCCGTCGGGGCCCACTGTATAACAGATACGGCGGTAGCTAACCCCCTGCTTTTGGCACTATAACTACACAACCGATCATCATGAAATTATGCATACCTACCAATCAGAAAAGGACATAGGATAATAGGATAGGTTCCTACAGGAACGCGTGTGAAACCGCGGGAAAAATATTAAAATAAAATGCGGAATAACAATCAAATATTTTTATTTTTAAACATTAATATAATTGAAAACATTATAACAACCACCTACTTTAAATTAAAATATACTTACAACAAAAGTTATAAAACCAAACTATACCATAGATTAAGATAATTTATTTGCGTAAAACATGGTATACACAGGTGTTATTAAAGCATATGAGATCATACAGTTTTGCAATAAATGAAAAAAAAAATGCACAAATAAACAAAATTGAATTTAAAAACATTATAATTTATGTTCAAAAAAATCCTTAATATTATAGAAATTATTTTCATTCAGCCATCTACCTATATAGTTTAGTTTTGAATAACCTACAATTTAATATTTTTATACATTAGGTAATTTATAATATACCTACAGTCCTACATGCTTCATACTTACATAGGGTCAGCGGGATTGTCCGAAAGGGTTACCGCTGGCCCGGAACATAAAGGGCTAAGGAAGGAACACGGGTGGGTTTTAGTCAGTAAGAGTCTGACACTCCCTTCCGCTCCACCCAGAGCGGGAGGAGTCATTTGATGATTTCCCATCCGCAATAAAAAAAAAAAAAAAAAGGGCGGCGGCATCTCAATCCGGCGGCGTCTCCTGACTGTGTCCATTGATATCTAAAACAAAGAAAATTTTGTCATTTTCAATACTTACATAGGATTCTTTGTTATGAGAAATTGTAGGGGCTAACTTAACTAATCTGCATTCGATTTGCCAAAAATCGTAAACAAAAATGACTTTACAGAAAAATAACTTTAAATCGTACACAAGAAAGTTCAGTTTACGCTACAACTTTAACTTTTTCAATAGTGCTAGTCACTCTGAAATCAACTTAATTGCCATTACAATAAAGGTGATATTTGTTTAACTTGAAATAATATTAATTTGAAAGAAGTTTGAATAAACTTTAAATGAGTATGGAACGGTTAAAAAATATTCTTCCAAATATAAACAAACATACACAAATAATCTGTCGAATTGAGAACTTCCACCTTTGTTGAGGTGGGTTGTAAAATATGGTTGTAAAGGACTGAAGATATTTTTATCTAAGTAATAGAGTAATATAATAAGTGATACAACCACTGAGTTTGACTATTTTTATTACGAATGGAATTATCCTACTTAAAAAGCGTAGGTATTTCTACATCAGATAGTGTTGCAGTCCCATTTTATAAACTAGATCTGAAATACCTAAGATATCTAATACCTAGCTATGAAATACTTATACGAAAGTTGAATAACTAAAGGAAGAACTAGAAAAAGGATATACTAAAACAAAAAAGGCTGTTTAGTCAAAATTATTCTTCAACTATAAATTAATAATTATTTTTTGACGGATAAAAAACCTGATTAAACACCAAATTACCTGAATATTAGAACGCAAGAAAATAAAAGAAATGAAATACAAAAATTAAGGAGTCTCTACAAAAAGCATAAAATAAAAAATTAAATAAAAATTTTAAAAAACCTCTGACACAAAAAAAAAATTAAATTAAATGTAAGTAATTGGAAAAGGATCAAATAATTTAAAAACCCCCAACTTAAAGAATCTAGGTAACGAGTCTAAAACAGATAAATTCATTTGGAAGTCGGGGGACCGTTCTGTGGAACACCTTCTCTATGCTAACAGGTCCCCCGACTGCCAAATGAATTTATCTGTTTTAGTCTCGTTACCTAGATTCTTTAAGTTGGGGGTTTTTTAATTATTTGATCCTTTTCCCATTACTTACATTTCATTTTATTACTTTTTTGTGATGTGGGTTTTTTAAATTTAATTTTTTAATCAATTTTGCTATTCACTTATTAGGAAAACCATGTTTTATGTTAACTGTGATGATATAAGTTAATGTGATAGGTAAGTGTGATTACTAGTTACTCACGCTGTACGAAATTGAGG
Organism: Mesoligia furuncula; assembly: GCA_916614155.1. Lineage (NCBI taxonomy): Eukaryota > Metazoa > Arthropoda > Insecta > Lepidoptera > Noctuidae > Mesoligia > Mesoligia furuncula. The sequence goes on from OU744808.1 coordinate 6,838,946, forward strand.
TTACTCCACATCGTCTCGTCTGCAGCCGCGTGGCTCTCGCGTAGAGCTGGCGGTTCTATGCTTCCGCTTTCTTTTTTCTGGAACGAAACAAATACTTAGCTGTAGTTTATTTGCCCATTATTACTCAATTACTATAGGCAAAGAGACCCTTGATTTTAAGCCATTTTTACATGTAATTTTCTCTTGGGTCTGACACTTAAATATCCCTGATTTTATGTTCTTCTGTTTAGAATGTTCCATGAGTATGGGCTGATTTTTCAATCGACAGATATTTTTTACTATTGGAATAAAATTGACATCTGACAGTTTTTGTTTGGAAGAATTTTCAAAAATTCAAAATTATTCCTCCGATAGTAATAAATTGGCTGGCTAAAAAATTAACTGACGTTGGAAAAATCAGCCCTAAATGGAATCAAAAACAATAGTTCATCGAATTATGCTTACGGAGGTATAACTCTGAATTTAAGCTTTCACGAAACAGCGCGCACCCATTATGAAAGAACACAAAGAAGATATACCTATCCACAAATATAGATCTATCCCTTCTATTAATTCGAAAATTCTATAGAAAAACACCATTGACACATTTTTAACAATACAACCTTTGTTTATTATTATTTAAAATTTATAACTACAAAAAATATTACTCACCGTTATGCCCGTCTGCCGACAAATATCAATCACATCACATCCACTCAATCGAAGGGCTTATGATGCGCTCCCTTTCAATTTGCGTTAACTGAGGCGGCATTCTTGATTTTGATATTTAACTAAACTTTGATAAAAATAGTTAAAACGCACTCCAAGTCAGTCCAAGTGACGTACTGAATAAATGTCAAACGAACGATGTGATGTGACATTCGTTTAACTTCGTGAAGGTTCGGGGAAACTCGGGAGCGGTGGCGGACGCGCAGGGGCGCGTGGGTGTGGCTTATTCCTAGTGAGACATGGTAATTGGCTGCCAATTATTAGTACGTGCAACCATTGGGCAATTTTTGAAACGTTGAAAACTCCACCAATCATACCAAGGATACTTCCTTTCTAACACTATACGCCGCGTCGTAGTTATAGATATGTATACAGTTTACGTTGACGTGCGGCCGTCTGTACATTGTTGTTTATCTATAAACTTGAAAAAGTATTACAATAAAAAAATAAAGAAAAATATATAAACCTATATATAAAAATATATAAATTGAGAACCTCCTTCTTTTTTGAAGTCTATTAAAAATACAAAACTTGCAATGCGGCCATCGCGGGTTCGAATGTAGATGCTTTTAAGGGGGGTACCCACATCGTGAAGCCGACTGTACATGAGTTTGAGTGAGTCAGTATGAACGGTCGCCGAGCTAATTCGTATAGAGTAAATTGTAATTTGATTAGGAAGTGCGGTAGACCGGTGCTTGGTTGAGAACGAACGATAATGTTTCCGATAGGGCTTTGAAGGTCCCTGGTAAACCCACCGTCCGCCATTTTGATTGCTATAAATATTCGAATGATTATTTCAAACATCTATGCAACAAGCAGGTTAAAAAAATATGGATGTCACCTTTGAACATTAATATCTTGGAAACGTGACGCTTTACTGGGTTTGGTTCTACTACGTTTTCTGCTTGCATTGATCTCAGCTATCGATGCGTGGCGTCCATTATGAAAAAAAATAAAATGGCGGACACTAGGTATGGCAAGCTCCATATAAAAATCTTTAACCCCCTTTAGAAAAATATTATGGAGCTAACTAGAGTACCTGTAAATACGGATGGAGGAGTAGGTACCTTTGTGAGCTAGTTTACATGTGAAGATGATTAATTCATCCTGAGAACATAATAGGTAATGAAATTAATTTAACTTTTATTTCGCTGCCATTCAAAAATGCAGAACTCTAAAATGACGATACTAACATGAAATCAACAATAAAAGAAAAATCATTTTTACCGGGGAAAATAAATGGCGACGGAATATGCCAATCAAATACGTGAGACATTTGACGTGTAACAATCCCTTTAACGCTGAAGATAGCATTAAATAAAAACCAGGTGTAACGCTATCAGGAAATGAATGTTATCAATATGGATCTGTCTTCAAAGGGAGAAGATGATTGAAATAAAACGCGTTATGTATAATTTAATATCATAGTATATTTTTACAAGTAAACAGTACACTAAATTAACATAAACAACTCCTCCGATTCGGGCAGAAGCCACAGCTTTCTCTTAAAACTATATATTTTTAGTCCTAAGAATTTATATCTTCTTTACAATTATAATTAAAGTCGCATTTCATGTAGGTCTGTATGACCACGTTATTCTTCTACACTACGCAACGGATTTTGATGATGTTTTCGTCATCATTTAAAGAATTATTGCGAAAAAATTATTTCTATAATATAAATTAATATGAAACTTACTTGTAATAAAGACATCTCGATGTTATGTCAAGTCGTAAAACCGTGCGAAGCACAGTCTACTCTCTAAGCATGAAATTCGTTTAGTTACGTGTGTTCGACAATCCGTATCACCTACGGACATAAGATTAATTAATTTATTTATTAATTAATCTATTATATTATTATTAATTAACTAATTTATTTAAGTATTTATTTATTTATAGGAGAACCAACAGTTATAACAAAAGCATAACAATAGTAAATGAGACATAAAGCCAATTACAGGTTCTCACGGGTAAGCGTAGAAAATATAGTAGAAATCTTAGGATCACTAACAAGCACTATAAAAGGGAATACAAATATAAGATATATAAGCACTATGCACTTTTAAAAAAGTCAGCGTTCAGCCGAGTGCGTGCAGAATAGGTTTTGATGGTAAATGGTTCAAATGAGAACTCTTTGCAAAGAATATTAAAGTCTTTACTCGCTCGCAACATGTATGAGTTTTGCCTGTAGTTAGAAGAGGAAAAAGGAATGGACATCGGCGGATTAAATTTAACTGATCTCTGGGGGACATTAAAACGCAGTCTAAGCAGGACAGGATATAAGGACAGTCAATTTCGTTAGATATAATTTTTAAAAGAAAAATGCAAAGATTTATGTAATCATTAGAATGGTATGGTTTACGTAACAGAAACCGAATAAATATTTTTTGTATATTCTCAATACGATCACGTACACAGTCCCATCTCTGTAATAGCTGCCCTTTAAGTTTATATGTAGTAGGGAGAGGGACGCGTTTCCCGCTAAAGGAGATTACTGAACATTTAGCAGGGTTCAAATCCAGTTTGTTAATCAAGCAATAGTCATCCAATCGCAAGAGAGCAGATTGGAGAGCATCCATGTCATCATCCGATAATATTGCAGAAAATATCTTCATATCATCAGCAAAACAAAGTAAGTTTGACTTGTGGAAACACGAGTCGATGTCGCCCACATAAATGATAAAAACTGGCCAAGTGCGAGTCGGACTCGCACACGAAGGGTTCCGTACCACAAGGCAAAAACGCCGAAAAAAACTTGTTTGTTGTATGGGAGCCCCCCTTAAATATTTATTTTATTTTAATTTTATTATTTATTATTAAAGTTAAAATACAACTGAGTATTTTGTGAATATTTCAAGTGCCTACCTGTTGCCATTTTTGATATCGAGCAAAAAAGGGCAAAAATCGCGTTTGTTGTATGGGAGCCCCCCTTAAATATTTATTTTATTTTGTTTTTAGTATTTGTTGTTATAGCGGCAATAGAAATACATCATGTGTGAAAATTTCAACTGTCTAGCTATCGCGGTTCTTGAGATACAGCCTGGTGACAGACAGACAGACAGACGGACAGACGGACAGACGGACAGACGGACAGACGGACAGACGGACAGACGGACAGACAGCGAAGTCTTAGTAATAGGGTCCCGTTTTTACCCTTTGGGTACGGAACCCTAATAATGGACCCAATAAGGAGCCTTGAGGAACACCACTAGGAGCTGAAACCCAGCTCGACACGTAGTTACTGATAACGACAGCTTGTGATCTGTTTTCAAGGTATGAGGTAAACCAACGAAGTAGATCTCCTCTGATACTATTGTTGAAAAGCTTTGTTATAAGGATATTGTGGTCAATTCTATCAAAAGCCTTACAATAATCCGTGTAAACGACATCGACCTGTGCCCCATTGTCAATTCTGTCCGTTAGAAAGTCATTGAGCAGAGCCAGATTAGAGACAGTTGAATGGCCCTTAAGAAATCCGTGCTGAGAAGGGCTAAAAGACTGGCTCAGCACTGCGTACACTTGGTTGTAGACAACCCTTTCCAAAACTTTTGCTAATATACACAGTTTGGAAATAGGTCTGTAATTAACTATTTCGTTTTTGTGCCCTTTTTTATGCACCGGAGTTATAAATGCAGACTTCCAGATTTGGAGAACAGAACGTGAAGAGAGCGATTTTTTAAACAATAGAAATACTGGCAAGGCAATGGTTTTAGCACACCCAATCTGCAATTTAGGCGATAAGTGGTCCGGACCAGCAGATTTAAATGGATCGATTTTACTAATTAGCTCAACTATAACATTTAGGTCAATCTCAATTTAGTGAATATCAAAGGATATATTAGAGTTTGAAGCAGTTTGAGAAGGACAATAATAAGTAGTAGTTCGGGCAAATGACAACACGATTTGACAGTTGTCCTATGGTATATGTTATGGGTTTGGTTCCCGCACTTAGTCCTTCAAATGGACCATTGTGCGTGGGCCATGGCGGCCGTTGGTGGTTGTTCCAACCAGCCCACCTCCCTCCAGAAGCTCATATAGTCTGGCCTGTTGAGAACATCTGTGTAAGATCTGGTTGTCCCGAGGGTTTCTGACCTAATCTGGGTGACGCCTGTGCACTCAAAGAACACATGCGCAATGGTTTTATCAGCCTCCTTGCAAGCCCTGCACAAGGGATTGTCCGTTATGCTTCTTGTGTCGAAGTGTTTGTTTAGCGAGCAGTGTCCCGTGATAGTCCCTGTCACCAGGCGCAGGCCTTTCCTGTCCAGGCATATTAAACGTCTGGTTAGCTTGCCATCTAACGATGACAGTTGACTTTTTCGGAAGGGTAAAAACATATCGGGAGTAAGGACTCCCGATATGTTTTTACCCTTCCGAAAAAGTTAACTACGTCCGAAATTAACGTATTTCCGTTGACGAACTAAGAGAGTATGCATATAGGTCCTCAGGGTCAGGTCGCTAGTATAACCATAAAGTGGCTAACTATATTTCTCTAAACCACCCAAATCAGCCATAAAATACTTCAAATAGAACATAAACAATGTTGACACTTTAACTTATCATAATGCGTCCCCAGACTGAAGACTGCATTGCAGGCAAGAACTTTTCGAGTTAATTATGCAAACAGAGGAACATCGTTAACTTTTATAAGTGACAGTTTTATAAATTCTTGAACAACTATGAATTTTGTTTTGCTATTTTTATTTCAAGTTTTTAACTCGGAAAAGGCTGACTCATCCTGGGAGTTGATGTAAAAGTAGGGTAAAAAGGGATCATAATATCAATAAAAAAACAGTGCCACTCCGGGAGTGCTTCTCACTTCTTAAAATAAGAAGTGAGAACAAAACACAAGCAGAATACTCTAGGTGACATATCGGATATACATTAAAACCGAATACATTCGTATGTAGCGCGGTGTCGGTAGCAGTGAGCTGCTGAAGATTGTAAGACTATCTTTGCATTGTATAAACTCAATTTCCTTTGTATTGTATTATTGCATAGCACAGATGTGAGTTCTATGTACCCTATAGCTACCATTTACCGGGTAATAATATGTCTTTCATTGACTTGAATGTGCCCTGGCGGCTGATAGTATGTCATGCTCACTCAAATGTCTCGCTGACGGTGGCGTGTGTGTTGGATCATTTAGCTCCCTTCAAAATGGTTGAGCTGAATGGTGCTGTAGTTCTATTCTGTAAAAATCTCACCGTGATAACTTGGGTGAAGTGAGCATATAGTGAGCTGCCATTAGTGTCAATCCCTAGCATTAGATGGAGTGACACCTCACTTCACCTAACTTGTCACGGTGAGCTTCTAACAGAATCGACCGACTGATCAACTCATGTTCGTGAACGGGCGCCGTCAGCTGGGGCTGGTCATCACTGAGCTGCCTGGCCTTAGTTTAATTATTTTAATTTTGGATTGTCAGCGCAAATTTCTCAATATCCTCAACGTATCTAGTTTTTTTTAAAATACACAAGTATTTATATCTAGTAAGTCTACGAATTTAAGTTTTGATAACTACTTAATAAAAATTCAAAAAAAAAAAAAACTAACACACGTTTTTACGTAATCACGAAACACCAAGTTTTTCGATTGCTTTCTTAGCTAACTGGTAGCAAATAACGATCTGAAAAAAAATCATAAATACTAGGCATATAGTATATTAGTAAGTGTACGATTTATTTTTTTTAAGTTTAATGAATTAGTACTTGTAAAAAAATGTTGACTACGCTGAAAAAACCCAATAAAGTTTATTATATTAAATTTATTGAAAATAACAAAAAGTGTTAAATATTTTAAAATTTGAGGTGTTTATCTACCAAACTCAATTTTTATATTTTTATTTTGACTACTAATTTAATTGTAGTAAAATATCTAAATAATGCCTTAAAAACTATTTTTTTATTAAGTAGTTATCAAAACTTAAATTCGTAGACTTACTAGATAGATAGGTGGTAAATACTTGTGTATTTTTAAAAAAACTCGATAACTTAAGGATATTGAGAAATTTCCGCTGAAAAAAAAATGATTTTTTCTGTTTTTAGTCCGCGAAATTGATAGGGACCCTTAACGCGTACGTCTTTTCTATTTTTTACATCGTTCTCACATTATATAATTATAAATTCAAAAGTAATGATGTAACTAATATTTTTGTAAAATGTAATTTAATAAAAGAGTGTCCATAGAGTTTCTTGCCCGTTCTTCTCCATCGATACCTACACTTTGGAATGAGCAACTAGCTTCGTATTTTCTGACTGACCGACTTCTTGACAATTCAAAAGTGCCTGTTAATGGTTTAATTGAAATAAATGCTTTGAGTTTGAGTTTGAGTGTCGCGAGTTCAATGTTTCTTTCCCATCTCGAAAAATGCCCGACGCGCCTAAAGATGTTTTCACTTCAAAAAAACCGGCCAAGTGCGTGTTGGGCCACGCACAATGTAGGGTAGCCCGATCGGAATACAAAAAAAAATCATATTTTGTTTTTCAATGCAAATCTTTACCCGTTATAAACAAGCAACTACTTCATCTTAGTCACTTTAAAAGATTAATGCTAAGGATTTTGTATTTGGTACAAAATTATCCACCCTACTGGAACAAAAATTTTCACTTTAAAGTTTAATATTTCGTAAATGGAGCATTAAATCGAAAAAATATTTTAGCAACCCGCAAGTCATTTTAGAAGACCTATTCAACGATACCCCACACAATGGGGTAGACGACAAAAAAATATTCATCCCCACTTCACATGTAGGGGAGCTACCCTAAAAAAAAATATTAAAAAAAAAATATTTTACCACTTTGTCGGCGTAATTGATATACGCACTGTTACAAAATTACAGCTTTCTAGTACTAAAGGTCTCTTAGCAAAACCTCGGACAGACAGACAGACAGACGGACTTGACGAAACTATAATGGTTCCTTGTAGGAACTACGGAACCCTAAAAACTAAAAGGAGAACTATAGGTATGTAACTAACCCAGCTATGCAAGTAAAGCTGCAAACAAAACAAACGTGAAAATTACTCGCCAATCCAAACCAGACAGAACGTCATTTGTACCGTCGACACAACAACATTGTATGCGTTGCAAATAGAATTCTATGAGCCGTCAAAACGAGCACTAAACACGCTCTGCTTTGAATGGGACCATTATAGACTCCCATTTACATGAATAGGACTCTATAATGGTACTAAATAGGGCTTAGATTATGTTTAAGCCTGCGTGGCCTCTGTTTTACGCAGAAACGTTGTTTACGTTGAATGAGTTCTATTATTTCTTTGGTCATAGAAAGAAAATTCTAGGCAATGTTGTTGTACAACATTTCCGATAATTTATACAAAAATAGGTTTTTTTTTTGGAGACCATTCCATGGGAACATATTCCCGTGGAACAATTTCCACGCTCCTCAGCAGTGTGCTACTGAGATAAAAAAGTATCCTATGTCCTAACTCATATCATGGTCTAAACGTGCGCCAAATTTAATCGAAATCCGTTCAGCCGTTAAGACATAGAATTACTTTCGCATTTATAATATTAATAGTATGGAAGAATCCATTTATTTATTTATATTTACTCCATTCTTCCATTCCATTTGTTTGCCCTACTATATAATTATATAATAATATTATTATGAATGTGAAAGTTTGTGAAAATGTTTGGATGTTTGTTACTCAATCACGCGTAAACCGTTAAACAAATTTGAAAGAACATTGGCACATATATCTATGTGCAGGAAATGGTCTATCGACCATTTCCTGGATTAAAACATTGTATACTTTTTATTCCGATATTCCCACGGGATCGAAACTTGCGCGGGTGAAATTGCGGGGCGCTGCTAGTTATCTGTAACAAACATACAAGTCAGTTTTTGTTTTATACGATACCCCTTGTTATGACAAGTTATCAGACTTTGGGGCTGGCTTTCTGGCTACCCATAACGACTGTCAAAGGTCTACCAATGACAGCCAGGAACGTAAGGCGTTGGTCCTGGCTGGAGCTTTCCGAGCCATGGAGGGGTCTCGATAGAATAGAAAAGAATAGAAAACTCTTTAATAAGTACACCATATAAATTACAGACATAAATATAGAAACTGAACAAAGGGTGACACAATGGGCGGTCTTATCGCTAAGAGCGATCTTTTAAAGACAACCTTTGGATGGATTGAAAAGGGGAAGGACGTACAAATACTGTAAGTAGTCTGTGGTGTACCATTTACATAATACAATAAATACATACATAAAGTATATTATACTAGGTAATCTAAATAAATATATACATATAACAATAAACATGAAACAGGAGCAAGGAAAATATAATGATGATGTTTAAGGAGAGAGGAAGTGCTTTTTATCATAATTTTAAAAGTGGACAAAGATTGAGCAGGCCTTACCGACACGGGCAAGTCATGCCATAACCGTACTGCTTGAACAGTAAAAGATTTGTCATAGAACTGGTGGAATGTATCGGCATCTCTAGTCTCAAGTTTTTCGAGGACCTCAGATATCTATTATGTGTGTCACGAAGGAACTTGAAACGTATTTTAAGATAAGTGGGGGTTTTAGGATTAAACAAAATACTGTAGAGCTGAAACAAGATATGAGAATTCCGGCGAAGACGTATGGGAAGCCACTTGAGCTTTGTACGAAATTCAGATATGTGATCATAATTGCGCAGGCCAAATATAAATCTTATGCAAAAGTTTTGAAGTCGCTCAAGTTTATCTAGTTGTGCCTCAGTTAGATCTGGATAACTGACATCAGCGTAGTCACGGATGGGAAGTAAAAGGGATTGTGCAAGCGCAGTTTTAGTGGCAGTTGGAAGAAAGTTCCGCAATAGTCTCTGTGACTTACCAGATGCAAAAATGTTGCGACTTAAGTTCTGTAGCTGAGGAACCCAAGAAAGATGTTTGTCGATCCAAACCCCAAGGTTCTTAACCTTTTCGCTGAATGAAATAGCAGTTCCGTTAAATTGAACCTGGGGAAGCTGCGAGCAGTTTATCTTGGGCTGAGCTGCCAACAACAATGAGCTGTCTTCGATGGGTTAACCTGCAACCCATGCGCCTCACTCCACTCATTGATTGAAATCAAATCCTTGTTTATAATATGAACGGCATCAGCCAAATTCGAGTAGTCAGCTTGCTTATAAAGGATAATGCTCATGGATGTATGGAATCCCGTACCATGCTGCATCAAAGTTAAACTTTGTTTTTTATAGATTTCACTTATCATATTAACTCCCACAAAAGTTCTTTTTGTAAAAAAACCCGGGTTTCGGAGATTTTCAAAAAAATCGAAATAGCCTAAAAACTAGTTACTTTATTTTGTTTGACACGAACGGCCATTATTACTCTAAAAAACAGCTTATTCTATTCTAGTTATTTTTAATTAATGTAGAATCTACAAAGTATAATTTTTAACATGTTTTTTGAAAGACATCATAGCACTTTCAAATTTCAAGGTCATATCATATCATTTGAAACGGAACGTCATGTAATGGGAGTAAAACAATATCAACACTTTTTACTCTTTATTAAATTGATCTTGATGCATGAGACTTTTTGGTAGGTACGACTTTTGGTCATTCTCTTTTGCAAATCGTCCGCATAAAGGTGGTAGGAAGAAAGAAGTTTTTTGGTAATGGAGTTTATAAATATTGCGAAAAGTGAAGGAGATAAAACGCCACCCTGAGGTACACCGGCAGAAGTATAACACCACAAAGAGCAAGACTCGATATGTAGGTAATAAATAGGTGTCACCCATCCAGAGACCGATCTCAGCAAGCCTTTTTTTTTTGGTGGGAAATATTCAAATGACCCCTCTCGCTCTGGGCGGAGTGGAGGGAGTGTCAGACTCCTTAGCTCTTTATGTTTCGGGCCAGCGGTAACCCTTTCGGACAATCCCGCTGACCCGGCAGGCTTCGGCCCTAAGGGGCCCCTCAATTTATGCTGACATCTCTTTGAGGCGCGCGATCTCTCAGCAAGCCTTGCTTAATCTTGAAGATCGCCCCGTGCAACTACTATTATTTAGTCACAAGCCCCTCCGCACTAGACAATTTACATATGCTACGGTTATTTTCAATGGAAACATTACGTCAACACCTAAGTCCTAGCATGAAGTGCAAAACACGTGCGTGAAGCCTTAAAAACCAATCAATATTAATGTTCCACTGTAACAAATCGGTTGCAATGAACCATAATTAATTCAATCCGGAGCTAACCCTGCGGCTATGCAAATCGATTAGCTAATTAATGGAAATCCAATAAATGCGGCAGTTAAGTTCGAAGGAGAATGGGCAGCTAATGTACCGATATATTGCCTGGTATGGCTTTAGTACTAAAATGTTGAAAAGAAGGTTCAATCAAAGATTCAATCAAATGTTGAATTTGAGAGTATACAGGTTTAAGTATCTTGGTCATATATTGACTCTCAGCCTCAAATACAATGATGATATTGAACGGGAGCGGAGAGCGTTGTCGGTTAGAGCGAACATGCTGGTACGCAGGTTTGCACGATGCTCACTTCCTGTGAAAATCACGCTCTTTCGAGCCTACTGTACTGCTTTTTTTTTGCAGCCTGTGGACTAGTTATACGCGAAGACCGTACAGCACTCTTCGCGTTCAATATAACAATGCGTTCAGGATACTGGTGGGGCTGCCCCGTTTCTGTAGTGCGTCAGGGATGTTCACAAATGCGCATGTAGATTGCTTTTACGCAACAATGCGTAAAAGGTGCGCTTTCTTGGTGCGCAGGGTGTGGGGCAGCTCCAACAGTGTCTTAAACATGGTTGCGAGTCGCCTTGACTGTGTTTACGTGGGTCACTGTTGTGCCGTCTCTCATGGGATGTCGCAACTGTGAACAACCGTTATTTCTTGTGTTTTTACTAACAATCTTGTTTGAGTTTGAGTCTTGGTCACATTAATAAAGAAAAATTCTATTCTATTCTATTCAATCATTACGAAAAATACAGCAGAATATAACCACGTACTGGCAAAACTCAATCAACTCAGCCTATCGCAGTCCACTGCTGGACATAGGACTCTCCCAGACTACGCTACAACATCCTGTCCTCCTCCTTCTGCATCCAATCTGTCCCAACCACCTTTTTAGGTGGTAAAATCATAATTTGTAAGTAAATACCATAACAGTATTTTATATACACGACCGCACTCGCTTTTTATTGTACTGAAATTAAATAATAGAATCGATACATCAACATCTGCCTAGCCTTTTCCCAACTATGTTGGGGTCGACTTCCAGTCTAACCAGATGCAGCTGAATACAAGTTTTTACATGGAGCTATCGCCGATCTGACCTCCACCACCCAGTTACTGGGTAATACGATACCCCTTGGTAAGATTGGTTGTCAGACGTTCGGGCTTCTGACTACCCGTAACGAATGTCAAAGATCCAGGAATGACAGCCGGGAAGAACGGCTTAACGTGCTTTTCAATGCACGGAGGGGCCTTGGTATGTAAAGACGGTCCTCATCCACAGACCAACCGCGGCAAGCGATCGTCCTGTGCGGCTGTTATTATTTAGCCACGGGCCCATCTTTTAGATACATATTATAAAATAAAGTCTCCTTTCATGTCTGTCTCTGTGACCGCGTTGTTCTTCTAAACAACGCATCATTTAGAGAATTTCTTCCGAAAAGTTTGGATAAATAATTGACTATTGTTGCAACATCTGGTCGTTTATAAAATAAAGCTGGTTAAAATTAAACAAGTATCTCTGTAACATACATCTTTTTACGCACTGATTGGATTTGAACTTCTTTCTTGTTTTCTTTGTGGTTTAAGTACCAGCTTTACAAGCGTCTGCTTCTGTGTTCTACTTCATTTGATGACGTCGTAATGTTTCGGTCAAGTGATTTTAATGTTCTGATTATACGCCGTTATCCATGTCAACTGGATCTAGATTTACTATTAAAAATTGTGCTTTTGACACGAAAGGGTTATTCGTCATTAGGGTCATAGCATTATGCTGAGCGATGGCTGTTTTGCGTGGACGTGACGCATGCTTTCCCCCAACCTTTAAAACTTTTTTGTTTGTGTTTTTTCGAACCACGAAATAAAGAAAGAAAGAAAATACATTTATTTAGCACAGCCTAAAAGACACACAATACACCAGATACATAAATCAGGGGACCTAAAAAGGCCACTTTGGCAGAATCATAAAAGGATAAGATTATGAATCATTATATGGCGAAGGCAGTCCGTGTTTTTTCTTTTTTTCGCTGCACTAAGTAGATATAATCAAAGAGATTGTGATTGGATTTAGATTAGATTGATTGGTATTTTAGCACAGACAAAAAAATATAACCAAAAAATCCTTCACCAATGGGATTTGATACGATTAACTTAACAGTTAACTGTCCATTATGATTCAAAATGTTATCCTTTTATGATTCTGCCAAAGTGGCCTTTTCAGGCCCCCTGATAGCAACAAAAGCACGATCACCAATCCAATATGTCAAATGAGATGATCTCACAAATATATTTTTTTTCCATTTCTTTTAGCTCGTAGTTTCAATTGAGTCCCTATTCAACGGACTCAATTGAAACAACGATTATGCTGGACATAGACCTCTCCAATTGCAGGTCATTCAGTTCGATACTCGGCAAATCCCATTCAGCTGCTACCAGCTACCCTGTGAAGATCGCCCTACCACCCAGCCTGAGAGCATTCAAGAACACGTCTACTAACGGTCATCGGTTCTACAGCTAATATGGCCGGCCCATTGCCACTTCAAACTACAATCACCAATTCAATAGACCAAACAATTAAGATGAAAAAAGTAATTATTTTATTTATCATACATAAATATTAAACATTAAATATTATACACTAGATACTAAATTAAACGACTAACTAACTTACTATACAAATAAATACAAAAACCAAGGTCACTTAGGCGTCGAAGTACTCGTCCGCATCGCTGTCATCCGGAAACGTGCCCAGAAGACTGGCAGCATTGCCACGTTGAATGGCAATGCTAATTCTTTGGCCAAAGAACGACCCATATGCAGCCCTCTAGCCACGTGAAAAGTCCACCATCCGCAGGAAATTTCCTTAAAAAAGTTATTCAAAAAAATAAAAAACAGAAAAGCTAAAAACAAGGCCATTTTAAATTAAATAAAAGTTGGAAGCAGGCGGGACCCATTTGAATTTGAAATTATAATAAAAATTATATGGGTCCCGCCTGCTTCCAACTTTTATTTAATTTAAAATGGCCTTATTTTTACCCGACTGCGTCAGAAGGAGGGTTATGTTTTTCGAGTGTTTACCCGACTGCGTCAGAAGGAGGGTTATGTTTTTCGAGTGTATGTATGTTTGTATGTATGTATGTATATTTCTTTGGCACGCTATGTAGCCTAAACGGCTTGATCGATTTCAACTTGAGAGGTGCCGTTAGATGCATCTTAATTGTGAGAGTGACACTGGGTATATCAAAATTGAAAAAAAATTAAAATGGCCGATTTTTGGCGCAATATTTGTCTTAAAAAAAAAAATCTCAAAACCTATCGAGTGGGGTATCAAAATAAAGGGTTTTAAAAGGTGATTACAAAAATACATACAACTTATACGGTTAAAAGTAATTTGAAGTGACAAATCGTAAAAAACACGTACCAAGAACTAAATCGTCTACGAAATCTTTCACATTTATTTTGTAAACTAAAAAGCTGGAAATAAAAAAAAGTTATTTCAAAAAATAAAAAAACCCGACTGCGGTAAAAAACTGAAAAGCTAAAAACAAGCCCATTTTAAATTAAATAAAAGTTGGAAGCAGGCGGGACCCATATCATTTTTAATATATTTAATTTAAAATGGGCTTGTTTTTAGCTTTTCGGTTTTTTACCGCAGTCGGGTTTTTTATTTTTTTAAATAACTTTTTTATTTCTAGCTTTTTAGTTTACAAAATAAATGTGAAAGATTTCGCAGACGATTTGGTTCTTGGTACGTGTTTTTTACGATTTTTCACTTCGAATTTCTTTTAACCGTATGGTTAAAAGAAATTCGAAGCGAAATCTTTCACATTTATTTTGTAAACTAAAAAGCTAGAAATAAAAAAGTTATTTAAAAAAATAAAAAACCCGACTGCGGTAAAAAACCGAAAAGCTAAAAACAAGCCCATTTTAAATTAAATATATTAAAAATGATATGGGTCCCGCCTGCTTCCAACTTTTATTTACAACTTATACAAGTTGTATATATTTTTGTAATCACCTTTTAAAACCCTTTATTTTGATACCCCACTCGATAGGTTTTGAGGAAAAAAAATGTTTTTTGAAGACATAATATTGCGCAAAAAATCGGCGATTTAAATTTTTTTTTTTCAATTTTGATATACCCAGTGTCACTCTCACAATTAAAACGAATCAAACGGCACCTCTCAAGCTGAAATCGATCAAGCCGTTTAGGCTACAGAGCGTGCCAAAGAAATATACATACATACAATCGAAAAACATAACCCTCCTTCTGACGCAGTCGGGTAAAAAGGAGACACGCACTCGGGCCCCATGACCCGAGCGTTTCGACCCCAAACAGCTCAAAAATGTAAATGTATTTATGACCATTTCTTTTACCTTAATTTGTAATCCCTATTAAACCACAGAGCGTCAAATAAGCAGACGATAAATAATGATGCAGGACCATCGCATCGAAATCCCTAAAACCTCTCAAGTTTCATGTGAATCTGTATGGGTTGAAAGAAGCAGTAGGTTGAACCCAGATAGGCGCTTTACTTTGTATAAATTTTTCATCACCACTGCTCTTAAAACGGTGTTGGAAAACATGGTGAGAAAACTGACATGACTGACACCTAGAACCAAAAAATCGAAGACGTGACAACTGCCAACCCGCACTTACACGCACTGGATTACGGCCCTCACACAGAGAGGAGGCCTGTGTCCCAGCAGTGGGAACATTATAGACTGATTATGTAGCCCATTAAACAATTTGGGAATTTGCCCTAAAGTCTGGCCCAAATTCCCTTAAGAGTGGTATGAAATGCCTTAAAGTGTAGCACAAAATCTCAGGGGAGCAAGGCACTTTTGTGGCCTAAATGACGCCACTGAGCAATTAGCATTTGGGGAACTTTGCTCTTAAGGTACGTGTTCATGCTCTAAAGGTCCCTTAATTATATTCAAGGGTTTGTGCGAAGAGCTAAGAACGAATGATGATTTAACTTGCTAGCAAGGTTGAGTGGTATTGATTTGGTTAAAAAAACTCGTGCGGTCGTGGGACCCCCTTCAGAAATGAAATTGCTTACGCGATACCCGCTCGCACGCACACTCGTATATAATAAAAAAAACACAGAGAGTGAGAGAGTGAATTTAATAGGTGTTTTTAATACAGAGCCATCTAGTACAAGTTTTTAAAAGCTCTCATAAAGTTTGCCCCAACTTGGATTTTTAATTTGACCTAACTATTGGCTTCAGTCCCTTCGAAAATCATGATATGACACCCATTTTCCCACCCGTGTTCCTTCCTTAGCCCTTTATGTTCCGGGCTAGCGGTAACCCTTTCGGACCATCCCGCTAACCCCGCAGGCTTCGGCCTTAAGGGGGCCCCTCCTCGATGCTGACATCTCTTTGAGGCGCGCGTGGAACACGTACGCGCCGTCCGGCACGGGCCTGGTCCTGATCGGATGGTGAGCTACCCATTACTCTCCGCGCGCAGGCACCAGTTATTAACCCCTTAAGCTCCGCAGGTGCAGGCAGGTGGTTGGGGACAAAAGGAAGGCGGCCAAGGCGGCCAGGAAAAAGGCGCAAAGGCGACGCCGCGAGGAGAGAGCCGTGGCGGCTAGACTTCGCGCCCCGAAGACTGCGGCTGTAGTAATCACGCTACAGCCGGACGCGGTTAAGAGGGGCGTGACGTACCGCGACGTGCTCTCGAAGGCAAGAGAGACGGTGGACCTCCGGGAGCTGGGGATCACCGGGGGCCTTCGGCACAGGGTGACTGCCACTGGCGCCCGCATGCTGGAGATCCCCGGTGCGACGAGTGGCCCCGCCGCTGACGCCCTAGCTGAGAAGCTAAGGGAGTCTCTCAATGCGAACGAGGCTCGAGTCTCCAGGCCCGTCAAGTGCGCAGACATGCGCATCTTGGGCCTGGATGACTCCGTAACGGAGGGAGAGGTGGTGGCCGCCGTTGTCAGGACAGGCGGGTGTCTGGCCGAGCAGGTGAAGGCGGGCACCATACGTCCTGACTTCACGGGTATGCGTACCGTAACGGTAAGCTGCCCCGTGACGGCGGCCAGAACGATCGAGGAGGGCCGAAGGCTCCTGGTGGGCTGGGTTTCAGCGCAGGTCAAACTGCTGGAACCCAAACCTCTGAGGTGCTTCCGATGCCAAGTGGGACACCACGTTGGCGTCCAGTGCACCTCGGAAATAACACCCATGACAAAAAATTTGAAAATGTTTGCAGCCGTTATTTTGAATTTTTATTTTGATAAAATTAGTTTTACTAAATCAATCACAATAGAAAAGTTTAGTTTTAACTAAATATTCAATAATCAATTTTAGTATTTAGTTAGTTATAACTAAAACTAATCTTCTTTCAAACGATGAGGAACTTCAAACGACTTCAGCACCCTCAAAAACCATGAAAACGTCACCCATGATGATCATTTTAATAATTTTCGCAGCTGCCACCTTGTATTTTCATTTTGACCTCACTATCGGTTCTAGCACCCTCGAGGCCTCGAAAACCATGAAATCCCTCTCTCTCTGTCTTTTGATATAGGTAATAGAAAGAGCCAGAGAGAGAGAGAAATTCGCAAGGGGCATAACACTTTTCGTTACGCGACGTGTTCTCCCAGTTTACTCCTACCGAAAGACGTGTTAAATAACATCGGTTCAGTTTCACAATATCCACATATATACTTTTGTATATATGTGGATATTGTGAAACTAATTTACCACCTCATCTCATGCACGTGTCATGTCTTAAGTAAACAGCATCAGCGACGATGCGACACCTAGCGGGATAAATTGGTAGTGTCTCTCCCTTTCAGGGGGCCTAAAAAGGCCACTTTGGAGAATCATAAAAGGACAAAATTATGAATTATAATAATATTGCCATTTATGGCGTTTTTTGCCATTTATTGCCATATTATGGCGAATACAGTCCGTGTTATTCTTTTTTGGCTGCACTACGTAGGCACAATCAAAGAGATTGGGATTGGATTTGGATTGGATTGATTGGTAATTTAACACAGACAAAAAAAAATACTGAAAAATGTTCACCAATGGGATTTGATACGATTAAATTAACAGTTAACTGTCCATTATGTTATTCTTTTATGATTCTGCCAAAGTGGCCTTTTTAGGCCCCCCAGGTTCATTTATTTCGTGACAATATTAAAATTATAAAGGCTCATAGAAACAAAGACCGGACAGTATGTTTTAGTTCAGCCTAAATACTTAACCCGTTAATGTAACTTCCGAAGTTATAAAAACACTAAACAACATAGTTTTAATCGAGCCACATAATGACTCCCCTGTTTCCCGCAGTCGTTAAAACTTCGAGTGCGCCTCAGTTACGAAACATTAAAGTGACATTGTATTAACACTGTATTTTGTAAAGTTACACTACTGGAACTCTAGTTTCACTTTTTGTGTAAAGGTTTTATTACAGAACTTCGCTCTAAGTTAGTGAGACGGAAAAGAGAAGGGCACCCTTTACTTAGAAGAATTAGTTTGTGTGAGTAGACTGCTTCATTGGTCTAGTGGTCACAAGTGCTACTTTTGAGCATTATGTCCTGGGTTCAATTCCCGGGTTGGGTTAAAAGTCTTATTGGGTTCTTGCATCTTTTCTCAATAGCAGCTGGGATTCTGGAATCGTGTGCGGTCGATGGTAATAGACTCGCCTCCTATTACAAGGGACTGAAACATAACTGACGAATTGTTTCTGTACTATAGGTACACCTCTGCCTAACTCTTCGAGGAATGCAGGCGTTGCGTGCTAAATATTGGCCAAATGTGTATTACTAAATATTTTATTGAACTTCATGTACCTTACATGAAGTTCAATAAAATATTTAATATTATTTATTTAATATTATTTATTTATAAAATATTTAATATTATTTTTTCAATTCAATTTAATTGATTTATTGCATCAAATAAGGTATTATTTGATGCAATAAATCAATTGAATTGAATTATACCTTATTTGATGCAATAAATCAATTGAATTGAATTGAAAAAATAATATTATAAATGCCAAAGTTTGTGAAGATGGATGGATGTTTGTTACTCTTTCACGCAAAAACTACTTAATGGATTTTGATGAAAGTTTACAGTAATATAGCTAACAGAATAACACATAGTATAATATTTATCCCGATATTCCCACAGGATCGGGACTTATGCGGGCGAAACCGCGGAGCGCAGCTAATGAAGTGTAGTGTTGTGTCAACTCAGCCTATCGCAGTCCACTGCTGGACATAAGCCTTCCCCCAAATCGATTGATTAGACAAATAATTTTTATTGTGATAAAATTAGTTTTACTAAATCAATCACAATTGAAAATTTTAGTTTTAACTAAATATCCAATAATCAATTTTAGTTTTTAGTTATAACTAAAACTAATCTTCTTTCAAACGATGAGGATTTTTTTTAAATTATCAAAGTTCTTTTAATCGTTTTGCCTTTTTTAAAAATTACCACGGCCGCCATCTTGGATTTTCATTTTGACCTCACTATCAGCTTTGACACCCACGAAAACCATGGAAACCACATGCATGATGAAAATTTTTCACAGACGACATCTTGGATTTTTATTTCAAATCCCCAAAAAATTATTTTTTTATTTTGGTATTCCGAAGGGGTCGAGAGGGGCCCGTGGCTAAATAATAAAAGCCGCATAGGTCGATCGATCAGGTTAAGCGACGCTTGTCGCGGTTGGTCTGGGGATGGGTGACCATCTTTACATAGCGTGGCACCTTCGTGCCTCGGAAAACACGTTAAGCCGTTGGTCCCGGCTGTCATTCGTGGATCTTTGTCAGTCGTTACGGGTAGTCAGAAGCCCGAAAGTCTGACAGTCTTAGCAAGGGATATCGTAATCGTATTACCCAGTAACTGGATTGTGGAGGTCAGATAGGCAGTCGCTCCATGTAAAATATAGTTGGGAAAAGGCTAGGCAGATGCTATCATCTGCCTAGCCTTTTCCCAACTATGTTGGGGTCGTCGTAAATCTTTAATCAAACTACATTTTTGCCAATACTGGTAATTGATAAACATTTGGTAAATTGTATTGTGTCATTGTATTTAAAAAACAAGATGGCGACGTTGGTTCCTATTATGGTCACGCGCCAAAATAACTAAACTATACATTGTTGTTGTTACCGAGCACCCGATTACCACTACACAGCAGTATTTTCACAGAATAACAACAACAAAACATGAATAAGTAACGCGGAAAATGTACCCCATCGGGTTCCCAGGTGCTCACCCCCCGTAACTTATCGTGAAAAATATATTGTGTTCCTTTTTTAAGAGATTACTTTTTTTAACGCAGATTTATATTTTTGTTGTGATGTGGATGTGTAGTTTTGTTTTCTTTTATGATACCGTTTATCAAGTGGAGTTTTCAAAATTTAATTGTAATCTTAATTAGAAGTTATAAAATAAAAGAAAACTGACCAAGTGCGAGTCGGACTCGCACACGAAGGGTTTCCATACCACAAGGCAAAAACGCCGAAAAAAAACACGTTTGTTGTATGGGAGCTCCCCTTAAATATTTATTTATTACGTTTTTAGTATTTGTTGTTACAGCGGCAACAGAAATACATCATCATGAAAATTTCAAGTGTCTAGCTATCACGGTTAATGAGATACAGCCTGGTGACAGACGGACAGACGGACAGTGGAGTCTTAGTAATAAGGTCCCGTTTTTACCCTTTGGGTACGGAACCCTGAAAACATCAAAATATACGTTGTATGTTATGGAATAGAAACATTGACAGCACAAAACACAACGTAATACCAATATTAATTATAGGTGAAGTTCTATTCATCATCTGCCTAGACAGTCCTAATGACAGTCGGGACCAACGGCTTAACGTGCTTTCTGAGGCACGGAGGGGTCGCGGTGTGTAAAGATGGTCACCCATCCACAGACCAACCGCGGTTACAAGCGTAGCTTAACCTGATCGATCGACCTTTGCAGCTGTTATTATTTAGCCACGGGCCCCTCTAAAACTCTATTCAACTATAAATATTCTGAAAATTATTAAATTATAGATGTATTATTATTTTAAAGTGCTGATATACAATTGTATAGCTGTTTTCTTTATGGTATACTTTTATTGTATATTTCTTGTAATACTGTTCCACTTCACTAGACAGCCGTAACGTTATATATAATTTATTTTAAATGTATTTAATAATCTCGCCGTAAGGTCGGCGCCTGCGTCCATTTACTTGTCACAGCTATGCCACAGACACACCAGAGAGTGCCTCTGGCACTCAAGGCATAGACAAGTAATGAGGTTACGTCTGGCGCAGATTGAAAAATCAATTTATTTTATTATTTGCTAATATTTTTTCATAATTATTTATTTCTGTTTCTGTAACTGCCCGTGACATCACAGCGGGCCCTATCAGAATACCAGCGCTGTGACATTTATTTCTTTCTTTCTTTCTTTCTTTTCATCAAAGTGCTATTACCGAAATACAGGCTTTGCCTAGTTCGGTTGCTGTGGCTACATCCATTTATTAGAAAATAAATACTGCCAATCTATTTTTCTGTAAAATATTATTAAGTTTTTTGTGAAATAAATTTACTTTTACTTTACTTTAAATACATCCCTTTATCTATAATTGTAGAAAAGTGGTGTCTGTACAATGGAAATATATTAAAAAAAAGTAGCAGGGGTTGTTATTACATTCCGTCGTAAGCTTTGATACAGAGTGGACGCATAATACAGTTGTCCTCGTTGTTTTCTGTGATTGGTCAATTGGTTTGAGTTACGTTTCTCGTTCGCTCCTGTGAGGTTTAAATGGACTAGTCCCACCTAGTGGGCGGCGCAAGAAAGAGTAGAAAATATTTTTGTGAGCATCGATCCTTCGTGTCTCCGCCCAGCTCCGAACCCGCACCATTTGGATTCACAGTCGGCCGCCCTGCCACCGCACCAACAAGGTTAGTCATCAACCGGCGAAACAAGCGACCGCGCTGAGCGCGCCCCACCACACGCCACTGTGCCGCTGCATCACCGCTAAAGCGCCTAGTACGTAACGACGAGCAATATACGCTTGAGCTTTTGTTGCTATCTTGTAGCTGCAGGCACTTCGCCATGTTTAAACCTAAGCGTACGCCACCTAATACCCCGCTGCGACATGAACAGTCACTCTCTGAATCTGACTTGGTTAATTGTTCACCCTCAAATGTCGACTCTAATGTTACTTGTCGCAAACGCAAACAACCTGAATGTGAACATGAGGTAGTACTCTCGGCTATTAGGGCGGACCTCCATAAGACTTCTTCTATCCAGGCGGAGCTACAAAAGACCCTCAATGAATGGAAGGGAAGCTTGGATGGTAAACTGGCGGCAATCAATGATAACATTACTTCGATTAGAGGTGACCTGGAAACCTATATAACAGAATCAAAAAAGGAAATGGCCAGACTTCGTTCCGAGAATGCTGCTATGAGGGACACGATCTCAAAACTGTCTGAAGAGGTCGCAGAGGTAAAAATATCTGCTCAACATATCTCTAACCAGTATGACGACTTCCAGGAGCAACTAAATAACATAAATAGGCGAACTTTGAGCGTGAGCCCAGATGCAGTCAAGGCTCTCGAATTAAAGATTGACAGCTTGGAACAACAGGGCAGGCAATGTAATTTAGAAATCTCCAATGTCCCTGAGAGGCGAGGAGAAAACTTACCTGCGTTATTGGAGGATATAGGTAAAAATATCAACCACAATATATCAAGAGACGATATTACATCAATACATCGCGTGCCACATGCCGCAAGCAGCGAAAGGCCTAAAAATATCATTGCCACTGTAAAAACACGTACCTTGAGAGACAATATAATAACTGCATGCCGCCTGAAGAAAGGATTTACTTCTAAAGACCTGGGCATCACTGGCACACCTCACACTATATATGTAAATGAACACTTAACTCTACAGAAAAAACAGTTGCTACGTGAGACCCGAGAGACAGCTAAAAAATCTAGTTATAAGTTTGTCTGGGTAAAGCATGCCACCATCCTTGTTAAACAATCTGAAACTTCGCCCACTATAGCCATTAAATGTAAAAATGATATTAAAAACATTAAAAATGCCCCAAGTAATTAGCTTCTAGCAAGGACAATATAATTTAAGTATTATATATGTTGTCACTAATTACAATGTCTAATGCTACAAAAAATCATGACTTCAGCATTTATTACCAAAACAGTAGAGGCATTCGTACGAAATTGAATACCTTGTATATGAATATTCTCTCTAACTGTTACGATGTTATTATTTTAACAGAAACATGGCTTATTCCTTCAATTAATAGCAATGAATTTATTGATAATCGGTATTTGGTTTTTCGCTGTGACCGGAACAGGGTTGCTGCTAGGAAATCTGATGGTGGTGGTGTATTGATAGCGGTATTGCGTAAATATAACCCTGTTTGTATTCCTTCTTCACGGCTTGGTACATTAGACCAATATCTTGAACAAATCGCTATTCTCATTCCTGGCAGCAACAACTCCTCACATACCCTTATCTGCGCAGCCTATGTGCCGAACAATTTACCTTTTGCTGTATATAATGATCTTTTTGATAATATGAACAATTTAATCAACTCAATAAAAACTGATAATATATTATTGCTGGGTGACTACAACATACCTACAGCGCAATGGGCTAAACTTGATCCTGCTCAAAACCATATGACTTGCCTGGGCACCTCACAGACCTGTAACCGTTTAAGGGACTTTTTGATTATTCACGATATCAAGCAATTCAATCATTTAATTAACTCGAATGGACGCATACTAGATCTCCTTGTATCTGATGCGAAGTGCACTGTTTTGAAACCAAGTCAAGACCTTTTACCGGCGGACAGCCATCATCCTCCATTTTACGCACTGTTATCTCTTAACATTAATATTAGTTTGTCCAAACCTCTACATACGCCGAAATATAATTACCGTAAAGCCGACTACACAGTAATTAACGTGGACATTGATGAGATTAACTGGGAGGGCACTTTGGACAGCAGTTCGACTGATGCGTGCATTGATGCTTTTTACAACTGTTTATATGGTATAATAAAAAACCGCATACCGCTATCGAAACCACCAAACTTGCACTTCCCTGTCTGGTTCTCCAAACCGCTCATCCACATCTTTAAGTATAAAAAGAAAGCCTGGTCTAAATGGAAAAAGTACCGCAATATAAGTGACTACGAAGTATTTTCATTGTATAGAGCGCGTTTTAAAGAGGAATGTGACAAATGTTTTCATAAATACATAAATAGTGTCGAGGATGGGATTCCCAAGGATGTCAAGCACTTTTGGGTTTATGTCGCTAATCGGCAAGGCAGGACGGGTATACCGACCAACATGTTCTATAATAATGTAACCTCTAGCGACCCAGTTGAAATTTGTAATTTGTTTTCAGCATTTTTTCAGTCAGTTTATGAGCCCTCCAGTCTCTCTCCCGGATGGTGCTCAGCTTCTGATTTGAGTAATGGTAATGTCAATAACGGTTCTCTTTGTACATGTCTACGTGGAAGAAAGCAAATATAATACCAGTTCATAAAAGTGGATGTAGACAAAACATTGAAAACTATAGACCTATATCGATACTTTGTACTCTTGCAAAACTATTTGAAAAACTCGTTCATCAGGCCATTTATCCATTTTTGCGGCACGATATAATACCTGAGCAACACGGTTTCGTTAAAAATAGGTCTACAGTGACTAACTTAATGATCTTTACAGATCACTTGTTCAATAACATGGATGCAGGATATCAGACCGACGCTGTTTATACAGATTTTAAAAAGGCTTTCGATAGGGTGGACCATTCAATCTTATTAAATAAAATAGCCTTTAATGGCATCAGAGGTAACTTACTGCGTTGGTTCTGTTCTTATATCAGCAATCGCAATCAGACTGTAGTGAGCAATGGATACAAATCAGACTCATTTCTGGCGACTTCAGGCGTTCCCCAGGGATCTATTCTGGGCCCATTGATGTTCATTTTATATATAAACGATATTTGTAACTGTTTTCAAAATAGTAATTTCTTATTATACGCTGATGATCTTAAAGTATTTAGAACAATAAAAAACACTGTTGATAGCAGCCTTTTGCAGGAAGATTGGAATAGATTATCTGATTATTGTATTGAAAATAAATTAAAGCTAAGCATCCCTAAGTGTAAATACATAAATTTTACTAAAAATAAAAATGTAATAACATACGATTACTCACTTTGTCACAAGAGTCTATTTAAAGAATCCTATATCTGTGATTTGGGCGTTATTCTTGATTGTAAACTTCACTTAAATTTACATATAGATAAAATTACTTGTAAGGCTTTTAAAATGTATAATCTTGTTATGAGAACCGCGTCAGATTTTAAACGACCAACCACATATCTTTATTTATTTAATTCTTTAGTTCACCCACAAGTTGAATATGCTTGTATGATCTGGGATCCCTATTATATTAAATACGAAACTGCAATAGAGAGAGTTCAGCGTAAGTTCCTTAGTACAATGCAGTACAAATGTCGCATCGAACGTTTATCTTATAAAAACGCATTGAATAGGTTTAGACTATTAACATTACGCTCTAGACGCTTGTTGCTCCAAGGAATGATGCTCCATGGACTTGTACATAATAAGTTTGATTGCTCTGAATTGATAAGTAAAATTTGCTATATTGTACCTAGGACAGTAATGAGGCGAGGGGCGCGCTCTTATCCACTGTTTGCTACAACTCCCTGTCGAACAAATGCAGGAGAGAGAGCGCCGCTCCGGAGATTGGTTCAAGCCTACAATGATAATTTTAACGATATTGATGTATTTGCCCTGTCTAAACAAAAATTTAAAAAACAAATTATTAACCTCCTTGTTCAAAATTTTTAATTATTGTATTATTACGCATGTATTAATTAAGTATGTATTAACTATTGGGTTTTAGGATAACGAAAAAATTGTATTGTTGTTATATATTGATCTTATTTAAAACCAAAACTGTATCATAAATTAGTAACATGTGGAAACGTAGTGGATTGTACATTTACTTATAGCATATAGTATTTCTAGATATAATATACAATGTACGATTGTTTGTTTTCCCAAATAAAATAAAATAAAAAATAAAATAAAAATAATAATTATATCGCTGCCGAACCCGAAAATGTAATTAATTTTTTTTTTGTCTGTTTATCTGTTTGTCTGTTTGTCTGCTGTGTTTGTGCACGCTAATATCAGAAACGGCTTATTCGATTTAGATGCTGTTTTCACTAATATATTGTAGTAAGCTTCACTTAACATTTAGTGTTTATTTCATGTCAATCGGTTCATAAATAAAAAAGTTATGTCAATTTAAAGAATCACGGCGAACATTTGTTAAGGTATTCTATCAGAGTACGTAAACGCCTCGCGCCTGCGCGTCCGTGGCTATACAAGGTGTAACGGAAAGGGGGTATCAACCCTGAAGGAGGTGAATGAAGATGAAAAAAAAAATTTGGACCTCCCATAGTAATAGCACATCAATGATTTACTATTACTATGGGAGGTCCAAATTTTTTTTCATATTTCGACCTATGTTCTTAGGGGAAATTTGTTCAGTTTCATGAGCACATTCACCTCCTTCAGGGTTGATACCCCCTTTCCGTTACACCTTGTATAAAGCGCGCTGAGAGCCGCGCCGCTGCCATAATTCCGATCCAGCCTGTCCCTTGCTGCCCTCTCCCAGCGACGCCCTAAGCCGAGGTCCGTACCCCACAGGGGGTGCCCTTAGCGTGTAGTCGCTTAGTTTTTAAGTTTATATTGTGTAGTTAAGTTGTGTATTATGCCCTGGCTGGAGGCCTTAATTTATTGAGGCATCCACAGGTTAAGCAGTCGACAACCCCTCAGGTTGAACTGCGAGATGACCATTTCAAAAGAAAACGCGCCGCTGCCATAAGGATTCAGTTATTCGTAGCGAACGCACGTATCCTGGAGAGTATAGGCGAATAGTTGGATTCGATTATTGCGATTCACTTGAATACTGACTGTTTGCATATTTCATTTATTTATATTTTAGGGTTTGTAGGTTAGGTTCTTTTTCTTAATTTTCTTTAAAATTTTGTAAGTATTTGGTATAGGTTAGGCGATTCTTTCCTTGATTTTTGGGTATTTACTTATCTTAATTTTTATTTAGGGTTTTGTAAATAAATATTGTAAGCATTTATTATTGGTTAGGCATTTCTTTACCTGATTTTCGGTATACTTATCTTAATTTGTATTTAGGGTTTGTATATAAATATTATAAGTATTTGGTATAGGTTAGGCATTTCTTTTCTTGATTTTCTTTATTAAGTATAAGTTCATTAGCTTAGGTTAGTAATTATTTTTTCTAGCAATTCTTTTGTTTTATTAAGTTAGTACGTTTGTCTGTGTAGAAGAATAGCACCACCCCTTACTTCCCGTGGGTGTTCTCTATGCATTCCACCACCATACCATACTGCGATCGCCAACCCGCCTGCCAAGCGTGGTGATTATGGCAAACCCCCCCAAAATTGGGGGAGGCCTATGTCCAGCAGTGGACGTCTATCGGCTGAAATGATGATGATAATGATGTTTGGTTTACACGTCTTAACACTTATTACTTAAACTGTGATAATTTTAGACTGTATAATAATCTGTAAGTACACACATCAAAAGTGTCTAGGGATCAACATATATTTTTGCAATAACTTTTCTCCTGATTGATATTAATTAAAATTTTCTTTAAGGATTCATCAAATAAAGTGTTTTCGTTTGTCACAGTAACGATAAACCAAGTCACCTTTGCATTAATAAAGAAATTTGCCATTTTCCTAATAAAGGGATTTTTGACATTTGAACCACTAACACAAAAGTTCGAAAAAAAGACTGAAATAACAGTTTTCTTTAAAATTTTATTGGGTAACTTAAACAATTAATAATCCGTGTTTCTACCGCGAACACTAACAACACAAGAACATCGGTTTGGCATACTCAAAATGAGTTCATCCAAATCACGCTGTGGAATGGCCGCCCATGTTCGTTGCAACAACAAAAAAAGGTCTTCTTGCGACTGGATACCCTCCATATTCGGCAGAGCTCTTCTCTGTAGCATATCCCTTGCATGCTCAATCGGGTTCAAGTCTGGCGACTGAGCAGGCCAGGGCAGGACATTGATGTTAGCTGCGGCGAGAGTCTGTCTTACAACTCTTGCGGTGTGCGGTCGTGCATTATCATGCATTAACTGAAATAAGGGACCGATTTGCACTTGTAGAGGAACGATGACGTCTGATACAATCGTCTCAGCATAAATTTGAGCGTTGAGGTTGCCTCTGATCCAAATCAACTCAGTTCTTCCGCCGATCCAAATACCCGCCCATACCATGATGGTTCCACCACTATAAGGATGGACTTCCTGGCAGGTTTTTTATCGCTGTTGGCGTCCAGGGGTTCTCCAGTGTCGTATACGTCTTGTATCCGGTCTCATACCAAAACGAGACTCATCAGAAAAGCACACGAAACGCCATTGTTCTTCTGCCCAATTTCTGTGTTCAAGAGCCCATTGATATCGAATCCTACGATTGTGCATTGCTATAGGTGGTACCCGTAGCGGTCTTCGGGAATGAAGGTTCACTTCATGCAAGCGGTTTCTGACTGTTTGGTCGCTAATTAAGTTCCCTGAAGAGTGATGAAGCCTCACGGCTAACATCATGGCGGTTATTGTTGGAGCTCTTCGAGTTAAGATTTGAATGTATCGGTCTTGTCTCCGTGTGGTGCAGCGATACCGTCCTCCATGGCGCTCAGCCACGGTACCAGTGCTTCGGTAACGTGTCCAAAGTCGACTGATAACACTCTGACTTGTATTCAGAGCTAAAGCCACAGTACGTTGCCGGGAACCAGCTTCTATCATTCCCACGGCTCTGAGCATTTCTTCCCTGCTTAAATGACGTCGCCGCTCCATAATAACGTTGGTTTTAATCAGTAGTAGGGAAACAGTAGCACTAATAATGTCTTCAATGCGTTGTATGTTTTTATAGGGAAAATATTGACAGCTGATTTTCATCTTTTACTCGAATTTGATTCACAGTTCCTGATTCAAATTATGAAATGCACCAAAAAGGATCCATATAAATTTATAAAATCATAAATTTATTACAAAGCCACATCTCAATCTCAAGAAATCCGCATAAAAATGCTTGATCCCTAGACACTTTTGATGTGTGTATTTATAATTTAATTGTTTACTAAATAACTTACTAAATAACTGTGTGTTAAGTAGTAAGTACTATTTTATTGTAAGAATGCCTCGAAGAAGATCCAACCTCTCCCAATGTAGCAGAAATGCTAAAAGGATGAGATTAGTTCGATCACAGGAATCTGAGGAAGGTCGTGAGGCAAAAGGCTCTCTGCACCAGGCTTGGTTTCGTGCTGCAGAAACTTCGACTCAGCGAGAATCTCGACTGAGTTCAAATCGTTCTCGAATGATGACAACTCGAAATAGGGAAAACGGGGAACAACGAAAGGCACGTTTATCTGTCGATCGCGAAGCTCACGCGCTATCGCGTGAGTCTGAGACTTTTGCTGTCAGGGAAATCCGCCTGAGCTCCCAGAGAGTACGGACAACAAATGCTCGATTCCAGGAGACACAGGACGAACGGGAAATACGTCTCACTGCCGATCGTGAAGCTCATACACTATCGCGTGAGTCTGAGACTTTCACTGATAGGGAAATTCGTCTGAGTTCTCAGAGGGTTCGGACAGCAAATGTTCGGTCTCAGGAAACACAGGAAGAACGAGAAATACGTCTCACTGCCGATCGTGAAGCTCAAGCACTAGAGTCTGAGACTTTCACTGAAATTCGCCTGAGTTCTCAGAGGTTTCGGACAGCAAATGCCCGGTCTGTAGACGGTATATGTAATTCAAAATATGCTGCCGGAAAAGTCACTATTCCACGCGGACGAAGTCGCGGGCACAGCTAGTCATTAAATACATTACTTTAAATAAAAAACATAACCCTCCTTCTGACGCAGTCGGGTAAAAATAGAGCGTGGGATGGCGCATAGGTAGGTATACTGTAGATTGTATTGTCACACTAATAAGGCGAAAGTTTGTGAGTGTGTGGGGGTGTGTTTATATGTTTGTTACTTCTTCACGCTCAAACGGCTGGACCAATTTTGATAAAATTTGGTATGGAAGTAGCTGACACCCTGGATTAACATACAATAGGCTACTTTTTATCCCGATATTCCCACGGGATCGAAACATATGCGGGTGAAACCGCGGGGCGTAGCTAATCGGTAATAAGTATGACGGACGGTCAAAAACAGGCAATCAAATTAATTCAGTCGCCCGAGCTATTGAAACGGAAGCAATAAACTCGCAAAAGTACGTCATTGACGCTGTCAATGACATGTGTTTCAATATTACGTTCCGAAGCAGGAGAGAGGATTTTGAATGGAAACAATTTTACATAAAAAACAGTATTATTTTTTTATTATTTTTTGGGTTTTTTTCGTCTGTGTCGTGCCGGACTTAAAGAATAGCACCACCCCATACTTCCCGTGGGTGTCGTAAAAGGCGACTAAGGGTCGTACCGGAGAATGGGCAGCAGCGTTCTCTATGCATTCCACCACCATACCATACTGCAATCGCCAACCCGCCTGCCAAGCGTGGCGATTATGGCAAACCCCCCCTTTTGGGGGAGGCCTATGTCCAGCAGTCGACGTCTTTCGGCTGAAATGATAATGATGATGATGACTATTTTTTAATGTTTCATAATGTTTGTATGTGAATACCGTTAGAATTATTGGGATTATTTCTATACGAAATTATCAAGACACTAGCTTCTACCCGCGACTTCGTCCGCGTGAAATTTCTTACTCTCCCTACCCGTCATCGTATCGCATTACCTGCCCGCGCTATCACTTCTAGTGTCCGACCGAATGTTCGGTTTCGGTTGAGTTTCGGCAAAAACACAAGTTTCGGTTAAGTTTCGTTTTCGGCGGCAAACTTGCCGAAACTACCACCGAAACCGAATGATTCGGGAGTTTTTGCGCTGTGATCGGTCATGTTCGACGCGTTGAATGAATGAATGAATCCCATCAGAGCAAATGTCGTGATTCGCTTGTTTGTTTGCTGTTCGTTTTGTTTTGTTGTGGTGGCGAGTTTTCGAGTGATTTATTTTGAATTTGGTAAGTTTTATCTCGTTTTATGTCGTTATAACATAAGAGCGGGTAGTAACATCAAAAAATATTCAATATGACTGATAAAAGTATAATCAAGTTTAATCTAACCTATAAAATTTTTTTTTGGTTCGCTGTACTCTTTCGCAAATGCTATACGTAAACAAACATTAGTTAGGTAGTTAGTAATGACTATAGTGCATTTTATTATAGTTTGCTTAAGTGCTTGTGAGTATTTTTGAGGCGCAACTAATATTTTTTTCATAAATAAAGGTTCCTATGTTGATTATTAATAAATGAAAATGACGAAGAGTGCCTAACTATGTGATGTAAAGATAAACATACTGACTGATTATACTAATGTTTTCTTTATTTTTCCCTCAAAATATGATCCTTGTAAGGAAGTTTCGTTTTCGGTTTCGGTTTCGGCCGAAACAGAGACCGTTGCCGAAATTCGGTTTCGGTAGTAAAACTAGTTTCGGTCGGACACTAATCACTTCGTTTTCGTTTAGAGTTCTTTTCAACTTTTTACTTTTTCCTCGGCTGCTAAGAACCATACCATACCATAATCAGCCTATAATGTTCCCACTGCTGGGACACAGGCCTCCTCTCGGTGACAGGGACCATACCCTGTTAAATAGCCTATAAGCCTTTCTCAAGAATTGGGCTATCAAATGGAAGAATATATTTTCAAATCCGACTGGTAGTTCCATACATGAGCGCGTTCAAAGAAAGAAAGAAAGAAACAAACTCTTTAGCTTGGGTGTGGGGGTCGTGGGATGTAAAACCTTCTTTGTATAATATATCTCTGCTCAACTACAAGACAGAAGTCACCCAGAGAAGATTATACTATCACTTTTTAATCAATCAGTTTTTGGGATTCATGAAGAAGCCTCCTCTAGTAGCGCAGTTTGTTCCGCCAGTTACTCAACTGAACCGAGCTCTCGGCGCATCCAACATCTTATTTGACTGGCCAATTCTTTCCTTGTGGTGGTAGGGCTAACGCCTGCCTGGTTTGCGACCACCCTCCCACCGGAATCCAGCGTCAAGCAGCCTGCTGAGTTTCGTCGATTTGTGGGAGTTCCAGTGCCGTAGGTATCTTCTGGGCCAAAATCAAAATCAAAATGTTTTATTTCACATAAACCTACATGGGCACTTATGAAACGTCAGAAGCTAGGTGCACGGTTCCAATTGGTCGTTTCCTATGGAGAAGAACCGGCAAGAAACTCCACGGTTACTCTTTTAAAAAAAATATATCTTTTACAATGTTTCCAGATTAGAGTAGGTATGGGAGGACAGCGTAGGACTGTCAACAAGTACCAAGTGCTTGATAAAATAGAAAATGGTCTACAGATCTAAAGTCTATAAGGCTTACAAAATCCTCACATTTACAAAATAAGAATCCATCAAAAGGATAAATATAAAAATAAAAACCTACTAAAACCAAGTGTTATGATTCCCATTAAAACCACTAATAAAGAGGTAAAAAAATTGAATTGTCTGTATATAATGTCAAATAATAAAGAAAATATGTCAAAAAGTATGTTAAAAAATAAAATAAATATTAAACATCGTAATTTGAGAGCAGTTAATAGACATTTACATAGTTATGCCGTTAATGAGGAGCCAGGGAAGCCACATGTGCAGAAGGAATTATTGCCAGACTACCTCCCATCATAGACCTCATCCGTTGCTTTCTATCAGGCGTGATAGTCAAGAGCGACATTCAGAAAAAAAAACAGTTATTAAGAAAAAAATGTGAAGAAAGATATGAGGATGTTACATTACCCGGGCACAAATCTAGGTGCTACTGAGATTTATTTTTTACTCAAACCTACCTTTTTTACACGAAATCATGATGCAAAATCCAACACTGTCATTTCCGGACCTATTCACAGTTCATTCCAGCCCACTCCACCCTTCCAGGTCATAATATGAACGAATGACGAACGAATGTAAACATGCCAAGTGCTGACTCACTGATCCTACGGCATGATTGATGAGGGTGGGAAGGGGAGCAGTGGCACTGGATTGTAACGGTAAGGAAAAAAGTAGGTACAGCTGTTCTGAATAGATTTGTGGAATTTTATTAAGATGACAGTTTAGTAGGTTCTATTTACGAAAAAAATGTATCAAATTTATCTATCGTTTTACCCAGTGACTGTTTGTGGAGGGCAGATAGGCAATCACTTCATGTAAAATACTGATATTGAGCTGCATCCGGTCAGTCTGGAAGCCGACCTCAACATAGTTGGAGAAAAGGCAAGTGATTCATCTACCAAGATTGAACTAACTTTTGTTTTTAAATACAAAAATACAATTTTTATCTTAGAATTCTTCATATTTTATTAATAGATAAATAATTATGTAAAAATCAAAGCAAATAAACCAACTAAATTAAAGAGTTAAAGAACACTATCTTTCCAATCTATCATAGTTGTGTATGTATTCATTATTTTGATTGCAGTATATCTATAAATTTTAGTGATTTTTATTTTGGAAGTACGTATGTTTATTTGTATGTATGTAAGAAAGTTTAAAGAATACCACCACCCCTTACTTCCCGTGGGTGTCGTAAAAGGCGACTAAGGATCGTACCGGAGAATGGGCAGCAGCGTCCTCTATGTATTCCACCATCATACCATACTGCGATCGCCAACCCGCCTGCCAAGCGTGGCGATTTTGGCAAACCCTCCCAAAATTGGGGGAGGCCTATGTCCAGCAGTGGACGTCTATCGGCTGAAACGACGACGAACGAAGAAAGTTTATTCTCATAATACTTGTTTAGTTTTATTAAGTGAATTGTTTTTGGATTTTATGTATCATTTTTTTTGTCTCCTTTACTCTTTCGCACGCTGTCACATCTCTCTATTTATTGTCCTATCGCAGGTATGCTGGAAGAGATTTCTTATGAAATAAGCATCACCTTTGTACTTATTTTTCTGCTCTGTTTTCTCTTGCCTGTTTATATGTGTGTACATAAATGGTAAAATAAAATAAATAATAAATAAATACATAGTTATATAATTTGTTATTTAATAATGTTATCTAGAACGATTAACTAAACAAATCGTTATCTACAAAATGGCAGAGTTCAAATATTTGTTCATTAAAATCAAAACAACTGACTGTGATAAGGAACTAGAACTGGAGTTCTAGCTGCAGTGAATCTGTAAACGTGAACCATGAAGGTCGTCGTTACTGGTGCTGCAGGCTTCCTCGGCTCTCGAGTAGCTGATGCTCTGCTAAGAAAACAGCCGCCTTGTCCTCTTGATGTGACAGAGCTGATACTGACCGACGTCATCACCCCTCCAGCGAGGCTTGAGAGCTATGTCAAAGTTGTAGCTCTCGACTTGACAAAACCATCAGCCGCCGAAGAACTCATTGACAAAAATTGTGATGTCGTCTTTCACCTTGCTGCCGTCGTTAGTGGTCAAGCTGAAGCTGAATTCGACTTCGGATTAAAAGCAAACTTGGATGCGACACGGCTACTTCTAGACGCTGTAAGAAGGAAAGCACCTAATGCAAAATTTGTTTTCGCTAGTACCGTTGGTGTTTTTGGAGGAGACCTGCCGCCGATCGTCGATGATTTAACTGCTGTGATGCCTCAGACGTCATACGGTACTGCCAAAGCCATGTCCGAGCTACTCGTCAACGATTATTCTCGACGTGGCTACATAGATGGTCGTATTGTGAGACTGCCAACAGTGAGCGTGCGTGCAGGAGTCGCGAACGCTGCAGTGACGTCATTCGCCAGTGGAATAGTTCGGGAGCCTTTGAACGGAAAGGTTTCGATATGTCCCGTGGGTAAGGAGCAGGAGTTGTGGTTGACGAGCCCTGCAACTGTGGTGCGTAACATCGTGCATGCGGCGACGTTGGATGCCAGTATGTTGGGCAAATGGCGAGCCATCAACCTGCCAGGATTGCGTGTATCTGTAGGAGATATGTTAGCAGCTCTACGTTCGGTGGCTGGTGAACAAATCGCCTCTCTAGTACGCTTCGAGCATAATGAAACCATTGCCCGTATGGTGGCATCATTTCCAGTCAATTTTGATAACAACCGCGCTCTGAAACTTGGCTTTACTGTGGATTCCAACTTTGTTGATGTAATTCGTTCTTATCTGAATGATGATTTGAATAATGTCATAACAACACCTACCACATACAGATAGGTGAAACAAATAAATTAGATTGTTAACTAAAAAGTTTTCATGCATTTTTTTTTCGGATTTTATTTAATAAACTTTATCTCGCTTTGACACACATGATTGTACTCATCATAACAAAAACTTTCCCAAAGAAACATAGAACCGCGCGTGCGGTCCGTACGGTTGTTAAATGAATGAAAAATAATAAATAAATACATAAATACATAGTAATAAATAAATACTTCTGTTGGT
This sequence comes from Mesoligia furuncula, assembly GCA_916614155.1. NCBI lineage: Eukaryota > Metazoa > Arthropoda > Insecta > Lepidoptera > Noctuidae > Mesoligia > Mesoligia furuncula. The sequence goes on from OU744808.1 coordinate 6,874,452, forward strand.
AAAAAGGGATTAGTAAGTAAATTAAATTACAGCTGATGGTTCATTATTCTTGTTAGGTACTCAATGTTAAATTGGGGTGACCCCAATCACCCCTTATAATAATAAAAATTTAAAAGTGGATATCGGACATTTTAAAATAAGAGTTTTCATAATCTTCCCCTTTTTTTAAACTTATTTAAGTATGTATTTAAACTAATAAAATATAACAACATATGACACACAAACATTCATATTCAAACTTTTACCCACCACATTTTCCTCATTCCTCTTTATTTTATTAATCTCACTACTTAACCTACCCTAAATAAAGCAACAAAAAGGTTTCTATAAATAAAGTGGCGAAACTACTCTGTGGACAAAAAAAATTAGACGGAACGCCCATCCATCTGTATGGACACGATCCCATTTATTACAAATAAATTCTTCGAGTTGAAATAGATCGCAGTCGCTTTTATTCCTATTTCCCCAACTTTACTGTTGACAATAATTTGACAAAGGACTTTGACGTTTTGTTTCTGTGTGCAAAAGGGTGCGATCACACATACCACAGCGACAACCCGTGGACTGGCGCAAAGGAGATGGCATTTTTTGGCATTACTAATTTTGGAAAGCTACAGAATTCAAAGCTATTTTTAAAAAAAGCGCTTATTTTTATGTACTGATAGCCAGATTAACTTTATTATTGACAATGGGGATAAAATCTCGATAAATATGAGTAGGCAACTTGATTTGATCGAACACAGAGCGGCCGGATACAAAGTTTTTTTTTATTTTTTTACTGACTTCAAAAAAAGGAGGTTTCACACCGCATTATATTGTAGTCTTTGTTTCAACCTCCTTACGCTAAACATGAACACCCACTAAAACCCATAAACATGACTCTTTAGAAGATGACATTTCACGTCATGTTATTTATTTTATTTCGACAACTTCACAAGTCACATTCATAGATAAAAACTTTTTTACAAAAAAAAAACAACCGACTTCCAAAAACACTATAAATAAAGAGAAAAATAACTTTAATTTCGGAAGTCGGTGTCTTTGGATTTGTATTTTAGTTTTTGCCACCGACTTCCGAAATTTTTTTTGTAAAAAAGTTTTTATTTTTCACTTTTTAGCGGGTCAGTTTGTAATTTATCTAAGTTATAATAGCCTAATGTCAACTGCTTGTCACCTTTTACAAAATATTGCTTTTCCCGATGCATGGACGTTAATTGTTGAGGAGTTCTCCTAGTAAGAACCAGGAGAACTAGAGCTGATTGAGAAGTGACCATCAGCGCCACTTCACCATACGCATTGTAATGAGCATAAATTGCTTAGCAGCCATATTAAAGTAATCGAATCGCAACCCGTGAAATATATGTCATTGAGTAGTGCCATTTGTGGTCTTCATCATCAGCTCCACTTTACCAAATCATAATTTCCGAGAGCAAATGCTCAAGTTACTTTAATAAATAGACTTAGGCAAGAAAAATTTTGCTAAGGGCCAAGTTTATGTTACGCTTAGTCGTGTAAAGACGCTGGATGGCATTGTATTATGCGACTTGGAACCTAACAAATTGCTAAATAGACCACATGACGAAAAGGCATTGCGTGAAATGCAACGATTGAGGCTTTTATAAATCATCATCAGCCTATTGCAGTTCACTGCTGGACGTAGACCTCCCCAAGTTTGCGCCAACGTTCACGGTCCTCCGCTTCTCTCATCTAGCCACTACCGGCAACCTTTGTTAGGATAATTAAACAGAAGAAAAACTCGCAAAAGTATTTCACTTTAAGAAGTATTTATTAGTTTTTAGACTAGATGCTGATAATCCTGGCTGCAGCATCAGGCCAGACTTATGTCAACATTGCATTGAACTTGAAATTTAGTCCTGTTTAAAATGAGCCCAAACACGACTACGGTGCTGTAATTTCAAGGTTTGTACTTTTTCTGATGCTCGACTGGCTTCAGCATCAGGTCTCTATGTACTTCGGTGTTCCTCATTAACAGTACGTTTATCCACACATCGAGCCCTTTTCAATGAGCCTAAACACGATATATCTGCTGTTAGTTGTCGAGACCAAATGTGGCAAATGCCCTATCAAACATCAAAACAATTTACTAAAACAGTCCTTGCCTGTTCGAGTAACTTCTTACTGTTAAGGAGTTGAACCTTCCATCATCAGCCCAGCTACCTGAGATGGTGACAACCGTACGCAAATACACAAGATACTTCATAAAATATACGAAAAACAACAAGTAAGCCTATAAAATTTGAGGGTTGCCCTCGATTTCTCTAAGATCCCATCATCAGATCCTAACTTGGTGACAATGGGACCACCTCAGAACTTCAGAACTATCTACTTTCGAACAAAAAAAGAATTTTGAAAATCCGTCGACAATTGGCGGAGTAATCGATGAACAAACACACAAAAAAAAAAAAAAAAACATACAAACATCCGAACATAGTACCTCCTCCTTTTTGTGCAGTCGGTAAAAATACTAAATGTACAACGCACATTCGCTCGCTCGCTACTGTTTTGTGCTGGTGTAAATGTTTTGTGCTCCCAAAGTTTTACGTGGATCTTTTCAACGACCTGGCTTGCTTTTGGATTTCGAAGACTCCTACTTTTCTGAACCAACAACCGTTGCGAGACTTGGACCTCTGTGTTTGTGTGTATAACATTACGAGTCAACGTGATGTCAACCACGGACTGCCGCCTAAACTATAGCTATACTATCTACCTTCTTGTACCGTTGGGCACCGACAGGTGTGTGTCACTTCAACAACTAGTTATCATTTTTCAAGTCATTACAAAGCATAATTAGCAATATGTTATGCATACAATAAACATTTATGCGTTAAAATGGTAATAGAGGTAAAATAACCTAAAATGAATGCACTTAACCTCACTTTTACAAAAATTGAGATTTATCTTGAACCCCATTGTTATTATTTTTTATTTATTTTTTTAACAAAAGCTCTTAATATTCCCTTTTAAACCATGCCACTTTTATTTTTGTAGTAACTAAAAAAGTTTAATGCCAGCGTTCTATGAACTTCTGCCATTCTCCTTTGTATGAAAATGTATAAGTAGTTTTTTTTTCACAAAATCAACCGTGGGTATATCGACCACATCAAGGCCACGTCGTACCCACAACGCAACTACCAGCGAGGCCGCGCAGTAACGGCCGGCCACATCGCAAAAACAACGATCTGTCTGCCTGCAAACACGAGCCACAACGTAACCACATCGCAAATACTACTACAGCCACAACACAACTGCAAGAAGTTGCAGCGACACTATTCGCAAGTGCAAGTGTGTGTGAGTGTGTGTGTGGGGGTGTGTGTGGGGGGGGGTGAGGGTGTATGTGTGGGGGGGGGGTGTGTGTGTGTGTGTTTGCCAACATTTTATCGCTGTTATGTGCTATGGTTTTGGTACGTGGGAATGAGCCCTAAAGAATGATGGGCGTTCTGGCCGGTATGTCCAATAAAAACACACATCAAATGAAAGTTCATATCATAAGCATCAATTTTCATTATGTGAAATATCGGGTGAAATATCGGGGGATATCAGTCCTGCAAATACCATGTAAACGTATTAGTTTATGACTCTAATGTTCACTGCAGTTCTCAAGAATATTAGAACTATTGACTCATAACATTGTGGGGGTTTATGGCTAAGTAATAACAGCCGCACGGGTCGACCGATCAGGTTAAGCTGCGCAAATACCGGTTGGTCCCTGGATGGGTGACCATTTTTACGTACCAAGACCCCTTCGTTGGTCCCAGCTGTCATTAGTGGATCTCATTAGAACTCTATTGGTCAGGCCGGGCTCCATAAAAAAGTGCCCATCATTATTTTATTTAGACATGACATTTTTTTCCACTAACTTGGAAGATAGGTACATTCAGATAAATAAATTGTGAAACAATTTCACATCCTACGTCAATTTGCCGTGTACCCATATAATGCAACTGTCAATGAATAAATGATGAATGATAAATGATTTATTTCTGTAAGTAGGAATGATAGGTGTGACTTAATTATAGAGACAATTTAATTTGATAGTCAATTTGTTAAACACTTACTTTAGGCTAGAAAAAGCTTTATTCTAGCTAGCTTGTTCCAGATATTTTTTACTTGTATACTTATTGATTGACTCGATAACTGAACACGATAAAATAAAAAGATTTGATGACTTTTTTTGAGGTCAACGACCGCTGGTGGTGTTGTTACTTGAAATATTAGTTGAGACAAACTTTTTTCTTATCATCTCTGGAAAGGAGAAAATGCGCGAGAAAATGCGCCATTTGGGCCAAAATGAGTTATATAATTTATCGTTGGATTGACAACAACACACAACAACAACAAACAATCTGAGACAGTTAAAATTAGCTCAGATTATCTTGAAACCTAAACAGATTGACGCTGAAAAAAAAACCAATCCAACGATAATTATTTTCACCTCACACAGCATCGGCAGGCACCTTACTTCGTGTATTTAATTTCATCACCACAGCTCTCAAAACGGTGAAGGAAAACATGGTGAGGAAACCGGCACGGCCTAGAACCAAAAATTCTAAGACATTAACATCCACCAACCCTGGGCCCGCATGGTGGATTATGGCCCACTCCGTCTCACAGAGAGGAGGCCTGTTTCCCAGGAATGGGAACAGTCTAGGCTGATTTGCCAACCTAAGAACAACAAATTGCAACAAACCTGCCGCAAATACTCTAAAAACCATTATGTTTGTTCCTCATCCTTCTATAATAATAAAGCATCACGCTTGTTTTCACCGAAGGGGTTTGACAGTGTACCTTTCGTACAGACGCCAGCACATCAAGCTACTACAATCTGTCAAATTTCTTTAATAGTTTTTCAACTTTATCGCAAAAGCGTAAGGTTGAAAGTTGATTGGGAAAATTTGACAGTTTCGGGTAGCTTGTGCTGGCGTCTGTACACCCACATTTCGACAGTTATATTTAAGTCGCATGTGTCTAGTCAACGCAACCGATCGGGCGCAAATCAAGGATACTGAGACATGATTTTGTCTGGACTTCAAAAGAGACTGTGACCTCTGAGTTTGTTTCGGCCTTTCTTCTCAGAGTAGTCAGATAGGAAACGCCGACCTCATCTAGTTTTAAAAAAACATGATTGACGTGTAAAAGTGTTTGTAAAAACCTTCTTACAAAAATAAAATCATTTATCCTTAAATGAATAGAATAGAATACTCTTTATTATGTACACCGTATAAATTACAGACTTATAAATATAGAAACTGTACAATGGGCGGTCTTATCGCTAAAAGCGATCTTTTAAAGACAACAGAATTTTTGACAGTTCTTCCATTCAAAAGCAGTCAGACGTCAAATTTATTCTACGAATAAAAATTATCTGTCGATTGAAATATAAGCCCTAAGTAGGTTTGCACAAACACTCGGCGGCGTCGGCGTTTCCTATCTGGCCAGTCTGAGAAGGCTGAAACAAACTCAGAGGTCTTGATGGAAAACCTAATAACACCTTGACCGATCTGGGAATCCAACTTAGAACCTCACGCTCAGAATTAACGGTTGCGACCACTAGACCAAAGCATGCCTCCTTTCCTCGTCCATCCAATTTGTACATCCACGCCAACGAAAGGACAGCTAGGTACATGATTAAAAGAAATGCCCACACGAACGTCGTTGTTGAGCCGAACATTCGTCACAGGATATTAAGGGGCTTACATGACCTAAAGCGCGGTCACTGTCGGACTGCATAGAAAAGAAAGAGAAGCGCGATGACACAACGCTGGTAATTTATTGCAAAATATGAAGCAATTATTTAATTACAAAAAATCTATTGTTTGGACGAAAAAATTAAAACACTAGTATTTTAGTATGTTGCTTGTAGAATAATCTGACAAAAAATCAGAATGATTGTATGTATATTAGTATGGTTTTTATTGTAAAAAGTAAGTTTTTAGAGATATCTTCATGATTTTTTTCTATCGTATCCAATTAGTTGTATTATGTTATCAACACACTATCTACCTAGCATAATCCTGAAGAATATCATATATTTTTCTTATTTTGTTTTCTGTAGTCGATCATATACTTAGCTGCGCCCCGCGGTTCACCCGCGTAAATGTCGATCCCGTACGAATATCGGGACAAAAAGTAGCCTATATGTTAATCCAGGGTGTCAGCTACCTCCATACAATTTTTTTTCAAAATTGGTCCAGCCGTTTGAGCGTGAAGAAGTAACAAACATATAAACACACACAGACTCACACCCTCACAAACTTTCGCCTTTATAATAGTAGTTTGATTGTTTCTAAAACTTGCGTTTTTTGTGTTTAGGTCCTGTAAGACCCTTAAGACAAAGCGTGTGTCCTAGCCTAGGAGTATCTATCACTTAGTATTCAAGGGATATACGGGTAGGTACATCACTCAAAGTTTTTTATATTCAGTGCATCATAGGACATTTATTTTGTTCGCACGTGTCTTGGAGGAAAGGAGACCATTCTTCATGTTGACATGGACGTAGTTACATGAATTCAGAGGTGGTTGTCTATTTTTCTTGCAAGAATATGAGTACATAAAATTTATGCAAAATATATTTAATATATTTTGCATTTTATATACAAGATACTACCTAGTCAAATATGAACGGCAGTGATTTAGTTTAAAATAAACTTTAATTACAATGATTACAATAATTGGGAGATGTGCTCGGTTTGAGCGATACATGGCTTACGAACTATTGGTACATTAGACAATCTAAACAATGACGACATATTTTTGGAAGTTCACACGAGGTTAGTTTAGAAAAGCATTGACTTAGGTATTAGAAATATTTGTTGAAAGAGATGTGTATTAAGTGGAATCGGCGACATGGCTATTTAAAGGTGTTAGAAACGCAGTGCTGAGTGAGGATTAATCCCGTGGGAACTGATACCTGGTATGCATAACTACCTAAATATAAAAGATATTTTGATGTGCGTGTCTTTCTATTATTCAATTTAAAGCCAGTTTCAATCAGAACATCATTCGACTAGCTTCTGCCCGCGACTTCGTCCGCGTGAAATTTCACCCTCCCCCCATTCACCCTCTTAGGGGTGGACTTTCGAAAAACCCTTTCTTAGTGGATACCTACTCTTCACAAAGAACACACACTCCAAATTTCATGTCTCTAGGACCAGTGGTTTAGGCTGTGCGTTGATATATCAGTCAGTCAGTCAGGACTTTGAATTTTATATGTATAGAAGATTGTAGACTTGTCTGTGTGGTGCCGGACTTAAAGAATAGCACCACCCCATACTTCCCGTGGGTGTCGTAAAGGCGACTAAAGAGCGTACCGGAGAATGGGCAGCAGCGTTCTCTATGCATTCCACCACCATACCATACTGCGATCGCCAACCCGTCTGCCAAGCATGGCGATTATGGCAAACCCCCCTATTTTGGGGGAGGACTATGTCCAGCAGTGGACGTCTTTCGGCTGAAATGATGATGATGATGAGATTGTAGACTTGATTCTTGGAGCTTGGACTATCTTACCCTAAACGCCTCTCATGGACTATCACCTACCCATTTACTACCAACTAGATTAGAAAACTGTATTGACCACTTTTTCATAAAGACAAAATTAGACACTACCACCTTAATTCTGGAATCACACATTACAGACCACAAACCTATAGTGCTATTACTTAAATGCACAAACCCTACACGTAACAAGAAAACCACTGTATCTCGCACAAACTACGATGCTATGAAAGACGAATTGGGGAATACAAGTTTTGCAGATATCCACAAGACACGTGACGGTAACGAAGCTATGAACATCCTTGTAAAAATTATCTCTACAGTTACAACTAAACATACAATACAAGTCACCCTACCGAGGAAACAACGAACCTTAAAGCCATGGATCACCCCAGGTCTTCTAAAATGCATTAAGAATCGAGACATCATGCATTTGAAATCAAAAAACACTCCAGATAACCTAATCCTAAAAATCACATACACGCGCTATAGAAATTTTTGTAACGATTTGCTTAGAAAACTAAAACAAACACATGAACACAATGAGCTACAAAAAAGTAAAAACAACCCTAAATCCCTTTGGAAAACAATCAAAGAAATCACCAACACTCGTCCTATACGAACTAGTTCAGACTTATTGTTAAAATTATGTGACACTCCAACTTCTTCCATTAATAATGTATGTACTTTTTTCACCAATGTAGGTAAAAACTTGGCCTCCAAGATTCTTCAAAATCAAACCACATCCATCAGCAGACATCCCCACGAAACTTTAACAAAAAGCCAGCCTTGTAATTCGCTTGTCATCACTGAATTCGACGAAAGGGACGTGGAAGCAACTATACTTCAGCTACGCAGTGACTGTGCTGTAGGTTGGGACGGTATCACGTCATCATTGCTTAAAACGCATCGTCATATCCTGGTTCCACACATAGCCTACATCTTTAACCTCTGCATTCAGACAGGAGTCTTCCCGAATGCTCTTAAAAAAGCTATTCTGCACCCAATTTTCAAGGGAGGGGACAGAAACTGTGTTAGCAATTACAGACCCATATCGGTACTCACTTCACTCTCTAAAATTTTTGAGAAGATTCTCAATAAACAACTTAGAAACTTCCTAGACAAATTTCATCTTATAGCTGACCACCAATATGGTTTTCGTTCAGGAGTATCAACTGAAGACGCAGTACTAGATCTTACGCAATTGGTTGCTAAAAAACTCGATGAAAAGACGAAGTGCCTGGGAATTTTCTTAGATCTTTCTAAAGCGTTTGACACGGTTTCTGTGCCCAAACTTATCTCCAAGTTGGAATCCTTGGGTGTTCGTGGCAGGGCTCTTGAAATTTTCATAGATTCCCTTAAAAACCGTAGTCAACAAGTCCAAATTGGTCCTAATTTGAGTAACGAGGAGCTAATTACTTACGGCGTGCCACAAGGCAGCATACTAGGGCCGACATTGTTTCAAATTTATATAAACGATCTCTGCAATATGACCCTCCCAAACTGCAACATATACACCTACGCAGATGACACCGCAATTATCGCCCACGGTCCATCTTGGGAAGCCGTTAAAAGCAACGCTGAGTCTGCCCTAAGTAGAATCATGCACTGGTTTAACTCTAACCTACTGACATTAAATCTGGCCAAAACTTCATATGTTCCTTTCGCCATTCGCTGCAATATGAAACCAATAAGTACTTTCTCCATAACGGCACACTCATGTACAAGTCCTTCAACACATTGCTCCTGTCCAAAATTAAGAAGAGATGACAGCGTAAAATACCTCGGCATCCACATAGACAGCGGACTAAGATGGGACAAACCCCTTGACACACTTACCATACGAATAATGCGTCTTCTGACCGTGATGTTCTTAAAATGGTATATTTTGCGCTGTGCCGATCAGTGCTAGGGTACTGTATTAATGTGTGGGGTGGAGCCAATAAGACAGGTCTCCTGAGGGCTGAGAGAGCACAAAGGGCAGTCCTTAAAGTTATGACAAAGAAACCACGCAGGTATTCAACAGAGCAACTTTATGCAGACTGTAAGGTTTTAACTGTACAACTATTTGTGCTTCAATCAATTCTTAGGATACATGGCAGTTTGGCTCCCCCTGACCCCTAAAAACGTAAACATATAATTCCCAGCATTCAACATAAAACGAAGTTTGCAAGGCACCAATTTTACGTAATAAGTACCCACATTTATAACAAAGCCCATAAAAGGCTAAATATTCTTGGTCTCCCTAGGTTTAAATTAAAACGTACAGTAACAGAATGGCTGCTAAGGCAGGACTATCATGGAACGGAATCTCTTTTAACCTACATCACCTAATAAACACCTCTTTATGTGGAATCCACCTATTTTTCGCACACGCGCTAATCACTCGCACATCCCTAACACACACTAAACGTAGTGTAGCGAAAATAGACGGAAAGAAACACTTTTCGCTAACTAATACGTTTAATTTGACTTTAAAAAATCCAAATATTGATTATAAAAAAAATAAAAATATAGGTACAGGTAAAAAATGATGACAAAATATTTGGGAATCCGTGACGTGAAAATTGGAAGGAATACCTAGGGATTGTACCAAAAAAAAAAAAATTTGAAAAACGCGACGAATTTAAAACGTGATTCCAATCAATTCTAATCCGTACGCGTGCTTAAAAAGGTCCGCAAAAATAGGTAAGGTATCACACCCGCCGTATTTCAGTTAAAATAAAAAAATCAAACTATCTACAACATACAAGGTAATACAAGAATAGGGGAGAAATAAAAATATCTGTTTAAAGCAGGCTCCTGTCCGTTGGCGAACACGACCTGCAAATTCTGCTCTTCCGTAGGTGTCGCCACCTACGAATCGGCTGATGCTCCGGGGAATTTCAGGATGGATAACTTATTGGCAAGCGACTGGGTGCCGGGGTGGAGCCGAGTGCATCGGCTTGCTTTGAGTTCGGGCCTTAACCTGGAGTAAAATTTATCCATAAGAACCCGTGAAGCAAGCAGAATCTCATATACCCAAAAGAAGGATCATAGAACCATAATTATTACGTACCAATTAAGGAAAAGAACTTATTTTCCATCAGCAGTGGAGACTCTTTTAAGAAACGTCTTCTAGCGAGGAACCTTTAGTAAAGAACGAAAGCGATTAAAAATATTGCGACATGAAAAAAATAAAACAATGAATAACCCAAAAAATAGTAAATACGCACCAAGATAATACAAAAACACTTTCAGATAAATAAAAATCACGAGATTTAGGCGTTCAGATCGAGAAGAAATAAATATAATCTTTCACGTCAACAGATTTCTTTCAAGTGAAGTTTTGCACCATAAAAAATGCCATCTGACGAATCAACGATTCGTAATATGAAAAAAAACTAAGTAATACATGGCCTGTATTAAAAACGAGGTTGAATATCAACTCCAAGAAGGCTTGATGACCAAAAAAAAATAATGCAGGATTTGTTAATGCTGCAGTAGGTACACTCACTTTATTCACTACACACAACACTATCACAAAACACCCCATCCACTTCCTCACACAATCATCAAACATTTACTCTTATATAATACTCTTCACTTTCTCACTCTTACATTATTAAAATTTACCACAAGATCAAAAATGCACCCACTTGACACAGTCCACTGGCACGTCTGCCACAACAAAATCCTAGAAGCATACCCTATAGCCGGGCACTGCCCCCTAAGATACAGGCCTAGCATAGTTTAGGGGACAGGGTTGAACCTATTACTTATCTACCTAATGCTAAATTAAGATCTTTAATCTGTAACAGTACAATGTACTTGAACTTTGTGGTAATAAACAATTTATTATTATTACTTTTATAAACAAATACGAAATACGCATCAACTTGAGTACCCCCTCCTTTTTTTGGTTGGTTAGAAATTTGACTAAGTTTTTTGTTCTAATGATTTCTAGGCTGATGATGATGAAATTATTAGCACATTACCTTACATAATCAGCCTATAATAATGTTCCCACTGCTGGGACACAGGCCTCATCTCTTCGAGAGGGAGTGGGCTATATCTATCACGCGGGCCCAGTGCGGGTTGGTAGATGTCACTGCCTTCGAATTTTACCTACCTTGACTATGTGGAATAAAACCTCATACTTATTAATTTTTCTTCCCGATTCAGCGTCAGAGGCACAAGCATGACGGTTCTGCCCTTCACTATTCAGAAAGAGCGCAAAGTGTGCATTAAGGTGGCACTAGTCGACATTTTTTTCATACAAATTTCGGTAGAGTATTACTTCACTATTTGACATTGTACATTCAAAGTTAAGCATGCGGAAACAAAATAGTAAAATAAAAAACCATTAAAAAGTTATGAGCCAACAAAGATTTGTTTTTCTTGCTAATTTTAACGTAACTTTGGGTGTAAATAAGTAATAAAATATGTGTCAAATCTTCAAAAAAAAGTCGCTACCGACAAACCTCAATCACCGAATAGTTCAATAAACTTTATTTGTAATTGATTTATGCAGGTTTTTTTTCATAAAACCCGATTTCCCAAAAGACTTTTCGTATTTTTTTACGCGCGTTTCAGTTCGGAGCGGTGTTTGTGTGCATGCGAACTAGACGTTGTGCGTGTAGACTAGTGTCTACCTGCACATCACTGATGCTATCTCTGTCGAACACGATGCCAGGTGAGACAGCGCTTTTTGGCCATGCCCACCAGTGAGTTTGAGCTCGCGACTCGACCTTAAGAAGTCTTCACTTCAAAAAGATTCTGCAGCAAAAAACCATTACACGGCTATTATTTGCTCAGAAAAGGGTAATTATCAAAGCAAGCCAGGAAAATTAAACAATCTTTCATAAGACATTAATTTATTTTGTTCTTCATACAAAGGATGGGTGGCTACTTAATTATCTATTAAGGTTGGCGCGCACTACAGCGGCGAAGGAGTTCGCTCGTTAGTTCATACATACATTATTAAAATGGAGGAAATATTCCAGCGCTTGTGTATAATTGCTTTAAACTTGGCCGCAAGCCATTCGAGAAATAGGGAAAATAATCCGCTAAGAAAAACTAAGCCACCAGTTTGCATAGTAATTATCGATAAATTAATTATGCCCCGTCTCCACTCCTGCATACGAAAGCTTCAAGAATTCAATTAGCTTTTTAATTATTCTTGTTGGGAACGCCTCATAGTTGTTAATATTATTTTAGGAAAATCGTGGGTTCAGGAACAGTTATTGATTCATCGGAGGTTAACAAGTCTTGAAAAAAATCAAGAATACATTTTTGAAGCGAAATCAGTGTTCCCGAATAGCTTTAGACAAAATCATGCAAAACTAATAGGTCGTTTTGCATGATTTTGTCTCGCTTAAAAAGATTCCAGAATTGAATGAAATACTAAATACAGACGCCAGCACGTCAAGCTACCCGAAACTGTCAAATTTTCTCAATGAACTTTGAACCTTATGCTTTAGCGATAAAGTTAAAAGTCTATTAAAGAAATTTGACAGATTGTAGTAGCTTGATTTGCCTAATATCACGCCTGTATTCCTCGAAAGGTTAGGCAGAGGTGTACCTTCAGTACATCCACATTTTTTAGGTTCCGTGTAATAGGGGCGAGCCTATATTGCCATCAACCGGATACAAACCCAGGCTGCGGACTGCTATTCAATATACTCAAATATTTGTACCCTTATTGGCAAAAAGGGATACTTATTCATAATTCGCCGAATTGACGTCAAAATTGTGTACCGTGGTGCGCACAAACCTTTTAAATACTGACAAAAAGTAAATATATCATAATATTATCACTATTGGCATCTCTATGTACCTACTGAAAAATATAAAAATATCGAATTATTATTATTAAGCGTGTATTTCTCTCTGTTGTCAAATTTTTGTAATGACAATTTGGTCAACTGTTTTATACAAATATATAAATATCTAGTATATGTTTTCAGATATCTAGTGTAAGCGTAGTATTGACAGGTACGTAATTATAATCACTCCGGACTCTTTAATCGAGCCACCCTGCATTTTTTTTAAAAGGACTATATCTTTTTAAATGGTCGTGAATTCAAATTAGGAAAAATGATGACACCAAAATGTTACCAGGGTGATAAAAACTTTTTCTTTGACTCATCTTAATGCCTTACATGGAAATCCTCGGTGGCTCGATTTGGAACTCCGAGAGCCTATTATTCAATAATAGTATTGGTAATACCAAACAGATAATGATTACTGAGTTATCATCTTGACATAATAATATTTTAATTAACAAGAATATCAATTCAACGAAAGATACATATATAGAAAGAAGGTTCAATAGTATCAATTAGGGCATATTATAATTATCTATTTATGTGCTCGGCATCTCTTAGTAGGTACAAAGGATGACGCTAATGTTTCTCATACCAAAAACGCCTTACGCCATTATTGCATCTCATACATACAGAATGAAAAACTTACTAAATTAAATAAATTAGGTACTTAAGAGACCTACCTACGTCAACATAACGAACAATATTATATTAAACGTAAGATTATTGCTCAAACACAAACAGGGCAAAATATTAATCTTAAGTAATTAACTCTGAACTTAACTAAATCAACGCGTAATTGTGGGAAATATGCTGTTTGTTATACATAGCATGTATACTTAATATTAATGCGTGTTTGGCTTCTAAAACTTATTATATTTATAAGAACTAACATATAATATTGTGTTATTTTTAAAGTTCGAATCGATTGAGGTAATGAGAAAATTGTAGGTACTGTTGTAAATTAAAATAATACGTAAGCAAATAAATTAAGGTTGAATTTATATCGTCATTTTGAGAACGTTCACCCGCTGATCTGTATCTAAATCTGTCAAAAATAGCTCTAGTTCCTCTACATTTTGACAGGTTTTTACATTTTTTGTCGCCGAGATGAGACTAGATTTTGAACGTGTGAAATTACAAGAATTTGGCTTCAGAAATTCGTACAATTTATTCATTTTGTGGAAGTGAAAAATTACTACGCAATATGCTGACATTCAACTGCAATCGCCAACCCGCCTCGAGCAAGCGTGGTGATTAATGCAAATGAGAAGACGCCTTTGTTCTGCAGTGAAACAATAATAGACCGGTATTCGTATGCTGAAGTTATACAGTGTTATTGGTAAAACATTAACAAACTCTTAAGAGGTCATTGTACTCATCATTATGAACAACTTTTACTATGGGACCAAACCCGAAATCGCGAAAAAAAATCAGCTGTTACCATTTTGACTCATAAATGTAGCTGATTTTACTTTTTGTTCAGATAAAAAATCAGCTGTTCCCTACCATTTTGACTCATAAATACAGGGAACAGCTGATTTTTTTTTTCGTCATTTCAGGTTGGTCCCAAATTAAAAGTTGTTCATAATGATGAGTACAATGACCTCTTAAGAGGTTGTTAATGTTTTACCAATAACCCTGTAGTTAACAGAAGACAATCAGTGTTATATTTACAAGTACATTTTCTTTTCATAAATTGGCGGCATTTTTATGTACGGAATTTACAAGTCTTTTTCTGATATTCAGCATATGTCAGAAAGGTGTCGTAAAATTTAAGGGTCCATCAAACTGAACAGTTTTGTCCCTGGGACCAACATCGTAATCGCGAAAAAATTATCAGCCGTCCCATACATTAAGGTCGAGTAAGTATTGAAGTTTTGGGACAGTTGATAATTTTTCACACCGTTTACCACACGTTTCAGAAACATGCCGTGTTTAGATACAATTTCTTTTCATGCGGAGACTTTTCGTAAATTGGCGTCATATGTATGTGAGGAATATATAAGTATTTTTCTGACATAGAAAGTTTACAATGTAAATACATAGCTTCCTTAAAAATAACTATGACATTGTTTATACAATGTTGATTGAGAGGATTGGTGTCATATTGTAAGGCAAGACATAGCAAGACGGAGTTTCTTAAGACTGGTGCATGAAAGAAAGAAAAATACATTTATTTGTCACAGAAACACGCGCATACAAAATGATAATTAACTCGAATAATAAAAACAAAACAGATCTATAGTTTAATCATAGACACAGAACAGAAATAATCGGCCCACAAGGGGCGCACAGAACAGCGCTGATTTCAAGTGGTCACCCGAAAATGACGTACGGAAACCAAGTCAGGTTTGAATAAAATTAAAGGTTAGTTAAATTATAATAAACAATAGTCATCATCGAACAAAACCATAAAGTGCTTAAAACGAAAACGTCTCTTTTTATTAAATTAATAAATAGATACTGTCGACTTAATTGTTAGTTTACTTTTAAAACTTGTACTTATTAAGAAGAAAAATATCTTTATGTATTGTTTTAGTAACAAACGATAAAAACCTTTCTATGATTTCTACTCTCTCTCGTCATAATAATATTTAGTTTAATAGATATTCTATTCTGAGTTAAGTTTCTCATATGTAATTTAGGAACTTTAGAATTACAGCAGATTTGTAAGGCTGAATGATATAATTTAATCGTTGCAAAAGTTTTGTTAGGACATAAGGTCAGGGAAATTAATTATTACACATAACGTAAAATTTTACGTGTTATACACATATTCTGTCAAAGAACTCGGCTGCATTCGGTTAGATCGGAAGGTGAACCCAACATAGTTGGGAAAAGGCTCGGCAGATGCTTTCGCTCTTTGACAGAGTCTCATTCTGTCAAAGAGCGACAGTGTGATTTGAATATTCGGACTACTTATGTTAATCGTCAATTTGCTAATCAATCATTTTCCCTTACCTTACATTAGGAATTATTTAAAAATTATTAAAATTGTTTCTTTATTATTTTAAAAACTATCGATTGGTGCAGAACATAACTTACCATTAGAGGTTTCTTAACAATCTGTACTACAAACTATTGAAATGAAAATCGACTACTTTGAGAGTTGTGTTTCACGCAAGCGTGTCCCAATAGGTACTAAAAGTATACTTATTTTTTTAAATTATACTTTCAGAATTAATATTTCTACTACGTATTTATTAAATGAGCAACTACGGCTGATACTAAATATCTTTTGCGAAATAAAAATCAAAAACCTAGTAAATGCAAATCCTTATTTATCACTTTTTAAGTTCAGTCAAAGGATTTTAAGTTAATTTTTGAGTCCATATTATTCAATTTTAATAATTAACAGGTAGAGAAAGTGTGTCTTGATTACAGTAATTTCAATAAATAATATTATAATAATATATATAATAATAATATTTTTTTATGAAAATTCTTTACGAAAAATAATTTTAAATTCCAAATGGAACCTATTTCATGTTATTCCTTTTGACAAGCTGCCAGGGCATAATGACATGATGTATTTACTTAAAAATAATTAATTATATTTTTAAAGTTACACTTGTTCAGTTTCATTGTCCTGGCGTCTTTGAAAAAGAATTGAACAAGTATTAACATTTGTTTCTGCGAAACTATAAATATTTTGATAAAGATTTTATTAATTGTTATTCCTAATTTATAATCTTCAGCAGGTAGATAATCTTAAAAAATTGTGCTTTGACGGACATAAAATATATTAAAATTCTAAAACAGCTAACTACCTTACGTCTAGACATATTGCTTAACATTGACTCACATTAACATTTGACACTGTATTCTCTAGAATCGCAGACATACTTATTAACTAGTCAAAATTTAAAACAATTTACTACATACAAAAGTTAGTTAATTTTAGATTTTTTTATCGAATGACAGCATGTGTCATTTTTGACATCTGTCAATTTTGACATAAGGTCTATGTATATCGTACCTGGTTAAGTATACTCTCATCATTGAGATTGTGTGCAATAGGAATACGAAAATTAAAAATTAAATACATACGTCAATATCTTAGAAATCCCTGTTATCATCATTGACATGAATTATGTACCTATGCATAATCATGGTGTTCATTCATACTATACAAACTATCATGATAAGTAATTACAAAATAAAAATATCATAGATACGGTTACAAACAACTAAAATATTGACTTAATAAAACATAATACAATAGGTACATACTTACTTAAAAGATAATTAAATTAAGAGAAG
Organism: Mesoligia furuncula; assembly: GCA_916614155.1. Taxonomy (NCBI): domain Eukaryota; kingdom Metazoa; phylum Arthropoda; class Insecta; order Lepidoptera; family Noctuidae; genus Mesoligia; species Mesoligia furuncula. The sequence goes on from OU744808.1 coordinate 6,892,040, forward strand.
TTTAATATAAGTATAAATATTGATTTTAAACAAAAACATATCGGGCCATAATATTAATTTATAGCTCGGATAATAACGATATAAAATTACGTCAGTGTTATTATTTATCCCTAGAATACATAGACACTAAGAAAATTCATAAGATTTAACACGTAATTAACTTGCTCTTAATATTATGCTAAATTAATACTAACTTAGACTTAAGTAAAGGGATTTAGGAAAAGATCAAGATTATTGGGAGAATTAAATCGTTAGATTTGTACCAAAAGATAGTCGCGTTTCTGTTACATTTTGACACCGCTCACACACAAAACGCTATTTAATAATGTGTGAGAGCTTACTATCCTTAGTATGGCGCGTGACTAAGTACGGTGAGGGCAACTCTAGCGATTCAAATCTTTGGGTTTTGGCGTTTGTGCTCTAAATACTTGAGGGTGAACCCCTTACTCCAAACTCTAAAATCTAAATTACTACTCTAAATTATTAATTTAGCATAACATAAAGAGCGCCATAGTTCACACCATTTACAATATTGTGTTCTTTATTTAATACAATATAATTATTTAGACAAGGAATATCGTCTACAAACTTGTGCCTTTAGGACACCAAATGAAAAATATGTATGCTTATTTTCACTAACACTCAATGACACCAAAATAATTGCATAAACGATTTAGCACGCTATTGGATTTCCAACACTCGGCTCAGCGCCGAAAGTCTAGATTCACAGATGACTCCGCCATGGAGTGTACTCATATCGACGGCTAAGAGGAAATAGGGTATAAGCGCCGTCGATATGTACACTATATATGTTTGTCAACAATGAAATGTTCAGGAGAGCCGTTCAAGTTTTAAATTTTAGAAAAACTGACGTGAAAATGATTTTTGCTAGGGCAACTCCAAAAAAGTCACCGTAGACTCATGGGAGTAAGCGTATTCGAAAGAGCGGAAAATTTTACGTAGGATGGCATATACAATGTGTCCGGTCATGGACTAGCGATATTCTAGGTACTTATAAAGCAACTATTCTAGTACACAAATTCACTATACACTAGGGTCCAATCTGCTTCCCCGCTATTTGGCAGTCATTTTGTTGAGATATTCTCTACGTGTGTACAAAGAAAACATATCTCTCAAAGTTTTGGTCCTACTGAGATAAAAGTAGGCTTATTCGGAGGGTAACAATACTGTCTATCGTTTCCATTACGATCCAATGGGTTCACATTCTCGTAACTTAAAAAAAAAAAAAACTCAAAAAAAAAATTTCTAAAAATTATGCCAATCAACAAATTATTGTAAGTTACTGCGAAAACAACCCCTATGACCCTTTTTATTTTTTTCCTAGATCGACAGATTTTGAGCTAAGTTACAATACAACATTAAATTAACATTAATATTTTAGTGGATTGGACCCTAGTGTATAGTGTATTTGTGTACTAGAATAGTTGTTATATAAGTACCTAGAATATCGCTAGTCCATGACCGGACACACTGTATAACTCATTTTAGACCAAAATGTCGCTTATGCTCTACTTCCTTTTTACCGTCGATATTGTGCTGTTCCACAAACAATGAGGCACTTAATATCGTGTCTAGCGGGACTCGTTGCCTGCACGTGACAGGAACTGATCGACCCCACCGAAGCTTGCAGCTAAATTCTGGGGTGACTCTATTTAAATTTTCAATCGAAGAGCAGCGGTGGCTTAGTTGTAACTGCCGCGACTTACGAGTTACAGTCAGGCGCCTTACTTTGTGTAAATCATTTCATAACCACTGCTCTCAAAATGATGAAGGAAAACATCGTGAGGAAATCGGAATGTCCTACAACCAAAAATTCGCAGACATGTGACATCATCTACCAAGGCGAACTGAGCCCGCGTGGTGGATTACGGCCCACTCCCTCTCACTGAGAGGAGGCCCGTGTCCCAGCAGTGGGAACATAATAGGCTAATGATGCTACGCTAAGAAGAAGAAACGCCGAGTTGTAAATCCGCGCAATTTTCATTCATTTAGTTGTCGCTTAGTATTACTGAAAAGAAGCATTAGTCGAACTAATCTATTCTATAGGACTGGGGCCCTTCTTTAAGACTTATCTTCTACAGTAAGGCTACGGGTCTAGGTATTATCTATAGTACCTACAAATCTAATGTCTGATCTCGACAACAATCACTTGTCGCTAAAGGATTCCTTAGGTTGCTAAGATCACTTTGGACCTCACTCAAGTGACCCCGCACATAGTTTGTTTTCAACTCATCTGTTTATAAAGTAGGTAAATCAGTTTATCCTATATAAACTTACTATCGGATTCCTTCTATCTATACCCAGCCACAGATAAAGCACAGTTTGGACAACTGACATTGCAAAAACAAAAGCGTGTTCGGTGGTATGTCTAGTCGTACAAAGAGCTTTTGCCGTGTGGCCAAAATCAGAACTAACGCCACCTTGAATGTCACTAGTCATCTGCCTAGCCTTTTTCCAACTATGTTGGGGTCGGCTTCCGGTCTAACCGGATGCAGCTGACTACCAGTATTTTACATGCAGCGACTGCCTATCTGACCTCCACAAGCCGGGTAGCACGGTACCCCTTGGTAAGGCTGGTTGTCAGACTTTTGAGCTTCTGACGACCCGAAGCAACTGTCGAAGATCCACGAATGACAGCTGGGACCAACAAAGACTTAACGTGTTCACTGAGGCACGGAGGAGTTTTAGTATGTACTCAGTCATCCTCGGACCAACCGCGGCAAGCGAGGGTATGTAACGTTTGATATAATAACAAAAGTTCTAATGTTCTAATGAACAAAATATCATATGACCTAATTTCATTTAATATGTTTTTCTTTAATATAACGATGAAATGATATAATGCATTATTGATATAATTTTATTTTACCTTATTTTATATGGTATAATGGACATTGACCTCTTAAGAGGTTTTGCGCATTTAACGTTACACGTTGTATAATGCACATTTTAATTAATATTCATTTAGATTTTAGTATAACATTCAAAATCTATAAGTAACGTTTAATATAATTTAGAAACGTCTACTTTGTTTTCTATATTTTTGCAAAAACTGGTCAGATTTTCAACGCCTGCCACTTTTGTAAGGTTAGGTTAGGTTAGGTTAGGTTTGATATTTACTTCCTTATTCATTACAGAATTTTGGCTGAAAAATAGTAAATTTGAAAATTTGGACAACTGAACGTTATACTAAATGTTATTAAAGCAAAAGAAGGTTATGTGAAATATAACCTTCGATCACATGAAAATAGGTTATACGTTTTTATAGCTTATGAAAATTATATCACGTGAACGTTATTTCAAGTGATATTATACTATTTGTTATCATGCCATATATTACACACCCGGCAAGCGTAGCTTACCTAATCGATCGACCTGTGTGGCTATTATTAGTTAGCCACAAGTCTTGATTGTCACTTATTCATTATTACATAAGAATCCTTTTGCGATAAGCTTTCGTTTTTGAGATCGACCATTATTATCTCTTAGCAAAATCTAGGGACACCATTGTGGCAGTATTAAAAGGCATTGGGGACTATTTACGAAAACATGTAAATTTTCATAAATGTTCACACATTCGTAAAAGACTTTCGTGTTCAACACAATGTTGATCAAGAATATGTTAATTGATTTAAAATTAAAATTATTATTATTTTTATCTAAAGGTTAGTAAATTGATAAGCGTAATTCAGTAGTCGTTTGTGCAATAGTAAAGATATTTTCAGTAAAAAATAAATTCACTCCAAAAATATCGGGTACTCTTGTGTCTATCTATAATTCTCGATTATTTTTCAAAGTTGGGAACGCCTCCATCGTCGCACCTGAGAAAAAAAGAGCAATATTATTATAAAGAAAGAAAGAAAATACGTCTATTTGCGGTAATCATGACGCGAAGAAAGAACATAATCACAAAAAAACAAAAGTTCGAGAAAATATACGTGACGTCCACGCAAAACGGCCAACGCTCAGCATAATGCTAAGCCCATAGGAGAGACAAATCTCCAACAGTGGTTTTCAGCGACAGTCGGCTTTGACGTGACGTCAACCGGTGCAGCATACGATAAGATAAAAAAGAACAGTGCCACTCCAGGAGTGCCGACAGAAGTGAAAACTTGAAAAAGCTTAGTAATTTAATAAATATGTTTGAAGGTAATTCTTCCCAAAGAAAATGTACCGCGCGTTGATGTCTTTATAATGGCCAAAACTTAAAACAGAGGTGTCGGTTACGGTAACAGTGTCGCGAGTTCAATGGTTTTTTCCCATCCCAAAAAGTGCCCAATGCGCCTAAAGAAGTTTTTACTTAAACAACAATCAAAATAAGAAATAAAATAAATATTTCTAATAAAAAAAAGAACTATAATTTGCGTAATACAATGCGGAGAAGACCAAACGACAATAAACGCAAACACTGGCAATACTAATGCATAGGAGTATTTCGAAACTATCAAATAAATCCATCAAATGACATCAAAATTTAAAAATTTAAAAAGTGATTTTTACAAATAAACTAAATAGTAGTGATGCGCCGACTATGGGTTTTGCCGATCTTTGACTAGCTATAATGACTAAACTATTAGATAGTTTTGGTTGAATTATCGTATGCAGACCAGATCGTCATTAGTTATAGATAAAACGCAGTTTAATTTATTATCGTATTGTCACCTTGTATATTTCCTATGGGCCTAAAGGATCGTATTATCAAGGATATATACACCATTATCCTATCAATCATTATCCTATCATGTTATTTTACGTGATACAGCAAAATGTCAATTCTCTCGAGGGTTGTGAATCTAAGAACTGTTATTGCGAATAAAACAAAACTCGCCGATACACAGGAGCTTATTATATATCATTTTCATATAATATATTACGAGCAATTCTGGCAACAAAACTTCAAGGTAAAGAATAATAAAGTAGTAGCAAAAAAGATTTATGCCAATGTAATAAAAGGTTGTCAAGAAAAAAGGTCGCGCCAGATTTGCATGATGTCAAAACATTTTGACATTTAACCTTGTTATTATTTACTTGAGACGTAAACAGATGGAGGTCTTAATAACTTAACAAAGCTCCTAGTACAAGAAAATGCCCGATAAGAATTACGAGTTCGCGAGAAAAAGGTTTAGCAAGGCAATTACAAGGGTTCAAAGCACCTTTTTTGCCTACGCTCGAACAAAATTAACAGCAAAAATAAATGCTCACCCGTGACATCAACCGTTAGAATTGACTCTGCGTCGGTGTCCCGTCAAATGACTCCTCGTTAATAAGCCTCAATTTCACTGACTCCCTTCTAAGGTTATAGCTTGTTGAAATATGACAATGTTTCACGTCTACATTCATTAAATCTTCATTCAATTCCACGCCGCTTTTTTCTACGTCCGAGGCTGCGCTAGGCTTCCTTTTATGTCTGAAAGACGCCGCCCTCTGGGAACTAGAGCCCAGGTAACTATCAGTCGTCGTATTGCCATTGAAAGTCTTCTCAGAAGGACCAACTCCCAACTGATCTAATGGGATGTTACCCCTCAAGTTTGCAGAGGAATCGATACAAGGAATCAGTTGCTTGAACTCCTTACGGAAATTTTCATTCATCCATGCGTAAATGAAAGGATTGTAGCAGGTCGAGGACATCGCTATAACGTGTCCCATAAAGAATATCAAATAGTAATACTTCAAGTGTATAGCATACATGTAGTAGTCATTGCATAAGTTTATAACATTCAGAGGTAGCCACGACAATCCGAATATTGTGACCATAGCTATCAACATCTGGTTCGTTCGTCGCTTTCTATTTTTATCTAGCTCTTCTTTGCGAGAATTTTTGCTGCTGGCAGCCTTCGCTTTGGCTCTGTCATTCAATTTAAAACTGACGCACGTGTAACAGAAAGCAATCACAACAAAAGGCAGCACGAATTGCAATACAGACGTCACTGAGCCGAACACTCGCCGCAACCGTTCAGACGGCCACGTCTCTTCACAAAACCTGCCAATATCTAGATCGTAGTACGTCATGAAAATAGCATATGGCATCGTCACTGTCACAGAGAAAGTCCAAATCATGACGATGACGACCAAACAAGTCTCAATCTTCATCCGTGGTCTGAATGGGTAAATGATTACAAAGAACCTATCGATAGCTATAGACATAAGCGTCAACGTGGATATGTATACGCTGCATCCTTGTGCGAAAGGCATTATGTGGCATAAGAGGGAACCCCAACTCCAAGCGCCGCGGAATGTGTACAGCGGTGTGAAAGGGACGGCGAACACGCAAAGTAAGATGTCAGAGAGAGCCAAGTTGCTGATGAAGAGGTTGGTGACAGTCTGCATGGCTTTGTTCCTGATGACCACGAAGCATACTAACAGGTTGCCGAGCAATCCAAGAACGAAAATAATGGTGTAAATGACGCAGAAAGTAGACTGGATCCATTTGTTATCAATGATGTTCTCATATCCGCTGTGCATAGGAGGCAGACCGTCTGGCGTCAAGTTGCGAGATTTCTCCGTTATATACAGTTCCGTATAATTTACGGCAGTTCCGTTCATCGTACCGTGTCTCCCTCCGTTGTAAACTGCGGATACCAATTTATTTTGGCTTTAAAACGTCAACTTTATGGCATCGACGCAGCGACGACGCCCCAAATTTTATCTGTGTCGAAATCTGTAACAAAATAAAAGCTTTGTTTAACATCTTTGTCTCAATGAATGCTGAGAAGACTGTAAACAATTATAGTTTTTCCGATAATGGCCTGAAAAACATTTGTTGATTTCTTTAATGGTGCCACCCAGTAAATGACTGGGAATTTACGAACCTTTCAAGATGTCTCTATCGCAACTTCGTCCGCGTGTAATTTCGGCCCCCGACCCTCCGCGTCGCATCGCATCGCCCGCCCGCACGCGGGAACTAATTTACCTTATTACTTAATCACATCACACTAATATTATAAAGGCGAAAGTTTGTGAGTGTGTGTGTATGAGTGTGTGTGTGAGTGTGTGTGTGTGTTTATATGTTTGTTACTTCTTCACGCTCAAACGGCTGGACCAATTTTGATAAAATTTTGTATGGAGGTAGCTGACACCCTGGATTAACATATAGGCTACTGTTTATCCCGATATTCCCACGGGATCGACATTTACGCGGGTGAAACCGCGTGGCGCAGCTAGTAATAATATATATATGACATGTGGCACCGAGTCATAGTCCTTCTTATAATCTATCCAACATGTCGACAGATCCTTTCGGAAACGACGAACCTGTTGGCTAATGGCCATATCAATGAGGAGTAGCTCCTTAGTAATGATATATATAATAATATATTTATTAGACCAAAAATATTAACCTAGTTAGACAATTTGTCTCAGCTACTTATAATTATTCTTAAGAGTAAATCAGTTAGCATCTGCGGCTGAACTAGGTTTATAGCCTGTGTTTCAGCACGCAGCGCCTCAAGTCCTCGGACAGGGTATGCAAGTATGAGCTTAGCAACAAAAGGAAACAGTTTATTAAAATATGGATAAAATGATTTTAACTGAAAGAAAGTTTTCTGTCCTCTAGGTGTGTAAGGTGAAGAAGGTGAGTCTATGTGTGTGAGACGGTGTATAGGGAATTAAACAATTTTAGCTAGTAGATTCTTTAGGCCAAGCCGTCAAACTATTGTATCACTATTTCAAGATGATCAGCATATTCTCTGTTTGATCGTATGTCAACTTCCAAAGCCACTGAGATACAGAATTCTTCATAGTTACTTTATTCATCGAGTATATTTCAAAAATCTTATTAATTTTGTCATATAAATGGGGGCCCAAAAATGGTTAAAATCTTCGAATAAAAGCCGTTTTTAGATGTAATAACCTCTTACAAGTTACATACAGGTAATCCTTTTCGAATTGTTAATAGGGTTGGATTGTACTCCAAGTTTACATGCTGTTTTGAGACGATACTTAAGACAAACAGTTGGCGTACAGTCAGCACCTCACAGTATAACAAATTACAAATTAGGTTTGTCAAGAGATAAAAAGTCAAGAGATAACTATAGAGTTATCTCATATTATTGCCAGCCAGCTAAATTTTCAGCAGAAAGAGCTATGGTCGTGGGAATTTGGAGATAGACCCAGTACAGTTCCGTTTAAAAGTTTAAATTAAATATTATAAATTTCAAATTTAAGATATAACCGTCCAGTTATTATGAATGTTATTAATTAATAAATGGGCGCCAGGAACTTTGAAAGTCCCGGATCCCGGAGCCCACGAAGGTGTCCAATATAATTCTGGATGAACGTAGAATGTCGAACCCAAGATCCTCAATTCAAATTACGTTGAAGACCGGTTTCCACTGTAGAAAACTGGACTAAGGTAACCAACTGGTTCTTACAGAAACCGTATTAAAATAGAAAAAATATTCTAAGGGATAAAAAAACCCGCCCGACCGTATATTTATAAAAATAAATCTGCTCAACAAAACACACTCGGTAGCCGATACGGATCTACCGCCATAAAAGGTGAACCTTAAGAACTGATTTACCTTACTACTTACAAATTAGGTAGGTGACTATAGTTATATCTAATTATTGCCAGCCAGCTAAAATTTCAGCAGAAAGAGCTATGGTCGTGGGGAGTTGGAGATAATCCCAGGGGGCCTAAAAAGGCCACTTTGGAGAATCATAAAAGGATAACATTAAAAATTATAATATGGCGAAGACAGTCCGTGTTTTTCTTTTTTCGCTGCACTACGTAGGTACAATCAAAGAGATTGGGATTGGATTTGGATTGGATTGATTGGTATTTTAGCACAGACAAAAAAAAAATATTGAAAAATGCTTCACCAATGGGATTTGATACGATTAACTTAACAGTTAACTGTCCATTATGTTATCATATTATGATTCTGCCAAAGTGGCCTTTTTAGGCCCCAGTACCATTCCGTTTAAAAGCTTAAATTAAATATTATAAATTTCAAATTTAAGATATAACCTTCCAGTTATTATGAATGTTATTAATAAATAAATGGGGACCACTACGGTTCAATAATACTGTCATAGATAACAAACCGGAACTAGACGGTGACACTATTACCTATTTCGTTTTCGCTTGGCGTTCTTTCTGACTTGTATTCGTTTTGCTCGGTTCCTTGGCATCGTAGAGTGATGTTAAATAGCTTAGAACCTTCCTCAAAACTTGGACTCTCAATGAGAGATTTTCTTTTTCTTTTTTTTTAACGCTTCCCTAGCCGCTAGATAGATGGCGCTGAACTTGGTAAGTTACTGCAAGGAAGGGAACTTCACATAATTTTTCTATTAATTCAATTGGATGTAATTTTGAGATCGTAAAACGAAAGCAAACGAAACTGTCACTCAACGAGCGTATATGACGTGACGCAATGTTTTTTTTTTCAAGCGTTTTGTCTTTGGCACCTAGTAACGTAGTCAGTTCAACGCCATCTTCAGGGTTCTTGGAAACAATGTTTTTTTTTAATACTCAAAAGAAAAACCTCTCATTGCAAACAGATTTTTTTTATCCGACTGGTAGTTTCAGAGATTAGCGCGTTCAAACAAACAAACTCTTCAGCTTAATTATTAAAAAGTATAGATTCACAGTCGTTATTTTTAGGGTTCCGTACCAAAATGGTAAAACGGAACCCTTATGGTTTGACTCTGTCTGTATGTTACAGCTGGATATCTCCAGCACTACTAATGCTATCAACTTGAAATTTGGAATAGTTTTAGATGACGTTTGCCCAACGAATTTGCAAATAAGAAAGATTTTTTTTTTTTGCCACGGGGACCGACATTGGTGTCTGAAATATTTCAAGTGGTGGGAGTGGGTGTGGTGGTGTGGACTTCGAATATTTCAGACACCAATGTCAGTCCCCGTTGCAAAAACAAAAATCTTTCTTATTTGCAAAATAGTTGGGCAAACGTCATCTCAAACGTGAGACATCCAGCTGTGACAGACAGACAGACAGAATCTCACAATAAGGGTTCCGTTTTACCATTTTGGTACGGAACCCTAAAAATAACGACTGCTACTAGGGCATGATGGCGGTAATCTAAAACTGCCATATTCTACACCAGCAGCAGTGCGCAGTGTTAAAATTCTCTAACGAATATAGGCCTCGCCGATGAAAATTTAAAAACGTATGATGGTACGGAACCCTCGGTGCGTGAGTCCGACTCGCTCATGCCCGAAAAAAAATTCACATTTTTTTTATAACATTTATGTTATAAAAAAATTCTTTAACATCTAAACTAGCTTGGATCAAACAAAATTATGCTATATTTATTTTGATTCCCACATCATTAGGCAAACATGGACTTTCGTCAACCAAATCAAATTCATGAAATGAAAATAACAAGCCCGAAAGAAAATCATAACAAAGCCTTCCGAAATTAGATTTGAAAACCAAAGTTTTGAAGGAGCCATATTGCTTCACAATGGAAACGACTCACGAATATTATTATTGTTGAAATTTTCAAGAAAAAATACCGACAAAAGGCTTCTCCTTACTTGGTTTGTGTGTACATTTACAAAATGCTGAGGTATTTAGTACATATCAAAGTACTTTGTTCTTTGTACAAATTCTGGGATGACCCACTCGAGCTTTGTGAGTTAAAATGGAGCTTAGCAGTTAGCTCCGATTGCGTCACAAATGTGTGATGTTTTAAGTAGGTAACATTGCCTATCGTCCCTATGTGCTTTAGAGCAAATATTTTACGTTTCCAGTGTAACAAAGCTGGAATACTGATCTAAATTAAAGTGTTGCTCTATTCTAAAAAAACCTGTTGAAATTTTGAACGATGAATACGTAAACATACACGTGTTTTTGACTCAATGTTTTTATACCAAGTAAACGGTACTTCAGTACCACACCACACACACATCACACACACACACACACCTCCACATACACACACAGATCATCATCACATATTTTTTATCACTCTGTGTACGGGCTTAGTTACCTACTCATCCTTTGGCACTTGTATTCTTGGCTGTACTTCAAATTCAAAATTTTGATCCATTCATTTCTTCAGATAGATTAGATTTGGCTGTATACAACATTATTTTTAGTATATGCGAAACCAGAAACACGTGTCTAGTATTTTTTGTAAAGGATCTATGTACAAATTTTCAAAGCTGTATCATGAAAAATCACAAACTTATAAGCTTGTTAAGTTATCTGTTTGCCGGTACAAAAGCATGCTCACCCGCGCCGCGCCGTCTTGCGCTCATTAATAAATGTACCTAGGTACTTAACCGTTCACCGCGGAGATTGGATAACCTACTTAGTGTCGCTTGGTGTCCAACTTTTAACCTTTTTGAAATATTTTTGGGACAAAATATAACATGGCGTAAAACTTATTGGAATCGATTCAGTTACTTATTCTGAACAAACTATATTCAGGTTTCTCATATACTAAAAATAACGTTGTATATGTGTGTGGGGTATACATAAGTATGCGGTGAGGTGTGTGTTATGTACTCGACCGGCAGGGGTGTATGACTAGACATATGGAAGAAAACGAAGCAAAAGGAGTAGGTATGTAAGGATCGTAGCAGGTGGCGTTATCTAGTTTCCGCCTACCCCCATGCAAAGAAGGCGCGAATTTATGGTTATGGTTATGGTTGTGGTTGTGGTCATGGTTATGGTTGTGGTTGTGGTTATGGTTATTTATGGTAATGGTTATGGTTGGTTTAGGCTATTTTGTATTTTTTTGGTTCTTGGTGTTTTACAAAGTTATTGGAAAAACACCAATAACCTCTTGTACTCATCAACTTAATTTGTGATTATTTGGTAACAATACCATAGTTTGTGTTGAATTGTATATACCATCGTCACGCGCGTGTCTAGTACCTACCTTTTGTTTTGTTTGGAAAATTCCGTCTAATATTTTTAGGGCTGATTTTTCCAAATGAAATGAAAAGGAATTTTTAGGGCTGATTTTTCCAACGCCAGATAATTTTATCGGGGGAAAAATAATAAATTGTTGACAGTTCTTTCATACAAAATCTGTCAGACGTCAATTTTATTCCACGAATTAAAGTTAACTGTCGATTGAAAAATCAGCCCTAAGTAAAATTGTTTATTTTATTATTTTAACAGACTGATGACCACGTGCAATAACCGCTGTACAATTTTTGTGCTAATCTAATCACCTAATAACCTATCTTTCTGTATTATTAAAATGTTAGAAGTAAGCAAAATAGTGTTTCCCAGGACGCGCTGTTTCACAAAAAATACTGCTTGAAACTGAAAAAACTTAAGTATTCTACAAGAATGCAATACAAATAACACAAGAATACAATACAATACAATAAAGTTCTGAATAAATAACGTTCCTTTCTGTCCACAATAACTCTTTATTGTGGACAGAAAGGAACGTTATTTATTCAGAACTTTCAGAACGTGTCTAGTATTTTTTGTAAAGAATCTATGTACAAATTTTCAAAGCTGTATCATGAAAAATCACAAAGTTATAACCTTGTTAAGTTATCTGTTTGCCCGTACAAAAGCATGCTCACCCGCGCCGCGCCGTCTTGCGCTCATTAATAATAGTACCTGGGTACCTAACCGTTCGGCGCGGAGATTGGATAACCTACTTAGTGTCGCTCGGTGTCCAACTTTTAACCTTTTTGAAATATTTTTGGGACAAATATAACATGGGGTAAAACTTATTGGAATCGATTCAGTTACTTATTTTGAACAAACTATATTCAGGTTTCGCATGTACTAAAAATAACGTTGTATATGTGTGTGTGTGGGGTATACATATGTATGTGGTGAGGTGTGTGTTATGTACTCGACCGGCAGGGGTGTATGTCTAGATATATGGAAGAAAACGAAGCAAAAGGAGTAGGTATGTAAGGATCGTAGCAGGTGGCGTTATCTAGTTTCCGCCTACCCCTATGCAAAGAAGGCGCGAATTTATGGTTATGGTTATGCTTATGGTTATGTTTGTGGTTGTGGTTGTGGTCATGGTTATGGTTGTGGTTGTGGTTATGGTTATGGTTGGTTTAGCCTATTTTGTATTTTTTTGGTTGTTGGTGTTTTACAAAGTTATTGGAAAAACACCAACAACCTCTTAAGAGGTCATTGTACTCATCAACTTAATTTTTGATTATTTGGTAATAATACCATAGTTTGTGTTGAATTGTATATACCATCGTCACCCGCGTGTCTAGTACCTAACTTTTGTTTTGTTTGGAAAATTCAGTTTAGGTACTATTTTTAGGGCTGATTTTTCCAACGCCAGATAATTTTATCGGAGCAAAAATATTAAATTTTTGACAGTTCTTCCATACTAAATTTGTGAGACGTCAATTTTATTCCACGAATAAAAGTTATCTGTCGATTGAAAAATCAGCCCTTAGTAAAATTGTTTATTTTATTATTTTAACAGACTGATGACCACGTGCAATAACCGCTATACAATTTTCGTGATTACATATTCACCTTTCTGTATTATTAAAATGTTAGAAGTAAGCAAAATAGTGTTTCCCAGGACGCGCTGTTTCACAAAAAATACTTCTGCTTGAAACTGAAAAAACTTAAGTATTCTACAAGAATGCAATACAAATAACACAAGAATACAATACAATACAATAAAGTTCCTTTCTGTCCACAATAAAGAGGAAAACAAAATAATCCCGCTAGTGGAGTTTACAACTGTAACCGCTAATCCAACCCGGACAAATTGGCGGGGTGCCAACAACCCCGGGCTTTGTCGGTGATAGGGGCTACTTAGTACCCCAAGAGGAAATATACGGGGTGTTTTTGTTTGAGTCTCGATTTCGGAACCCTTTAGGGATAAGAAGCTTGATAAATATATTGCTGTTTTTAGTATTAAGGGACTTGCTCCTGCAAAAACTTGATTTACGCGTTGCGATGTCATTGTTAACCGGCTAAACAGTGTTTAGACAATGCAAGCATAAAGCATAGTTTTAAGCATAGTTTTAAGCGTAAATTGTATACTACTAGCAGCGATCCACGGTTTCAACCGGATATGTTTCGATCCCGTGGGAATATCTGGATAAAAAGTATCCTATGTGCCCAATGTTATCCAAATTCGTTCAGTATTTTTTGCGTTAAAGAGTAACAAACATTCATCCATCCATCCTCACAACTTTCGCGTTTATAATATTAGTAGGAAGTAGGTTAATACAGAAATGTTACTATCATCTCAGTGACTATTTTGATGAGAGTTCACTGACATCTTCGATCGACAATACTACCTACTATACTCTATTTTTAGGGTTCCGTAGCCAAATGGCAAAAACGGAACCCTTATAGATTCGTCATGTCTGTCTGTCTGTCTGTCTATCCGTCCGTATGTCACAGCCACTTTTCTCCGAAACTATAAGGACTATACTGTTGAAACTTGGTAAGTAGATGTATTCTGTGAACCGCATTAAGATTTTCACACAAAAATAGAAAAAAAAACAATAAATTTTAGGGTTCCACATACTTAGAACTGAAACTAAATTTTTTTTTTTTTCATCAAACCCATACGTGTGGGGTATCTGTGGGTAGGTTTTCAAAAATGATATTGAGGTTTCTAATATTATTTTTTTCTAAACTGAATAGTTTGCGCGAGAGACACTTCCAAAGTGGTAAAATGTGTGTCCCCCCCCTGTAACTTCTAAAATAAGAGAATGATAAAACTAAAAAAAATATATGATGTACATTACCATGTAAACTACCACCGAAAATTGGTTTGAACGAGATGTAGTAAGTAGTTTTTTTTTAATACGTCATAAATCGTAAACCGCAGTTTACCATTCATTCAATCAACTCAAAAATAAAAAAAAACATTTAATTTCATTAACATAAACCTTATGCATACACCCGGATGTTACGGAACCCTCGGTGCACGAGTCCAACTCGCTCTTACCCGGTTTTTTTTATTTGCTAGACCAAAATGACAGCCGTAGCTGACAGCTGACAGCTGTAGTAATAAACACAGTCAACATGACAAAAAAACTGGCCAAGTGCGAGTCGGACTCGCACACGAAGGGTTCCGTACCACAAGGCAAAAACGCCGAAAAAAACATGTTTGTTGTATGGGAGCCCCCCTTAAATATTTATTTTATTCTGTTTTTAGTATTTGTTGTTATAGCGGCAACAGAAATACATCATCTGTGAAAATTTCAACTGTCTAGCTATCACGGTTCATGAGATACAGCCTGGTGACAGGCAGACAGACAGACGGACAGTGGAGTCTTAGTAATAGGGTCCCGTTTTTACCCTTTGGGTACGGAACCCTAAAAAGGTCGATTGCAGCTGTCATTTTGGTCTAGCAAAAAAAATCCGAGTTTAGATTTTCGATGAGCACATCAAAAAAGGCCGAAAAACTTTATGGAGAGCTTTATTGTTCTTATTTTAAAAATACGATTTCTTTTTGTACAATGAAAGTAGAATATATTTATATTGCAAACGATAATAAACTTTTCAACACACTTGATCGTAAAGTAGCTTTTATTGAACCGCTTTTAAGTCCATAATGCAGTGTATTAAAAACGCGTGCTTTTTCTTTATTTTAATCCACTGGTGCTTTATTTCCACAGATAAAATACTAGCTTTTTTAATCTCATCAATTCACTTTTTTTTATTACCTATTTAAAAAAAAGTGAATTGTCCTTGGTCCCATAATTAACTAATATTTATTTACCTTAAGGTGAATGCGCAGGGACCACGGACAATTTAAGGTGAATGCGCAGTGGTAGACCGCGAAATTCAAATTTTCTTAGGTTTTTTGCAATTTTAAGGCCAGTGTCAGGTTGTATCTTGATCAAAATATGATTTGCGATTGCGACTATAACAGGTACGTCTTTACAGAATGATAATCATTCGAATCATTAATACAACTTTCTTATGGAAAAGTTCTTAGGGAAAAAATCTAACTTGAAAGATTATATTCTAATGACTATAATTATGTAAATACATATATATTATGGTCGCAAATCATACTTGATCAAGATACAACCTGATACTGACCTGCAAATTACAAAAAAACCTAAGAAAATTTTAATTATCCACCTTAAATTGTCCGTGGTTCCTTCCGAAACCAAACGGAAAAGACCCTGACTGGCGTTCTATTATTGCGGATTCTCACTGAACTAATGTATATTTCTCTATGCCAATAGAACTTTCTAATTCCATACTAACTAAACTACAATTTGACATACGACAACACTACGAGCAGTCTAAACATTATTTTGTATTTATTATATTTTTTCTATAAGCTGTTTAGAGGTTTTGTCAGTGCCATAGACTAATATATTTAAAATGAGAGTCAGTGCTTTTATTTACACCTACGCTACGCAAAAAAACAAAACTAGCGCGCCATTTTCCAAACAAGTTAATATTTAACAATACAAGTCTGTTTTTTCCTCGTAAGTGTGTTGAAAAACGTCATATGAAACGCGCGTGCATTGATCATTAGATTCTCGGCTTTCTTATCAGATTTCTTATTAATAATACCGCCTCGAGCATAATGATCACCATAGCACACATGTATCATAATGTACTATTATGTTTGAAAGTTAAGGTTTGTAATCAAGTTATAAGCAATCACAGCCACTTGAGCGACGTGTTTTGTTCCTAATCCTTAATCTATTATAGTCACGGATGACTTATGGTGCTATTATTGATCGAAGGTATGACATAGGATTTAAACATATCTGGCGAAATGTGGGTTGGTGACCATAGTACTTACAGTTACGAGCACTAATATGTCAACACTTGGCAACTTTCAATTGCGATTTTTTCACGAATAAACGAATGCAACGTTGAAATACGACACTTTTCATAAACCTATGGGTTCGAATATACTATGTTCGTAATAATATAAAATTTAAATTAAAAAATAAAGGAGAAAATCGCCTTTGAATAAAGCCAAGTGTATACATACTTATGCTCGTGACTGAACACCTAATACTTCGGCGAAATCAGTCGTGATATTATTTTATGTTATGTCATTAGATAGTCGATGACAAATGTCCAAAATTTGCCTTGCTTCTAATCTACCTTTGGAATATCAGCATCTATTGCCTAGTAATTCAGTGGAGGGAGGTCAGATCCTGCATATGACCGCTACAATGCGTTCATTTTAGAGACACAAAGGCAAATTGCCTCATTCACCGCGCTAGGTAATCCATTCATGTGTTGTTCTTGTGTGTTTATGTCTAGTTGGACTACAAAATAGCATTGGGAATTTTCTTCCCCAGTGAACAAAGTACACAGCTGAACAGAACAACTGTTTTAAAGTCAACAATTATTCCAACTTCAATTTAGATACCAGACTACTAAAGCAACAAATAAGATTTATGATGTTATTTAGTAAAACAACTGAATAATACAGCTTCTAACAAAAACTGAACTGTTTATTTCGAATCGAGTTAACCTTTCAATATCTGGTTACCAGATTAGCAAGAGCGAGTGTGTAGCATGGCGTCCTGGGTCCGATTTCCAGGTCGGGCAAAGTGTTATTAGGTTTTTGACGTGAATACGTCTTTAAAATTGCTTCCGTAGTGGGAGGCAAGTCAAAAAAACCAATGGTAACAAAATCGGGGATACATTTTGGTGTTGCAGCTTCATATCTATCATCACCATCCTACATTCAATTACACCATTGGATAGCTAAAGGATCAAATAATTCATTACGTTAAATGAGGACTGTGACACATCGCGCGCGGTGGAGGGGGAAATGCCACCATTTTGAGGTAATTTTGTTGCGTATCGAGATTTCCACTTAGTTTGACTTTTCACTCGGAGAAGCTACGACGTTCGTTTAAGTTTCAGTTGTCAGCTCTCGTCAGAACCTATCGATTGTAAACAAAACATTAGTGTCAAATAGTAACAGTGAATGTAATGTGTTATAATAAAAAGAAAAATAACATCAAAAATATATAATGTCGACCTATACGAGTATACGCGTCAAAAAGTCAAATCAAAATAGAGAGACCGTATACGGTTGGAAAGGGCTTCTCAAGAGCAATCGCATGGTACCAATTGTAAGTGTAAAAGTGTTAGTGCAAACTTAGATGCAGAAATAAAATCATTTATCATTTATGAGACTGAAGGAAGAGAGTGCACCTACGCACACACTTGTGCACTATAATATCTCCCGCGCCGAAGGCTAGTCTCCATTGAGATTGGCCGCCGTGGCCGAAATACGGTCTGGAGGACTATACAAGTTGGACGCGAAAAAAGAAAAATAAATTAAACTGCGTATATCTGATACCATTCCCGGTCTCCACCCGAAAATTCAGTCAAATATTATGGCTAGTCGAAGATTGGCAAAAGCCGTAGTCGGCGCATCACATTTATTTGAAAAAAAAAGCACTTTTTTAATTTCGATGCTAGGATTTATTTTCATAGTTCCAAAATACTCATAAGCATTAGAATTGCCAGTGTATTCATTTATTGTCTTATTGTTGTCTCCACATTGAATATCAGATTACCCAGTCAGCTATGATAACGTGGCAGACTATACAGAGTCCGGTGGACGTAGGTACTTCAGTTTATCACGTGCTGCAGTGCATAGCGAGGCTCAGGGAAGGCCCCTTTACAGTCTCCCCAGGGATGTGCCTTTAAGGCGTTACACGGGGGGGTTGGTCTTTTAAGAGGAACCGGGACCACCCCTATGTGCTTTTTAGTGAGGTAAAAATCCCACACTCCCCGACCTCCGTCCCCGGAGATCGGGTGCCTTTTGAAGGTTACCCACCCACAACAAAAAAAGTTACTTCAGTCTCCCGTGGATACTTTTTTAGTCATCATCGTCCTGCCCTATTCCCATGTTACTTGGGGTCGGCGCAACACGTTTTCTTCTTCAATTCTCGCCTGTCAATCGTCTTGCTATCATTCACTCCCTTCTCTTTCATATCATTCTTCACACAATCCATCCATGTTTTCTTCGGCCTTCCTCTCGCTCTCCATTCATCAACATATATATTCATCACTCTTTTAGTCACATGCATTTCGTCCCTTCTCATCACAAGCCCATACCAAGCCAAACGATTTCCTTTCAACTTTGTCACTGGCGCCACTTTCAAACTTCCTCTTATATACTCATTTCGTACTTTATCCATTCTCGTCACTCCACACATCCATCTCAACATTCTCATTTCCTCTGCATGCAATCTTTTTTCGTCTTCTTTATGTGGATACTCTTTTAGTGCACACTAATAATATCATAATTGAATAGGACGAATCCTCCTTCTGCCGGACAAAATTTCAACATTTCCAAAAACTATTGCTTAACTTCCGGACCAAATTGTTGAATGTAACACCCGTTTTCACGAACATAAATTAATGCTGTTGGATTTTCAACGTTCCGCCCAGGCAGCGTCGAAAGTCGAAAATCCAAAAGCGCGTTTTTATTTTGTTAGGGTTTAACGGAACCCTATTACTAAGACTTCGCTGTCTGTCCGTCTGTCTGTCACCAGGCTGTATCTCAAGAACCGCGATAGCTATACTGAAGATGAACGCCAATTGAACATTTACAGGTAAGAGAAAGCACACAAAGAAATAGAACTGTTATCGCTAGAAAATAGTAACTTGAAGCAGAGAAATGCTGTTTTATTAGAATAAAATAAAACTTACAAAGCAATTGCCAGTAGTCCAATTAGGACCAAAGTCCAAACGCCAAATAAGAACACTGCCAGTACTAAAACAAAACAGACGCATACTTCGGAAAGTATGGAAAACACACTCGGCGCACCCTCGATCAATTATTTCAAGGAGATAAAAGTCAACACTTTAAACAAAGAAACGCAAACTCCCGCGATGATTCATGACACATTGGTACCAAACCAAAACCGGATACCAATTTCAAACCTGGGTAATGTTGCCTCAAAAAAGCCAGTGGGCGTATTTCGACCTAAACCTAAAAATAGACTCGCTATAATGAGTAGTAGGTGTACTACAGGTGCACTACCTTTAATTAAAGAGGTATTTTCTGGTGAATTTGACTACTGTCATTATTTGTTGCATAACGCTACCTACCACAAAAGAGTTGTTACTCACTGTCGAAGACAAATTAAAAGATTTCACAATGCAAGACTATTGCCTGATTTTTATTGGAGAAAACGATACAAAAAATAGCGAGTATCTAGATATCCTTGAAAACCTGAAAAGCTCGCTGAAAGACACTGCACACACAAATATTGTGGTATGCGCGCCAACATATACACTTCTGGACACATCAATTGGCCCACCTTAGAGTTTAGGTTACGAAGGCCCCTACCGAAATATGATTGCTGGATTGAACAAAAACTGTTGATGCACTTTTAAACCTGATACATTTTACCATCTTTTTCGATCGTATTGTTTTAAATTTGAATGCAGAATACCATACGACATGGAGCTACGCCTAACAAGTCGGATATGCGCCTTGTTAAAGGCAATTGATTTTTGAATAAAAAACATGTTTTATCAAATAAAGGTTTAATTTAATAACGCGTGTTGCCTCCATGGGCATCTACCACAGCTCTCATACGATTAGGCATAGAGTTTATCAACCGCTCTATGAAATTTTGAGGGATCATCTCCCATTCCTCTTCTATGGCAGTTTTCAACTCCTGCATCGTCTGGGCAACTGGCTGACGAGCCCTAACACGTCTTTTTAGCTCGTCCCACATGTGCTCAATGGGGTTCATGTCTGGGCTTCTGGCTGGCCAGTCCATAACTGTGATGATCACATCCCGAAGATATTCCCTGACGATGCCGGCCGCATGGGCTCTTGCATTATCATGCATAAAAAGGAAATTTGGGCCCACATAGTCCGCGTATGGTATCACGTGAGGTTCTAAGCACTCACGAATGTACCTTTCAGCATTTAATGTTGGCAGCCGTGGTCCTGTAACAACCTCAAGTTGAGTTTTGCCGCTCGCGGATATACCGCCCCAGACAGTCCATGAGCCACCGCCATAAGCAACCCTCTCTTCAAAGCAGCATTGTGCGAAACGCTCTCCCTTACGTCGGTAGACCTTCTTCCTTCCATCATTGCCATGTAACATAATTTTAGACTCATCAGAAAAGAGTAAACGGCTCCAATCTTGCTGTGTCCAATTTAAATGACTGCGTGCGAAATGAAGGAGCGCTGTTCGGTGGGCTCGCGTTAGTTTGGGCTCATTAGCTGGCTTGTGTGGTACCATATCGCGTTCTTTTAACCTTCTCCGAACAGTTCGAGCGCTCACAGATACTCCGTGGAAGTCGCGAAGTTGGTTTTGTATCTCAATGGAGGTAAGGTGACGATTTCTCAAGCTGGTCGTCACGATGAATCGATCCTGCCTTTCAGTTGTGACCCGAGATCGTGGCCTTCCTTGGCGACGAACAAAGCCGCCAGTCTCTAGGTACCTCCGATAAACATTTCGGACGTTGTAAGTTGAGCACTCACGTTTCTTTGGCTGTGTCCGGGCTGAATAAGTGCCACAGCTTGGGCGGCGACTTCAGGTGAAGTATCCATAGATTATTGATAGAAACTCACCTTAATGTTAAGAATAAGTAATGTTTGTTGCAAAACCAAAGATATCAATCACTTTTTCAAGAATTAAATCCAAGTAAACCAATAAAACCCAAGTTTTCTTAGTATTCGATTGTTTGATATCAACAAACAGGCTCCAAATTGTCTTTTGTTTCTTTAAATTCTGTGTTCGAAATTCAAATAAAGACTATTGAATGAAATTGTGAATGTGCCAGGTTCAAAACTGCATAAAAACTTTTTGCTCGACCTAATATAAAATTTTAGCTAGGACCAAACGAAACTGAAAATACAAGGTGGGCCAATAGATGTGTCCAGAAGTGTATAAGAGGTGCACTAATCCATAATTATAAAGTCGAGTTATTTAACAACCTGCTCAGTTCGGACATGAAAAACAACGACTATGCATACTTTTTCGATAGTAATTACACGTTGACTCTTGATATGTTTTCCTACAATACAGGGAAAATCAACAAATACGGATGGAGGGACATCTTTACCCAGATCAGATCCAACATATTTGTTGACTACGATCAAGATTATGCTAAAGTTAGCAACGCCAATGCGGGAATGGAAAACTTATGTCATAATTTAACCATAACAAATAAAAAACACATAAACTATACCCCAGAAACACCTCAAATACCAGATACCAAGATGACATCTGAGCAACTACAAATTAACGTCAGTGATCCTGATTTAACCACCAATAACATGGATTTTTTTCGTACACAATAATATACGAATCCTGCACCAAAATATTGCCGGACTTTTGAACAAAGCAGATTTACTTATAATTCATCTACAAGAACTAAAACTAAGTCGAAGAAATATAGATGTCATATGTATAACGGAACACTTTATTATGCATAGTCAAGAACACCTATTAACAATACCAAGTTACAGGCTGGCCGCATGTTACACGAGACGAGAAAAGAAGCGGGGAGGCGCCTGTATCCTGGTAAACAAGACTCTTCAATACAAAGAACTTGGAGATGCAACAAAATATTCCGTAACAAGTGTAATCGAATGCTGTGCTGTTGAACCGGTAGAACAAAAATTGATAATTATATGTGTATACAGACCACCTAAGTCACGTAATTTAAATATTTTTTATGATAACTTAGAAATAATTTTAAAATCATTATGTACCAACCCTAAGAAAAAAATTGTTGTTTGCGGGGACTTTAATATAGACAGGTTAAAAAGAAATAATATTAGTTTAGACTTTGAATATTTTCTTTTGGGATTTAATCTCACACTACAACTTGATCAACCAACTCGGTTATCTAGTAACAGCTGTCTGGATAATTTTGCTCATAATTCCAAGAATAAATGTAAATGTGAAGTAATAGACTTTGCCTTGTCTGATCACTCTGCACAAGTATTTGAGATTAAGGTAAACAAAACCTATAGACTAAACTCATGGCATGTAAAAAAACGGGACCTATCACTGGAAAACTTAACAAAATTCAATAGCTACCTACAATGCCTTTCATTTACTGAAATGTATGAGACAGAAAATGTTAATGAAGCGTATAACATATTTATGCAGCAGTTTGGTTTGCTATATGAGCTTTGTTTTCCTTACAAGTTAGTCATAATAAAACCAAATAAAAAAATTAAGTGGATTTCTAAGGGAATACGATTGTGTAGTAAGAAGCAGCGTCACCTCCTATGGCCGCATAGACTAAAACCATCAAGTGAAAATAAACATAAATATAAAAATTACTCCCGGCAATTTAGGAAAATTGTAAAATTAACTCAAAAGGCTCAAAATAACAATTTTATTAAGAATTCAATCAATAAATCAAAGGTGTCCTGGCAAGTTATCAACAATAAAGCATGTACCTATGAACCCATTACTCAGATAAAAATAAATAATATAATTATTAATAACCCTAAGGAAATTGCAGACGCATTCAACGACTACTTCATTAATCAGATTAAAAGCTCACCTAAAACATCACTCGAAACAAGTGGTCTACACGAAAACCCTAACACAATGTTCATGAGACCAGTTGTGCCTCAAGACGTACTCAGGGTAATAAAATTATTGAAAAATAAAAATAGCGTAGGATACGATGAAGTAGCAACGAAAGTCATAAAATTTGTATCAAATAACATAATCGTACATATTTGCCACATTATTAACTTAGCCATCAGCACTGGTGTATTTCCTGATGGTTTAAAAACGGTCATAGTCAAACCGCTTCACAAAAAGAATTGCAGGGAGGATATAGGTAATTATAGACCGATTGCTTTAATTCCTGTGTTTTCCAAAGTGGTAGAAAAGATTATATATGAATTAATCGACAACTTTCTGACAAAATATGCTACTATGTAATGAACAAGCAGGGTTTCGAAAAAATAAAAACATTAATACAGCAATATATGATTTTTTACACGAAATAATGACAAATGTAGATAATAAAACACATATCTGTGCCATTTTTACAGACATGACTAAAGCATTTGACTGTGTCAATCACGATATTCTATTGAACAAGCTTAATAGCTACGGTCTAATGGGAAACGTGCAGAATCTCTTAAAATCCTACCTTGGTAACCGCACACAATATACGGAGATATCCAGAATTTGTCCTAAATCAAAATGCGAACAAAAATATAAATCTGATGGTAAAATCATTAAGTTCGGCGTACCGCAAGGTAGCGTATTGGGCCCCCCGCTATTTTTGCTCTATATAAATGATCTGCCCCGTCAGATACCAAATCCAATGGTTCTATTTGCCGATGACAGCACAGCACTGATTAAATGTACAAATATCAATAATTATGAACAGGATATCAACAATAGCCTTAGAAATATTGTAGAATGGCTTGATAAAAATAACCTGGTAATAAATTTACCAAAGACTAACGTGATGCATTTTCACCAACGAACAGTTCCACCGAACGTTAATGTACAGTACAATGGCCAAGTGATCAATCAAACAAAGGTCGCGAAATTTCTAGGAATTTATATAGACAATCAATTAACTTGGAAACCGCAAGCAGAAGAGGTGTGTAGAAAGTTGAGCACTGCAGCCTATGTTCTTTTTAACCTGACAAAAAAAGTTGACTTAAAAACTGCTTTGGTAGCATACCATGGTTTAGTCGCATCGGTCCTGAGGTTCGGAATCATTTTTTGGGGTAACAGCAGCCTAAGAGATAACATATTTAAAGCACAAAAACGTTGTGTTAGAGCTATGTGTAATCTTAAAACTACAGATAGTTGTAAATCTCTGTTCAAGTCT
The DNA here is from genome assembly GCA_916614155.1 of Mesoligia furuncula. Taxonomy (NCBI): domain Eukaryota; kingdom Metazoa; phylum Arthropoda; class Insecta; order Lepidoptera; family Noctuidae; genus Mesoligia; species Mesoligia furuncula. The sequence goes on from OU744808.1 coordinate 6,916,795, forward strand.
TTGAAAATTCTTACTTATCCGTCGTTATATATTTTGGAAAAGGCAATTTTTGTAAAAAGAAATAAAAAAATGTTTGCTAAGGTCTCGGATTCCAAGAAAGGTCCCGTGAGAAGTCAATACAAAAACCTCTTAATTACCGGTGGCTATAAAACAGCACTACTTAGTAAAAGTGTTTTCTGCATGGGCCCAATAATATTTAACAAACTACCGGACAGCATAAAAAGTGACACCCTTCCACAATTTAAAAATAAACTTAAGGTTTTTTTGATACAGAAATGTTATTATTCGATAAGTGATTTTTTGAATGACCCTATGTGTGACCTCTCAACAGTTTAATATTACTTATAGACATTATTAATTTGATACAAAAATATTATTATTTCATTATTATTATTATTTCTGGACTTGTTAAAATAATTTATTTGTATCTTAATCATCACTATTTAATTTTCATAATTTTACTAATAAGCTAATGCCTATTGACGTTATTTATTAATTTTTGCATGCCAAAGCTCAGGCAGAATGTACCCGGCTCACTATGTTTTTATAACAACTTTATTGTACAATACCTACATTCTGTGCAAATAAATGATTTGATTTGATTTGATTTATACTGTTGAAATTTTCACAAAGTATGTATTTCTGTTGCCGCTATAACAACAAATACTAAAAACAAAATAAAATAAATATTTAAGGGGGGCTCCCATACAACAAACGCGATTTTTTTTTGCCCTTTTTTGCTCGATATCAAAAATGGCAACAGGTAGGCACTTGAAATATTCACAAAATACTCAGTTGTATTTTAACTTTAATAATAAATAATAAAATAAAAATATTTGTTTTTTTTTTTATGTTTGTTGTATGGGAGCTTCCCTTAAGGGGGGCTCCCATACAACAAACATGTTTTTTTCGGCGTTTTTGCCTTGTGGTACGGAACCTTTCGTGTGCGAGTCCGACTCGCATTTTTTGGCATTCATTTCGGTGTTGCCTAACGTTAGTAAAAACGTGTGTAATGAGTCATACAAATCAGTGCTACTGTTCATGCTACAATGTCTATGAGGATCCTCATCATCCTATATTGTTCCCACTAATGGGACACAGGCCTCCTCTCTTCGAGAGGGAGTGGGCTATAATCTACCACGCGGGCTCAGTGCGGGTTGGTAGAAATCACGTCTTCAAATTTTTGGTTCTAGGACATACCGGTTTCCTCACGATGTTTTCCTTCACCGTTTTGAGAGCGGTGGTGATGAAATAATTTACACAAAGTAAAACGCCTGTCTGGGTTCGAACCTACAACTCGTAAGTCACGGCCGTTACCACCGGGCCACCACTGCTCTAGCTCTATGAGGATCCTAATAAAACCATATAATTTTACTCAAGATTTTATACAATTTCAATTCAATTCCTATTCTGCAAATCCTTATAGAGCGCATAATAGATCTATCCGACTAAATGTATGCAAACCGAGATGCAGCTCGTACCAATCATCTCAGATTATTCCCCTAGAGGTCTCATTGTTAGATAAGACCACTTTATGTTCTGTCTGTTTCTCTTTCATTTTAAGTTCATGTGATTGTGGTTTGATTTGGCTTAATCTTAATGGAGTCCGTTTTTCGGGTTCCGTACCCAAAGGGTAAAAACCCGACCCTATTACTAAGACTCCACTGTCCGTCTGTCCGTCTGTCACCACGCTGTATCTCAAGAACCGTGATAGCTAGAAATCAGCTTGAAATTTTCACAGATGATGTATTTCTGTTACCGCTGTAACAAGACATACTAAAAACAGAATAAAATAAATATTTAAGGGGGGCTTCCATACAACAAACGTGTTTTTTTCGGCGTTTTTGCCTTGTGGTACGGAGCCCTTCGTGTGCGAGTCCGACTCGCACTTGGCCAGTTTTTTTAATTACCCTGCACCCTAATTAGGGTAACACTTTATCTACCAATCACAATCTCAATCATTTTGAAGGATATCTCTAATCCATTGCTTGCATAATGTGTTCGAAAAATCTGCTCAAGAAAGTAAAGAATGCACTCTCGCGCGAATCGCCGAGGTGAGCGCACGCGATAAGCTGAGGTCGATTTTGTTCGAGTTTTGTTTTTCGCTCTACCCTCTTTGAATAAATGTTACGCGATAATGGATAACATAGATTTTTGCGATTCAAGTGGAAGTGATATAGTAGAAAAAGAGATGGTGCATAAGCGTGAGCAACTAGCTAATAATAAGAATTCGAAGGAAGAGGAAAAAAAGGTGGATAAAAGGCAACGGTCAGACAGTGAAGAAATAATAGAAGATGATGAGGGATTTATCGCGGTTCGAAAGGACAAAAAGAGGTCATTGAGGAGGACGTCAATGAGGTCTAATAGTACTGAGAATAATGAGAATACATGTAAATCAACAAATGAGAAAATAATAGTGTGCGTAACGTCGAAAGAGGTTTTACCCAAACCTTTCGGCATGGCCAAACTGTTAAGAGTAGAAAATATTAAAAACGTTCTTAAAATACAATATAAGAACCCATACAAGATACTTATTCAATTTGAAGACCGAAAAGACGCGGAGAGTCTGATCAATTGCAGCAAGTTTCAAAATCTGGATTATAGATGTCAGCTTATAGATGAAATTAACTTGTCATATGATGTAGTGAAACAAATTGACTTAGATATTGAGGAGAAAGAGATTCTAGAGAGTATTGAATGTGAGAGGGAAGTTGTTTCTGTCAAGAGATTAAAAAGACAATCAGATAGTGGAGAATGGATACAAAGCGAGACTATTCGCATTTGTTTTAAAAGTTCGACCTTACCCCCGTATCTCCTAATATACGGGTGCAGATTTAAGGTAGAACCTTACATATTTCCCGTTAGCCAATGTTCGGGATGTTGGAGATTTGGGCATTTGATTAAAAGTTGCCCAACTAAGAAGATACTGTGTCCTAAGTGCGGAGGAAATCACAGCAATTGTGAAACCATCACATTTAAATGCATTAATTGTAAAGGCCCGCATATGTCAATGAATAAATCGTGCCCTATGTTTAAAAAAGAAAAAGCCATTCGACAAATCATGTGCGAGGAGCATTGTACCTATAGAAGAGCACTGATGTTGTATCTCAATAAAGGTAATTCGCATCAGACTAAAGAACGTATTAATCAAGAAGATACTATAACTCAAACCCTCCAAGTCCCTCTCTCTGTCGACAAAGAAAAGTCATATAGAGATGTTTTGTTGTCACAAGTTCACAATCAGACAGAACGGATAGATTCAATACCCAAAAATTATTATTCTGGCCAGACAAGTCGAGATATTATTATGAAGGAGTCTACTATCTCTGAAACTACTTCAAAATCGAAGAAAACAATTAATGATAGTCGACAGGAAAAGGCTGAAGTCTATGAGATGGGGCAATCTTCTAAGAAAAATGAAAATACAGAAAGTCAACAGACGTATACATCTAGGAATATATTTTATTTAAAAAAATTAATGGATAAACTGAATGAAATTGTCTTCTCCAAGTCAAGTATTGCTGTTAAAATCAAGTTAGTAATTAGTGTTATTCTTGAAGAAATGGTTCAATTTGTTTTAGGATTCGTGAGAGAGGGAGATTTGATGAAAAAAGTATTTTCCTTATTTAACGATGGCTCCTAACAAGTTACGAGATTTCGCTCTCAATATATTGCAATGGAATTCGCAGAGTATTAGACCTAAAATCACTGAATTTGAATCACTTTTGCTAAAAGATCAAATCCATATAGCTATCATCTGTGAGACATGGTTAGAGGAACATAGTTTCTTAAGCATATCCCAATATAATATTTATAGAAAAGACCGATCCGATGGTTATGGGGGTGTAGCAATCATGGTACATAAATCCATATTAACTGAACTGAAATTATCTAGTATTAATAATACTGGCATCGAAATGTTACATGTTAAGATTATTAATGGTAAATATCTAGAAAATATAGTATCAGTCTACTGCCCGTCCTCTGCCCAAACGAGACAATGTGATTGGGATGAGTTATTTTCTTTGTGTTCTCAAAAAAGTCTTATAGTCGGGGACTTCAACGGGCATCACTCCAATTGGTCCTATAAAACTGATACAAGAGGTACACAAATTATGGACTCAGCGTTGGAAAATGGATTTATATCTATAAATGATGGCAGTGCCACTCGGGTAAAATATGTAAGTAATGTTTTACAACAGTCATCTCCTGATATCACCTTTTCTTCATCCGATATAGCTATACATTTTTCTTGGCGAGTGTTAAGTGATAACTTGGGGAGTGATCACCTCATTATAAAAATTAAAATGAACTATCAAGATACAGTTAATACGACTAGTAAACGTAATTTTAAAAAGTCTAATTGGCCGGACTATCGTAAAGATATAGAACAGTTATTCTCTAATGTTGATTCTAATATATGTGAAATCCAGGTAATGTATTCAACTTTTATTTCTATTATTAATAAATCTGCGGATAAAAATATCCCAATAATTAAAATGTGCAATAATCCTCAAAATAACTTCAAACCTAAACCGTACTGGGATTCTCATCTTTCTATAGTAGTAGCGGAAAGAAGACTCGCGTTGAAGGAGTTTAGAAGTAACCCTACGCCGACAAACCTGGCTATATTGGAGGATAAAACTTTAAAAGCTAAACAGAAAATCCAGCAAGCCAGGACAAATGGTTGGCAAACATTATGTAGCTCTATTGATGGCACTGTGACTTCATCAGAAATGTGGCGTAAAATAAAGTGGATTAAGGGCTATAGACAAGCTGGTTATTTTGTTCCAATGGACAAAAAAGTGAGCTGTTGCACAGTTTAGCCCCTGACTCATCTCTAGCCTCTAAACCTTTATTTTCTTCAAATAATGTTTTATTAGAGTCAGAGTTCACATTTCAGGAATTAGAGTCATGTATCAAAAAGAAGGATACTGCTCCTGGAGATGATAATATCACTTAATCTATGATTTTTAACCTTCCAGATGTCGCAAAACCGTTTTTACTCCGTATATTCAACAAAATATTTTATTCTGGTGTTATTCCTAATGAATGGCGTAATATAAAAATAATTGCAATACCTAAAGTGGGGAATAACTCCAAACTTAGACCAATTTCATTAATCTCTTGCCCTTGTAAGATTTTCCATTTGATGCTAACTAAAAGGATAGAGTGGTTTATTGAACATAATAGTGTGTTATCTCCCAGTACTACCGGTATTCGCAGAGGCCAATCATGCTTGGACTCACTTGCACAGTTGATAACCAATATACAAGTAGCTTTTACTAAAAACTGGACCACATTAGCGTGTTTCTTAGATATTGAGAACGCATACAACAATGTTTTAGTCGACAGTGTAGTTAAAACATTAGATAACCTCAAAGTGGGCAGTCGAATATGTAACTATTTGTGGGAATTTCTTAAGGAAAGACATTTAATTGTTAAAGATGACACGGATGGGAAGGGTGGTATCACAAGATGGACTAATAGGGGGTTGGCACAGGGAGATCCAATCTCTCCACTGCTATTTAATATTGCAACATTTGAAATTTGTAATAAAATTAACAACAGTAATTTGATCAAAATATGCCAATATGCTGATGACTTTGTCCTCTTTGTTAGTTCGAAAAAAATATGTGACAGTGTTCATAATATGCAATTATCTTTAAATTATATTGTGGAGATTTTATCTAATATAGGTTTAGAATTATCAACGTCTAAATCACAAGTTTGCTTATTCAGTAGAGGATTTCGAAGACAAAATGTTCAATTGTATTTAAATGATATCCCTTTAGTACCGGCTGATAGCATAAAATATCTAGGTGTCTGGTTAGACCCTTCACTTCGATGGGGCAAACATATTAATGAACTTAATGAAAAATGTCAGAAAATGTTAAACATTATAAAAGTATTAGCTGGTTCTAATTGGGGTATGCATCCATTACAGCTGAGGCTTTTGTATATATCTTTAATTAGAAGTCGAATAGATTACGGCTGTGTATTCTATGATAGTAGTGTTAAGTCTCGATTATATAAATTAGAGAAAATTCAAAATAAGGCTATGAGAATTGTTGGTAGTTTCATTAAAACTACACCTATACATGTGATGGAGAGCGAGTTGTGCTTACCCCCGTTACATATTAGACGTAAATTTTTAGGATTTAAGTTTTGCCTTAAAGTTAAGTCGTGTACCAATTGTGTATCAAATAAATGTTTGTCCGATCTTGGAGCTCTTAGAACCCATAGGTATTGGTCAAATAAAAAAATACCTATTTTAATGGATACATATAATATTACTAGAGAAGAAAACATATATTCATCTAACCCTTTAGATATGTATAAATTAAATGTTTGGTGTAGCTACATGTCAGTTAAAAATGTTATTAAAATTAGTTTAGATACTGTTAACAAGCCTAAGAAATCATATGAGAGTAACTGTTTGAGAAATGATATCTTGCAAGAATTAAATTACACATACAATGGGTGGCATAAATTGTTTACTGATGGTTCTAAGAGTTCTCAGATTGGTGCCGCTTTTTATGATGCTACCACTAAAACTAGCGGATGTTTTAAACTTTTATCTGAGGTTTCTATAATGACAGCGGAGTTATATGCTATTTCTGAAGCATTGTCTTACGTTGCTACATTACAACACGCTAATATAGTTATATTCACTGATAGCAAGAGCGCGCTCCAGCATTTGGCTCGATGCGCCTCTGGACAGAGAGGTGTATCGATAGCCTTTGCTGTTTTGAGTAAAATTAATACAATTCTGCTGAATAATGTTAACTTAGTTTTACAATGGATTCCGTCACATATTGGTCTGCAGGGAAACGAGGAGGCTGACAGATTAGCTAAGATAGCAGCAACTACAGGTATAGAGGTTTATGTTTTACCAGTATTTTCAGAAATTTTAGCCAAATTCAAAATTTATTGTTATAACGAATGGAAAGAATATTTTAAATCTAAAGACAAAGGGCTATGGTATAAAGCCATCCAAAGTGAGCCTCCTCGGATCCCATGGTTTAGTAATTTTAAAGTTAGCCGTAGAACGTTGGTAACTTCTTTCAGAATTCGTTCCGGACACATGCCACTAAGAGCTTTTGCATTTCTGATGAAGAAGGTGGAATCTCCGTTCTGTTTAGTTTGTGATAATAAAGTAGAAGATGTTTATCACCTCTTGGTGGAGTGTGTAAGGAATGGGCCTGAAAGAAGTGCGTTAGTTAGTGAACTAAATATAAATAAGTTAGATGTAGGTATATTTAATATGATCTTAGCAAAACCAATGTCGCCGGAGGCTGCATTGGTATATTCATTGGTTAATTTGTAAGTTTGTTGAAATTGGATTAGTTTATGATGGAATTGGCGTAACATATTGTTAAAAGTTCCTAAAACAAATAAAGAGAAAGAAAAAAAAAAAAAAAGTAAAGAATGCAATGAATGTTGTTGAACTGCCAAAATCAAACCCATTGCTCTGGGAGTGTGCTACGCAACCACACCGCAGGTTGGGAAAAGTTTTATTCAGATTTTCTATAGGGAAATTCTTAGGAGCAGCCTGGGGGACAGTCTGCTATTTTTATAAATTCGTCATTCCAACACGATCCCATTGTCATTTTGCTAAAAGTTCGTAATTTGCTAAATTCATAATGATCGATCATTGGCCGGTCAATGGCACAGAACATATACGATACTCGTAACGAATTAAAAGCAATGACTGCACAATGACGTTCTAATGATAGGTCACTGATGATGACAAAGGAACTGTCAAAATTTTAGCATATTACCGCCTAAGTCAGTCATTTATTTGTCATTATGTACGAGATTGCCATTCTATGCCATTTCTTTCAATGGAGTGTCAGTGGTTGACCATTGGAAAGTACCCTTACCAGCTTTCGATAATGAGGCACTCTATTTTAGCAAGAAAACTAAGTGTTTTTGGAGACTGCTAACATTTAATAGACTGATGAATGATTTTATTCCTGGAAGTAGATTTCTACAAACACTTTTACACGTCAATCATATTTTTAAAAACTAGATGTAGCCGGCGTTTCCTATCTGACTACTCTGGAAGAAAGGCCGAAACAAACTCAGAGGTCACAGACTCTTTTAAAGCCCAGACATAATCTTGGTCAGATCTGAAAAGAATCTTCTTCTTCGTGATTTTTAGGGTTCCGTACCAAAATGGTAAAAACGGAACCCTTATGGTGAGACTAAGTCTGTCTGTCTGTCTGTCACAGCTGGATATCTCAAGAACTACTCATGCTATCAATTTGAAATTTGGAATAGTTTTAGCTGACGTTTGCCCAACTATTTTGCAAATAAGAGAGAAATAAAAATATATGTATATTTTTTGCAACTGACGTCGAAAGGGGGTCTGAAAAATTCGAAATGGAGCTACTAGGGCATGTGGGGTATCATATGAAAGAGCACAGTTTGCACATTCTAGCCAGCTCAGTTTTTCAGAAATCATCAACATAAGCTACATTTGTTCCAGTATCGGTCAAGAGATGGCGCTGACATAAAACTGCAATATTCTACTTGTTAAAATCTCTGATGGATAAAGGGCTCGCCGATGAAAATTAAAAAACATATAAAAGTACTGAACCCTCGGCGCGCAAGTCCGACTCGCTCTTGCCCGGTTTTTTCTATCGTATCAAATTAGTTGTATTATATTTTCAACACAATATCTACCTAGCATATATCCAGGAGAATATCATATATCAGGGGTGGCCAACCGGTCGATCGCGATTATTAGTTCAGTCGATCGTGGCAAGGTAAACAATATTTCCAACTACAAACCCTTATAAAATACCATATACTGACACTTCCGTCACTATACATCTTGGAAATAGCTTTATTTGTTAGAAGCAATCCTCACTGGTTTCCTCTTTTGTCAGACAAAGTCACGAGAAATAAACGTACTAAATATAAGAACTTCTTACAGCCTTACTCTGCGAAAACAGCACTCCTTCATAAAAGCGTGTTTTGTATGGCACCATTAATATATAATAAGATTCCAGAGGGCATTAAAAATATAAACCAGCCAAGCTTATTTAAAAGAGAATTTAAGAAGTTTCTTATTCAAAAATGTTATTATAATGTTAAGGATTTTTTAAATGATAGTTTCTGGATTGTACTTTGACATTTTAATTGTATTTTGACATCCAAGTTTATTTTGACATCTTAATTTTATTTTGACTTAATTTTATTTTGACCATTATGTATTATTAATTGTATTGAACGGTTATTATTATTTATCTGAAAAGTGTGTTTAAGATATTCTTATTTTTATTAGTTAAAGCATCTTACCTATTCATTCATTTAAATTTTGCATGCCGAATCTTGGGCAGAATGTATGGCTCAACTTTAATTCTTCACGACCTTATTTGTATACTTACCTGCATTCTAGCAAATAAATAATTTGATTTGATTTGAACCCGATTTTGCTAATCTAGCGAAAGATGCTCAAACGCAATATAAATAAGTAGTTACTAAGAATAACTTTCAGTTTTATATTTTCCCTCTTAATAAAATAAAAAGTTATTTAAAAAAATAAAAAACCCGACTGCGGTAAAAAATTGAAAAGTTAAAAACAAGCCCATTTTAAATTAAATAAAAGTTGGAAGCATTCGGGACCCATTTGAATTTGAAAATATAATAAAAATGATATGGGTCCCGCCTGCTTCCAACTTTTATTTAATTTAAAATGGGCTTTTGTTTTTAGCTTTTCAATTTTTTACCGCAGTCGGGTTTTTTATTTTTTTAAATAACTTTTTTATTTCCAGCTTTTTAGTTTACAAAATAAATGTGAAAGATTTCGCAGACGATTTAGTTCTTGGCACGTATTTTTTACGATTTTTCACTTCGAATTACTTTTAACCGTATAAGTTGTATATATTTTTGTAATCAACTTTTAAAACCCTTTATTTTGATACCCTCGATAGGTTTTGAGAAAAAAAAATTTTTTTGAAGACAATATTGCGCAAAAAATCGGCCATTTTAATTTTTTTTTCAATTTTGATATACCTACCCAGTGTAACTCTCACAATTAAGATGAATCTAACGGCACCTCTCAAGCTGAAATCGATCAAGCCGTTTAGGCTACAGAGCGTGCCAAAGAAATATACATACATACATACATACTTACATACACTCGAAAAACATAACCCTCCTTCTGACGCAGTCGGGTAAAAAATACTACATAATTGTGTACTGAACTAGGCTGTTTCATATAAGATTTCAAGAAGTATGTAATTGGTAGATCGCACAGGGTGTCGTCAGTGAACAGTAGATCTTGGGTCTAACCAAGTTGGCCACCCCTGTCATGTTTTTCTGATTTTGTTTACTGTAGTCGATCATATACTTTTATTGTTTCTAAAACTTGCGTTTTTTTGTGTTTAGGTCACGTAAGCCCCATAACCAATCAATCTGCCTAGCCTTTTCCCAACTATGTTGGGGTCGGATCCAGTCTGACCGAATGCAGCTTTATACCAGTATTACAACATGGAGCGACTGCATATCTGACCCTATATTTTTTTTTTGGGTAGGAATTCCCGCTCTGGGCGGAGCGGAAGGGAGTGTCAGACTCTTACTGACTAAAACCCACCCGTGTTCCTTCAGTTGCCTGTGCCAGGGGCTGTGCCATATCTGACCCTTACAATCTAATTTCTGGCTAACACTATATCCCGTAGTAAGACTAGTCGTCAGACTTTTGGGTTTCTGACTACCCGTAACAACTATTTTTGACTTAAAGAATTTGTTTTTTGAACCAGTTTACAGAAATAATTGATATCATATTTTATTGATGCTGTAACTGGAAAAGGGATAATTATATGCATTGTTAAAATCATTATTATATTCAAAAGCGTGTCGATAATGCCTGACCAGTGTCATATCATGATATAATAAAATTAAGTTTAAATCTATGATGGTAAGTAAAAGCAATCTAGGACGTGCATGTACATGTGCAGTCAACAAAAGAGATAAGTATGCAGGATCGTCGGATATAGTTGAAGTTTAGTAAGAAACCGATGGATGTTGTCGACTGAAATTTAATTTGTTAAATGAGCTGTTTGTCTACTATTAATAAAATTTAATTTTATTCGAGAACATCCGTCGGTTTCTTACTAAACTTCAACTATATCCGACGATCCTGCATACTTATCTCTTTTGCTGACTGTACCAAAAATTAAACATTCTTGGTTTGCTCTTCAACACAACAACTAAAAAAAGTAATTTAAAAAATAAAAAAATCCGACTGCGAAACTGAAAAGCTACAAACAAGCCCATTTTAAATAAAATAAAAGTTGGAAGCAGGCGGGACCCATTTGAATTTGAAAATATAATAAAAATGGTATGGGTCCCGCCTGCTTCCAACTTTTATTTAATTTAAATTGGGCTTGTTTGTAGCTTTTCAGTTTCGCAGTCGGGTTTTTTTATTTTTTAAATTACTTTTTTTATTTCCAGGTTTTTAGTTTACAAATGTGAAAGATTTCGCAAACGATTTAGTTCTTGGTACGTGTTTTTTTACGATTTGTCACTTCGAATTACTTTTAACCATATAAGTTATATAATCACCTTTTAAAATCCTTTATTTTGATACCCCACACGAAAGGTTTCGAGAAAAAAAAAAATTTTTTTGAAGACATATTGCGCCAAAAATCGGCCATATAATTTTTTTTTCAATGGTGAAGTACCCAGTGTCACTCTCACAATTAAGACAAATCTAACGGCACCTCTCAAGCTGAAATCGATCAAGCCGTTTAGGCTACAGAGCGTGCCAAAGGAATATACATACATACATACATACACTCGAAAAACATAACCCTCCTTCTGACGCAGTCGGGTAAAAACTCAGTGTTCTATTCACATTCACAACTATGAATTCGTTCACTTGCCCTTCTTCCATACAATATTGCGTCTTGTGTCAACTATATATTTCTAACTGTATCCTACACGTCAGCATTCCCTACCCGTCAGCATTTTCTACACGTCAAATTAACTCCTAATGTGATACGAAAGTACTATCAGACCCATGTCGCCAAGTGCTGACTTTTTTCTTTAAAAAGTTCTAACTTTGTTACGTAGTTAGAACGTCCGCGTCGCTAGATGAAGGAACGAATGGATGGGATAAGCCAATTAGATGACTGAAGTAGTAACTTTAAGAAAATGTCCGACTGTATGTAGCTAAATAGGCCAGGTTAGGACAGAGTAGGACTTTCTGTTTCATTTTTATTTTTGTTACTAGCAGCGCCCCGCGGTTTCACTCGCGTAAGTTTCGATCCCGTGAAAATATCGGGATAAAAAGTATCCTATGTGTTAATGCAGGAAATGGTCTATCTATGTGCCAATTTTCCTCCAAATCTGTTCAACGGTTTACGCGTGATTGAGTAACAAACATCCAAACATCTTCACAAACTTTCACATTTATAATAAACTAGCTGCGCCCCGCGGTTGCACCCGCGTAAATGTCGATCCCGTGGGAATATCGGGATAAAAAGTAGCCTATATGTTAATCCACGGTGTCAGCTACCTCCATACCAAATTTTATCAAAATTGGTCCAGCCGTTTGAGCGTAAAGAAGTAACAAACATATAAACACACACACACTCACACACACACACACACTCACAAACTTTCGCCTTTATAATATTAGTGTGATTAGTGTGATGTACTTTTTTTATATAATTTGTTTTTTTTTATTTTTGACTGTTTAGTTTGGTTTGTGATCTTTCTGTACGAGTCGCAATAAATACTTTTCTTTCTTTCTTTGTCAGTTACATTTTACCTGAAGAATAAACATGACGGTTTGACATAATATTTTATATATATGTTAACGGAAAAGTGTGCAATCCGTCATTCTATACAATTCCTAGGAAATGTGTACAATTCCTAAAATAGATAGGAAATCTATGATAATTTTTTTAATATGCACTTTTCCTAGGAAATCTATACATTTCCTAAATAGCAATCGGAAATCTTAAAAATTCTATATGTTGTGCTACTAGACGACGTGGATGCAAGAGCGAGCGAAGGGCACCCCGAGGTTCGGTTTGGTTAGGTTCCTTTAAACCCTGCAGACAGAAATAGGAGCCCCGAACGGCGGAGCTCTATTAACCTAACGTCGACGTCGACGAAGACGTCGTTAAAAATAAAACATGCAGCATGCTAAATTTATGCTGTTAGAATGTTATGCTTAATAATTATTATGATTAGAGAAATTTACAAACGTGTTTTATTCACAGAAAGCATTACTTTTTATATATTTCCTAGTATCATCTTGGAATTGCATACAATTCCTAGGAAATACATACATTTCACAGGAAATGTGTGTATTATAGAATCGTTGAAAGAATATTTTACACGTTTCCTAAGTAGGCTCGGAATTGCATATATTTCCTAGGAATTGTGTAAAATTCCTAGGTTTCATACATTTCCGGTAACATATACACTAACTACTTACAAAAGCTATCAAATTGAAATAATTATTCTTCAGTTACGAGATATCTGACTATAGAAAAATCAGCGCTAAGAAAATAAAAATATATTATAAATGAAGTAAGTACTTTAGTTTAACTTTCAATTTCAGTAAAATGTTATGCCATAGCTCCTAAACAAGCATTTACTTATTACATGATACGCCAATCATCATAAAATAAACAGCGTAACAAATTGAACCAGTAAAACTGAATACTTGAATGAATCGATCACCCAAAATAAAAACTTTCAAATAGGCGTTTCTTCTTTTAACGTCATTCGAAGTTAAAGGCAAACAGTTTTAGTACCCCTAGGTAACGACCTCGGAACCTATCAAATGCTCAAACGGTCTCAAACTCGAATTTATGGAGTCATAAATTCAAAATGGCGACGTGGATGACATAACTAATAGAAGTGCATCACGTAATGCGCCAGTGTGGAATGGGCCATATACAGTATACACGTAAGATGCAGTTTTATGTGAGTTTATTTGATGCTGGTGATGCTTAGTGTCAGCCTGTATTATCTAACCTCAACAACCCAGTTGTCAGACTTTTGGACTACCGACTACTCATAACTGTCAAAGATGACTTACATTTGTAAGTCATCTTTGACAGTTATGAGTAGTTAGAGTTATGAGTAGTCGGTAGATGATGAATGACAAATAAAAACAATTTATGATTGAGCTACTTATATTTTTTTTATATAACACTACAGGCCATTTTATGAAAAGAGATAATATTCGTTGTTTTATAATAATTTTATTCACGTGAATTCCGAGAATGCGTGGCTAGTGCGTAACATAAATTCAAAATGGCGACGTGGATGACATAACTATTAGATGTGCATAATGGACCAGTTTGGAATGGGAGAATGGACCTTAAACAAGTAAGATGCAGTTTTATGTGAGTATATTATAGTCCGAATGCTGGGTTATGTTACCTTTTATTACATTTCTTTATTACATCATCAACCGCTGGAACTGATTATCTCAGCTATAATGGCATTTATATTGAATGTTTATTATTAAACGGAAGACTACAGAGGACATCTTTTTACACTGTTTATGATTAAGATTTCCGTGTAGAAACAATGTACTGTACCCTAATTTGTCCTACAAATGAGTTATAGAGGCTTGGTGGAAAGTTCCTCATCCTCCATAGAAAATGATGGATCCTCTGACCAGACAGGTGTTGTATATGTTTGCTTTTTCTGCTTGGCAATGGTAGATTTGTGTGACGTCTGAAGGCCAATTCTGGTAATTTAAAACATTCAGAATCTAGTAGCAGTCTCATCTCGGCGACAACAAAATGTGAAAATCTTGTCAAATATGTACAGATTGAGACTGAGATCAGACAGCGAACGTTCTTAAAATTTCGAGAATTGCCCCCTGGTCATAGACGCACGCCGGTTGCGAGTACAGACGCCAGCACATCAAGCTACTACAATCTGTCTTTCTTTAATAGATTTTCAACTTTATCGCTAACTAACTTTAGGTGATTAGAAAGTTTGATAAATTAAACCGTGGTAAATTACAATCCGATCCATTGTTACACCTACCTGTTTTGACATTCATTACATTCACGGATATGAATTCATTTAAGATCTTCTACTTCTTCAATATCGAATTCTTTATCTCAATAAATACGTATAACAAAAAATAAAAACTTTTTACAAAAAAAAAACAACCGACTTCCAAGAAAAACACTACAAATTGAAAAATAACTTTAATTTCGGTGTCAATAAACGAAAATGCGGAACCAAAGACACCGACTTCCGAAATTAAAGTTATTTTTCAATTTATAGTGTTTTTTTTTGGAAGTCGGTTGTTTTTTTTTTTTTTGTAAACAGTTTTTATTTTTCACTTTTTAGTGTGTCCGTTTGTAATTTATCTAAGTTACAATAGCCTAATGTCAACTGCTCATCGCTTGTTACAAAATATTGCTTTTCCCGATCTTGGGACGTATTTGTCATTGAGTAGTTCAAATGGCCAACTGTGGTCTTTTTCATCAGCTCCACTTTACCAAATGATGATTTCCGAGAGCAAATGCTCAAGTTATTTTAAAAATACCCAAATCGTTATAGCTTTGCCTATAAAATTTGAGGGTTTCCCTCGATTTCCAAGGGATCCTCTCATCAGATTCCAACTTGATGATAATGGGACCACCTCGAGAGTATACCCTTTCAAACAAAAAAAGAATTTTGAAAATCGGTCCACAATTGGTGGAGTAATCGCGTAACAAACACACAAAAAAAGAAAAAACATACCATCGAATTGAGAACCTCCTCCTTTTTTGAAGTCGGTTAAAAATAGGACGACCAGGGGGCCTAAAAGGCCTCTTTGGCAGAACCATAAACGAATAACATTATGAATCATAATGGACAATTAACTGTTAAGTTAATCGTGTCAAATCCTATTGGTGAAGGATTTTTCAGTTATTTTTTTTTTTGTCTGTGCTAAAATACCAATCAGTTCAATCCAAATCTAATCCCAATCTCTTGCAGCGGCGGCGACCTCTCGCGTCCGGCCCTGGTGCAAGCCATGGTCCGGGGCGAGAGGGAGTGGGAGGCAGTCACCTCTTTCTGCAAAGCAGTCATGCTAGCGAAGGTGGTGGCGGGACGGTTCAGGGAGAGAGCCTCCCGTCTCAGCCGCCGCGGGGGACGCCCCAGGCGACGGGAGCCGCGTGACGACTCCCGGCCACCGTAGGCGCGGGCCTGCGGGCGGAGAGTAATGGGTAGCTCACCGTCCGATCAGGACCAGGCCCGTGCCGGACGGCGCGTACGTGTTCCACGCGCGCCTCATAGAGATGTCACGCATCGAGGAGGGGCCCCTTAGGGCCGAAGCCTGCCGGGCCAGCGGGATTGTCCGAAAGGGTTACCGCTGATCCGGAACATAAAGGGCTATGAAGGAACACGGTTGGGTTTTGGACACTCTCTTCCGCTCCACCCAGAGCGGGAGGAGTCATTTGATGATTTCCCATCCGCTAAAAAAAAATCCCAATCTCTTTCATTATACCTACGTAGTGCAGCGAAAAAAAGAAAAACACGGACTGTCTTCGCCATATTTGTGATTCATAATGTTACCTTTTATGACTCTGCCAAAGTGGCCTTTTTGGCCCCCCGTTCAACAACAATGTTCTTCACTAAAACCGTCAACAAGTCTTCATCAATTAGTAAACCAAACAATTAGGCCATCACTTTAAATAACTTCTGCTTAAGTAGGTCCTTACCTAGGTAAGGTACTTCTGAGAGCCCATCGAGTGATACTTGGATTATAAATGGAGATGAACGGCTTCGGATTGATTGTGGAAATCTTGAAGAGCTAACCTTTTCAATTCCGAGATTTCCGTAAGTATGAATTAAGTTAGTTTACTCAAGATTTATATCGTTAAGAGGAAATACAGGTGGTCGTTTCTCCGTTAATGAAAAAAGAAAAATTTAATGAAAAAACTGGCCAAGTGCGAGTCGGACTCGCACACGAAGGGTTCCGTACCACAAGGCAAAAACGCCGAAAAAAACATGTTTGTTGTATGGGAGCCCCCCTTAAATATTTATTTTATTCTATTATTATTATTTATTATTAAAATTAAAATACAACTGAGTATTTCTTGAATATTTCAAGTGCCTACCTGTTGCCATTTTTGATATCGAGCAAAAAAGGGCAAAAAAATCGCGTTTGTTGTATGGGAGCCCCCCTTAAATATTAATTTTATTTTGTTTTTAGTATTTGTTGTTATAGCGGCAACAGAAATACATAATTTGTGAAAATTTCAACTGTCTAGCTATCGCGGTTCTTGAGATACAGCCTGGTGACAGACAGACAGACAGACGGACAGACGGACAGACGGACAGACGGACAGACGGACAGACAGCGAAGTCTTAGTAATAGGGTTCCGTTTTTATACGGAACCCTAAAAATGAAAACTTAATGAAAAAAATAATTAATGAAAAAAGAAAAACATAGGGACACAGTATATTGATTTTAATTTAATGTGTTATATGGATTGTAGTTATCTGAAATAAATGAATTAATAATAATAATATATATTCAGCTTATGAAATATTTTTTTTAAATTGGTCTAATATTGGCGGAGGAAATAGGCTAGAGCCAAACCTCGAATTATGATTTTTTACTTAGGCTTTTTCAAAAGTCTCTCCGACCGCATTTCCGCTTAAGGAAATTGATTACCAACTTGTATTGTCCGTGTCATATCACAACTGTCATGTTTTGACAGTCCTATGAAATTGCTATAACACAGCAAATTGACGTAAGCTGTCAGTTTCACATACAGATTTTTCAATAGTCAGATTACTGAGCCATGAGTATTGAAAAGTCAGCCCTTAGGCTTAACAATTTTCCTTGTCTGTAGATTTTCAAGGCCGTCATCCTATGTTAGTTTGTTTCGGTACCATGGATGTCCGCCGTCCTGGAGCGGGTGGCGGGGTCTGTCAGACTCTTACTGGTTAAAAACCACCCCGATGTTCCATCTCACACCTACGCCGGGAACGTACGATCCTTCCAAAACGGACTTATCAGCCTAAAGCAACATGCCGAGAGCAATCGCGGCAACTTTCGCAAATTAACCAAATTCTAAATGGTGTAGGTACAAACTAATAATAAAACTAAAGAGTTTGTTTGTTTGTTTGAACGCGATAATCTCTGGAACTACCAGTCGGAGAAACCGTACTGGTGTTCATGAAAGATGGAATTTTTATTAAAGTGACGTAACGTTTGATTAAGCATCAACTTTTCAAACACCTTACTGAGAACTGGCAGTTTTAGTTTTCATCAAAATCGAGCCCGCTACTCCTTTGACTACTTTTCGCTATTCCTCATAGTTTCGGATTTGGCCATTCACGACCACTTGAAAAATTCATCCTGTATATAATATATAGGTCGGGGGAACAAAAATTTCACTTGGACGAAGTCGCGGGCAGAAAGTAGTTTAATATAACTACAATGCGATAATATTGTCATTTTATGACAAAATTGTCACATTATCACGATAAGTGCCGTTTAAAAAAGCACTTTGTCTGAAATGACTCAGCCTGTCTAGCCTTTTTCCGTCGATATTGGGGTCGGCTTCCAGTCTGGTTAGACTGGAAGCCGACCCGAATATGGATGGAAGATTCTGGTATTTAGCGGCATCCGGTTGGATGCCGCTAAATACCAGAATTTTACAGTTTTTTGGGTTTCCTATCTGATTTGTTTGTGGAGGACAAACAAATCAAGTCATCATCTGCCTAGCCTTTTCCCAACTAAGTTGGGATCGGCTTCCAGTCTAACTGGATGCAGCTGAATATTAAAATTTTGCATGACGCGACTTGTGGTTGTGGAACAACCCTAACTGGGTTGTTTCACAACCACAAGTCGCACGTAACACGATACCCCTTCGTAAGACTGGTTGTCAAACTTTTAGGCTTCTGACTATCCGTAACGACTGTCAAAGATCTACGAATGACAGCCGGGACCAACGGCTTAATGTGCTTTTATGAAGTAACTTCTCTCCTTTTGAATGTCTTAAGTTACACAGTTCGACATAAGCAATTGTCTTTCTATTGTGTCTCTAATTACGGCATTCGATGAGTTAAAAGCAGAATGATTTTTCCGTTAGTAGATCAATTACAGGCTAATATAGGCCATACACCTGACGTATTTTGTCCACAAAACTACAACCCAACCTTAGAGTAATAAAATAGTTTCATCCCTACCGTTTTACGAAAAAATTACGGACGACATCAAAAATTCCCCTAGACGTATTCCCGGGATCCTTAGCTGCTGTATTGTGGGTACTAATGTCAACTTGACGTCAGAGACACTACCTAATTGGATGTCTGTGTCATTAATATGATTTGAATTTGGAACGGCAACTGAAAAAACGTATGGAAACATTAACCAAAAAAAAACGTTGTATCTATTAATGTACCTACCTACAAGTCGACCAAAGAGTTCTTAACTTAACACGTTATTTTATTTATTTATATTTTATTTGCCAGAATATAGGTACTTACATGGTAAAATAATTTTAGTTTCACTATATTCGACTTATCAGTCGTGCAAATATTTCTAGTGCATTAATATCATGAAATTACATCAATTTCATTAGTCATACACATCATAATCGTAATAAATGTACAGTCTTGCTTCGTTAATATTAAATTAGGCACATTACATTAAAAAATATATTAAATTAGTTTATTAGGTTATATCTCACAGTCAACACTACAAGTATTCTCGTAGTTGATTGTATGCGATTTCTAACGAATTCTAGACAAGTGGCAGTGAAAGGAGGGCGGGGTTACATTTTTTGGCATTTGAACTAAAACATTATTTAATCAGAAAAAAAAGTTTAATAGAAATTGTTTTGGGTACATCACTGTGAAATCAAAAAGGAGTGATATATTTTAAAACAATTTTCTACGCATAAGGCAGGTTTTTCAGGACATACCGGACAGTAATAACTTGTTTCTTTGCGTTTTTTTTCTTTTGTGCAGACACGGCACGGTTTCGTCGGTTTCTGTTTTTTTTTGTGTGGGTGGTAGAAGCTCTAAATTATGCAGTACTTGTAATCCTTCTCGTTTTTGCTGCTCGTGATGACTATACTTTGCAAATGTTTCGCCTAAAAGATGTTTTATGACTTCATCTTTGAACGAAAGGTCATCCAATTTCTTTTCCGGAGGAAGGTTGGCTTGTTGGTTGTAGATCATGCAGGCGTTGTGAATGTTGATTTCAGAAATGTGTATCGCTAGTTTTTTGTACCAAAACAACGTCTTTCTAAGAGCTGAGTAATATGACAGCATTTGGTCTGAAAGATCGATCCCGGACATTCCCTTGTTGTAATCTCTAACCACATTAGGTTTCATCGAAACCTTACCGTTTTTGTTTGACACACGCTGGGGACCGGAGCAATCGCGCGGCGCCCGCAGTTGCACATTGACAGAGCAAGGGAGCGCACTTTTTCGCGCAAAATTATCTACGACTATACTCGTAGATTGGCAATAGGTAATAAAAATCCTATCTCATTGCCATAGGTACTACGAGTTAACTCGTAGTTTGAATTTGAACTAGGTTCCACTGCCAACTACGAGTATACTCGTACCTACCATTTTGTATGGTGGCAATGGGCATAAAAAAAAGTTACTACGAGTATACTCGTATGGCAGCCAACGTGTTAAGATGAGATTAGATTTTTTTTTTAAATATCCGACTGACAGTAGGTAAGTATATAATTTTAGTTCAATCTCAGATTTGATGCCACCAACTGCACCAGACTGCTTGAAAAGTGAGCTACTTTTGAACCTTATTGGCAGTCGGGTTTTGATTTTGTAATTTTATTTTTATTTGAATCCTTTTAGTGTGTCATATTTTTGGAATCGTCTCCTCAAGTCCTTTATTTTGATACCCCACATAGTAATGGTACTATATTTTTTTTCAAGACCTTCCTTTGTCATCGTCTAAAATCCGCCATTTTGATTGTATAAAAACAAAACTTAGCCTATAATCTTCGCGCGACCCAAACGAGTCTATAGACACCTCATGTATTAAAATCCATCCGGCCGTTAAGATGCTTCGATCGAATAAGGAATTCCACATACAAAGACATAGTTAAGTACGCAAAAAAACATTATTTATATGTGCACGACACTGCACATAACTAGGTATTCCCCGGTCATTTAACAGTTTCATAAACTATTAATTCGATAATTATATACTGCGAGGTAATAAAAACTAATTCAGTTTTTATTACCTCGCAGTAGGTGCGAAAAGTAGGTATTCTTCTCGGGGATAAAGGTACTGCGAGGTAATAAAAACTAATTCAGTTTTTATTACCTCGCAGTAGGTGCGAAAAGTAGGTATTCTTCTCGGGGATAAAGGTATCTTCTTCTTGGGCGAGCTCGAATCCCTCACTGCACTCAGGGTTCTAGGCTAAACTCCCTCGCTTCGCTTAGGAATTAACTCAGAGCTCCCTCGCTAGTTCGCTACGCTCGGGAGCCCTAGAATCCTTTGATGCGTTCAGGATTCAAAACAGCGCCCGCGACAATAAAACACCACTTTATCCCCTTAGTGAATAATCTACTATTAGGTATGTCTTAAGAGCTCAACTGTCACTAATGAGACACAATTACTTTTTCTATTGTTACCGAACTTAACAAGCTTAGCTTGAATCCCTTACTGCACTCAGGGGTCTAGTCTTAACTCCCTCGCTTCGCTTAGGAGTTAACTCAGAGCTCCCTCGCTAGTTCGTTACGCTCGGAAGCCCTAGAATCCTTTGTTGCGTTCAGGATTCAAAATAGCGCCCGCGACAATAAGACACCACTTTATCCCCTTAGTGAATAATCTACTAATAAGTCTTAAGAGCTCAACCGTCACTAATGAGACACAATTACTTTTTCTATTGTTACCGAACTTAACAAGCTTAGCTTGAATCCCTTACTGCACTCAGGGGTCTAGTCTTAACTCCCTCGCTTCGCTTAGGAGTTAACTCAGAGCTCCCTCGCTAGTTCGTTACGCTCGGAAGCCCTAGAATCCTTTGTTGCGTTCAGGATTCAAAATAGCGCCCGCGACAATAAGACACCACTTTATCCCCTTAGTGAATAATCTACTAATAAGTCTTAAGAGCTCAACTGTCACTAATGAGACACAATTACTTTTTCTATTGTTACCGAACTTAACAAGCTTAGCTTGAATCCCTTACTGCACTCAGGGGTCTAGTCTTAACTCCCTCGCTTCGCTTAGGAGTTAACTCAGAGCTCCCTCGCTAGTTCGTTACGCTCGGAAGCCCTAGAATCCTTTGTTGCGTTCAGGATTCAAAATAGCGCCCGCGACAATAAGACACCACTTTATCCCCTTAGTGAATAATCTACTAATAAGTCTTAAGAGCTCAACTGTCACTAATGAGACACAATTACTTTTTCTATTGTTACCGAACTTAACAAGCTTGCCGAACAGACGAGAGGATCCTCTCGTCAGAAACGTCGTTAAAAAGAAATCTCCATCTTTAATTTTAAGGAGGGTATACCAAAGAGAATAATTCAATCTATTTTGTAATATAGCCTTCGTGCTACCTACATTACACGGTACACCTCATGTTGTCGTCGCTCATAAATGTCAAGACACTTAATAAATTAATCCTACTGCATAGCGTAAATGTTTACATGACCTTGTCGATGTACGCGTTTACGTAAACGTCACCAAAACGTGACCCTGTACACAATTTTGATTATATTGGACGCGTTTCGACGTCCACTGCAGTCCACTGACGGGATAATAACTATAGCTGTTGTAGTAAAAGAGCGATGGACGATAGTGTGACCCACGTGGCCCAATTTGGGTAACAACAACTGTAATGTATGCGCAGGCATTGGGTGGCAGTCGCTTACCGGCCGTAGGCGACGGCAGACGTTCTCTGGGTTTCGTATAGACAATGTCACCTCAGTGATCTGTCAAAGGGTATTTTATTAACCCATCGAACATTACAATAATATTACTATGTGTAGTATACAGCGAAAAGTGGGGGGCATTCTGCACCCAACTGTCATAGCGTGCGGTCGCGTTTACGCCGGTTGTGTATACGTAGTGATAGCAGTGAGTGTATTATCGAGCATTCTACAAGTGGCGACGAGGAAAAATGTAAGTCCTAATGCACAAATACTTTGTTAAAAAGAAAGAGAATAAGGACAGTTAAAGTAATGGCATAATGTGGTTGGGGGTAAACAAAAAAAAAAAAAAAAAATGAAATGACAAATCTAATTGGTAAATTAGTTGTTATCAATATTACTTGTTAACGTAAATAAGATGACAATCTTTCTTATCTCTTTAGTAATTACGTGCGGTGACCTACTGGTCGACCGCGCTGAGTCATGTTGTTTACCAAATTGCATTGTGCATTCCTAATGAGGTTAACTAATATTATAATGACAAGTTTGAATAAATGAATGAATGCGTAAATTGAAGAACGTATTCGATAGAAAATATAATGTATCCAATTTTATCTATCCTATACAAACGAATTGTTATGATTTATTATAATAAAATCTAACCTTATCAGGAAGTTTTGTGCCAATTTGTACATACTGAATACATCTATTTCGATTATATATGTACATTAAAAGTGTTAGTGTATTTGATAAGTATATTTGCAGCGATTTAGATGCAATAAATATCGTTATCACAATTATGCATTAGGCACGAATGTAAACACGTAGGTATATGAGGAAATATCAAAATAAAAGGAAAGATAGGTACCTACATGGTTTTTTGAAAGACCAATATGACAGGTCACTAGCAAATGTAAGTGTTATGAAAGTCGATAAATGACTGTGATTGTAAGGTCAATATGAGAAAGGCCCTGTGTGAAAGAAAGTCAATAAGACAGACTTGCAACGAAGCGTTAAAAGAAGTCTCCGTAGAAAGATTATTGGTGAAAGGTCAATATGAGAGACATTGTGGTGAATAAATAGTCAATAAGAAAGGCTGATGATATTGTATTATTGGAGGATTGGTGAAAGGTCAATATGAGAGACATTGTGGTGAATAAATAGTCAATAAGAAAGGCTGATGATATTGTATTATTGGAGGATTGGTGAAAGGTCAATATGAGAGACATTGTGGTGAATAAATAGTCAATAAGAAAGGCTGATGATATTGTATTATTGGAGGATTGGTGAAAGGTCAATATGAGAGACATTGTGGTGAATAAATAGTCAATAAGAAAGGCTGATGATATTGTATTATTGGAGGATTGGTGAAAGATCAATATGAGAGACATTGTGGTGAATAAATAGTCAATAAGAAAGGCTGATGATATTGTTTTATTGGAGGATCTTTAAAAGATCGTTATGGCTAATATAGTCAAATATGAGAGACTAAGACGGTCAATAAGATAGACAGTACTGGTTGAGCGGAAAGGTTGTATGGTTGGGTTATGTGAGCCTTAATGTAACTAACCAAACAAGTTGTAAGCAGTTATGCGATTGTTACAGATCGCCCCATTATGGCTCAGATAACATCAGCGCTTCCAGGTCTTGAGCACTTCGATTGCGAAGGTGACCCAGTTTCAGTAGGAGTCAGTCACGGCTTACCCCCGTGTCGACCCCTTATGTAAATAATATCGAGAAAATATTATTCGATCAAATAAAAAAATGTTCCTGCAAAAATATCGTTAATGTACCAGTTTTAACAGAAGCTCCACTTCAGTGAAATCGAAGTAAAGTAAGAAATTATTACTGTTAAAACTAGTGTTAAAAAAAAAATGTATTAAGTAGCGAAAATATCGTAGCTTAACAAAAGTTCCACTTCGGTAAAATCGAAGTTAAGTAACAAATAAAATTATTATCTTACCTACTGTTAAAACTAACTAGTGTCATAAAATCTGTTATGGTTAATGATTGAACTAATCTTAGTCAAACCAAATGCATTTTGCACTGGCTATTGTAATTTGTAATCAACAAAAGAATTCATAGAATTCATTACAGTGTTGTAATATCAAGTGAACATTTGCTTTAAGCACATAGCACACGTCGTCAAAGGACCTTTGTACGACTTGCTGGCTAGTCAAATATGAACGGCGGTGATTTAGTTTAAAATAAACTTTAATTACAATTATAGGACAAAAAACATTGTGCAACTGTACTGGGTATGGTACAACAAGACATATTTTGATATACATTAAAATATGTGCGTGTGTGTGTGAAAGACAAAAATGGAACAAGTTCCAACAAAACAACCTAATGGTTGCGAAAAACACAAATGGAACAAGTTCCAACAAAACAACCTAACGGTTGCGAAAAACACAAATGGAACAAGTTCCAACAAAACAACCTAATGGTTGCGATTAATACTGGCAAGTTAACGAATGAGGTTTATTTAGTTAATAAAATTGTTTCTCCAAATAGTTAGTGGCAAAATATAGCATTATTGATTGACTATTTGGGAAACACGGGACGTACTGGTGTTATTTTCGGGAACATGCGAGCGTAAAATCTAATAATTCTAAATTTGCTTATATCTCGAAAACGGTGCGTCCTATCGAAAAAATAATGGAAAATTTGCCCCCTTTTAGAAACCCCTTGTCGCAAAATTCGCGACATGGACAAAAAAAAAAAAAAAAAAAAAAAGAGGGGAAAAAAAAAAGTATATATATATATATATTAGACTATGTTATTTGTACAGCGTTTTAGCTTTCTTATGCTTAATGTGTACAGTGAATTTATAGTTTTACTTTTATTTCGTATAAACTCATTTGTTGATAGGTGCCAACCCAACTAAGCCATTAAATGTTTGGTTAACACAATTGCCTAATATTAGGCTAATAAGATCGCGGA
Source organism: Mesoligia furuncula (assembly GCA_916614155.1). Lineage (NCBI taxonomy): Eukaryota > Metazoa > Arthropoda > Insecta > Lepidoptera > Noctuidae > Mesoligia > Mesoligia furuncula. The sequence goes on from OU744808.1 coordinate 6,942,595, forward strand.
AGTCACGATACTGATAGATTATGTGGTTAATCGGTATCAAAACATTACGAAGTAATATGAAGAGGTAAACAATCAAATGAATAGTAGGTACCAAAAAGTTAACAATAACTTATACATTGGTATAACCAACCAGTGTATGCAATCAATGGGTGAAAACTCATCAAGTTCATACATTGGAATCGACTAGTTTACGCAATTTACAAAATAAATCATGGTTAGACATTAAAAATATTTTGATCTCTATTGCCAATCCTAGGTATGAGGGGCACGTGGCTAAATAATAACAGCCGCATAGGTCGATCGATCGGGTCAGGCTACGCTTGCCACGGTTGGTCTGTGGATGGGTGACCATCTTTACATGCCGTGTCCCCTCCGTGCGGAAGGCACGTTAAGCCGTTGGTCCCGGCGGTCATTCGTGGGTCTTTGACGGTCGTTGCGGGTGGTCGGAGGCCCGGAGGGTCTGACAACCAGTCTTGCCAGGGGGTGTCGTGTTGCCCAGTGACTGGGTGGTGGAGGTCGGATCGGCGGTTGCTCCATGTAGGGTGCTGGTGTTCGGCGGCATCCGCTAGGACTGGAGGCCGACCCCAGCATGGTTGGGAAAAGGGCTGGGCAGATGATGATGATTGCCAATACCTAGGTATGGCAGTAGAAATCACAAAAGAGATGAAATTTCCTGAATGCAATTTGCATAAAAGGGTAAAAGTTTCCTGCCCTGTAATTATTGCAAATTGCATAAAAGGGTAAAAGTAAAAGATGTAACTTCAGTAAAAATCACAAATGAGATAATAATTCCTTGCCCTGTAATTAATCCAAATTGCAAAAAAGGGTAAACGAAAAACGGTAAACTTAGTAAAAATCACAAAATAATAATCTTTATTTCAAAAAGCCAAGTACAATTTGTCCATCTCAAGTACAACGCTATGCATTATTTGAGACAGAGTGAACGTCTGTGTCTGTGCTAGTATAAACTGTGTTACAGACACAGGCTGCAAAAGTGATAATAGTTCGTGCCCTAAAATAATGCTAATTGCAAAATTACCTTTAATCTCACTACATTTTGACAAGTTTTGCCATTTGTTTATCGCCGAGATGAGACTGAGACTAGATTTTGAACGTTTTAAATTAGTAGAATTGGCCTTCTGGTGTCATACCGCACCGTGTCATATGTAGGCACATACACATAATAATAGCATTTAATTTCAGCACAACAGTGGTGGTGGTCTAGCCCGACTAAGTTCGTGGGTTCGAAACCGGGCGGGCATTTTGTGTATTTTCACTCATCACCACTGTTCATCAATGGTGAGGGAAAGCACCGTGAGGAAGCCGGCATGTCTGAGAACCAATACTTCGAAGACATGTGATTCATTAAATTGGACGCAATGGGCATCCATTAGATTGGACGCATTCGGACATCCATTAAATTGGACATTACAAAATGGTGAAGGAAAACATCGTGAGGACATCGTGAGGACATCATCGTGAGGATCGTGCCATATGTAACACTCCATTAAATTGGATTTATCAAAGCGAAAATTCTAGGAAAATCATCTACTTTTACAATATTTGTAAATAATTTGTAAATATGTGAGCACCTGTATCTATCACATAATTGATTTACCTGCCATTGCTTCATTTTAATTCTTTTTACCTTTTGTGGTAGACTAATTTTATTCTAGGTGCATCGTCTTCACATATAATTATAGTATATAAACAAGACCTTGTAAAACATTTTAAAGGGGTGACGGTGGAGTTTCTTGCCCGTTCTTCTCCATACGAAAACTACCTTTTGGAATGGGCGACTAGAATCAATTCAATATTTCAATAAACATGACAACAACAAACATTTCAATTCAATAAAAATAAAGGAGGGATGTAATGTATGCGCAGGCATTGGGTGGCAGTCGCTTACCGGCCGTAGGCGACGGCAGACGTTCTCTGGGTTTCGTATAGACAATGTCACCTCAGTGATCTGTCAAAGGGTATTTTATTAACCCATCGAACATTACAATAATATTACTATGTGTAGTATACAGCGAAAAGTGGGGGGCATTCTGCACCCAACTGTCATAGCGTGCGGTCGCGTTTACGCCGGTTGTGTATACGTAGTGATAGCAGTGAGTGTATTATCGAGCATTCTACAACAACAAACAATTTTATTTTTTTATTCGGTAAAAGGTTTAAAGGCCAAGGTTAACACTTTAGTATATTCGAAACGTATCTCATTCTGTAATATACGCGTATGTATATTTCGTGTAGCCTTTATAAATCGATGCTAAAAATTATGAATAAGGCATGCGCTTTAAGTATTTATATGTTTTCAGAGCATTTTATTGGGAAAATTCGGTGTGTAATTGAAATGAATGGATGGAGAAAAGCCATTATGTTGACTTTTTTCTATTTTCATAGACAAAACCACCACAATGAGCTCTTCGTTCGCTTCATTAAACGTTTAATGGCACGTGCAGGAGCTTATTCATTATGGCTTTAAAACACACGTTTGCACACAAAAAAAGATTCTAATATAATAAATCACACTTCTAAAAAAGCTTTTGTCGACTAAAGGATCAAATTAGTATATCGAAATCAATTAAGAATTGTCAGAAACCAAAAAGTTTTAGGTTATTTCACGCTACGTAATGGTCATACGGGTGGTATACTTACGAACATCGAACTCGAACGCCCACACAAGCACAGACAAGCTAAATGTTAAGAAAAAAGAAAAGAACAACGTTTGAATTTATAATTTCGAAAAAAGGAACACTTGAAATGCATTTGTTTTTGGCAGGATTGAGAGGTTCACACGACATGATGACATGCGCGGGTTTGTTTCGCGTCTGCGCAGTAGACTTCGCGTGAGACTACAGACAAGGCAATTATTTCTGTGAAATTTCCGTTCCGCCCTGTATCGGAAATTTTTAGGGCTTGCCGTGTCGGTCTCGTCAAAGCGAAGTTTTGACAGGTAATCGTGACTGTCATTTTTCCGTTAAAATGACATGGTTTGATTAATAGATGTTTAGTTAACACTCTGGGGTGCGTCAGCGGAAAATTGGATTATAAACATTTTGGTGTTAGATTTAATTCGGTGTAAGATACCTACTTGTTAGTTTTATCATGCGTGCGATTATAAACTATGGAGTATTTACCAAACTGTCTAGCTCCCTATCAGCTGTAATATAACTTTTTCCAAACGGAAATTCCATCTTCAACCAATCCAAAAATCCTACTTCCTCAACAACCAAATACAAGACGAACTTAGCTACATAAACTTGCAGAAACGATAATTAAATTCGCCTTTCGACTATTTTCAAAGTTTTCGCTATCGAAGTTCGCCCCGAGCCCGCTAGGCACACGGCCTCCGCGGCCTCCTATTGTACACGTTGTCGGTACTTCCGCTGTCGTCGGATATAGCGACAAACTACTTCCCCAGTTCCCCTGTAGATATTGCAAAATGAATTACGCGTGGAAAATATATTGTGGTTGGAGAATTTGATTTATGGTTAGTTTTGTTTTTTTTCGGAACTTGTAAGCTGACGGTTGTAATTTGTAATGCCAAAGTAGACCAAAGGAACGGTGGATGGAAAGACGACAGGGCTAGAAAGGGGGTGACTGCCGAGATGACGAGTGACGACTAATAGAGAAGTACCTCATCATCTGCCAACTATCTTAGGGTCAGCTTCCAGTCTAACCGCATGCAGCTGAATACCAGTATTATTAGATATGGAGTGACTGCCTATCTGACTTCCACAACCCAGTAACTGGGTCATACGATACACTTTGGAATGACTGGTTGTCAGACTTTCGGGGATTTGACCGTAATCATTGTCAAAGATCCACAAATGACAGCGGGGACCAACGGCTTAACGCGATTTCCGAGGCATGGAGTGGCCTTGGTATGTAAAGATGATCACCCATCCACGGACCAACCGCGGCAAGTGGAGCTTAACCTGATCGATCGACCCCTGCGGCTGTTATTATTTAGCAACAAGCCCCTTTTTGTAAATTATTTCATCACCTCTGCTCTCAAAACGGTGAACGAAAACGTCGTCATTATGTAGCATCATAATGGCGGGACCAGTGTTATCTTGAAATTCCGATTATGCAGTGTGAGGTACAAAATTTTCAGAACAGGTACAAAATAGTACTAAATGGGTACTAAATATACGTGGTAGAATCTTTCAATTACAAGAGTTGATCCCGCGTGAGGAAACTAGTCCGTCCTAGAAGCAATAATTCGAAGACATGTGACATCTACGAGTACCAAACCGTACTGGGCTCGCGTGGTGGGTATCGGCCCACTCCCTCTCGCCAAGAGGAGCCCTGTCTTACCTATTGTGGTATAGTAATTTTATTTTAGGTGCATCGTCTTCACATATTATTATAATACAATTGATGTATGCAAAATATTGTAAAACATTTTAAAAGAGTAACGGTGGAGTTTCTTGCCCATTCTTCTCCATACGAAAACTACCTTTTGGAATGGGCGACTAGAATCAATTCTATTTTGCTGTAATTTTTGACGATCATAAGTGCCTTTTATGTGCCTATTTGAAATAAATGCTTTGACTTTTGCTTTGGGCAGCAATGGGAATATTATAGGCCGATAATTATTTGAATAAAACTTGTTTTTCTACCACTTTCTCCGAGGTTTTACAGTCAGCCTCATTCAATACGAGGATCCGCGCAGCGAAGTTTTCGGCGTGGGAAAGAAACAGATGGTAATGATCAAATACCTACTTACAAATATTTTTCTCGTTTGCACGTTTTGGGGAGCAGAAAAAATAAACGGCGGAATTTAAATGATGTCTCATGATGTTTTGAAACTCTTTATATCAAATGTATTTTTAGGGTTCCGTACCCAAAGGGTAAAAACGGGACCCTATTACTAAGACTCCACTGTCCGTCGGTCTGTCTGTCACCAGACTGTATCTCATGATCCGTGATAGCTAGACAGTTGAAATTTACACAGATGATGTATTTCTGTTGCCGCTATAACAACAAATACTAAAAACAGATTAAAATAAATATTTAAGGGGGTGTGAGTCCGACTCGCACATGGCCAGTTTTCTTCTTTGGCAACTGAACCGATATCGACTATTCTGCCAGCATCGAGTACCAACAAAAATTTTTCATATTTTCAACACGTAACTATCATCGCACAGGACGGGTTCCGTACAAGGCAAAAACACCGAAAAAAAAAAAACACGTTTGTTGTATGGGAGACCCCTTAAATATTTATTTTATTCTGTTTTTAGTATTTGTTATTATAGCGGCAACAGAAATACATCATTTGCTTGCTTATTATTTTTGTTGTTGTTGTTGTTGTAAAGCACGTTAAGCCGTTGGTCCCGGCTGTCATTCGTGAAAATTTGACAGTCGTTACGGGTAGTCAGAAGCCCGAAAGTCCAACCAGTCTTATCAAGGGGTATCGTATTACCCAGTAACTGGGTTGTGGAGGTCAGATAGGCAGTCGCTCCATGTAAAATACTGGTATCCAGCTGCATCCGGTAAGACTGGTAGCCGACCCCAACATAGTTGGGAAAAGGCTAGGAAGATGATGTTGTTGTACTTACCTACTTAGTATTTTAATTCAAATAAGGTAGGCACTGTAAAGGTTGTGCACTAAAGTCAACCTTATGTAGTGCAGGCTGGCAGTAATTTAGCGCGGATTCCATTAGAACATTAAAAAAAAATCCTACCGTTCGTGTTGTTTGTATTCTTTGAAGGGCTCATCTAGCCCTTCACAGTACTCAAACCATCTACTACCTACCAACATAAAAATAGTGACTAGTGTGATCACCTCCAACGATATTAATTTTCAGATAATAATAAATAAATTACATTGACTTAACAACTAATTTTCCTGACTTTGCTACCTAGAACTGTAGCAAAGTTTGATATTGTTTAGGAAACACTTTTTCGATCAATCTTGGTTAGCCAATTCGACAGTTCTTATTTTATTTAATACTAGTTGCGCCCCGCGGTTTCACCCGCATAAGTGTCGATCCCGTGGTAACATCGGGATAAAAAGTAGCTACTTCCAAACAAAATTTTATCAAAATTGGTGCAGCCGTTTGAGCGTGAAGAAGTAGCAAACATATCAACACACACACTCAAACGTTCATCATCATCATCATCATTTCAGCCGAAAGACGTCAACTTCTGGACATAGGCCTCCCCCAAAAGGGGGGGTTTGCCATAATCGCCACGCTTGGCAGGCGGGTTGGCGATCGCAGTATGGTATGGTGGTGGAATGCATAGAGAACGCTGCTGCCCATTCTCCGGTACGCCTCTTAGTCGCCTTTTACGATACCCACGGGAAGTATGGGGCTCAAACGTTCGCCTTTATAATATTAGTGTGATACGTAATAATTTATTAAGGTACATAAAAGTTTTGTAGTAGGCACATGAGGGACATACAAAGTATGCATTATCATCCGGGGTGGTCGCGTGAATTCTATTGCGCCGCGAATTGCGTGTATTGAAAAATGAATGTTCTAAAGTGTAACGAGTGTAATATCGTCATTGACGAAATGCTAGCGTATATTCAAAATAAGGTGTCAGTAATCGATGAAGAAACCCTAGTACGAGTTTGCAAATCATCGTTTACAAATGAAGAAATTAAGAAATCGAAATCATTGTTATTCGATTCCATACCTACAGATTCTCGTAAAATCATGAGAAAGAATAAAGGGAAGGAAGAAAGAGACTTGGCAGACATCGTTAATCTGTTTAAATCCGCAGAACCAGATATAATTCCAGTGTTTGTGGCCCGTCAACTGGAAAAATTACCCCCAATTATGTGGGATCATCTGGACTGTACGAAGTTTTTGAAGGATCTACTTCGAGTAAAGACTGAAATGGAAGAATTTAAATCAACTTATGCAACATTAAACCAGTTGAAAGAATTAAAATCGGAGTTTTTACAATTCAAGAACGATTCTTTACCGCCCTCTGTATGCAAGGTTAACATGAGGAGGGGAGCCTGGATAATGGACAGTGGCCCAGTAGGCTTATCACATCATCATAACTCGACGATAAACGCATCGTATAACAATGGGAAAGAATCATTGGATAATGTAGACGAGTGTGCCACACAGAACCGATACCAAGAAATAGGGAGGGTAGTAGCAAAACATTCCGACTGTGATTTATCAAGACGGCAACGGTCGGCGGCAGGCAGCGCGGATGACGTCGTCGCGAGCGACGGCGGGACGGTAGGTGAGGCGATCTCGCCCGAGACCGGTTTGAAACAGGTGGTGGCTGAGAATACGTCATCGAAGGAAGCCGCGATAGTACAGAGTGCGCACCAGCTGACTCATAGCGATAACGGCATTAGCGGCGATGGACGGAATTGCGACATTGTATTGGACGCAGTACCTAGTTCTCTGAATGATGATAATAGTGGTTGGCAAAGAGTAGAAAGGCGCCGGAAACAATTGAAATATAGGTACTCGGGCAAATCGGGTGTGGCGAGAGATTTACGGTCTTATTCATAAAAAAAGCTTATAGAAGGTTTAAAACGTTCATTAGTTAAAATGCTCGATAAGCCTTTAAAACGTTCGATAAAATTTTGTATTCATAAACGCTTCATAAACCTTCTATAACTAAAGTGTCCTATAACTTCAATATAAATATAAATGTTGCCATTTTATTGAAGTCATCCAACAAATTGGCCAACACATTGAGTTGTCAAACGAGAATATCTGCCTACGCACCGAATAATTATGACCATAGACATTATGACGTACTGAAAACTAATTTATTGTCTACAGTTTCGACAGTTTTGCCGCGTTACCATGGTAACCATGGTATTGTTATTTTATTGTCAGGCGAGCGAAAACCTTTGAATATATTTTTGTATTTAAAAGAAATGGAATTAAGACCGTAGACTAGTTCCAAGAAAGGGCAAAGAAGTGAATACTCGTTTTGGTTGGAGGACGATAAGGTGTGTACTGTTACCTACAACTAAAATGTGCTCAAAGCAGTTATGTTCAAAGTAAGTTTTGTTTTGTAAACATTCTTAATTTCTTATACTTATGCTTGCTTTTGCTTTTCCTTAGATCTTTTAGAAGAATTGGTCAGGGAGAGGGTTTCCATAATAGAAAATGAAGGTGGACGCTGGTGATGGCGCCAAACAAGTAGCCGAATTCTGGGCACACTAAGAAGAAGATATAAAATAAAAACACATAAGTACTGACTGACACCAACGCGAAAAAGGCGGCATGGCATGATTTACGAATTAGGTGCCTATCCAATTTACTTTTAAGTTACAAAGTTCCTGAGTAAGAATGTCAAGAACTTCGTTTGATGAAGAGAAAGAATTATAACATTCACTTTGTATTTCAGGACAGTAGGAAGGATGGTGCTTCACTACAAATAGCAGAAACTGAAACGGCCTACCGAAGAGGTGGCATAGATGGCAAATGTAAAGAAACTTTTTAAAAATGTTGTTCTGCTAGCACAAGTTCTAGAAGCCGAATTAAATTTTAGAGTACTTATTATAAAAATAAATCAATTAAACTGATATCTGTTTAAAAGCTTTTTATTAATGCACTACTCGCTAAAATGTCTCCTCTTTATCTTCTTCGTGTCGCGGGGACGACAGTATTTCAGATCTTGTTGGCCCAAAACTTTGCCACTTCCACAACGTCGTCAGTGGCAGCACAGAGGTCACTTTGACTGCATGTTTAGGGACGCATAGGGTAGAATAGGAGGAGGAGCATGGTTTGCTACATAGCTTCACAACCACTCCCTACTGCCGCATCCTACTGGAGCATCTCCCTGCAGGGTGTAAACTTCCGTGATCCACACAGAAGTCCCTGAACCGTCTCCGGACACAAGTGGGAAGATGTACGTCTGACCTGGTAAAGTGAGGCTATCTCGGCGGAATGTTTCCTGAAAAGTTTGTAAAATAGCATTTGCAACTTCTTGGGCTGACTTTGTATGATATTCATTGATATTGCTACCCTCTAACTGCATGTCTCCATGGTCAACTGCAATATTGTAAAGTACTGCTCTAGCCACTATGGTTGTTTTCACATTTCCTAGTTTGCATGTATGCCATGTAAAAGACATTGAAAAGCGTTGTTTCCACAGCCCAAAGCAGCAGCGTCCCACAGTAATTCTTGTTGCAATAATTTATGTGCTTCGTTATATTTTTCCTCGCTTCTATTTTGCATTGTAGGTATATAATAATAAACTAAATTGGTTAAACAGAAGTGCAACATAACATTATATTGTAGTCTTTGAATTAAATACAACTGCACATGCTACATTTGTAGGTCAAACGTCATTTTCTATCAGCTGATGTAGAGTCGGCCATTTTTATAGTACTGTTATAGTAGGGGTCTGGGTTTCATAACTTTATAGTAGGTTTATCGAACGTTTTGGTGCTAAAATGCGTTTATGAATAACAATTTTTGACAACGAGACATTAGCAAGCCTTTAGATGTTCTATAACTTATTATGAATAAGACCGTTACGGTCTTATTCATAAAAAAAGCTTATAGAAGGTTTAAAACGTTCATTAGTTAAAATGCTCGATAAGCCTTTAAAACGTTCGATAAAATTTTGTATTCATAAACGCTTCATAAACCTTCTATAACTAAAGTGTCCTATAATTTCAATATAAATATAAATGTTGCCATTTTATTGAAGTCATCCAACAAATTGGCCAACACATTGAGTTGTCAAACGAGAATATCTGCCTACGCACCGAATAATTGTGACCATAGACATTATGACGTACTGAAAACTAATTTATTGTCTACAGTTTCGACAGTTTTGCCGCGTTACCATGGTAACCATGGTATTGTTATTTTATTGTCAGGCGAGCGAAAACCTTTGAATATATTTTTGTATATAAAAGAAATGGAATTAAGACCGTAGACTAGTTCCAAGAAAGGGCAAAGAAGTGAATACTCGTTTTGGTTGGAGGACGATAAGGTGTGTACTGTTACCTACAACTAAAATGTGTTCAAAGCAGTTATGTTCAAAGTAAGTTTTGTTTTGTAAACATTCTTAATTTCTTATACTTATGCTTTGCTTTTGCTTTTCCTTAGATCTTTTAGAAGATTTGGTCAGGGAGAGGGTTTCCATAATAGAAAATGAAGGTGGACGCTGGTGATGGCGCCAAACAAGTAGCCGAATTCTGGGTACACTAAGAAGAAGATAGAAAATAAAAACACATACTGACTGACACCAACGCGAAAAAGGCGGCATGGCATGATTTACGAATTAGGTGCCTATCCAATTTACTTATAAGTTACAAAGTTCCTGAGTAAGAATGTCAAGAACTTCGTTTGATGAAGAGAAAGAATTATAACATTCATTTTGTATTTCAGGACAGTAGGAAGGATGGTGCTTCACTACAAATAGCAGAAATAAAGCAGTGGTATAGATGGCAAATGAAAAAAAACATTTTAAAAATGTTTTTCTGCTAGCACAAGTTCTAGAAGCCGAATTAAAGTTTAGAGTACTTATTATAAAAATAAATCAATTAAACTGATATCTGTTTAAAAGCTTTTTATTAATGCACTACTCGCTAAAATGTCTCCTCTTTATCTTCTTCGTGTCGCGAGGACGACAGTATTTCAGGATCTTGCTGGCCCAAAACTTTCTCAACGTCGTCAGTGGCAGCGCAGAGGTCACTTTGACTGCATGTTTAGGGACGCATAGGGTAGGATAGGAGGAGGAACATGGTTTGCTACATAGCTTCACAACCATTCCCTACTGCCGCATCCTACTGGAGCATCTCCCTGCAGGGTGTAAACTTCCGTGATCCACACAGAAGTCCCTGAACCGTCTCCGGACACAAGTGGGAAGATGTACCTCTAACCTGGTAAAGTGAGTCTATCTCGGCGGAATGGTTCCTGAAAAGTTTGTAAAATAGCATTTGCATTTCCCCTTGCAACTTCTTGGGCTGACTTTGTATGATATTCATTGATATTGCTCCATGGTCAACTGCAATATTGTAAAGTACTGCTCTAGCCACTATGGTTGTTTTCACATTTCCTAGTTTACATGTATGCCATGTAAAAGACATTGAAAAGCGTTGTTTCCACAGCCCAAAGCAGCAGCGTCCCACAGTAATTCTTGTTGCAATCATTTATGTGCTTCGTTATATTTTTCCTCGCTTCTATTTTGCATTGTAGGTATATAATAATAAACTAAATTGGTTAAACAGAAGTGCAACATAAATTAAATACAACTGCACATGTTACATTTGTAGGTCAAACGTCATTTTCTATCAGCTGGTGTAGAATCGGCCATTTTTTTTTCTTATAGTACTGTTATAGTAGGGGTCTGGGTTTCATAACTTTATAGTAGGTTTATCGAATGTTTTAGTGCTAAAATGCGTTTATGAATAACAATTTTTGACAACGAGACATTAGCAAGCCTTTAGATGTTCTATAACTTATTATGAATAAGACCGTTAGAGTTTAACTTTAGAGCCGCCGATAAGAAAGTACCTGTGTTTATTACGAATGTCCATAGTGATACCACGAAAGAGGATATTATTAAATATATTCGCTCGAAAACGAATGAGTCTGTGTCGTTACAGAAAATCGATGTTAAAAGGCATACTGATCACAGTGCGTTTAAGCTTTATGTATCCGAGGCGAAATTGGCTATGTATCTGGATGAAAACCTTTGGCCTGAAGGTATAATTTTCAGGAGATTTGTGAATTTTAGTCACAAAAATAAGAACAGAGCTTCTTCTGTGTCCGGCTCGATTAACAACAACAATGGATAAACGACCTTATAGATTAGCTAGTTTTAATTGTAAGAACCTTAAACGCTCTGTGGAAGGCATCAGGGACCTGTGTCGCTCCTGTGATTTGATTGCCCTACAGGAAACATGGCTTCTTCCGGATGAGGTGCCTTACTTGAGCACGGTCGATAGTGAGTTCGGGTATACAGGTACTTCGGCGGTGGACACTTCGGCGGGAATATTACGAGGGAGGCCGTTCGGTGGCGTCGCTCTGCTGTGGAGGAGCAGTGTTTTTGTAAATGTGTCAGTGCTACGGTGCGATAATGCTCGTGTTTGTGCCATTAAAATCATTACAAGTGATCGGCCTGTGATTGTAATGAGTGTGTATATGCCTACAAATGTGAGGGAAAACCTGCCGGAATTTACGGATTGTCTAGGGACGGTAAGTGCTATAATAGATGAGTACGGTGTAGAATCAGTCTTTGTGTTGGGCGATTTTAATGCTGATCCATGTGAACTATTTTATAATGAACTTACACATTTCTGTAGAGAACAGGAATGGACTTGTGTAGATGTTGAGTTGTTGGGACCACACTCTGATACCTATACTTTTATCAGTGAGGCACATGGAACGTGCAGTTGGTTGGACCACTGTATTGTTACGCAATCGGCACAACATTCTATCCTTAATGTATATGTAGATTATAACACTTTTTGGTCTGATCATTTTCCGCTCATTATTGATTGTAATTTAAACTTATTAACACCAAAGCTACCTGATAAAAGCGTATTAAGCAACGATATATTATGGGGGAACAGATCTGATGAACAAATTGCGTTGTATGCGAAAGAATGTCACAGTAGGTTAAGATGTGTTGATTTTCCTGTGGAGTTTACAAACTGTGCAGATAGATACTGTAATAACTCGGACCATTGTCGTATTCTTGATAGGCTTTACTCCGACATTGTGACTGCCTTACGAGGGGCGGCGTCTGCGACTGCGACGGCTCGGGGAGGCACTCGAGCGGGGAAAGGTGGGAGTGGCCCACGCATTGCTGGGTGGAATAAGCATGTTAGTGGGGCTCACCGGGTGGCTAGGATGAAGTTTATGGAGTGGGTGATGTGTGGTAGGCCTAGGTCTGGGTGTGTATATGACGAAATGTGTCAAAGTAGAAAAATATTCAAGTCTAGACTTAAATGGTGCCAAAACCATCAGGACCAAATCAAAATGGATGCCCTGGCTGAAAAACATAAGAGGGGGTGCTTCCGTAGTTTTTGGAAGAGCACCAAGAAAGTTAACGTGCGGCCGGGACTTCCGGTGAGTGTCGACGGTGTGAGTGACCCTAAGGAGGTTGCTGATATTTTTAGGGACCATTTTCGTGTACTCTCCCCACGGGGACCAGCGGGGACGGTGCTCGATGTTGAGATGCCAGATGAGGACGTAGGGACTAGCTTTGTTGCCAAAGATGTGGCGCAGGCTATAAAAGCTATATCTAAGGGCAAGTCCCCTGGTCACGATGGCCTCAGCATCGAGCACCTAGTTCACGCTGGCCCACATATAAATAGGGTCTTAGCAATGTTTTACACACTATGCGTGAGCCATTCATACCTACCAACCGATTTCATGAAAACCGTAGTAGTTCCTGTAGTGAAAAATAAAACGGGAGATATTGCTGACAAAAGTAACTACAGGCCGATTTCTCTTGCAACGATCATTGCAAAAGTTTTTGACGGTTTGCTTAGGACACAGTTAGATAAGTACCTGGATTTGCACGATAATCAGTTTGGGTTTCGACCTCGACTGTCAACTGAGAGTGCAATACTGTCTCTTAAGCATACTGTCAGATATTACACAGATCGAAAGACTCCAGTGCACGCCTGCTTCCTCGACCTATCCAAGGCTTTTGACCTGGTGTCATACGACGTCCTGTGGGCTAAACTCGAGGGTATAAACTTACCACGTGAACTTGCCAACGTCTTTAAATACTGGTACAGTCATCAGGTCAACAGCGTTAAGTGGGCGGGTGCAATGTCGGAGCCGTATCGGCTGGAGTGCGGGGTGAGGCAGGGGGGGTTGACTTCCCCCTCCCTCTTTAACCTGTACATGAATGCCTTGATCGTTGCGCTTAGTAACCAGCATGTTGGCTGCCATGTCGGTGGAGTCTGTGTCAACAATCTCAGTTACGCTGACGACATGGTGCTGCTGAGCGCGTCGGTCTGTGGCCTCAGAAAGCTAGTGCGGACCTGTGAGGAGTATGCCCTTGGTCATGGGTTAAAATATAATGTGACCAAAAGTATATGCATGGTCTTTGAGGCCGGTACGAAACGTTCGCAAAATTGTCCACCCGTTTTTCTGAACGGTATTCCACTTGAAAGGGTGGATCAATTTAAGTATCTAGGGCATTTAGTTACGACCGACCTCAAGGACAATGCTGACATGGAGAGGGAGCGGAGGGCCTTGTCGGTGCGGGCGAACATGCTCGCACGCAGGTTTTCTCGTTGTTCGAGGGAGGTGAAGATAACGCTCTTCAGGGCGTACTGCACATCCCTCTACACGTGCAGCCTGTGGGCGAAATACACGCGTGCATCGTATGGGGCCCTCCGTGTCCAGTACAACAACGCGCTCAGGGCTTTATTGGGGCTGCCTCGCTACTGCAGCGCCTCAGGTATGTTCGCTGAGGCGCGCACCGATTGCTTCCACGCGACTATACGCAAGCGGGGTGCGTCCCTGGTGCGTAGGGTGTGGGGCAGCACCAATGCCGTCCTGGCGATGATCGCGGACCGGATGGACTGCCCATACATACGGCACTGCTGCAATAGGCATGTTGCCGGCAGCAGGGCCGGTTAGATAATAAGTCTTTTATTTTGTTTTCATTTTAATTTGTTAATATTATGTAAGTACTTTATTTTTATTATCCTTTTAATTATGTTTTATTGTGTGTGTGTGTGTGTGTGTACTCTCAACATATGAGTTATGGTTGCTCGAAATAAATGTATTTTATTTATTTTATTTTTATTATTATTAATCTTCTATCTATATATATAAAATTCAAAGTCCTGACTGACTGATTGACTGACTGACTGATATATCAACGCACAGCCCAAACCGCTGGACCTAGAGACTTGAAACTTAGAAGGTGTGTTCTTTGTGAAGAGTAAGTATCCACTAAGAAAGGATTTTTGGGAATTCAACCCCTAAAGGGTTAAAATAGGGGATGGAAGTTTATATGAAAGTCCGACAGTTTTGAAGTTAGGATCTTCTAATTTCGTATTTAGGCTGACAATTGAAAATTAATTTATACGTGTCACAGCGTTTTTGACAATTCTACCCCCGAAGGGTTAAAAAGGGGGATGAAGTTGTGTATAGAAAGTCATTAATTTTCGACGTAAAAATCACTAAATTTATTATCTAGGCTTATGATTGGAAGCTAACACAACGGTGTTGTTAGAATTTCATCCATTAAGGGGGTGAAAAGGGGGATGAAATTTTGTCCTGACTGACTGATATATCAACGCACAGCGTAAAACGCTGGTCGGTACCGCTGGGTAGAGAAATTAATTTTGGAGGGTGTGTTCTTTGTGAAGAGTAGATATCCACTAAGAAGAGGTTTTTGGAAATTAAACCTTTAAGGGGTGAAAAGAGGGGATTTTGTTTGTATGAAAAATCTTATTCCTTGAGTTAATAACCATGAAACTTGGCACGAATACTTATCTAAATAAATTATGAAGTTTGCCTTTTTTTAAACTACCCCCTGAAGGGGGATTGTGAGGTGTCAAAGTTTGTATGGAAGAATTTTAACGCGTGGTCCAATTAACTCGAAACTCAGTATTTATACTTATGACCGAAAATAAAGAATAAAGTGTATCATCGTTTTTCGAAAATTTACCCCTAACGGGGTGAAAAGTTAATTTTATAGGGGAAGATTTCACTGCGTGGCTAGATTAACTCGAAAATTGGTATAAACAATCTTTGAGTCGAGTAATGAACACATCCCAAACAATTGTACGAAATTCCACCCCTGTGGGGGTGAAAAACGGGGATACAGTTTATAAGAAAAATCTTATTCATTTGGTTAATAAACTTGGCAAGAATACTTGCCTAAGCAAGTAATAAAGTTTATCATTATTCGTTTATCAAAACACCCCAACACCCCTTGTGTTGGAGTGTTAAAGTTTGTGTGGAAGAATTTTAACGCGCGGTCCAACTTACTCGAAACTCAGTATTAATACTTTTGACAGAAAATCTCACAACTTTTTATGGTAGAAGAACTGAGTTGCGAGACTTGGTTTTTTTTACAAGTTTTGTTTTTGATGGCATACTTTTGACAGAAAATAATCAATAATAACAGCCGCACAGATCGATCGATCAGGTTACGCAGGCTACGCTTGCCGCGGTTGGTCTGTGGATAGGAGTCCATCTTTACATACCGTGACCTCTCCGTGCCTCGGAAAGCACGCTAAGCCGTTGGTCCCGGCTGTCATTCGTGGATCTTTGACAGTCGCTAGGGGTGGTCAGAAGCCCGAAAGTTTTACAACCAGTCTTATCAAGGGGTATCGTATTTGGGTTGTGGAGGTCAGATAGGCAGTCGCTCCACGTAAAATACTGGTACTCAGCTACATCCCGTTGGACTGGAAGCCGACCCCAACATAGTTGGGAAAAGGCTAGGCAGATGAAGATTCAATAGTAAGTGTATGGGGTTTTCGAAAATTATTGACCCGTGACGGGACAAAAAGTGGTAATTCGATTTATAAGGGGATTTTAATGAGTGCCTTGATAAACTCAAAAAAAATGGTACAAATAAATTTGGACTTGAAATTTGGCACAAATAATTATATTCGATTTTTTTTGGAATTCTAAACTAACCCAAAGTCGAGATTGGGGGTGTCAAATTTAGTATAGAAAATTTTTAATGGGCGATCCAATTAACTCGAAACTCAGTACCTATCTAAGACCAAAATAAAGTGGTTCAGGGTTTTTCGAAAATCTACCGCTAATGGGGTGAAGAGGGGTAGACAATTTCACAGGGCTGAATTTTATTACGAGGCTTGATTAACTGGAAAATTGGTATAAATAATCTAGATTATGTTTCGAAATTCCACCCCTATGGGAATAGAAAGAGGGGATACAGTTTATATGAAAAATCGTATTAGTTTGGTTAATAAATTAGAAACTTGGCAATATTTGGGTCAGTAAATAATAAAGATTGTCACTTTTAGTTTAAAAAATCCCTCACAGAGGATTTGGGGGGTAACTTTGATGGATTAGAAAAATATTTAACCCGCTGTCGGATTAACTCGAAACTCGGTACTAAAAACAAAAAATACTTTAAAAAAGTGATTTAGGGTTTTTCAAAAATTGACTCCTACGAAGGTGGAAAATTCTACTGCTTGCTTCCATTAACTCGAAAATGGGTATGGGTCTTTGAGTCAAGTTATGAACACATCTCAAACGATTTTTCAAAATTACTCTCCTGGGGGGTAAAAAGCTGGGATACAGTTTATTTGAAAAATCTGATCCCTTTGAGCTTTAAACTAAAAAATTGGCCGTAATACTTATTTATATATAAATAAATGATAAAAATCATAAACATACATTTTCGAAATTATAAGAGGAAAGTACGAATTTCACGCGGACGAAGTCGCGGGCAGAAGCTAGTTACATAGTATAGGTAAATAGGTACAACGAATTTCTGGGTGAATCGCTGCTCTCCTAGCTAGATTACTCGTTAATCTGTATTGAGGAATGACAGTTTCGACTCCCTATAGAAAAAATAGATACTATAAATTGTTGTTGTTGTGCGTGTGTTGTTGTTGTGTTTATTGCTGTTGTTTATTGTTGTTGTTTGTGGTTTGATAGGTAATAAAAAATGTTGTTGTTGTGCGTGTGTTGTTGTTGTGTTTATTGTTATTGTACTCGTTGTTGTTTGTGGTTTGATAGTAAAAATTCTGGAGCTAGATTACTATAACATCACAATGTTAAAAGAGTAACTATTTCTTAGAATGTATATACGTCATGAACATAAGGACACTTAAGATTCAAAAATGATGTTCTCGTAAAAAGTATTGATAGATATTTTATAATATTACGGACATTATACAATGTGTCCGGTCATGGACTAGCGATATTCTAGGTACTTATATAACAACTATTCTAGTACACAAATACACTAGGGTCCAATTCACTAAAATATTAATGTTAATTTAATGTTGTATTGTAACTTAGCTCAAAATCTGTCGATCTAGGAAAAAAATAAAAAGGGTCATAGGGGTTGTTTTTGCAGTAATTTACAATAATTTGTTGAATGGCATAATTTTTTGAAAATTTTTTTGGAGTTTTTTTTTTTTTAAAGTTACGAAAATGTGAACCCATTGGATCGTAATGGAAACGATAGACAGTATTGTTACCCTCCGAATAAGCCTACTTTTATCTCAGTAGGACCAAAACTTTGAGAGATATGTTTTCTTTGTACACACGTAGAGAATATCTCAACAAAACGACTGCCAAATAGCGGGGAAGCAGATTGGACCCTAGTGTGTCGTGAATTTGTGTACTAGAATAGTTGCTATATAAGTACCTAGAATATCGCTAGTCCATGACCGGACACATTGTATAATCAAAGGTTACGGACATAATATTTTGTAACAATTTTAGATTTAAAAGAGTGTCCTTGGAGTTTCTTGCCAGTTCTTCTCCAAAGGTACTTACCACGCTTTGGCATGAGCAACTAGCTTCATCTTTCTGACTGACCGACCCCTTTTTTTTCTTTTTGAAGACGGGAAATCATCAAATCACCCCTCCCGCTCTGGGTGGAGCGGACGGGAATGTCAGACTCTTACTGACTAAAACCCACCCGTGTTCCTTCCTTAGCCCTTTATGTTCCGGACCAGCGGTAACCCTTTCGGACAATCCCGCTGACCCGGCAGGCTTCGGCCATACGGGCCCCTTCATTGATGCTGACATCTCTTTGAGGCGCGCGTGGAACACTTACGCGTCGTCCGGCATGGGCCTGCTCTTGATCGGACGGTGAGCTACCCATTACTCTCCGTCCGCAGGCCCGCGCCTACGGTAGCCGGGAGTCGTCACCCTTGACCACTCAAAAGTGCCTGTAATTGGTTTATTTAAAATAAATGCTATGAGTTTGAGAAACCATACTAATATTAAATTGTCATTCGTGGATCTGTGACAGTCGTTACGGGTAGTGAGAAGCCCGAAAGTCTGACAATCAGTCTTACCAGGGGTATCGTATTACCCAGTTACTGGGTTGTGGAGGTCAGATAGGCAGTCGCTCCATGTAAAATACTATTATTCAAAAAATACTGGTATTCAGCTGCATCCGGTTAGACTGGAAGCCGACCCCAACATGGTTGGGAAAAAGGCTAGGCAGATGATGACTAATATTAAATAGGTCATTTTGCGTCTGTTATGCATAACATAGGTAAGTTATTTATGCTCGTGACCGTAGGTACAGACGCCAGCACATCAAGCTACTACAATCTGTCAAATTTCTTTAATAGATTTTCAACTTTATCGCTAAAGCATAAGGTTCAAAGTTGATTGGGATAATTTGACAGTTTCGGGTAGCTTGATGTGCTGGCGTCTGTGCATACAAAACAACATTGAACTCATTTACCCACAGCACTACAGTTCTATTACATACAACTTAACTACAAAAAGCACTTTAGGGTTTTGGCCCTGAACAACCCAAACCTGTCAACCAGTGGCGTACCTCATTTGGGGTCATTATACTCATCATTATGAACTAATTTTACTATGGGACCAAACCTGAAATCGCGAAAAAAAAATCAGTTGTTCCCTACATTTTGACGAGTTATACGAAAACAAATAGGGAACAGCTGATTTTTTTTACCGCGATTTCAGGTTTGGTCCCGTAGTAAAAGTTGTTTATAATGATGAGTAAAATGACCCCCTAGAGTTATGGGATATCAAAAAAAACTGGCCAAGTGCGAGTCGGACTCGCACACGAAGGGTTCCGTACCACAAGGCAAAAACGCCGAAAAAAACATGTTTGTTGTATGGGAGCCCCCCTTAAATATTTATTTTATTTTATTATTATTATTTATTATTAAAGTTAAAATACAACTGAGCATTTCGTGAATATTTCAAGTGCCTACCTGTTGCCATTTTTGATATCGAGCAAAAAAAGGCAAAAAAATCGCGTTTGTTGTATGGGAGCCCCCCTTAAATATTAATTTTATTTTGTTTTTAGTATTTGTTGTTATAGCGGCAACAGAAATACATAATTTGTGAAAATTTCAACTGTCTAGCTATCGCGGTTCTTGAGATACAGCCTGGTGACAGACAGACGGACAGACGGACAGACGGACAGACGGACAGACGGACAGACGGACAGACAGCGAAGTCTTAGTAATAGGGTTCCGTTTTTATACGGAACCCTAAAAAACACGTTGTATAGTGTTCACTACTCAGAACTTTCTCTATTTTATTTTTCAAGCGAGTTTCCAGTCCGCCGCGCTTGGCTTTTGTGTGTTTCTTGAACCGGATAAAGTAAAGGTTGACTCTGGTAAGTAAGCGTCACAGTAGGTGAAATAGATCTACGTTAAAGTACCGTGAAGTTAGTCATAAGTGGCGAAGGTCGTGGGTTCAAACTCCCCTTTGCAACGTTGAAGTAAATAAACTGTTTTAGTTTTGGTATTCAACCACCACCAACGGGGCAATTGCCGTAAACTCTAACAATGGTATATGGTCTACCAGAATCTTATGGCAAAAAAAAACAAAAATACTTTTTGGTTTTTATACATTTGACAACATTGGCAATGTCAAATGTATGAAAACCACAATATTTTTTGTTTTTTTTTTTGCCATGATATTCTGGTAGACCAATAATCTGGCCTTTCATTTTGACATTTCTTTCATTTTGTAGTCCGCTGCAGACTCACTTTGTCGAAGTGGGGTATTACTGAACCATCCAACACCAATTTTGAGTACTTAGGTGCAGGTACACCTTGAAAAAAATGCCACTGATGCCGCAACCAATGTGGCCTACTGAGCTCAAACTGTATAAAAAAGACAACGAGGAAGAGTACCATCGACACGAAAAGAAGAAGATCATCAACATCATCATTTCAGTCGAAAAACGTCCAATGCTGGACGTCGGCCTTTTTTTTTGTTTTCGGGGGAAACCTTCAAAAGGCCCCCGACCTCCCTCGGTCGGGGAGTATGGAATTTTTACCTCACTAAAACCACCCCGGTGATCACCATCAGCACATAGGGGTGGTCCCGGTTCCTCTTAAAAGACCAATTCCGGAACCCCCCGTGCAACGCCTGTAAGGCAAGTGCCTTGCTTGAAGTGGCGATGCTTTCAGGGAAGTCCCTGAAAGCATCGCCACTTCGACCGGTTCTGTTCTTCTCGCATCCAGCGAATTCCTGCGGCTTTCATCAAGTTCTTGGTCCACACATGACATGTGGGAGCCCTTCCAACGCTACGTCTTCCGAGACGCGATCGCCACTCCAGAACCTTTCGGCCCCATCGGCCATCTGTTCTGCGAGCAATGTGCCCTGCCCCCTGCCACTTAAGTTTGGCAATTCTTCGCACCGTGTCGGCTACCTTGGTCATTTCCATACTACATATAAATATTATCAAAATCGAAAGTCATTTCTTTAAACTAGGCTGAGAATCAGCACTTTTCAAACGTCAAAATTACAAAAGACAGTCCCCCAAAACGCTCGCCCTTCATTATGAATTCGAAAGTAACTCTATCTGATAATTTTACACTCCATAAGGCTGATTTTACCAAAGTGAGATAATTTTTATCCGTGGACATTGACATCTGACAGTTCTAATATGAAAAAACTGGCCAAGTGCGAGTCGGACTCGCACACGAAGGGTTCCGTACCACAAGGCAAAAACGCCGGAAAAAAAAAACATGTTTGTTGTATGGGAGCCCATACAACAAACGTGTTTTTAAATATTTATTTTGTTCTCTTTTTATTATTTTTTGTTCCTATAGCGGCAACAGAAATACAGCATCTGTGAAAATTTCAACTGTCTAGCTATCACGGTTCATGAGACGGCCTGGTGACAGACGGACAGTGGAGTCTTAGTAATAGGGTCCCGTTTTTACCCTTTGGGAACGGAACCCTAAAAACTGTCAAAAATGCAAAGTTTGGTGGAATGCGACCTTAATGGCTGACCAAATAAAGACGAAATTTGAGACACGGATAAACCATAACCTGAGTTAGGATAAAGGTCATAGCACACGTATCAAACCGCAAAGAGATCGGCACTGTATCAACTCGAGCCTTTCAGTATTTGTTGTATGAAACTCCCTACTGCAACGCACACTAATCGGATTCGTTACGTAATGGCCTCGCCTCGGGACAAGCTCACGAACCGCGGTGCGGTGCGTTACGGCTGGCCGTCCCCGCGCTTACGGCTCGTCGTCCCCGCGCTTACGTCTCCCCGTACCCGAGCATAGGTCTCTTCGTCCACCCTTGCCCTTCTCACCCCTCCGGCCTGCCTGCTGCACCATCAACCAGCGGTCGGCGAGCTGTAAGCGCGGCGTCGCCTAGCCGTAGCTGAGTCGACGTATCGGAGCTTCTGATCCGCTTTGGTGACGTGCTTGCGTTGGGTTGACGCCTGTTTGACGGCGAGGCAAAAGGCGATACGTTACCGATCCCTTTCCGATTTGATACGTGTGCTATGAACTTGTAACACTTCTTATCTCGGTAGTCCGTTCCCGTGAGATAATTCCCGACCTCCACGCGGGCGAAGTCGTGGGCAAATGTAGTATAATTTTCCAAATATACATTCACCGGTTATCCCTGAATACTAAAACAAAAGCCTTACTACCACAAAACAGTGTTTATCAGTTGTTTAGGCTAAACACCTTTTAAACGCGACATATTTATATGGACTTTGACGTAACACTGACATTAGACACACGTTGAACAAGTGTTTAAGTTTTTGTGGTTAGACCCAAGCAGCCTTATTACAAAACAAGATTTATCTTTAGACCCAGGTTTAAACCATCCAGCCATTTTTAAATTTCGAACTATAATACGACGGAGCTAAAGTTCTTATGACAAAAACTGACGTTAAACCTGAGTCTAAGTTATGAATTTTGCATTAAGAACCTTACGTTTGTCGGAATAAAGTTCAAAATAGAGTAACTGGCTCGCAGGTTTAGGCTAGGTTTAAAATTAGATCTCGTTTTGTAATAAGACGGAAGGGGTTTATTTTAAAACGTTGATTAAAGTTAAGAGACGTTCAAACTTCAAAAATGTATGGTTAAACAGTCGCTAATCGTTACTTAACTTTTATCACTAAAGGGGTGAATGTTTATTTATTTAGCGAAAAGTAAAACGTATAAGAGGTGTCTTACGACGTAAAAATACACTAACTACTTCAAAAACAAACTTCATTTCATCTAAGATATAATAGCATTGCAGAAGCTTCCAGGTGTTCACTATGAAACAATACCTGTCTTACTTTCACGGCGCCTTTTAGACCATCTGGCTGTCGTAGGAGCGTAAAATAGTTCCCTTGTGCACAGTACGCATATAGTAAGCAGTAGAACAACTATGAACAAGCGCCAGAATCGACGCAGTCACACAGACACGCTGCAAGACCTATAATTCACGATGTTCCTTCCAGTGCAGCCGCAGTAACTGCCGCATCGACTCGTCAAGTAGTTAAGTTTTGTGTTGTGTACCTCTACATTTACGATCGTTTTTAGGGTTCCGTAGTCAACTAGGAACCCTTATAGTTTCGCCATGTCTGTCTGTCCGTCCGTCTGTCTGTCTGTCCGTCCTCGCTTAATCTCTGTGACCGTTAGCACTAGAAAGCTGAAATTTTGTAGGAGTACGTATATCAGTTACGCCAACAAAGTGGTAAAATAAAATTTTGGAAAATATTTTTTTTAGGGTAGCTCCACATGTGAAGTGGGGATGAATATTTTTTTCATCATCTACCCCATCGTGTGGGGTATCGTTGAATAGGTCTTCTAAAATGGCTTAGGGGTTGCTAAAATTATTTTTCGATTTAATGCTCCATTTACGAAATATTAAAGTTTAAAGTGCAAATTTTTGTTCCAGTAGGGCGTCCCCCCCCCTCTAAAAGCTAAACTACTAGCTTGAAAAATCTGGAAAAATTCTCGATGAAAGTGCATTTCATGAACTCTAAAGAAAAAGTATAGCGGTTAAGATAACTTTATTAGTTTAGCAGTAATAGTCGTTGAACTTGGGTGTTGGATAATTTTGTACCAAATACAAAATCCTTAGCATTAATCCTTTAAAGTGACTAAGATGAAGTAGTTGCTTGTTTATAATGGGTAAAGACTTGCATTGAAAACCAAAATATGTTTTTTTTTTTACCTATTGAGAATAAAGAACAACAGAATCGTACTACATTGTTATAACGGGCTACTACGGAACCCTACACTGTGCGTGGCCCAACACGCACTTGGCCGGTTTTATTAACTTTGAATGACAGCCCAAAGGATCTCCGCACACTGATCACTCATGACTACTGGTTAGCGGTACCCACTTTCATGCATATCTGCATATTTGCGAATACACTTAGGGGTATATAGAGATGAAACTTAGCGTAATTTATACGCCAAGATTCGGTTTTATATCTAATGCGGAGTGACAGACGGAAACAGGAGACGCACGTGTGCGTGTTTTGGCGCAAGTGGCATCGCTCTAGGTGAACGACAAACGCGGTAATGCGACGAGCCGCGACGCGACGCGACGCAACGCTAAAATATTAAATAGTGGTTATATGTACTTGTGGCCTACGTTGCCGCCTCGGTTGTCCTAGGTGAACGACAAACTCGGTAATGCGACGCAACGCGACGCGACGCGAAAATATCAAATAGTGGTTATTATGTGCTCGTGGCCTACGTTGCCGCCTTAATCAGTGTGCGACGAAACGCGACGAATTGCGGACTTGTTTTTTGCGCGACGAGACGCGACGCAGTGTGAAGTAAGCCTTTCCTAGAAGAAGTAGATTATATTTGATTTCAGAGACAGTAAATAAAGAGTACAGATTAATAAAAGAGAGTACCAGTTATTCAATTTTTAAAAATGTATTTTTTAGCACTTTGGGATATAAACGACGAAATTCTTCAAACTTATTTCTTTCTAAATATTTATTATATTTGTTGTCTTCCTTGTTTGTTTACGAATCTTTTGTAGGGCTAAGTATTCAAAATATAAATTTTTGAGTAAACATAAGCAATAAACAAACCCATGGTTAAAACAATAATGAACTGAGATTGCCACGTTTGTCGCTCACGAATGACTACAAAATAGGACACACGTCGCGTGAAATATTGGTCGCATTACGTCGCGTCGCGTCGCGTCGCTACGTGTCGCGTCCCGTCGCTCACCTAGGACAACGGGTTAGCGCTCCGTGGCACGTAGATACTTAATTATAACAAAAGTAGTCCAGTTAAACTACTGTTTTATATTTTGGCTGTGCACCGAGGTTCCATTAGAGCCCATTGTTTCTACTTCTATAGCTGTCCTGAAAAATTCACAAATGGAAATTGGTGTTACCCGGTTTGTTCAACTGCAAAATTTTGAAATGGCTGCAGTAAGTGGAAAAATGTTCAGAGGAGAGTTTGCTTTGTTATTTTGAATACCAACCAAGTCGCCTTTCGTGTCTGTATATGTAACAGATTAGATCTTCTAAACTAAATGGTTATTGATGCTGTCGTCACCATCATTTAGAGCATTTATTCTGGAAGGTAAAGGCGTATAATATATTGTTATTAAACTTACAAACAATATAGAAACCTCGATGTTTTGTCAAGTCATAAAAACCGTGCAAAGCAGGGACTGGTCGCGAGTTATGAATAAAGGCAACCTTTAGTTACCGACTTAAAGAAAAAGGAAGTTATCAATTCGACACTTATGTATGTAATATTATTGGAACTGCATTATATTCACATAATGACAATATATTAGGGCTTCCAAACAAATATTCAAAATTTTATACTATACGTATGTATGTATGTATGTACGTATGTATGACATACATAAAAAAATCTCCGCCAACAAGCGTAGTGAGTGGACGTGCCTACTGATTTGCTTTAATAAATTCTTAATACGATCGTTCAATTTGGAACTTAATTACCATTTAAAGACAGTTGATTTTTCAAAGTGCTCAAAAAGTGTAAGCAATTAGCTAATCACCGACACATAAGTGCGAAAGAGTGTGGTGTGTGTTTATAAAGGTGCACGCAGTGCATAAGCGGAGCGATAAGCGGAGTTATTGTTTTGTTGACACATCTTTTTTCAACATTGTTATCAACAACATGAAGCCTTTCCGCTCGCCTACTAAAAATCCTACTACGACGAAAGCAACATTTTCGGGAGAAACCAGTACTTCTCAGCTTGATTTGTCAAAAATGAACGAGCTATACTCAGAAAATGTGTCTTACCGGAAGAGAAAATCGCCTGACAGCGACTTTGAAAATCAGTTCACTGAATTTAAAAATGAAATAATGAAAGAGATTGTTGGAATACTACAGGATTCTTGTACAAAGCAGAACCAAAATATAAAAACAATATGTGATAATATTTCTTCCATTAAAGAAACATTACAAGACATTAAGATTACAAACGAAGAGCTGATAGCAGAAAATAAAAGCCTTAAAACGCAAATTAGTACATTAACGGACACCGTTAAAGAAAACGAAGAAAAAATAAAATCCCTCCGAACTGACGTCCAGCAGTTAAAATCTGTTTCTTTAGCACCAGCACATACACAGGCAACTCAACAGACTATTTATGAACATCTCTTTGAGGAATTTCAAGACCGAGCTGAACGTAGTAAGAACATTATTATTGTAGGTGTTCCTGAGAGACATATAAGTAACAGTGAAGAGAGACGTGAAACAGATAGGAGTGAAGCAGCAAGAATTATAAAGACTATATACCCGGATTGTCCTGGAGCAGTAAAAGTATTACGAGTCGGAAAATATGATGGCAAGAAAACACGACCACTTAAATTATCTTATTCATCCCAGGAAATCGCGAAGACTATACTGCGAAATAAGGCTAACCTGAAAGTAGATGGTGTGCGAATTTACTCTGATCAGACTCCTCAACAACAAAAGTTCATGAAAAACCTTAGAGACGAATTACAACAGAGGAAAGATAACGGAGAAAAGGATTTATTAATAAAATTTTCAAAGGGAACACCAAAAATAGTTAAAGAACAGTCAAAAAACTAAGTGACTTAGGAAAACTTGTAACAAAGCGAAACTCAATTACATACGAACTAACAAATAACTATGCAAATATCACAACTAAAACTAAATCAATAAGCTTCCTTTACGCCAATGTTCGTAGTATAGTTGCGCC
Organism: Mesoligia furuncula; assembly: GCA_916614155.1. Classification (NCBI taxonomy): domain Eukaryota; kingdom Metazoa; phylum Arthropoda; class Insecta; order Lepidoptera; family Noctuidae; genus Mesoligia; species Mesoligia furuncula. The sequence goes on from OU744808.1 coordinate 6,969,663, forward strand.
AGGGAAACTTGATGAAATACAGTGTATTATACAAACGTTTAAGTGCACTATACATGTAATATTACTGGTCGAAACCTGGATAAAGGATGAAGATGAAGCCTTGAGGCAAAAACTACCAAACTATACACACTATTACAACTATAGAACGTCTTCAAGGGGCGGTGGAGTATCAATATATGTGCATAACGAACTAAAACATGAATTAATGGAAGAGCATTGCGAAGATAACAATCACTTTTTATGCATACACCTGGACAAACTTTCTTTAGATATTGGAGTGGTCTATAAACAGCCTGCAGCAAACGTACAAAACTTTCTTGAAACATATACTAAACACTTAATCAAAAGGAGAAGAATGATCATCTTTGGAAATTTTAACTTGAATCTACTAAGTAAAGAAAAATGTATTAAAGAATATAAGACAGTGCTAAAAGAAAACGGGCTCAGAATACTAAATAAAATTGATAAAACATACTGCACCCGCATTACTAAAACTACTAAGACAATATTAGATCATGTATGTACAACTCTAAAAGATAATACTTTTCATATGGCTCTAGTGGAAAGCGCCATGTCAGATCACAAACAAATTTACTTCGAGGTAAACAGAATCACACCGGAAAGACCCAAAAAAGTAACATACGAAGCAATTAATTATGATAATCTATATAAAACTGTAAAAGATCATACTTTTTCTGACATGCACAATGATTTCACAACGTTAGAAAAATACCTATTGGATGCTATTTCAAAAAATAAAACAAAAAAGACCAAAATACTAAACAGTCCAAAACAAGAATCGATCAACAATCACCTTATAGCAGCCATAAACAAAAGGAATATTCTGTGGCATAAATTGAAACATTCCTCACCTGAAGACAAAGAGGTAGAAGACGAGTTTCTACAGCAGAAGACTAATGTGTATAAAGAAATCCAATCAACAAAGAATCAATACTATTGTTACGAGCTTCGGGTTCGTGACAATAAAAACTGCCGATTTAATAACCAAAAAAATTACACTTTAATAATTAACACTAATTACAACTCAATTGCACTACTGATCGCCTTAAGTCGCACTTGAATATCGCTTCGATGCTTTCACTTCGATCGCTTTATCCAAACTGTGTCGGTCGTGGCGCGTCTCGGCCTTATATAGCGCCAAAGAGAGTTCTAGAACCTTCCATTGTAGAAACATCTAGAATGTTCGAGTACATACAGGCCCCGATCGACCAGATGTCGAAAGTTCGGGAATGTTCTAGAAAGTTCTCGCATCGAAATTTCTAGAAGGGTCTTCACTACTAGTTCCGCTACTCGATACTAGATGGCGCTAGTGGTAACTACTGTTACCATGTACCAGGCATTAATTGTGGCGCGCAACACTGCCCCCTCCTAAGACATGCTCGTCCCGAGCATTATCGGCCCCATAATAACGCGCCAGTCGATCCACGTGGACGATCTTAGGAGTACCTCTTGCACCTTTCTGTATCCGGTAGGTTACGTCATTGATCTTTGTCACAATCCGGTACGGTCCGTCCCATTTAGCTTGAAGCTTAGGAGATTTCCCTTTGCTGCGGACTGGATTGTGCAACCACACTAGTGAACCTTCGTCGAACCCTTTATTGTTCATTTTACGGTCATAACGGGTTTTCATCTTTTCAGACATTTGCTGGCCCGATTGTCTGACGTGCTCATAAATGTCATTCATTTTGTTCCGCAAGTCACTCGCATAATCGGTTATACTGCGTGGGGCATCAGGTGGTATTCCGGTGATCAGGTCTGCAGGCAGCCGTAATTCTCTTCCAAAGTTTGAGAAAGCTGGTGTCACCGATGTACTTTCGTGAACAGCGCTTCGATATGACAACAAAAACGGTTGTATGTGCTTGTCCCAATCTCATTGCCGATTTTCCACAACTTTGGCTAGGTACCTCTCTAGTGTCTGATTAAATCGTTCCACCATTCCATCCGATTGTGGGTGGTAAGAAGTTGTTCTTGTTTTATGTGTACCCATAACTCGACAAGTTTCCTGGAATATTTGGGACTCAAAATTTCTTCCTTGGTCGCTGTGAATCTCCAAAGGTACTCCAAAACGGCAGAAGACTTCATGAACCAGTTTATCTGCAACTGTTGAAGCTTCTTGGTTTGGAATGGCGAAGACTTCCGGCCACTTAGTGAAGTAATCCATCACAACCATGAAATACTTGTTACCACTTTCACTTACCGGAAACGGCCCCGCAACGTCAAGGGCTATCCTCCCCCATGGTGCACCAACATTGTACAATTTCAATGCACCTCTACTACGAGTCTGAGGTCCCTTTACAGCTGCACAACTTGTACATTTGCGACACCAGTCCTCGACATCGTCCCGACAGTGGACCCAGTAAAACCGTTCTCGTATCTTCAGTAGAGTCCGTTTTACTCCCAGATGACCTCCTGAACAACCATTATGGTACAGCTGTAGAACATCCGGTACTTGAGCTTTAGGGACAACCATTTGCAAATGACAGCTGTCTCCCCGAGCGTTTTCCCATTTACGGCACAGGACTCCATCCTGAATCACCAAGCTGTCCCATTGGGCCCAATAGCTTTTTGTGGTCGAACTCATTGCTGAGACGTCGCTCCACCTGGGCTTAGGAGCCCTGGCCTTCATCCACTCCAGAATCGGCTTGATGTCCGAATCTTCCTGCTGTGCACGTTGTAGGCTTTCCTTCCACTCGTTGCTGAGGTCTGTCTTGAGCATCCTCACAGGTACAACTTCTTTACTTTCTTGCCTAGTACAATGCTTGCAGTTTTCAGGACAAGGTCTTCTTGACAATGCATCTGCGTTGCCATGAGATTTCCCGCTGCGATGTTCGACCTCGAAGTCGTATTCCTGCAGTAGTTCAATCCATCTCGCAACTTGTCCTTCTGGATTTTTGAACTGCAATAGCCATTTCAGTGCAGCATGGTCAGTTCGTAGGTGGAATTTCCGCCCCAGAAGATATTTGCTAAAGTGCTGCAATGACTTTACCACAGCAAGCAGTTCCCGTCTCGTAACACAATAGTTCCTTTCAGGTTTCGACAATGACTTGCTGAAGTATGCTACCACAACCTCTTGATCACCATTACGTTGAGACAACACACCGCCAAGTCCTATGTCACTTGCGTCTGTGTCAACTATAAATTCTTTGCCCGCATCAGGGTACCCCAAAATAGGTGTTTTGCACAGACGGTCCTTTAGCTCCTGGAATGCGGTGTCGCAACTTTCATCCCAGCAGAAATGTCGCTTCTCTTCGGTTAGCTTATGCAGGGGTTTTAGCTATATCTGCAAAGTTCTTGACAAATCGCCGATAATAGGAGCACAAACCCAGAAATGCTCTGACCTGCGTCTTGTCTTTTGGAATTGGCCAATCCTTGACAGCGGCGATTTTCTCTGGATCCGTGCGGATACCTTCTTCAGACACTACATATCCCAAAAAGCTAACTTGTCGTTTGAATAGTGAACACTTCTTCGGACTTAACTTGAGGTTGGCACTCTGGATCTTCATGAGCACGCGTTCCAGGTTTTGAAGGTGTTCTTCAAACGTGCGGCCTACGATGATGATGTCATCCAAGTAGACCAGGCAGGCATCGCCAATTAGTCCGGTAAGTACAAGTTCCATCAACCTCTCAAATGTTGCCGGAGCATTGCACAATCCAAACGGCATAACTTTAAATTGCCACAGACCCTTTCCTGTCGAGAATGCAGTTTTCTCCTTGTCGTTAGGATCAATTTCAACTTGCCAGTAGCCACTTTTCAGGTCCAGCGTGCTAAACCACTTCACTCCAGTAAGCATGTCCAGCGTGTCATCAATTCTTGGCAAAGGATAGCTGTCCTTCTTTGTAACGTCGTTCAGACGACGATAGTCAACACAAAACCGCATGCTGCCGTCCTTCTTTCTTACCAGCACTACAGGTGAACACCATGGACTAGATGAAGGTTCAATAACACCATCCTTCACCATTCCCTCAATCATGGTTTCCACTTCTTTTTCACGTGCTACCGGCAATCTCCTTGGCCGCTGACGGATAGGCAATTCTTCTCCTGTATTTATTTTGTGTTGAACTATGCCAGTCTTCCCGATGTCAGCCTCGTTTGACGAGAAAACATCGGCGAACTTGAATAACATCTTCTTCGCCTTGACCATTTCATTTTGGGACAAAGCGCTGCGGCAGTCTTCTAAAAGTGTGGTCACTTTTGTTTGTGCATCCTTGCTGAGGGTCCCAGTCGATAGATGTTGGCATCGACGCAACCAATCCACTTCCTCGCAAGTACCAACAAGTGTGCCTTTTTCTATTATCTGTTCCTGATCACAAAGGTTCAGCACACGTACCCCTGAGATGTCAGTGGCTCTGACCAAAGTCCGTGCCACTTTCCATGGAAGGTCATTGTCTACCCTTTCCACGAGTACACAACGATGAGTTTGCCCAGGATTCCGAGGAAGACTAACCGGCACAATCGTTTCCGATCTCGGCGGAAGAACAATCTTCTTAAGGCTGTACACATTCCCAGGTAACGCCCCTTCCATGAAAAGTTCCTCTTCTCCACATTTCAAAACACCTTGCTTGACGTCAATCTCACAATAATTCTTCCTCATAAAGTCAAGGCCCAGGATGCAATCATCCATTATATCAGCCACGATGACATTATGCAGGTAGATTCTGTTGCCTAGCGTCAATTCCATTTTCTTCTCTCCATGGACGGGTATGCGCTGACCGGTGGCTGTTACCAAATTAATGCGTTCCCGGTTGTATGCGGAGTCCCCAAGGGACCGACTAGCAAGTTGGGAACTGACAACCGTGCGAGAAGCTCCAGTCTCTATGGTCAGCTTACACGGCATTCCGTTGACCTCGCCCTTGATGATAAGGCTGTTCCCGTCATGGGTTTGTGTGATCGAAACCCTTGGGGCTCTTTGAACATCAGCCAGCACCCGCCCCGCAGTCCTGGCTATTACTCGTTTCCCTGCTGCTGGTGCTGCGCGGTGTTGTTAGCCGCACTGCCCTCTGGAGATCGGTCGACTTCTCTTTCTGCAGTTCGCTTAGGGCAACTGGATCGAAGGTGGCCCTTTTCCCCACAGCCGTAGCACCTAGGGCTGTATCCTTTATTGCGGTCGCGAACTGTAGCCGCTGCAACCTCCCTGACGCGATGGGAACGATGATCCTGTCGCACAGCTTCCACCTCCAGTGCATGGGCCAAGGCGTCCTTAAGCGTCCCGTGGTGCCCGAGCCTCACAGCAGCTCTCACTTCAAGGTCGCGGATGCCGTCGATGAATGCCTGCACCAGGTTTCCATCAATAAGCGCAGGTACGGACTGGTAAGCTTTACGAACCAGCTTCTCCACTTCAAGGGCCCACTGCTGCAGGTTTTCGTTACTGCGTTGCACGCGATCCTTGAGCTGCGCACGAAATACGTGTTCCAGGTGAGCGTCGCCATACCGAGCCTCCAATGCCTCGAGGAGCTGCTCGTAAGTCACTTCCTTACCGAGAGCTTCCAGGACAGTTAAGGCCTGGTCGCGCAGGCCTAGGGTGAGAGCAGTCATGGCCTGGCTTTTATTCCACCCGTTAGCTCAAATTGGATTTTGTAGGCCGACCAGGAAGAAGTCCCGTCGAACGGTGGCACTTTGAATCCACGTAGCGAAGGTGTTGTAGCTACGGGAGCTGCGATTCTATCCTCAAGTTTAAGGTTACCCAACTCCTGCTTCACATCAGCAATGACGTCATTAAACTTACTGATCTGAATTTCAGCTTCTGACAGACGGTTGTCATGCTGGGTAACCTTCTCTTTCACCTCCTTCATGTCCTTCCCGAGGGTTGCGTGAAGGTCCTTTATGAGGAAAATCTGCTCTTCCTGTCGGCGAGCCTGTTCCTCCTTGTCCCGCTGGAGCTGTTCCTCCAACCGACGAGCCTGTTCCTCCTGTCGGCGAGCCTGCTCCTGCAGCATCAACATCAGAGCAGCCAAATCTGGTGCTGCTGATGCTGGAGCTGCTGCGGACGGGCCGGCCTCCATGGTCGGTAGCTGGCCCTCCGACCTCTGTGGCGTAGCTCCACCAAATCGCCTCTGGTCCGTCTCCTGCTGGCGTTGACTCCGGGTACGGATACCCTCCGTGTCGTCTTTGGGTAAAACCGGCATGATTTTTAATCCCCTTTTCTGACACCAATTCATGACAATAAAAACTGCCGATTTAATAACCAAAAAAATGACACTTTAATAATTAACACTAATTATAACTCAATTGCACTACTGATCGCCTTAAGTCGCACTTGAATATCGCTTCGATGCTTTCACTTCGATCGCTTTATCCAAACTGTGTCGGTCGTGGCGCGTCTCGGCCTTATATAGCGCCAAAGAGAGTTCTAGAACCTTCCATTGTAGAAACATCTAGAATGTTCGAGTACATACAGGCCCCGATCGACCAGATGTCGAAAGTTCGGGAATGTTCTAGAAAGTTCTCGCATCGAAATTTCTAGAAGGGTCTTCACTACTAGTTCCGCTACTCGATACTAGATGGCGCTAGTGGTAACTACTGTTACCATGTACCAGGCATTAATTGTGGCGCGCAACACTATTACAAAGCCTTCAAAGATTGTGAAAAAAATCCTTTTAAAATGTGGCAACTTATTAATAGTTTGGCTAGCAACAAATCAAAACATAACTCTACCCTTGTAAAATTAGACACGCCAACAGGCCAAATTACTGACACAAAGGAAATCTCTGAGTGTTTTAACTTATTTTTCTCAAATATAGGTGCAGAGCTAGCTAGTAAAATTCCAAAATCGTATCATAATAATCAAGCTTTACAAATACCCGCTAGCATAATAGACAATACAGCTAATCTAACACAATTTGAACCTGCAACTATTGCAGAGGTACTTAAAATAATTGAAAATTTAGATGCAAATACAAGCGCCGGTATCGATGGAATAAGTACAAAAATGATAAAATGTATTAAAGATCAAATAGTAGAAAATTTAACTGTTTGTATTAATAGGTGTCTAACAGAGGGAAATTTTCCAGAATCCCTGAAAGTTGCAAAAGTCAGCCCCATATATAAGTCGGGAAACAAATCAGATCCAGGTAATTACCGGCCGATATCTGGTTACCAATATTATCAAAGGTGTTTGAAAAAATATTACACAGCCGACTTAGTGCATTTCTAAAATCAAAACAGTTCTTATATGAAAAACAATATGGGTTTCGGCCAAAGTCAAACACGGTTACAGCTGCAACCGATTTAGTGACAAAAATCAAATCCAATATTGATAGTAAGAAAATTACACTGGGAGTGTTTGTAGATTTAAAAAAAGCTTTTGATACTGTTAGTCACGATATACTTTTGTTAAAACTAAATCATCTAGGTATCTCGGGATCCGCTTTAAAAATGTTAAAATCATACCTTAGTAACAGATATCAAATTGTGAGAATCGGTGAAGTCCAAAGTGGACCTCGACAAATCAACTACGGAGTCCCCCAGGGCTCAATCCTTGGGCCATTATTGTTTTTGATCTACATAAATAGCATCCATGAAATCGGTCTAAGAGGGGATATAGCACTGTACGCTGACGACACGAGTTTATTTTACTCAGGTACCTCAGTACGCTCAATTATAGAACAAGCTCAACATGATCTAGACCTCTTACATACTTGGCTTAAATCAAACTTACTGACAATAAATATATCTAAAACCAATTATATTATTTTTGCAGCAAAAAACAAAAAGATTGGTCAGCTCAGTAATTTACATATTGATAGTCAAATACTAAAAAGAGTTCATCAAGAAAAATATCATGGTCTTATACTTGATGATCAATTAACGTGGAAACCACATATAGAGAGTATCAAAAACAAACTCACATCACTAACAGGTGCGCTCCGTGGTATAGTGCGAAGTCTACCTAGACATGTGCGTTATACTATATATAACTCCATGGTTAAATCGCACTTGGACTACTTGATTGAGATCTGGGGAACTGCTGCCAAATCAAACCTAAAAATACTCCAAATTGCCCAAAATAGAATAATCAAAACATTATTTAGGTATAACTATTTAACTCCTACTGAAAAAGTCTACAAAGAAACACAACTTATGAATCTCCATCAAATCTATAAGTACAACACATGCATACTCGTAAGGAAAATTCTAACGAAAGATATACATTCTCAGATAAAATTTACAAAAAGGGCACAAACTTATAAAATTTTAACAAGACAAGCTAATGACATCTGCTTAACCCAGCCTAGGACTAAATATGGAAAAAGGAATATTATGTATGAAGGGGCCAATTTCTATAACAAACTACCTAAAGACATAAAAGAAATCAAATCGTCATATATTTACAAGAAAACTGTAAAAAAATATATATTACAAAATCTTTCCCTTCCTTTCGATTAATCAAAAATAATAAATATTGATAGTCTACATAAATATATAAAATTAATATGTACAAATATTAACTGAAAAAAAAAAAAAGTAAAACAATTTAATAAATCGCTTATGTTCTGCACCGTGTCGTAGGCCTTAGTAAATACGCAACGACTGTTAAATTGCACCCTACCCTCAACGCTCAAAATTGTGTTGTTTCTTGTGTGTAACCTACCCTCTTCTGATTTATTTATTTTGTACTTATTATGCTAAAACGATGTATGTTATGTCGAAGTTTTATTGTAATGTTAGTTTTAAGATACATTTCTGTTTTTATCTACGCTTACTGGCAGATAACATTGTTTTATACCTATTTATGTTTTCTCTATAAGTGAATTGTAATTCTTTTGAGAAAATAAATATCTTTAACCGTAACCGTAACATACATATATGTACATATGTATGTATATACATACATACATCTATATGTTTGTCCACGCATTTCTCCGCAACTATTATTTGGATCGTGACCATTTTTTTTATTGGCTTACATTTACTTCAACTTGGGGAACAGTGCAAGTTTCATCAAAATCGATTCAGTCATTTTCAAGATATGGACTAATACGTGTAAATATGACAGCCTGACTTATTGATACGAGCTACGGGTGTAGTGATGGTGGGTCTCAAAACCTTGGTCAAATTCTAGTGCAATATTTACAACAAAACCTACCTTATCTACTTATTACAAACAAACAAATATTCCAGTTTTTACTTAAAACTAAAAATGACGAAATAAAAAAAGTAATTTAAAAAAATTAAATCGACATCAAAAAGAAATTAACTTAAAATTATGAAATATCTTTAATTTCGGATGTCGGTGGCAAAAAACTAAAACTAGAATACAGATCCCAAGACACCGACTTCCGAAATTAAAGTTACGACTATTTCATAATTTTGAGCTAATTTATTTTTGAAGTCGATTTAATTTTTTTTAGCCTATTATGTAACTTGGGCACGGCTAAGAAGAATTTGACAGTTTATTTAAATTGACGGGGGTGGGTTGATCATTTGTGGGTATTAGCGCGAACAACAACTATTGTCCATTCAAGCTCCCAATTCCCAACACAATTTTACGTAAACAAAAACATGGCCCTCGAAAATCATAAACAAAACTACTTAAGAGAATAAGGAAAAATAATACCTTCCCCAAGGAAGTACGATGTCGTTGTTAATAATACGAATAATATGTAAATCAAAATAATATTTTCATACTGATTCGAAAGCATAAAGAAAATTTGATTAGGTATATGTTTACCCTTCAGTCTGAAGAAGCACAGCAATGTTTTAGTCAAGAACCTTCTAAACACACAAGGGGATATCATCCGCCTAAAGAGATGGCAAATCCTAAACTTGGACCAGAGTCAATGAAAATTTAAAATTAATTTAGTACTAAACCACATAATGTGAATGTTCAATGGAACACCACAAAAATAAGCTCACACGAAGACCTCATCTGATTATGGCTGGAAAGCCGATCGCAGATATTAAGAACAAAAAAAAAATACACAAATAGGGAATATGCACGATTTTTTTAAATGTTTTAAACGTTTCTACTAGTTTTACATTACCAAAAAAATATATAACACATCCAAAACATAAACCATTAGGCTAAAAAAAAATGTATTAAAATCACTATCAGTTTCGGACGACTTAAACGCGGCCATTTTGGCGCGCTTATTCTGTGACGTCAGATTACACGAGTTGGATGTCAACAAAGTTAATGAAAGTTAAAACAGTTAGTGATAAAATCAGTTTAAGTATTCAAATGGAAAAGCACAGAAAAGCTTATTATAAATATTGTGTCGTTCCTATGTCTCAGAATAACATCAAAACTGCACCTGACAAAGTATATTTTCTTATGCCGAAAGATGCAGGAATATGGAAAAAGTGGTGTAAGGCGATGAGAAGAGACAATGTATCGTGTTTAAGCTCCATTATGATCTCCATATGATTGTCATTCAGATCTGTCAAAAAAATAATCAAATTAGCTGCATATTTTAGTTTAAGTTTGTGTCATATTTTCACAAAACCATGAAAACGATCATTTATTAAATACTAGCAGCGCCCCGCAGTATCACCCGCGTAAGTTTCGATCCCGTGGGAATATCGGGATAAAAAGTATCCTATGTGTTAATCCAGGAAAATAGTCTATCTATTTGCCAATTTTCATCCAAATCTGTTCAACAGTTTACGCGTGATTGAGTAACAAACATCTTCACAAACTTTCACATTGATAATTTTAGTAGGATATATAATTTACCTCGCAGCTTTTACTCCTCTGAGTTCAGCAGACGTAAAATCTGAGTTAGAATACGTGATCATCATAAACATGTCCATTTTAGGAAGATTATCCGATTGTGTTTTGACAAAACCGGTTTCAGTCATTGTGTTAAGTCTTTCTTCACAAGGATTTAATACTTTAACACAGAAAACTAATAACTTAATACTCAGACCAAGTTAAAAACCAAGACAGAGGGCTGTCAACAGTAAAATGAGGCCGGTTTCGTAAACATGTGTGCACATAATGAGGTGTAGTTTGATTGTAAATGGTTGTATAGTTGCCGGCACGTAACTTGGCAAGAGTTTTTGTAGTGGGGGAAGTTTGCGCACGCACAATTTCATACATTTTTATATGCGCGAACTTCCCCCACTACGAAAATCTCTTGCCAAGTTACGTGCCGGTAATTGTAAGTGTGTGCGTATGAGCGTGTATGCACAGAGCGGAGGTATAGTTTTGCATGCTTCACTGTATTGTTCGCAGCGCTATGTCTTGACTTTTTATGTGGTCTATGAAACAACCGCGAAACAATATAAATAACCACAAGAAACCATACAAACAACTTGTTGACAGAAGACATCGAGTGTAAATTGACGTCACGTTTTGTTCCACCAATAGCGTTGCGTTTTGGAAAGTTGCTAGGGGATTTAAAATGACGCAGGCGGGTAAACAGCCACTATTATGATAAATTTTAAAAATAATTGTATAGGTTCCTAAGTTTTTGTAACAATTAAGATGACAAAAAAAAAATGGTCCATTTTGGCGTTACGCGCATATTCCATAGTGAAAGCTAATCCAGATTAAATGGAGTCTCCAAGCGTCGTAAGATCAATCGTAGCTTAAACCACGGAAGAGAGTTTAATCTCTGGGCATCGATTATTTCATAAGATCAATTATTAGTAGTTGATCGACTATTGGCAGTTTAAACCATCGATTAGTTTAAACTAGCCCAGTAAATTGACCAGATGGCAGAATTTGTCGTGACGATCTTTTAAAAAAACTATAACATGCCTGCTTCAAACATTTCTACGTATCTATTCATTGAAGCTTTGTTTTGTAGTCATTAAAATAAAAATTAAATTAAAAATTTAAAAAACCCCCGACACAAAAAAATAATAAAATCAAATGAGTAATTGGAAAAGGATCAAATAATTTAAAAACCCCCAACTTAAAGAATCTAGGTAACGAGACTAAAACAGATAAATTCATATGGCAGTCGGGGGACCTCTTAGAATAGAAGGTGTTCCACAGAACGGTCCCCCGACTTCCATATGAATTTATCTGTTTTAGTCTCTTTACCTAGATTCTTTAAGTTGGGGGTTTTTAAATTATTGGATCCTTTTCCAATTACTCATTTGATTTTATTATTATTTTGTGTCGGGGGTTTTTTAAATTTTTAATTAGTTTTTATTTCATGCTTTTTGTAGGGACTCCTTAATGTTTGTATTTCATTTCTTTTATTTTCTTGCGTTTTAAGATTCAAGTAATTTGGTGTATACTCAGGTTTTTTATCCGTCAAAAAATAATTATTAATTTATAGTTGAAGAATAATTTTTAACACTAAGCAGATTTTTTTGTTTTATTATATCCTTTTTCTAGTTCTTCCTTTAGTTATTCAACTTTCGTACAAGTATTTCATAGCTATTAGATATCTTAGGTATTTCAGATCTAGTTTATAAAATGGGACTGCGACACTATCTGATGTAGAAATACCTACGCTTTTTAAGTAGAATATTTCCATTCGTAATAAAAATAGTCAAACTTAGTGGTCGTAGGTACCAGTCATCACTCCAGTTTCCTCATCATTCTAGAGCAGTGATCAGACAAAAAAATATTTTCAAGTTTTTAGTTTTCATTTCATTTGTTAATATTCCTCATTCCCTTTCAATATAGTGTACATTATTCTACTTGTCAAGCCCTTGCATTTGATACCTATATTGAAGGAGTTGTGAAAAAAAAATATAATTCGCCATTTTGTGGTGGCGGCCATCTTAGATTTGAAATTTGTAATAGCGTAGAGTATTCTACTAGTCAAGCCCTTTCATTTGATACCCATATTAAGGGAGTTGTGAAAAAATATGTAGTCCGCCATTTTGTGTCGGCGGCCATCTTGGACCGATTTCCATCAAACATAGCTAAGAACACTCCCGACTAATTCACCTTTCAAACAAAAAAAACAAAATCAAAATCGGTTCATCCATTCGGGAGCTACGATGCCACAGACAGACACACACCCGTCGTTTTTGCGTCGGGGGTTAAAAATGGAAAATTATAACAGTGATTCGGATATGAAATAATACACGAGTTGAACGCTAAACTTAAATAGTTACTAGAGTAGACAGTCTGTCGTTAGATCAAGATGCAATCATTGGAATCAATGGGATGATAATAATACAATTCATACGTCTTCGTGTGTCCAAAGGTAGGGAGAATTTATTTTAAAAAGTTTAAACAAAATCGAAGAAATAAATAAATTGAATAATAATAAAACGTCACACAAACGTCAAATGTCAGTGTCAAATGGATCTATTTGTTGCCATTATTTTATTGAACGAAATTCGAATAAACTAGAGAATGTTGCCATGTCTAAAAGAATAATCGAAATTTATCTAATCTGTTCATATTTTCCATTAGATCTTAGGACAGTAGATCAAACCATCGATTAAATTTTATCGTAGATTCCGATATATATGTATAAACTATAGTAGTCAGTGTAGTTTAAACTATGTAGTTTAAAATGCTTTTAATCTTACGGCCCTAAGGATAATAAATATCGCAGAAGTTTTCATGCTCATAATATAAGCAAATAAACTTGACTACTCATTCGGATCGAGCGACGGAAAAAAGCTAAGTCCCGTTATGAAAAGAGCCATTTCTCCTCTGGCGTACCCCAGATTAGATAAGAGGTATCAAGCCCCCAAGGGTAAGGGGTACCGAGTCCCATTTTCTGTGTCAGTCAAGACTTAATGGGCCAAAAATCTTCAAATAAAACGCAACAGAGAACACCAAAAGCTTTAAAAACGTGCATGAAACTTGAAATAGACCTCAAAAAATCGTTTTAAAAAAACCAGATTCGGCCGCGTCCGCATTTAAAAGTTAATGAGAAAAATCTGCATACCAAGATCGGAATTTGCATAGCTTATGTGGAATTTCCTTTATTGTAGTCGAGATTCTAGTTATGGAACGTGCTGGCTGAATTAGTCGCTCTGTAAAAAAAACACATTCCATTTTTAAATATTTGCGATTTTCTATTTTGCTCCGACACGCATTATTGTTATGTCTATGGCTAGGTCTCGATAAAGCTGTGACCAACATTAAATGGGCCAATGTTGGTCATAAGGATGATAATTTTCAGTAGCTTTTATTTATTCAGCCAATCCATTCCAAAGGTTGTTTTTAAAAGATCACTTTTAGAGATAAGACCGCCCATTGTGTCACCCCTTGTAAAATTTCTACATTTTTATATCTGTAATATTTATGGTGTACATTGTTGGACTTGTGAACGAAACCTCATTACTTTACTATATTACTTTTGATGCTATAACCAGAATGTGTTTATGTTGTTGTCAGAATTTATGAATGACTGACTTTTCGGTTTTGTAGGCTCGTTGGTAACAGACAAAAATTAAAAAAAAAACTTTTTCCTCTAGAGGTAAATATGCTATTTTTTCAATAAATCAATCAATCAAATCATTTATTTGCAACGAATGTATGTACATTAAAATACAGGTGGAGTATATAGGAGTGAGCCATGTACATTCTGCCTGGAAATAGGCACGCAAAATTCATAAAAATTGTTAAGTAGGTATCTAAAAATAAAATTACAACGCCAATAAGACGGTCTTTTTGAGCAAAAGGAGTGAAAAGTTCATTAATTCCATACCTAAGTACATTGTTATGTACTTAGGTGTGGAAAACTTTACCTATTGGTAACGGGCCCAGCACGCTTCCACTGCAAGTAAAAAAATAAATTTTCTGTTCCATTGGAAACTATATAATTTTAAATTGCTCTTTGTCAGTATGCCAAACTAACAAATAAAGGCAAAAAATTAAGTTTAAAAGGCATTAATTGAAATAATAAATCATATGTCTTGTAACAAATCCTTCGTAAATTATGACGTCAGCCCTTCAACCCTCGTCTCACACGACATCAGATAAGCCAGACAGCCTGACAGAATAATTACACTGCACGCCGCACGGTAGCCATCTTGAATACGCAAATTGTTATTAGATGTGGCAACACTTAGAAATTAACGTCAGAATTGTTTATGCAGAATAGGCGTCCTCTTGTCTGCTAATAATAATAAAGTTTTCCTTTGATGTTTATTCTAGCTATTATTGAGGTGCCTATTTTACTTGTTTGGTTACTCATAAAGCCATGTAAATGAGTAGAAGTAAACCTATTGACATACAGGGTTATTGGTAAAATTTTAACAACCTCTTAAAAGGTCATTGTACTTAACATTATGAACAACTTTTACTATGGGACCAAATCTGAAATTGCGAAAAAAAAA
Organism: Mesoligia furuncula; assembly: GCA_916614155.1. Lineage (NCBI taxonomy): Eukaryota > Metazoa > Arthropoda > Insecta > Lepidoptera > Noctuidae > Mesoligia > Mesoligia furuncula. Next base: position 6,984,889 of record OU744808.1, read on the forward strand.
TCAGTTGATCCCTACATTTATGTTCGTATTTCGTCAAAATGTAGAGAACAGCTGGTTTTTTTCGCGATTTCAGGTTTGCCCATAGTGAAAGTTGTTCATAATGATGAGTACAATGACCTCTTAATGGGTTGTTAATGTTTTACCAATTACCCTGTATATAGGCCTACCTATACATTCATTACCTACTGTGTAAGCAATATTTGTACGCCTTGCAAGGCAGTACATAGTGACACAACATATCTTTTTTATTTTATCCATCATGTACCACTACATTTCACCTCATCATCTGCCTAGCCTTTTCCCAACTATGTTGGGATCGGCTTCCAGTCTGACCGGATACAGCTGAGTACCAGTATTTTACATGGAGGGCCTGCCTATCTGATCCACAACCCAGTTACTGGGTAATACGGTACCCCTTGGTAAGACTGGTTGTCAGAGTTTCGAGCTTCTGACTAGGTACCCGTAACGACGGTCAAAGATCCACGAATGACAGCCGGGACCAACGGCTTACGTGCTTTCCGAGGCTCGGAGGGGTCACGGTATGTAAAGATGGTCACCCATCCACAGAGAAACCGCGGCAAGCGTAGCTTAACCTGATCAATCGACCTGTGCGGCTGTTATTGTTTAGCCACGGGCCCCTCACCACTACATTTCACCTATGTGTACGAATAAATAAATTCGAATTTGAATATGAGATGTGTTATGATATAGCGAGCGGCACAAAAACCTCAAAGGAAATGATAATCAGAAAAGCCCCAGTTAATCCTAACGCTCTACATTTGTGTCACACAAACATTAAGTCCGACTATCAATCATTTAATTTGCCGGTGTCATCGTAATAAATCCATGTCATTGTGGACGACGCGAATTGTTTCCATTTTCCTTCCCTACTTCAATTTTATATGACTGTTTATTGTTCAAGATGTTGGGTTTATTAGGTGGGGATAATTAATGTTTATTAAGTGAAGTTGACACAGATGCTAGACGATCTTGGCACGGCAAGCCTAGAGGTCGGGCTTCAGATGTATATGTCAAAGACCAAGTTGACGACGAACAGCGCGCATCGCAGGATCACTGTGGTGGGTGGGGAGGTTGAATACGTTGATGAGTATCTCTATTATACTTCCCATCCTCACATATGGTGGTCAAACATGGTCTTTGACAAATCAGCAGAGGTCCACGCTCGAGGTTTGCCAGAGGGCTATGGAATGGAGTATTCTGGGTATCAAACTAACAGACCGAGTTAGGAATACGACCATCCGTTCCATCACAAAGATAACTAATGTTACTTGGAAAGCTGCCACGCTAAAATGGAACTGGGCTGGACACATCTGCCGCATGTCAGACGAACAATGGGCCAAACTTACGACCCAATGGGTCCCTCTTAATGGCAAACGATATCGTGGCAGGCCCAGACGGAGATGGCGGGATGAGCTGGACTCCTTCAACAAGAACTGGTCCTTAGCAGCTTTGAACAGAGAGAAGTGGAAAGAGAGTAGGGAGGCCTTTGCCCTGCAGTGGGATATCACAGGCTAATAATAAGTGAAGTTGGACGGTTAAAAATCCTTGTCCAAATAAAAGTAACTAGCTTATAAAGAGAAAATTTTAATGTTTTTGGATGTTTGTTTATTACGTTTTCACGCTTAAACGGCTTAACGTATTTGGATGATATTTGGCACATGGGTAGACCATGACCTAGGTTAGGACATATAATACTTTTTATCCCGATATTTCCAAGTAATCGAGACCACGGGGCGAAGCTATCTTTTATAAACACAATTTAACAGCAAAGATTTACAGTACCGGTACTTAGTCACGCGAAAATGTGTCCTTAGTGAGAAGAATGAGACACACATTATTAAGTAGCGTTTCCATGACAATAAAGTCAAGTCACTACGCCATTGTGTGTGTCAGACGTTTCAAAGCGAAACAAAAACCCGACTAACTTTTGAAGCGGTAGGGCGAACCTAACGATTTAAATCTTTGTTTATCAGATCTCTTCCTATGTCTGAGCAAGATTCTATTTTTAGGCAGCTAAATGAATGCAGCTAAATATCCATTGATACTGAGGGGCCCGTGGATAAATAATAACAGCCGCGCAGGTCGATCCATAAGGTTAAGCTACTCTTGCCGCGGTTGGTCTGTGGATGGGTGACCATCTTTACATACCGTGACCCCTCCGTGCCTCGGAAAGCACGTTAAACCGTTGGTCCCGGCTGTCATTCGTGGATCTTTGACAGTCGTTACGGGTAGTCAGAAGCCCGAAAGTCTGTCAACCAGTCTTACCAAGGGTATCATATTACACAGTAACTGGGTTGTGGAGGTCAGATAGGCAGTCGCTCCATGTAAAATACTGCCGACCCCAACATAGTTGGGAAAAGGCTCGGAAGATGATGATGATGATGACTGAAAACTAGTTACTGGTTAGGTATTTACGTCCTACAAGTAAATAAACATGCTGTAGTATTACATAAAATATCTGCCTAAAGAAGAAAGCCCGAAGAATAATACCTTACCCCTTTATTCATAAACCTTGCTTAAAGTTAAGTAGTAATTAGCGACTGTTTTACCATACATTTTTGATGTTTAAACGTCACATTACTTTAATGTTTTATAAATAAGCCCCGTCTTGTATTCGTAACTATTTTTAACCGACGTTTATATTTAATTCCTTGGAGTAACTTAATGTATGAGATTCTTATCTTTTTAGAACTAAGGAATGGAGTACTTTGGGAATAACCCCTTTAAACATCAAATAAGAGTTTTTAATTAGCTTCAATAATACGGTTTTTTTCTACATAATTTATATTGATGATGTTTTAATATAATATATCTTCCTGACATTTACCTACATAGCAAGTAATGTTAAGTATTTGTGTTTGTGTGGGGTAGGTACAAACTGAAAAGACAAAAATAAAAACTTTTTAACAAAAAAAAACCGACTTCCAAAAAAAACACTACAAAGTGAAAAATAACTTTAATTTCGGAAGCCGATGTCAAAAAACTAAAATGTGGAACCAACGACACCGACTTCCGAAATTAAAGTTATTTTTTACTTTGTAGTGTTTTTTTTTTTGAAGTCAGTTGTATTTGTTTGTAAAAAAGTTTCAATAAGTTTTAACTGACTTGCAGAGGTTGTATGTAAGCACCAAATAGGCTATAGCTCTACAGTACCTACCCTATCTTTGCCTATATCTACACGTTTCATCAACATTCGGCCTTTTTCCAGCTAAGCTCGGGTCAGCCTCAGTCTAACCGAGTGCAGCCAGGATCACTCTGACCTGATCTCCACAACCCAGTTACTGGATAACACGATACTACTTGTAACACGTGAACCACGTAGTCTATACGTGAACCACTCTATAACAAATAAAGTACCTACGAGCAAGCAGGAATTATTATCTACACAATGGAAAAACTTGGCTCACGTTCAAAAAACATCTATTCAACGTCGATGACCATCTTTTGAAGTAATGGATGTTTGAATTAGGTACATCCATTGTATGAAAGTACTTTGTGCTTTCGCCATGCGTCGTATCGTTAATCTCTAGCTATTGATGAACACAAGATAAAATTGATGATGATTTTACCTCATACAGGATGAAAAATTAGTCTGCAGTTGTCCATTTTCTTGAACACTATTGTCGTTTTCAGAAGAACGTAAATCCCTAATGGCCGAGATATACGACGGTAGTTTTTCAAAGCTAGGATAGAGATAAAATAAATCACACTAATATTATAAAGGTGAAAGTTTGTGAGTGTGTGTGTTTAAATGTTTCTCACCTCTTCACGCTCAAACGGCTGGACCAATTTTGGTAAAATTTTGTATGGAGGTAGCTGACGCCCTGGATTAACATATAGAATACTTTTAATCCCGATATTCCCACGGGATCGAGACTAATGCGGGTAAAACTGCGGGACACTGCTAGTAAATCATGAATAGCTCTAAATCGTGTTGTTCTGAGTTGAGCTCCAAGATTACTGACAAATGCTTGGATTGACTGGACTGGTCACCTCAAATCTGTGTAGTACTTTCCTCAAAAGACCATTTCAGATATCAATCAATGGGTCATACATGGTCTTCACATGATCTGACCAAGATTATGTCTGGACTTTAAAAGAGACTGTGACCTCTGAGTTTGTATCGGTTTTCCTTTGAGTTTGTATCGGTTTTCCAAAGTAGTCAGATAGGAAACGCCGAGCTTATCTAGCTTATTTTTTTTAATAATATAACGTGTGAATGTGATTTCGATATCCTATTTACAGAATATACATTTTCTGTTCATTTATAGCTGCAGAACGAAGGTACCATTTTCTTTAAACTATTTTCATGAAAATTACATACCTACGCTTTATTTATCATTCAGTAGATACCTAGTATACAGCAGTGCAGTTACTGAAGTCGCACCACAACGTCGACTTCAAGGCGTTGGTGGTGCGCATACCAACATGCTACCTGCACCTGGTGATGGAAGAAATCTTTTAACCGCAGGATGTGGTATTCCGCCGCTTTCGCGGACAAGTGCCACCAGAACGCACAAAGACTTAGTGCAACTAAGTGATACTAACATAGTTATTAAGTTTTATTTAAGTACTAACAAAATTATTACTATATTATTATGTATACTTAGGTTAAGGTATATATCTATGGGTCTTTGTTACCTGAAAATAAATGGTTTATTATTATTATAAGTTATCACTAACATCCCTGCAATGGCTTTATTTATTTTGTGTTCAGAAAATATTTTATTTACGTAACTCCGAAATGCATGTTTTAAAATAGAAATGGCGCTGCAGCGTATATTTTCGAACAAGTTTAATCTGATTAAATTTTCTGCGGTATTGGAGCACTATTGTTATCATATGTGCGGTAACCTCATGGAAATATTAATAAGTGAAATCTCTCTATTGTGTGCCTCTTTCACGAAGTGGATGCAACATAAGGTAATACTCCTGTATTACCTTTTGAAAGAAAGAAAGAAAAAGTATTTATTGCGACTCGTACAGGAAAATCACAAACTAAACTAAACACAGTAAAATAAAAATCCAAATTATATTTTTTTTTAAAGTAACAAAAGTAAAATGAATCAGAAAGTCCTATACGAGGCCAAAAGGCTCCTATCTCAGCATGATGCTGCGACATTTAAAAAATAAGTGTCACAGCGCTGGTATTCTGATAGGGCCCGCTGTGATGTCACGGGCAGTTACAGAAACAGAAATAAATAATTATGTAAAATATTAGCAAATAAAAAAATTAGTTAATTTTTTAATCTGCGCCCGACGCGACGTAACCTCATGTCTTGTCTATGTCTTGAGTGCCAGAGGCACTCTAGTGTGTTTTTGTAGCATTGGAGTTTTTTTATAAAGCATAAAACCTTCTAAAATATTATTTTTCCCGCCAATATTCTCTATACAGTCAATGATATTCTAATAAATATCATTGTATACAGTACTGAATGCTAGCTGACGAGGCAAATCAAAAATCGAACGTAAAAAAATAAATAAAAGCTGGTTCGTTTCAATTCACTCACTACGATTTTCCGTATGCCTTTTGACACGCGTGTTGAAAACAAAACCATTTGGATTGTAGGCCTGTAGTAGGAAAAACATTTGGTCACGATTTATAGTGAAACGTGATGCGGTCGCGAATCACGTTTCGGTGCGTATCACTCCGATAATATCATCCTTTGGAGAGAGGTAACTACTTAGATACATTTTTTGTTGACAGTTACGACCACGGATTTCTGTCTATTGCATAGTTCCGTGAAATATAAATGTTTATTAGGTGTCTTATGTACTTTTCGTGTACTTTTCTATACTTACCCACTCGACCAACGGTGCTATTCTGTAAAAATCTCACCGTGAAAACTTAGGTGAAGTGAGCGTGGAGTGAGCTGTCAATATTATAGTGGCAATTCCTAGCAAAAACAAACTCACATCACCTAAGTTTTCACGGTGAGATTTTTACAGAATTGATCGGCAGTTTATACTAAGAACGCTTAATTTAATATAACCTGTAGAGGAACCTCTTGTCCTCATTTTAAATTATCCGATGTTGTTGTTTTAGCCAGCTAAGAACAACCCATATCATAAATTTTGTAGAATAGGTATGTTGGGGTTGTATGCTATGTTGGGGTATGCCGACGACGTCTCAGTTGCGGTGCCGCTTCGGCGACATCGCAACTGAGGTGGGCCGCGATGTCGTATGGGAGGCATCGCGGCTGAGGGTTGGAGGCCGCGGCGGGAGAGGAGTGCCGGTATTGCGGTGCGCCGCTCTCCCTACCTTCCAACGCCTTGACGGGGTCGCCACCGTTCGATGGCGGACGCGATGGGGCCGCAGGGGAGGAGGAGTGTCGGTATGACGTTGGCCGCTCTCCCTATCCTCTGCGGCCGAAAATTGGCAGGCGGCGGGGCCAATTACCTAACCCGTCGCAGGGGGACCAAGGGTGCCCAGACACGGGGTCGTCTGGCGCCCATGTGCTGGTTTGGTCCCTGGGGTGGTCACGGCGTGCTTTGTGTTCTGGTGCGCCGGTGATGGGGAGTACTCCCCAGAGGAGGGTCCGGTGACGGACAGCCGCGGCGGGTTCACGGATGAGTGCTAACGCGTGCCCGTGTTCCCGCCGTAAGCGGCAGAGGAGGACACCGTGGAGTTTTAGTGGGTTAGAGTCCCACATAACTGCACTACCTCCCCGTGGTAGTGCAGAATGCATGAGCAACTCTCCACGTTAAAAAAAAAAAAGGTAGGTGCTGGGATAAGACTGTACGGACCAAATTCAAAGTAAAAAAAAGAGTCGCAGGACACAAAGTTGTCAGCATTCAAAAATATTGCCAAATTAGACGGTAATTTGCCGAAGTTACCCCATCATACCGTATAGTTCCATATTTCCCTGAACTTAATAATTCTTTAGCTTTACCTGCAATAAATGATTTCCCAACTCTTCCGCAGTAACTTCTCCTAATAATACAAAATTTCATATAAACTTGATGCGCTTAAGTTTTAAAGTGTTAACTTTTCTTGCTAGCTTGTTGGAGGTTGCGTCTCAATTTGTTGCGAACAAACTTAATTTATCCTGCCTCGTTAACTTAAAAAGTTTTATACGCGAAGTAGTTGTGTATAAGATGAGGATATCCTGGAATAAGTACACCTAAATCAGAAAAAATATTACCTAGGGGACAGGTTACCGTATGTACCTACTCGTATTTGTCGCATCACCTGGTGGCGCGAGACGCGATACATCGGATCTTCTTCACGATCCGACATAGTTTAGATAGGTGTGGGCACTGCAGTGGGTACTCGAACGAAAAGATTATTTGAATTTAAAGTAACTTTAATAAACTAGCGAATAACAACTGAAACGCACACGTGCGTCGGAAACAATCACGTGCGTTGGTATTGAGCGTTTGCCGAGACTGTCCGAGCTCGACTGTTCACTGTAGACTGTCGCAACACTCAGTCTCTCCACCAGTCCTCTCTGCATCCCCTCCACCGACGATCGTGTCCAAGCGGTAGGGCTCGCTTGCGTTTCCGATCACATGATTCTTCGTTTACCAATCAAATTGTTAGATGGCGCAGTTCGTTGTTCTGTGGCGCCATCTATCCACGACATATTTATTAAATTTTGATGAGCCTGAAAAGATTTGATTTGGCTGACTCCCCAGATTGGGCTAAAGATACGTGGAACGTACGTTAAGAGAAAATTAATAAACGATTTTTTACAAAATAAAATCAACCGACTTCCAAAAAAACACTACAAAAATCGTATAGCTACGAGTACTTGCTGTGTAACTATCAGTAACAGGAAGTTATTATAATATCATCACCAATATAAACTAAGTGGAAAAAATGCGTACCTAATAATGAAGCTTACTCAAAATCTACCCAAGCAAAGTTAATCAAAATGTGAACACGCCTCCGGAATACCCGATCCATTAAAAAAAAAAGAAAAAACAGTGGCACTCCAGGAGTGTCCTCAGAAGTGAAAACTTGAAAAAGCATAGTAATTTTATAAATATGTTTGAAAGTAATTCTTGAAAAAAAGAAAGAAAGTACGTTTATTTGCGGCAAACATGACGCATAAAAATAAAGACACAAACAAAAAATACTGTGAGATGACTTGGACGCGTACCACGAGGGCTGGTTTGAGGTGGCGCGGGAAAAGAGTTCCTGGAAGGATTTGGGGGAGGCCTTTGCCCAGCAGTGGGACAGCATAGGTTAGCAAAAAAAAAACAATTTGGGAGAAAGTATGCGTCACATCTACGCAAAACGGCCATCGCTCAGCATAATGCTAAGACACTATACGAGACAGAGCCCCAGCGCTGGTTTTCAGCGACAGCCGGCGATGACGTGAGTCATCAGTGCAGCATGCGATTAGATATAAACAAAAACAACAATCAAAATAAGAAATAAAATATACAATACGAAAAGATCATGAAATAATATATAATGGTAATGGTAACATTCCGGACAACGACTCACGCGCCTCCGCCGATTATTAATAATCTGTGCGCGAGCGCAACTGTCACGTTTGACGTTTTGACATACTGCTGAACGTTCTATTTACATAATTAACAAAAAACATGGTGCTTAATATAATTAATGTAATGATACAAATGTGTCGGGCACAGAGTACATTATACAATACGGACAGAATTGGGTGATTGTGTAGGAACCTATGGTTTTTGTAAAACGGTGTTTGTCAAATTGTATGTCATTGTATGTCAAATTATTCCCAAAGAAAATGTACCGCGCGTTGATGTCTTTATAATGGCCAAAACTTAAATCAGAGGTGTCGGTTACGGTAACAGTGTCGCGAGTTAAACGGTGTTTTTGCGTCTCAAAAAATGCCCAACGCACCTAAAAAAGTTTTCATTTAAAAAATCTAAATACATCTACAATTGCCGGAGATATCGCGCAACATACATACAAAAAAATACAGCCGAATTGAGAACCTCCTCTATTTTGAAGTCGGTTAAAAAAGGCACTCAGTTTTCTAGAACTTAGAAATCACTAGTTACCTAACGCTGTCAAATATTAAAAAGTTTGATATCCTTTGGCCTGTAGAGGGGCCCGTGGCTAAATAATAACATTTCATCCTATCATCTAATTCTTGAAACATCAAACTTTGTTTTAGAAATGAACACAAACAAACCCTCTAACTTTCCTTGAAGTAATGCTTTACGTAAAAAAATACTTATTGTGAACGCCTACAAAACTACAAATTATGCAAAATCTTGCATCCCCATGTATAAACATAACGAAAACAATATTATGTTTCTACGTCTCAGCATTATGCATAATTGTTCGTCCCAACGTGCTTCCGCTCTATTAACATAATTTACTGTTACTTAGAAGCGCTCGAGTGTAAATAGCTAGATTATGAGCTGCTTCTTCATCCATGATTGCATGACACGTAAGTAGAACGACTAATGACAGGCAGCTTAGATATTGTAGCTGTACAACCACGACTATCGCCGCCATCTTGTTTTTTTTTACAGGCGAGTTGTTGTTTACCAACAGCGCCCCATGGCAACGTCATTCGAGTGCCCAAAAATCCCTTTACAGTCTGTCCACAGTTATTTTAACCTCTGACAGCAGCAACCCAACAGAAAAAGATAAATCCTAAGATCGAAATCAAAAAAGTGTTTTTTTTTTCATATAAATTAAATGGACCGGACCCTTTAGCGTCTCAAACAGACTCCGGTTAAAAAAGCGTAAAATGAAGCCAATTGGGATCGAAATGAAGCCAACCAGTCGGAATCATTTCCTGATTCTGTGTTACGCAATTAGGCTGCAGATGAGCCGACTATGAGTTTTGACAACCATTGACAAGCTATATTGACTAGATTATTGTATAAACAGGCTGTCCAGTGGCAGATTTCAAAGTTTCGCAACACTTAGAGGGGCGCGGGGGGCGGATTTTTTTGTTGCCATGGAGCGGTGTTAAGGAGTGCACCGCGCTTTTGCCATCGAGGCGTACCTACATTTCAAGTAGATTTTAGCTTACTGAAATACGTCCTCGATTTAGTAATCGTATCGATATTCGTTGATTGCGATTTGGACCATCGAACAACCTTATTCAGTCTTGGGTAGCAAAGTTCAGAGCTACAGGATCAACATTAAACAGGCCCAGACAAGAACCTATATTAGCGGCAGCCACGGACGAAAATGTTGAAAGTGTTTCTGTGAATGAAAATATCCGTTTATCACTTCGTGCACGTTATTCGATTTCGCCCAAACTTGCATTGTGAACAGACGTGTGACTCTTTGCTCCGCATTAATAAGTTGCTTACTTTACCCGATACTAGTGCATAACTTTGACTGCCTAACTGTCATTCTCGCGTACACCTACCATCCACGCAGCGGAGGTGCGCCCGCGCACCCGCGACCCGCGAGGGAAAAGGAACCACCTCATAATTGCTGTCCTGCTCCTGCGCCGCCCGCGCCGCTGCTATCTTTCGTGCGTTGGACGTGTGACGTCGTCACTCACACTGCACGCCATCGTCACTGCTTCAAGGCCACGGATTGTTTGTACGGCCGTGAGTCGGCCAGTGGGTGTAGTATACGCCAGGAATACAGATAAAATGCAACGATCACCGATTAAGTCCTCGTCGCATCCAGATCTTACCCTTGAAAATGTATCACAAAACCAAGAAATTATACGAAATATAAACACAAGAAAACGGAGAAATCCTGACGAACAACAACTAGAGGACCTAAAAAGTGACCTTCTAAAGTCCTTCAAGGAAATGATGACTACTGAGATGGCTGTAATTAAACTGCAAAATAGTGAGATACTCCAGTCTAACCTCGAAATAAAGAAACAACTCGAAGAAAATGCTGCCAATTACAAGGATATCCGCGACAGGGTGTTAACCCTTGAAACAAAGCATGAAGCAGCTATAGAGCGTATTAACCAATTGGAAACTCAGGTAAACCTTTTACAAAAACAATTTCTGAAAAACACAATAGAAATAAGAAATATTCCACAACACGATAACGAAGATGTGCAGAATATTGTTAATAACGTATATAACACCCTAAAGATACCACCAATTGATGAACATACGGCTGTTTACAGAAGAGGTAAGAAAAAGGGACCTATTGTTATTGAGTATCAGAACACTAAAAATAAAGAAGTACTGTTAAAAGCTGTGAAAAAATACAACTCTGACAACAAAGATAAACCATTAAGCACGGATATCTTAGGATTTACCGGAGCTTTCTCACGGGTTTATATATCGGAGTCTCTAACTTCTATGTCTAAAAAGATTTTGGCTGCTGCTCGAGAACTGACGAAAAATGGCTCGTATAAGTACTGCTGGGCCTCAAGAGGGAACATACTCCTACGTAAGGAAGACGGACAGCCTGCCATAGTCATCAATTCTCTAAATCAACTGAAGGATTTCACCTCTGAATGACTAGCAGTTGTTGAAGATCATGTGAAAATATGGTACTTTTTCTCTTTGATTACTATTTTTTATACTTTTTTAAACTCTCACAGTAATATTATATGCATTTTAATTATCATATATTATCTGATAATATTTTTATACTACTATTATATTTCATTTTATATATCCTATTTAGAAATCGATATGACATTATTAATACCAGTCCACTATGCAAACTTCATGTCCGACAATAATAAAATTAACTTGCTGATCTCAGAAACTACAATCGTCGACCAAAAATATAATTTTACTACTATTAGTGTTAAATATGGTTGTTATGGGTAACAACATAGATGAGATGGTCACCGAAGTTGATAATTCTATCAACGTTGGTGATTCATTTTTGGTCGAGGATCCAGAAGCGTTTCCGCAATACAAACTTGGAACCGAATCATCTCTTAGAATTATTGTTCAAAATATACGTAGCATACATAAAAATCTTGAAGATTTTAAAGTTTTTATTGCCAGGAGTAAAATAGACTATGATATCATTATTCTTACCGAATGTTGGTTACAAAATTCAGACTCGATACCTAATCTGGAGCACTTTGATTCATTTCATACTAGAAACCATATTAACCAGAACAGTGGTGTAGTTGTCTATGTAAGGACCTATTTACCACATGTCACAGTATATGAGCCAAATTTTGCTGATGCGGACTGCTTGGTGATAGAAATAGGTAAAAGCCATGCTTTTATTTGTATATACAGATCACCTTCGTTTGCCTCTCTCGCCAATTTTGTTGGGTCCTTGGAAGAACTTCTAATAGACATTAAACACGTACCTAATGTTTATCTTACAGGGGACTTAAATGTTGACGTGAGTTGCAATACTACTGACCTGAAATCTGATGAGTATTTGAATCTTCTTGCCACGTACGGTCTACTACCTAGTCATCAATTTCCTACGCGTCTCAATAAATGCATTGATCACTGTTTCGCAAAGCCTAATTCTAAAATGCTGACAATAGTCTGTGAATCATCAGTTACTGACCACAGTAGTATATACTGTATTATTCCTTTAACACAAAAAAGTAACTATAAAAGACCAGAAAAGACACTGCTACAACTAAATTATGAGAAAGCTTTTCAACTTATGAAGGACTTTAATTGGACTGATATTACAAATTTGCAAGATCCAAATAAAGCGACTGAATTGCTCATCGAAACTTTATCTGAAATCAGACAAAAAAGCAGTTACCAGGTTACCGTGCCCAACAGGCGACAGACTTTTCAACCATGGGTAACCTCTGGTCTATTGCGTTGCATTAGGTTCAGAGATACGCTGCACAGAAGGCATAATAAGGCACCTAATGATAAAGATCTAGAGCTTACCTACAGGCGTTACAGAAATCATTGCAATAGTATTCTCCACAATCTGAAAAATGAGCACGATAAAGCAGATTTAAATGCTGTCAAGAGTGATACTAAAAAAACCTGGAATGTCATTAAGCGTGTATGCAATCTAAATCACTCAGAAAAATCTCAAGGGCCTTGTGAATTATTAAAAATAAAATCAACTCCTCAAGAATCGGTCGATTTTGTAAATGAGTTTTTTACTAATATGGCATCCAAACTATCAACTGACATCTTACAAAAGTTAAAGCTTACGGAAAATGATCTTGTGCAAAAGTTTAAATGTAAACACAGCCCGGTGAACTCTTTTGTGTTATTGGAAACTGATGAGATAGAAGTTTATAAAATTGTTATGTCCTTAAAAAGTACTAATTCTACTGGTTGGGATGGAATATCTTCTGTGTTCTTGAAAAGAAGTGTACATCTTCTCATTAAACCTTTGACACACATATTCAACTTATGTTTTAAGTATGGGAAGTTTCCTAATGTGTTAAAGGACTCAATTGTTATACCAGTCTTTAAGTCAGGGGAAAGAGACAGTATCGCTAATTATCGTCCGATATCGCTTCTACCTACTATGGCTAAAATCCTGGAGAAGCTAATAAACATTAGGCTTGTAAATTATATGGAGAAAAATAATGTTCTTTCTAATAATCAATTTGGTTTTAGAAGGAACAAATCAACAATAGATGCGGTTGAACAACTAGTTACCAATGTAGCTAGTAATCTCGACCACAAGAATAAATGTGTTGGTGTTTTTCTAGATTTAGCCAAAGCCTTTGATACTGTCTCAATCCCACTGCTAATTTGCAAGTTGGAGGCTATAGGTATTCGAGGTGTACCACTTGATCTTTTTAAAAACTATCTTAGTAATAGGACACAGGCTGTAAAAATTGGTAATAGCCTTAGCGCAAAGCTTAGTGTTGGTTTCGGTGTGCCGCAAGGATCAGTGCTTGGACCAACATTATTCTTGATCTATGTTAACAATCTTTGTAACATTGAATTACCCGGTTCTAAAGTGATCACTTTCGCTGACGATACTGTAATTTTATTTCAACAAAAAACATGGAGTGATGTCAAATTGTCCGCCGAGATTGGTCTTAAAAATATAATTGAATGGCTTGATTGCAATCTGCTTACATTAAATCTTAAGAAAACAAAATTTATAACATTTAGTGTTGGGGCTGTGACCCCGTCCCTTTTTGATGTGCTCAGGATAGTGTGCGGAGATAAATTATACTTGTTCTTGTTGGTATTTACTTCTATATTTAAAGATAGAATATAATAAAGTTACAAGAAAACGAATGGTCGGACCGCGACGCGACAATAATGAAATCGCACCCGCTCTTAGCGGCTACTACGGTCGAATTGGCGCGGCGCGCGCCGCGCCGGCCGGCCGGCGGCGCTTGCGCGCGTGTGTGAAGTGACGATGTGAGACGCCGTGGCGGGAACAGCTATCCCTCTCCTCCCGCGTCCCGCTCATGCATGGTTGGGGCGCGTGTGCGCGCCAACAGGCTCCCCCCGTTGGAACTTGTTCCAAAGTCCGAAGTGGGCAGCAGGCAGAGCCTATTGTAGGCTCGTCGAAGCACTCCCGATGCTGTCCTGACGTCAGCAACGCGTGTGATGCCGTCGGAGCCAGGGTGAAGATGTATGATGCGGCCGAGTCGCCAATGGTTTGGTGGGAGGCGGTCATCCTTGACCACGACCAGGTCTCCCAGCTGCAGCAGCTCCTGCTCATGGCGCTGCCATTTTGCACGTTTCTGTAATTCTGAAAGATATTCTGTCTGATATCGGTTCCAAAAATGAGCCGCCAAGGCTTGTACCCTTTTATAACGAGGCAAGGTACTGATCCGTGTCTCTCTCTCTGTGTCCACCTGAGTAGGCAACATCGTGATAGTTCGTCCAATTAAAAAATGAGAGGGAGTCAGTGGAGTCATATCGTTGGGATCAGAAGATAATGGAGTAAGAGGGCGTGAATTTAAAATCCCTTCAATTTGAATTAAAACTGTGTTTAACTCTTCGTAAGTTAAATGGGCTAGGGATAGAATTCTTTTAAGAAGGAGTTTAACGGACTTGACTGAGCCTTCAGCTAAGCCGTTGAAATGTGGGCTATAGGCAGGAGTGAATTTGAAATTAATTGCCTGCTCTGCTGCACTGAAACTAATGTCATTACACCTTGATTTTAGGAAGGTTGAGAGTTCATTGTAGGCTCCTACAAAGTTTGTACCGTTATCCGAATATATGTTAACAGGCCGCCCTCTGCGAGCGATAAATCTATTCAATGCAGCTATAAATGCTTCAGTAGTCAGATCAGTGACTAGTTCAACATGAACTGCCCTCACTGCCAAGCACACAAATATACAAATGTACGATTTTATAAGTTGGCTGCCCCTACCCTTTCTGTTGGCAATTAGAATAGGCCCAGCATAATCGACAGCTGTGTTACTGAATGGATGCTCACTATGAACGCGTTCTTTGGGCAGATCCGCCATGATTGGCTGAATCGTTCTGCCGGCGAATCTACAACACTTATGACACTCATGTGTGACCTTTCTGGCAAGACTGCGACCGCCTATTACCCAGAATCTTTGTCTCAATGTAGCAAGCAGTAATTGAGGTCCTGCATGCATTAATAGTGTATGATAATGTCTGAATAAGATTTGGGTAACATAGTGAGAAGCATGAATTAGAATAGGATGTTTAACATCATAGGTATAATTTGAATTTGATAATCTACCTCCAACTCTTATTACATTTTCATGTGACATGAATGGGTTGAGATTAAGTAACTGTGACCTTTGTAAGGACTGGCCTTTCTTTAATGTAGTGTATTCATCTGAAAACTTATCTAGTTGAATAAGTTTACATAAAAGTAATGTGGCTGAAGTTAATTCAGGAATAGTCAGGAATTCAGTAGGTTTATTGAGAGGATGCCTACAGTTGTTTATGAAGCGTAATATGTAAGCGGTGACACGTTGCAATTTACTAAATCTTGAAAACTTATAAATAAATTTGTTTTCCTCACAAACAAGATTACACAGAACTTTTGTTTCTGGTAGGTTAATGGGTATGGCATGGGTTTGAGTTGGCCATTCTGGTTTTGGTTGTGTTAGAAATTGTGGTCCTGTCCACCACAGTTTAGAGCCTTCCAGCTGAGTAGCATTGCATCCTCTAGATCCTATATCTGCTGGATTAATTTTAGTGGGAATGTAATTCCAGTCCTTTGCATTGGTAGCATCAGTTATTTCGTTGATTCTATTGCAAACAAATGCTTTTAAAGATGACTTTGGTGTTCGTATCCAACCCAAGACAATTGTGGAGTCGCACCAGAATGTCCATGAATGTATATTTAATCTTAGGGCGTTTTTAACCTTAATCGCTAAGCGAACTGCTATTAGAGCTCCACTAAGCTCTAATCTTGGTATAGTCATGCCCTTCAGAGGTGCTACCTTGCTTTTAGCCATGACAAGATGGACCATAACTTTGCCATCCTTGGAGACTGACCGAACGTAAACACAAGCACTATATGCTTGCAAGGAAGCATCGCTAAAGGTATGTAGCTCATAGCGTACAGCTTGATCGCATAGAATGAGCCTGGGTATAATAATGTTATTTAATTGTAACAGTGACTTCAAAAATTTCAACCATCTTTCTGTAAATTCCGGAGGCAATGTGTCATCCCACGCAATTTTTGAAGCCCACAATTCCTGTAAAATTATCTTGGCCTGTAAGATGCAAGGATTCACAAGACCTAATGGATCAAAAACCTGTCCTACTGTTGACAATACAGATCGTTTGCTCATTTTATTCTTTAAAGGATCACCAACTGTTGCAAAACCAAAAGTGTCAGCCATACAAGACCATCGTAGACCCAATATTTTGGCATGATCATCATTGACTAATTTGAGCAAATGATCATCAACGTTACCTTCGTTTATGCTGTTTAATATACACTTGTTATTTGAACGCCATTTTCTTAAATGAAATTGACCCTTTTTTAATTCTTTAATAACTCCTTGACATATTTGTAGCAATTCTGCTTCTGAATCGTGGCCTGATATAAAGTCATCCACATAGAAGTCATGTAATATTGTTTCACGTATTAGAGGAGAAGAACACTCCTGACCTAGTTGCACTAGACACCGTGTGGCCATGTATGGAGCGGCTGCTGTGCCATATGTCACAGTATTAAGCTTGTAAGTATCTATCTTGTGAGTGGCATCAAACCGCCACAAGATTTGTTGAAGACAGCGTTGCTCTGGTGCTACCAGTACACAACGGTACATTTTTTCGCAATCAGATGTAACAACATATTTGTGTTGCCTAAACCGGATTAATATATCAATTAAACTATCTTGGACTGTAGGACCTACATATTGTATGTCATTAAATGACAAGTGTGAAGTAGTCTTTGCTGACGCATCGAATACAACCCTTAGTTTAGTAGTTAAACTAGTGTCTCTAACCACACCATGATGTGGCATGAAATACGACCATTTATCGGTACTATGATTAGCTAAAGACATATGACCGAGGTCAATGTACTCTTTAATGAAATTTGAGTATTTTTCTTTGTATAGTGAGTCACGTTGGAACTTTCTTTCCAAAGACTGAAACCTAGATAAAGCTTGTTCGTATGAGTCCCCTAATGTTTCTGGTGACTGTTTTAAAGGAATTTTAACAACAAAGTGGCCATCTTTCTCACGAGTTGTTGTTTTTATAAAGTTTTGTTCACACTCATTTTCCTCCTTTGTTGTTGTACGGGGTGATGAAACAGATTCTAATTCAAAAAATCTATCTAATTGTTGTTGAAGGTGGGCATCATTTATGAAATTACATTGTGCCACAATTGAATTGGTGGTGGGCTTATTACCTTTAGTTTCTTGTTTATGCATCACACCTGATACCAACCAACCCACCCTTGTATCGATGAGAACTGGTTTATTCCTGCCTAAAGACATGCGTTTTGTACCTAATATGTTCCAAAAGATTTCAGCATTCAACAACATGTCTATTTCTGAAGGGATGTTGAAACTAGGGTCAGCTAATTTTAAGTTCTTTGGAATGTTCAGCTGTGAGATATCAAAGCGTGTGGTAGGTAATAATTGAGTTATCCCTGGTACAATAAAACAAT
Source organism: Mesoligia furuncula (assembly GCA_916614155.1). Classification (NCBI taxonomy): domain Eukaryota; kingdom Metazoa; phylum Arthropoda; class Insecta; order Lepidoptera; family Noctuidae; genus Mesoligia; species Mesoligia furuncula. Next base: position 7,002,830 of record OU744808.1, read on the forward strand.
CAATGATGTTTATGTATGACTCAGTGCGTGAGGATATGGTTAAACTAGAACGTTTAGTTACGTGTAATGATTGACTTAAACCTTCCACTGAAATGGAAGTAGACTTAATTGGTAAGTTAAGGCGGTGACATAGCTTCTCTGTAATAAAGTTAGATGTGCTACCATTATCCAGTAAGGCACGGACAGTATGTTTTCTACCATTACAATCAATAATGTCTATGAGTGCTGTAGACAGCAATACGCAACCATTATGTGTAGATGACAAGACAACGTCAGCTTGAATTGTTGAATCTGTATTGGAGTAACAATCCTCCTGTGAGGCTAACACGACACATTTGTCTTGAGACTCAGACTGCTGTGAAAGTGCAGGTTCGTCTATGTGCAATGCAGTGTTGTGTTGTTTGTTGCATACTCTGCATGGCCCAAATTTGCAATCCTGAGGTCCATGTCCCTGTCTTAAGCAATTGTTGCACAGGTTGAGCCGTTTAGCCTCGGCAATTCGCGCCGTCACAGACAATGACATGAACTGAGGACACATGTAGATAGGATGGCTTTGCTTGCACCGAGGACAGGTGTATGAATCCAATGTTCGCTTTTTATGTTTTTGATTAGCAATGAATGTTTTCGGTTTAGTATTTACGGGTTCACTGTGCCTACGTGTGATCCTATTGGTATGGTCTAATGTTTCTAAAAGTTCAGCACGCCTTTTAATAAAATCAATAAATTGTTCTAAAGTGGGTATTTTATAATTTTGAAGGTTTAGGTGTTCTTTCCAAGTCCTGTTGGTTGTACTGTCTAATTTTTTACACATAATATGAATAATGATAAGATCCCAATTTTGAGTGTTGACCTCTAACATTTTTAAAGACCTAAGGTTTTTATTCACAGTATCTACGAGGCTCCTCAATGCTGAGGAAGATTCCTTTGTAATGTTTTCAAAATCAAATAAGGCATCAATATGATTGTTGATAAGCAAGTTGTTATTTTGATAACGTTCACATAATAATGACCATGCTGTATCATAGTTGTTTTCTGAAAAATCTAAGGAAGTAATAACGTTCGCAGCCTTGTCCTTTAATGCTGACCGTAAATAATGAAATTTACTAATTTTAGGTATTTTACCATTAGCGTGAATGAGAGATACATAAGTGTCATGAAATTCTAACCAATTTTCATATTCACCAGAAAAGGTAGGTAGATGTATCGTAGGTAATTTTAAGTTTAAGCTTGGCCCACCTGCAGTGAGGACAGAACCTGTTACTGAAGACTCCAAGTCGTGTTCCGCTTCCGCAGAGACCGGCCTGCCAAGCACCACTCGTGCCTTGCCGACTGCCGCGAAGTACTGCGTCTCGAAGCGCTCGCGTTCACTATATTCATCTTGACAATCAGCATCTGTAATGTCCGGCAAACTTTCGATTTGAATCTGTATGGAATCATATTCACCATAGCACTCTTCAATCTTTTGCAACCTGGCCCCGAGCTCACTAAGTTGAATGTTACTAGGCCTTTCACATGTGCACATAATTAACAGATATTTCTCAAACTGTGTAAGTTTAGCTTTATATGAAGCACGTTTCTTTCTTAATTCTTTTAGGTTAAGCATTGCGAACAGTTAAATTACCTAAAATGATATTGCAAACACCAAGCCGAAGGTAGGAAGGAAAATGCACAGAAAACGTGAAACTCTCAATGTAGGTAGGTGTAATGACAGCAGGTTATACTTAAATGCAAGCGTGCAGATACAGGCAAGAAGCGGGTAGCGTAGCGCTCGGACAGGCAAGCAGCCACCGTCCGACTTAAAGCAAGGGCGTAGCCCCGGTGCAGGCGAAGACAGCAAGCAACGTGCGACACGTGGCGTCGTTGCTCTGCTAGGCTTCGGCGCAAATCCTGTTGGAATGCGATAAAATAATGTTAATAAGGAAATAATATTTTAATGTAAAACTAGTTCCTAGCTGGGGACGGGATAATCACAGTTTTTAATGAATTTCTAATGACCTAATGCTTTAATGAGAATGACATTAAGTAACAGTAGGTAGATAGGTACTGTGTTCATGAAACGCAAAAATCAACAAATTAATGACTGTTGATGGTATTAGGGATAATTAATGAGATATCCACATAATGACTTTAACCTTGAGAAGATAATTGGAACGAACTCACAAGAATAATGCTCTCCAGGCTATTGCATTTCTCGTTGATCTTCGTCGTCTATTGCGACGCCATTTTATCGTGTCACCACGCGGCCCACGCGCTGCGACAAAACCACCACGAGGCGCGGATGAACGCTCGACGAAGTTGACTCTTGAACACGTTGACACGACGGCGAAGTGACGACTCGAACTACGGGATGCTGCCTTGAGGTTCCACGTGGATTTTCCAATTCTCTTCAATATCAGGGCTTCGAAGGACCAATGTTGGGGCTGTGACCCCGTCCCTTTTTGATGTGCTCAGGATAGTGTGCGGAGATAAATTATACTTGTTCTTGTCGGTATTTACTTCTATATTTAAAGATAGAATATAATAAAGTTACAAGAAAACGAATGGTCGGACCGCGACGCGACAATAATGAAATCGCACCCGCTCTTAGCGGCTACTAAGCGGCTAAATGCCAAGGCTTGTACCCTTTTATAACGAGGCAAGGTACTGATCCTATTGGTATGGTCTAATGTTTCTAAAAGTTCAGCACGCCTTTTAATAAAATCAATAAATTGTTCTAAAGTGGGTATTTTATAATTTTGAAGGTTTAGGTGTTCTTTCCAAGTCCTGTTGGTTGTACTGTCTAATTTTTTACACATAATATGAAACTAAAGGTAATAAGCCCACCACCAATTCAATTGTGGCACAATGTAATTTCATAAATGATGCCCACCTTCAACAACAATTAGATAGATTTTTTGAATTAGAATCTGTTTCATCACCCCGTACAACAACAAAGGAGGAAAATGAGTGTGAACAAAACTTTATAAAAACAACAACTCGTGAGAAAGATGGCCACTTTGTTGTTAAAATTCCTTTAAAACAGTCACCAGAAACATTAGGGGACTCATACGAACAAGCTTTATCTAGGTTTCAGTCTTTGGAAAGAAAGTTCCAACGTGACTCACTATACAAAGAAAAATACTCAAATTTCATTAAAGAGTACATTGACCTCGGTCATATGTCTTTCGCTAATCATAGTACCGATAAATGGTCGTATTTCATGCCACATCATGGTGTGGTTAGAGACACTAGTTTAACTACTAAACTAAGGGTTGTATTCGATGCGTCAGCAAAGACTACTTCACACTTGTCATTTAATGACATACAATATGTAGGTCCTACAGTCCAAGATAGTTTAATTGATATATTAATCCGGTTTAGGCAACACAAATATGTTGTTACATCTGATTGCGAAAAAATTTACCGTTGTGTACTGGTAGCACCAGAGCAACGCTGTCTTCAACAAATCTTGTGGCGGTTTGATGCCACTCACAAGATAGATACTTACAAGCTTAATACTGTGACATATGGCACAGCAGCCGCTCCATACATGGCCACACGGCGTCTAGTGCAACTAGGTCAGGAGTGTTCTTCTCCTCTAATACGTGAAACAATATTACATGACTTCTATGTGGATGACTTTATATCAGGCCACGATTCAGAAGCAGAATTGCTACAAATATGTCAAGGAGTTATTAAAGAATTAAAAAAGGGTCAATTTCATTTAAGAAAATGGCGTTCAAATAACAAGTGTATATTAAACAGCATAAACGAAGGTAACGTTGATGATCATTTGCTCAAATTAGTCAATGATGATCATGCCAAAATATTGGGTCTACGATGGTCTTGTATGGCTGACACTTTTGGTTTTGCAACAGTTGGTGATCCTTTAAAGAATAAAATGAGCAAACGATCTGTATTGTCAACAGTAGGACAGGTTTTTGATCCATTAGGTCTTGTGAATCCTTGCATCTTACAGGCCAAGATAATTTTACAGGAATTGTGGGCTTCAAAAATTGCGTGGGATGACACATTGCCTCCGGAATTTACAGAAAGATGGTTGAAATTTTTGAGGTCACAGTTACTTAATCTCAACCCATTCATGTCACATGAAAATGTAATAAGAGTTGGAGGTAGATTATCAAATTCAAATTATACCTATGATGTTAAACATCCTATTCTAATTCATGCTTCTCACTATGTTACCCAAATCTTATTCAGACATTATCATACACTATTAATGCATGCAGGACCTCAATTACTGCTTGCTACATTGAGACAAAGATTCTGGGTAATAGGCGGTCGCAGTCTTGCCAGAAAGGTCACACATGAGTGTCATAAGTGTTGTAGATTCGCCGGCAGAACGATTCAGCCAATCATGGCGGATCTGCCCAAAGAACGCGTTCATAGTGAGCATCCATTCAGTAACACAGCTGTCGATTATGCTGGGCCTATTCTAATTGCCAACAGAAAGGGTAGGGGCAGCCAACTTATAAAATCGTACATTTGTATATTTGTGTGCTTGGCAGTGAGGGCAGTTCATGTTGAACTAGTCACTGATCTGACTACTGAAGCATTTATAGCTGCATTGAATAGATTTATCGCTCGCAGAGGGCGGCCTGTTAACATATATTCGGATAACGGTACAAACTTTGTAGGAGCCTACAATGAACTCTCAACCTTCCTAAAATCAAGGTGTAATGACATTAGTATCAGTGCAGCAGAGCAGGCAATTAATTTCAAATTCACTCCTGCCTATAGCCCACATTTCAACGGCTTAGCTGAAGGCTCAGTCAAGTCCGTTAAACTCCTTCTTAAAAGAATTCTATCCCTAGCCCATTTAACTTACGAAGAGTTAAACACAGTTTTAATTCAAATTGAAGGGATTTTAAATTCACGCCCTCTTACTCCATTATCTTCTGATCCCAACGATATGACTCCACTGACTCCCTCTCATTTTTTAATTGGACGAACTATCACGATGTTGCCTACTCAGGTGGACACAGAGAGAGAGACACGGATCAATACCTTGCCTCGTTATAAAAGGGTACAAGCCTTGGCGGCTCATTTTTGGAACCGATATCAGACAGAATATCTTTCAGAATTACAGAAACGTGCAAAATGGCAGCGCCATGAGCAGGAGCTGCTGCAGCTGGGAGACCTGGTCGTGGTCAAGGATGACCGCCTCCCACCAAACCATTGGCGACTCGGCCGCATCATACATCTTCACCCTGGCTCCGACGGCATCACACGCGTTGCTGACGTCAGGACAGCATCGGGAGTGCTTCGACGAGCCTACAATAGGCTCTGCCTGCTGCCCACTTCGGACTTTGGAACAAGTTCCAACGGGGGGAGCCTGTTGGCGCGCACACGCGCCCCAACCATGCATGAGCGGGACGCGGGAGGAGAGGGATAGCTGTTCCCGCCACGGCGTCTCACATCGTCACTTCACACACGCGCGCAAGCGCCGCCGGCCGGCCGGCGCGGCGCGCGCCGCGCCAATTCGACCGTAGTAGCCGCTAAGAGCGGGTGCGATTTCATTATTGTCGCGTCGCGGTCCGACCATTCGTTTTCTTGTAACTTTATTATATTCTATCTTTAAATATAGAAGTAAATACCAACAAGAACAAGTATAATTTATCTCCGCACACTATCCTGAGCACATCAAAAAGGGACGGGGTCACAGCCCCAACATTGGTCACAGCCCCAGCATTCGACCGTAGTAGCCGCTAAGAGCGGGTGCGATTTCATTATTGTCGCGTCGCGGTCCGACCATTCGTTTTCTTGTAACTTTATTATATTCTATCTTTAAATATAGAAGTAAATACCGACAAGAACAAGTATAATTTATCTCCGCACACTATCCTGAGCACATCAAAAAGGGACGGGGTCACAGCCCCATCATTGGTTATAAAAAATAATTTGCAACCTACCAACTTTTATTTAAAAGCTCATTCCTCTAATTGTTCTGCTGCAAGTATTTGCGGGTGCCCGGTCTTATCTCCTAGTAAAAGTATAAAATACCTTGGAGTTGAGATCGATGAAAATTTAAATTGGAAACAACATATTAATAATCTAAAATCTCGCATTCGTAAACTTATACCAATTTTTAAAAAAATAAGATACTTAAAAGACAAAGCTACGAACAAAACTGTCTATTTTGCACTGTGCCAATCGATAGTAACTTATGGTATCTCTGCCTGGGGTGGTGCTAGAAAAAGTACTCTTATAAAAGTAGAAAGGGCCCACAGATGTATTTTAAAAGTGATTAATTTCAAAAAATTTAGATATCCTACAACTGAGTTATACAAAGAGTTTGAAGTACTAAATATTCGCCAACTCTTTATCAAAAAAATTGTCCTGAGGCAACATTTCTACGAAAAACCTGTTTCCAAATCTCTCAGAAGAGTGCATGAGGTATATGACGTCCCAGCATGCAAAACCGTTTTTGCACAGTGTTTCTCTTATTACTTGGCTCCTCTATTGTACAATCGCATAAGTAAAATTAAACCTCTTAAAGATACGACGACATTTGTGTGTAGAAGGGCTCTGGATGAGTTTCTGAGTAACCTGGATTATGAACAGACTGAAAAACTTATACAAATATGTCAATAATTATTTATTTATAAATTATTTATTTATTAAGTTTATATAAACAATAAAAACGTTATTTGAATATATGTAAGTTATATATTTAAATATATACACTATAAAGTAATCTTATAATATAAAGTAAAACTAAACTACTACTACTAATATAATGTAAACTAAACAGTATAAAAATAAAAATTTAAAAAAAAAAAAAAAAAAAAAAAGAAGGGAGAGATATAAAAATTATAAAAATTCAAGTTATAAAAATTTCAACTTTAGTTATGCTCTTACTTTTAATTTTATTATTTTAGTTTTAGAAACACCTTTTTTGCATTGTCTGATTTCTTTGCATATACTACTTGTTACGCTGAGCTTGTAACTCGTTAGGTATCGTCATCTATGATTCACAGCAAAACAAATGTATTTGGTAAAAACTGTCTTAACGTGTTTACACTATGACTGCTATTCCATGAGCGAGATTCTTACCTTGCCGTAACACAGTCCTTGACTAGCACGGGAGGTAAAGAACTTTTCTCTGTATACCGTCATTGGGCATTTATTATTTTATCAAGCATGTGAACCATTGCTTTACTTGTGATAGCATTATTATAATTTAACTGTTCTTCTACTCGCCTTGCTACTTGTTATAGATAAGTTCTAACTTAGTGTAGATGAACGTAAGTGAGTGTGCCCTATGCTATGTACTATGCAAATATGTATTACCGGTGTACTGTAACCTAAACTTATGGTCAATAAACTTTATTATTATTATTATTATTATTCACACTCGTGCACATATTGCGAATTACGAAATCAACCTTAAAAAAAAAACTCAAGTTCCATCCGTAAAAAATTCAAATCGTTCAAGATTTACACGATTCAGTCGGTCTGTAAACGCGTTTTTGAAAACATACCTGCTAGAGTTTTAGAGTGTGCTAGCCACGATGGTCACCATTTGGAGAAGCTGGTTTTCAAAAAATAAAATCCGCATTTATTGTTTTTAAATAACGATAAACATTCTTTGTAATAAAGGTGTAGTGTTTTTTTTTACAATTTTTCAAACTTTGAATTCTGCCACTGGACAGCCTGTATTTGACTGAATATTTGTATGCAGACTAGAAACGTCATTACATATATACAAAGTTTAATTTATTGTCGTACTGTCGTCTCCACCTTATGTATTTTTACTGTAATCTAGTTTTTAATCGAGAATGAGCCTGCATATTAATTCACATAAAAAAATCTCCAAATTTTAATGTCATGATTTCTTCTCCCTTGATTAGAAAGGGGGTGACTACCGAGTTGACTACTGATAGAGAAGTATCCAGGAAGAAAACGCCATTTTTTTTATTGCTGATTGGGCCCGCTCACGCCTGATGGAAAGCGTTGGATGAGGTCTATGGTGGAACGACCATGCCCAGAAGATGCCTAAGGCACTGGAACTACCACGCATCGCCGAAACAGCAGGCTACTTGATGCCGGACTCCGGTGGGAGGGTGGTCGCAAACCAGGCGGGCGGTAGCCCTACCACCGCAAGCGAAGAATTGGCCAGTCAAATAAGGTTTAAGGTGTGACTGCCCAGGATGCGCCGACCGCTCGGTTCAGTTGAGTAACTGGCGGAACAAACTGCACTGCACGAGGAAGCTTCTTTATGAATCCCAAAACATGTTGACATGACATGTTGTGTCCCAAGTAAATTGAGATAAGGGCAGGGGATTATTCCTTCTTCCTTCGTAGTTGACAACCATGTTCTCTCGTTAGGTAACATTTTAACAATCAAAACAAACAATCACCAATTACACAAGTTGATAAGTTAATGGTCAATTTTATTACTCTCCGAATGCTTTCTACAAACATTATCTGGTGTTTGCAGCTCATAATTTAACGAAATGTTGATACATAGCCACCATTTCCGATAATAACCAATTATTTGTGGGCAAACAAGGCTATTGTGTCAAACGCACGGGTTGTTTACTTTGCCTTGTGATCTTTTTATCATGTGTACGCATTGTGTACCTTCAGAAGCTTAATAAACAGAAAGCTTAATATACGAGGAAACAAAATCAGCTGTTCCCTACATGTACGTCTGTCGTCTGTGTGGTCGGGACTTAAAGAATAGCACCACCCCATACTTCCCGTGGTTGTCGTAAAAGGCGAATAAGGGGCGTACCGGAGAATGGGCAGCAGCGTTCTCTATGCATTCCACCACCATACCATACTGCGATCGCCAACCCGCCTGCCAAGCGTGGCGATTATGGCAAACCCCCCCCTTTTGGGGAGGCCTATGTCCAGCAGTGGACGTCTTTCGGCTGAAATGATGATGATGATGTTCGCATAACTCGTCAAAATGTAGGGAACAGCTGATTTTTTTTTTTCGCGATAGCGGCTTGGTCCCTTAGTTGTTGATAATGATGAGTACAATCTCCCATTTCGGTTTGTCGCATGTTTTCAATTTCAACCTGTATTTATTTACATGCGTATTAAGAAATCTTAAATACAATATACAATCTAACAAAAAATTTATATTTTATGTACAAGTATATAAAGCGAAAAAAAGGGAACAGCTCATTGGGCATCATAAAATTCGTCCGCAGCGCTTGCAGTGGAAAAAGTGCCCAAAAGCCAGGCGCGTTGCCACGTTATAATAAGTAAGTGTACATTGTTACATGTCATCATCGTCATTTCCTACCTAGTTCAGGCAAATGAGCAACTGTGTTCTTTATAATTTTTAAGATAAGTTATTGTAAATCTGCATCATTTTTATAAATAAACGATATTATTATTATTTCTGCCGAAAGACGTTCACTGCTGGACATTGTATTATCACTTATTTAATTTATCTTATGGAAATGTTATGATTCTTATTGAAATAGGTGTACAGTCACGAGCATACTCAGTAACAGAGCTTTACACTTGGCTTTATTCAAAGACGATTTTCTCCTTCAGTTTTGAATGAAATTTTATGTTATTACGAACAAAGTATTTTCGAACCCAAAGGTTTGTGTAAAGTGTCATATTTCAAAGTTGCATTTGTTATTTCACGAAAAAATCGTAATTGAAAGTTGCCAAGTGTTGACATATTAGTGCTCGTGACTGTACATACACACTATGTACGGCGGACGAGAGAATCCGTAACGTTCTTGACATCTGTCAGGTTGAAACGAAAATCAAACGAATACGTGTTTTGCAAATTCGATCTTTATTAGCTACTAGAATTTTCGCTCTGACAAGTGTCAGAAACTCTTTCTTTAAAAAGGCATAAAGGCTTTTACAGCAAGAGAAAAGATCATGTATTTTTCCGGAATAAGAGTTTATATGACATGCAACGTTATATTGTAAATTCAAAGTCAACTAAAACAAAAATCATGTACCCACCATGAAAAATCATGTATCAGTTGGCCTATGAGCAGACATCAAGTGTGGTGTTTCAATATGAGAACAACAAAAAGTCATTCCACATGTTGAGGAATAGAGGCAATAAAACTTCTAAACTAAATATATCGTAAAGAGATACAGCCGTCGATAAATTTTAAACAATAAAGTAAGTATATATATATTTTTCCGTGTTCTCGTATAGTGAAACATCAGATACTTACTTTAATTTACGAGTTCAAAGCCTAAGTGCAGCACACAACTTTAGAAGTTCGAAGCTCTAGTAGGATTTAAGTCTCTTCCTCCGTTTGAAGCAGTTTTTCTTTATTCATGATTCAAGCTCACTTGCATTAGTTTTCATGTTTAACCCAACATATTTGTTTTTATATTCAACAAATTTAAGCTTATGTATTAATTCTTAATTGTTGATATTATTAATATGAAGAAACTTGACATAAAAGTTCGTTAAAAATGAGCGCATTTAATCATAGCTTTGGTAATAACAAGTCCTGAAAATTGACCACACAAGTGTCCCACATTTGGGCGCCATTCTTATTTTATAGGTCAATTTATCAAAAATCTTTACTTGAACGTCGTGTATAATAAACCACGGCTACACTTATAAGTCCTCAATTGTATCGCAGGGGTCCCACATTGGGCGCCATTCTTGTTTTAGAAATGAAAAAATAAATTAAAACTATACTTGAACGTTCATTACAATATAATACGTGTAACAAACCATGGCATTTCTAATAAGTCCTGAATAGCGTCTGAATTTTCACATCGCATGTGTCCCACTCTGGGCGCCACTATAAGTTAGATTGACTAATTTATTATTTCCAACGTCTCCAACGCCTGCATACATTTGTCGCTATTTAGCAGTGAATGCTTGTTGCCCCAAGCCGGTTACATACAAATACAAACACAGACAAAATCATTTATAAAAAAAACTTGTTGAGTTTGTCATAAATAGGGCCTAGCTAGTAGATAGTAGTACATCTTTGATAATATAATTATGTCATATCTCTATGTATTTTACTGTGTGTACATAAATTATAAAATAAATAAATAAATAAACAATATAATATTTATTTGCAAAACAACGCTTTTCTTACCTACATTTTGATCCTGACCCAAAATCGAAGCATTTATTTCGAGTAGACTATTTACTTTGAATTAAAAAAATGTCTCTATTAGTCGGAATATAACGTTCCAAACCGTTTTTTCCTATGAAGCGAAAGCATTAGTTCCCAAGCACTAGTATAGGTACAATAAGAAAAAGTCGCCTTACATCGGAGAGAAGTGGAAAGAGAGTAGAGAGGCTATTGCCCTACCGTGGGACAATACGGGTTCTTAATAAAAACTAAGTCTTATTACTAGGTTTTTTGCACACTAATGACTTGTATGTTGCATTGCACTATATCTTTACCGACCTTTACGTGCAACGTCAAACGATATCTTTACTATAAATAAGTCCTACGTAATGTCAGTGTATTTACGACCACGTAGCTCGCATTCCACAATCATTTATTCCCGTATCTACGTTTTGTGGCACATCAGGTTGCATTGACAAATTTATTGTTTCCTACAACTCCGTATGTGAATTTACAGTGTCTGTTTATTTACGTGAACCGTTAATTATTTGTCTCTGTTCGAATTACGTATTTTATCTCATGAAGCGACGCGCGCTTTACTTGTGGTAACCAAGTGTACAAATACGCTGTGAATTTGTACGTGAAGACGCGATGATTTACACCAAACGGCTCGCATCGCATCGGATCGGAAAGGATACGAACGGATGCGGCGACAGCCGATCCCGTCCGGCAGGATGTCGACGCATACGATCGGCTCCGTGCGGTCGCTTGCGAACGTATCCGTTTCTGCGCCTAGTCAAATAGTTTCATTCCTACCGTGTTGACGTGTTCTAATTTTTACCCGACTGCGCGACGCAAAGGAGTGGTAATGTGTTCATCAGCCTATGTATGTATGTTTGTATGTTTCTTTGAAGCACTATACAGACCAAACGCCTGGGCCGATTTTTATGATTCACACGTTAATCGATTCCTCTTAGTCCGGCGAGTGTCACTAAAGACATGACGTTAGTGAAAATTCAATATGGCGACTACTGGACGCCATATTAAATTTCTTTTTTTATTTTTTATTTTTTCAAAACCTATCGAGTGGGGTATCAAAATAAAGGGTTTTAAAAGGTGATTCGTCGTTTCAGCCGATAGACGTCCACTGCTGGACATAGGCCTCCCTCAATTTTGGGAGGGTTTGCCATAATCGCCACGCTTGGCAGGCGGGTTGGCGATCGCAGTATGGTATGGTGGTGGAATACATAGAGAACGCTGCTGCCCATTCTCCGGTACGATCCTTAGTCGCCTTTTACGACACCCACGGGAAGTAAGGGGTGGTGGTATTCTTTAAGTCCGGCACCACACGGACATCCGGCACCACACGGACAAACCTATTTGAATTTGAAAATATAATAAAAATGGTATGGGTCCCGCCTGCTTCCAACTTTTATTTAATTTAAAATGGGCTTGTTTTTAGCTTTTCAGTTTTTTTTAACTTAAGTTTTTTACCGCAGTCGGGTTTTTTATTTTTTTAAATAACATTTTTTTGTAAATGGTCGTTCGTTGTACGTGTTCCGACACATCATCTCGAGAAGTTCCTCAAGGAAGAGTTCTGGCCAAAGGGTGTTGTGTACCGCCGGTTTCGTGGCCGACTACATGAAACCAGTCAGCGAAACACGACGCAGACACTTCGTGTGCTTTAGTTTGTTAGTGTAATTATAATGTGTGTATATATTTATAGTATTTTTAAGTTATTAATATTGTATTGTATGTGTTTTATATGGGCCTTGATGCCTGAGATAAATGGATAATAATAACAATAAAGTAGTATTGTTAGCTATTGCATTAGAAGAAGAAGAAAATAATCATAAAACACAGGTCTGCAGTGCGTGCACTTTCGTGAATGAGTGCACAGAGCATGTAACCTTTTAAATGAGTGGTGCCACTCGGCCACGGCTTTGTGCGGCGGCATTTGCCGCCCCAACCGTCCTCTACAATAATGTGTCAGTTTCTAGATAATATTTATAACCCAACGTTTAGTTAAGATTACACAAGAAATAGTTTTTGGGTACCTATCTATATTTCTGAGCTCATAAAAGCTCGAGTTATGTAAGTATTACTAATAACGCGGCAACTTAACCGCTTGTGTGCCGTAATTACAGACACAATTAAAAAGCCATTGTGTCTCGCGTATATCTACGTTCCGGCAGACTAAGGATTAATATCACAGATATAGATATACCTAGATAACGCAAGTGTAACTACTTCGCGTGCCAAAAATTGCACCAACTTATGATTACAAATCGTAAGCCGCCCCTTTCGCGCTCAGTCCTTTGTACCTACTGCTGGCTGGGTAAGTGTGAGCGAGAGCGCGAGCTTGTGACGTCATAGTAGGTAATCAAAAATATGGCACGCTTGGTTTTCTTACAGTTCGTGATACTTGCGTTATCTAGGTATATCTATATCTGTGGTTAATATCTACTAAGTACTTACACAATAATGAACATTCTTTGCCGCCCCTAAAATTTGCCGCCCTAGGCCCCAGCCTATTCATCCTGCTGGTTTAAAGATTGTAAATTCCGTTCCGATCCGATGCGATGCAAGCCGTTTGGTGGAAATAGGTAATCCTTTACGAACGATTTCGATTTCAAATCTAAGAATTTTAATTAAAACCTACAACAAGACAGGTCGACTCAAATCTGTGTGGCTTTCTCTTCATTAGTAGATTCCAGACATTACTGTGCATTGTTCTCAAATAATTCGGTCTTAAAAGAAATGTCCAGATCCAGACCTTAAAAGAAACTTTGATCTTTGAACTTTTCTCAGAGGTAGTCAGTTAGGAAACATTGCCTCATCTATTTCTATACTTAACAATAATAGAGCCGAAGAGTTTGTTTTTTTGTTTGTTTCTTAGTTGGAACGAGCTAATCTCTGGACCTTCCAGTCGGATTTGAAAAATCCTTTATTTAACCTCACGCTAAGACAAATAGGAGCCAAGGAAATGGCAAAAAAAAGTCAGAAAGAACGCTAAGCGAAAATAATAATAATAACCCATAATAGCGATGGAGAAGTTTTATAAAAATGTGGCTGTTATTTTAGTATAGGCATTGTGTATCTTACGACTTCCACACGAACGAAGTCCGGGCAGAAGGTAGTTAATGTATGTAATATACGAGTAGATTAAGAACTTTTAAACTTACCGAATCGCTTTAAGGTCACAGCACACGTATCAAATCGGAAAGGAATCGGCACCGTATCGCCCTTCGCCTCGCCGTCAAACGGGCGTTCACCTAACGTAAGCACGTAACCAAAGTGGATCAGAAGCTCCGATACGTCGACTCGGCTACGGCCAGGCGACGCCGCGCTTACGGCTCGCCGACCGCTGGTTGATGGTGCAGCAGGCAGGCCAGAGGGGTGAGAGGGGCAAGGGTGGACGAAGAGACGTAAGCCCGGGTACGGAGAGACGTAAGCGCGGGGACGACGAGCCTTAAGCGGGGCGACGACGAGCAGTAAAACAACGCGTCGCTGTTCGTGAGCTTGTCCCGAGGTGAGGCGATTACGTTACGATTCCGATTAGTGTGCGTTGCAGTAGGGAGTTTCATACAAAGAATACTGAACGGCTAGAGTTGATACGGTGCCGATCCCTTTCCGGTTTGATACGTGTCAAAACTGAAATTAATTCCGTTAACGTCCTGAATCTATCGTGATCATCATGTTATAACGAAAAACCACACATAGTTTATTGTTTGGGTTCCTATGGACAGATATTAGGGAAAGGGCAATGACCGCTATTACCACGCTAAAGCGATTCGGGTATAGAAGAGAGTGTTTAAAAAATCTCAACAAGTTAGGATATAATAACGTAGGTAAATACGTTTCTCACTAGCAACAGGACCCGCGCTACAATAGCGCGCTGTTGAATTTACAACCGTCGGCTCATCGTTTAAAGTTGAAAATCATTTAAGTGTCAACTAGCGTTAGTGAAAACGGGCATAAGTTCCTGTCAAATAATTTCGCCCGAGATTTAATACTAGAGAAAGACGCTACCAAACAAATTCAAAATTTCACGTACGTTTATTATACATGTTCCCATTCTATATATTAACATAAACCCTTACAGTAATGACATACATTTCTGCATTAAGGCTAAGAACACAACATGTGACAGTCTCGCCTCGCGTGCAACACCGCAGGCGTGAGATAGCGAATAATTTATTATTTTATATTACTGTCTCCCTGTAGCACATACAAGTAGGGGAAGCACGGGCAAGACGAATATGTTAAGGGGTTAGTGTAAATAAAACCACAATCTAATAATCAATAGAACTCTTCGTACTTTTAATTTGTACTATGTTTAATCATCTTTGGAAAATGATCATTAAAATTCAAAAACTTAAACAATATCTATAATAATTTAGAGCATTAATAAAAGGTATCAACTATCCGTTTTGCCCGTTGGGGTCGGGCAAAAAGGATAAGTAGAATTAGTTTAGATCAGTCTTCAAAATCATCACACAAGTAGCTGCCAACTCCTACATAAGAAAGTGCAGTCTTCACTCGCCCAAATGCACTGATTACACTGAATCCAATCTTCCGCTGGTGGTTCAGTGTATTTGTCAGGGCACACTAACCGCAAAAATCTGGTTTCGGATTTTTGTTTTGTTATTTGTCTGAGGATATTTTAGTTTTAGTTTTGCTGGGGCCTGCTAACTCAGAAATGGTATTTGTAATGGTAGTGGTAACTAATATTAATAATATGCTTGCTCTGAGCTCTGAAAAATCAGAAAAATATATGATATTCTTCAGGATATATGCTAGGTAGATAGTGTGTTGAAAACATATTACAAATAATTTGATACGATAGAAAAAAACCATGAAGATACCTCTAAAAACTTTCTTTTTACAATAAAAACCATACTAATATACATACGATCATTCTGATTTTTTGATACATTTATTGTAATTAAATAATTGCTTTATATTTTGCAATAAATTACCAGCGTTGTGTCATCGCGCTTCTCTTTGTGTGACCGCGCTTTGGTCACGAAAGCCCCTTAAGGTGATATATTGAAAAAAAGGTGGTTTTTTCTATTTCGTGTAACTTGTTAAGTATGTGGAATAGGGATTTAATATTTTGGTATATGTTTTTTGACTCTTTGTTCTAGTATCGTGTAAAAGGAATGTTACACGATTCACTGGATTTTTCACGATACAAAAAATTTGCAAAGTTATATCTATTTTTTTACTTTTTCGACATTACGGCGTAACACAACAAGAATTATTCAATGGAATTTTCTTTAAAACATAGAGAATTATCATATCAAAGTTTACTCAAAGTAGTTTTAAATTTAATTCATTTATTTATTTTGTTAAAAAAGGAGTAAATTCGTTTTGGCACATACCTACGTAGTTTTATTCCGAGCGCACGCACATTATACCCATCTCTCTAATTTCATCACTTTCGCTCGCATAGTAGATCAGTCGCCACAATTTGTTGTCGAGGTAGCGCCTTAATGTAAAACGTACTACCAAATGAGGTTTAATGTTTCACTAGCACATGAAAAGTACTGGCAAGTTGACAACGGCGTCTTATATCTACAACTTACTACAAAATCAAATTGACAATAATTATGAAAATTAGGCAAAAATCAACTATAAATTTTCCGAATCTCATAAAAATACATCCCAAAAACGCTTGCCATTCACCGCTTCTTGGAGTTGTTGATTTTGTTTTAATATGTACATCTTAGAAACAGAAAAATATAGGTATCTTCGACCTCGACCTGAACCCTGTGTCCTAACCGAAAGCGTCTATCGCGCAAATATAAGATTATGCGATAGTTTATGTGAGTTAAGACAGACATACGCGACTTGATTGATCGCACGATTATGTCATCACACTAATATTATAAAGGCGAAAGTTTGTGAGTGTGTGTGTGTGTGTTTATATGTTTGTCACTTCTTCACGCTCAAACGGCTGAACCAGTTTTGATAAAATTTTGTGTGGTGGTAGCTGACACCCTGGATTAACATATAAGTTACTTTTATTTATTTATTATTTATTTATTTATCCTCCTGCTGGAACGCCATACAGCAATTACACCAACGGAGCAAAAAAATACTTCATGTGCTTATCCATCCTGTGCGCGGTGGACATCGAACGGGCGGTGCGATGGAACACGCATGCTCACACAGCGTCAACTCCACAGTTCCATTGGTACTCCATCCAAATTGCGCACATTCTTTGCGATTTATTGAGACTGTAGGAATTTTTCAAAATAAATATATATTTTTGTAAAAACGGAAAATTTTGATGTGTCGTCCTGTCTGACAGTTGACAGTATATCTCGATATTCCCACGGGATCGACATTTACGCGTTGAAACCGCGGGGCACAGCTAGTATTCATATAAACTAGTGACAATCGCGTACTCGCTTGACGGTCGCTTCAATTGTAATGCGCAACTAGGTTCATCTTTCTGACTGATCGACTCCTTGACAATTCAAAAGAAAATGTTTTGAGTTTGGGCGTCGACGACAGAGGCAACTGAGCCCGTCGACACGTGTCGGCGGCAGTGGTCCGTTTGAACACCATACTCAAATACACGAGCGACACGTTGTCGACTGCAGCCACCGACGCGTCGACGGGTGCAATTGCCTATGTCATCGACGCGTGTGACACTTAAGATGCGGCCATGCGGCCTAATAAAAATAAAATATGTGACAATAGAAAACATACTGACAATAGTGTGAAATACTCGGACCGGGGACCACAGTTTCCAAGTGAAACAATCAAGAAACCTCGGTCCAAGATTACTTGGATTTCTCAGAAACAATACCGAGCTTTCATTTGCAGTTTTTATTTTCATATTTTCAACACAATAGAGAGTCGAAGATTCCACTGATTACATTTTAGCCAGACGATTCTCGTGCTTAGTTTTGTAGATTAAGAAATAACTAGTTTTATTATTCGGTGTTGGTGAAAAATGGAAAGGTATTTACGGTGCAACTAAATGATACTAACATTAAGTCTTATTTACTAAAAAAATTGTTACTATATTATTATGTATACTTAGGTTAAGGTATAGTATCTATGGGTCTTCGTTACCTGAAAATAAATCACATTCCGCCCCGAAGCACTAGGAGTACCGATCAGCAGTCTATCAATTATAAATCTTATTCCCAACTTGCTAACTTTCGGACATTGGGCTAACTAACTAGTAACAACTACGAAGTCACACCGCCAGTCATAAATACTTATTGACTTGCAGTTCTCTAACAATTTCCAATATCCTGTCTGAGAACTTGCGGGGATGCATTACGTGTGGCAATGGAGTTTGTTAAGGAAATTGCAGACGTATGTTTCACCGTCCAAGTTCTTTCTTTCTCTGACTACCAGGTCGGGAAAATTGTTGTTTATTTATTTTATTTATTTATTTTACCATTTATGTACACACTTATATAAACAGACAAGAAAAAAAAATAGAGCAGAAAAATAAGTACAAAGGTGATGCTTGTTTCATAAGAAATCTCTTCCAGCATACCTGCGATAGGACAATAATAGAGAGATGTAGACAGCGTGCGAAAGAGTAAAGGAGATAAAAAAAAGAATACATAAAATCTAAAAACAATTCACTTAATAAAACTAAACAAGTATTATGAGAATATACTTACTTACATACATACAAATAAACGCAAAATACACATGCAAAACAAACACTTGCAAAATAAATATCACTAGAATTTTAATAAATATACTGCAATCAAAATAATGAATACATACACAACTATGATAGAGTGGAAAGAGAGTGGTTGTTGGGTTTTTCCATTAGGAATTTCTTAGTAACATTCCGGAGTTTGGAAGTTGGCGGTGTGAAACCCCCGTGGCACGGAAAGCACGTTAAGCCGTTAGTCCTGCGCGTGACCTCTCTCCGGTCGTGTCGGATTGCCGTCCCATCGGACTATGAGAGTGATGGAAAAGTGAGTGCACCTGTGTCTGCGCACACACTTGTGCACTATAAAATCTGCCTCGTAAATGGTCAGTCGGGCTTCGTTAAGCCATTGGTCCTGCGCCTGGTCTCTCTTCGGTCGTGTTGGATTGCTGTCCCATTGGACAATGGGAGTGTTAGTCTCTGTTGAGATTGGCCGCAATGGGCGAAATACGATCTGGGACTATATTTTCCTATGGTATTGTTACCTACGATTGAGCTGTAACCAAATTGCATTCTGATTATGTAGCTTTTTATCAGACTGATTAAACTGGCAGTATGTCGACCGACCACCGATGACCGACGACCTTGTGAAGGCCGCAGGAACTCGTTGGATGCGAGAAGAGCAAAACCGGTCAAAGTGGAGGTTGAGGGAAGGCCTATGTCTAGAAGTGGACGTCTTTTGGCTGAAAATGCTGAAATGATGATGATGATGACGAATAAAATTCAAAAATTATAAATTTAATTTAAATATTTAATCCTTTCGTACGAAAATATTTTAATTTTTAAAAGATAGAAACCAACACCCTATTTCATGGGACTTAAACCTGTAGCGGTATCTACAACGCCACATGAGAACAACGCGTCATAGTGACGTCACGCAAAATCCTGCATCCCGCAAGCAGAGTTTACCGCGCAACTGGCATAAATACAACGGCCCGACATGAATTATCGGGCAGTTGCCCGCCAGACACAACATCCGTCTGGTCGAAGGATCCTCCCTTTTCTGTAGAGTATGAGTGAGCTTTACTCCCTGTTCCTCATACCTCTATAAACCTTACTGGCGAAATGTGGTTGTTACTAGAGGTCTCTCCCTAAGCCCTCAGAGATTACAAGCATGATGTTATGGGATTGGACTGACGAGGATGCAGAAGACCGCATAACGATTCATAGAATCCATGGCAGACAAATGTATAGAAACTTCCATACTCTTTTTTAGGGTTCCGTACCTCAAACGGAAAAAACAGAACCCTTATACGATCAGTTTGTTGTTCGTCTGTGTTTCCATCAAGACCCTTTATTTCGGGAACGCGTGGAGGTATTGAGTTGAAATTAAAACCATATACTCAAGTTTGCGGTCCCTTGACTTGTAAAAAAATTTAACTTCTAAGTTAACGTAAAAAAAAAGACACGGCCGTTTATGTCGCAAAAAACGTACGTATATTTCGACACTCTCAAGGGAATCAAAATGTATAGGGTACTACCCGTTGACCTAGAATCATGAAATTTGGCAAGAAGCAAGGTCATGTAGCACAAGTAAATGGAAAAATCCGAAAGCCATATTTTTGTAGTCATATTAAAAAAAAAACCGTGATAAACTATTTACATTCCTACAAATTTATACGAGTCCGACTCGCTCTTGACCGGGTTTTTTCTCTCTATCTCTCTCTTTCAGTAACTCAAGCAAAAGTCTAATAAAACAGGCTGAGCAACTATTAAAATCTGACTGTATAATGTAATCTCTTCGACACGTAATAACGTAATAACTATTCCACACAGATTGCAATAAATGTCTTCGACTCGGCGACACTTGCAGACAACTTGCTGTATCAACAAGCTGACTCTTGAGTGACAAACTACTACTATATGTCTTGTAATTTATGATGTTACTATAGCTGCGCCCCGCGTTTTCACCCGCATAAGTGTTGATCCCGTGGGAATATCGGTATTAAAAGCCTATATGTTAATCCAGGGTGTCAGCTACCTCCATATAAAATTTTATCAAAATTGGTAAAGCCGTTTGAGCGTGAAAAAGTAACAAACATATAAACACACACACTCACAAACTTTCGCATTTTTAATATTAGTGTGATAGTGCTTGTTACAGATGTAAGTTCAGGCACCTAATCTGGTTATGCATTGGGTAAACTGCCGTATACCTTCAATATAATTATGCAGTCAATATGACCTCTACGCTGCCACCGACAACGCGGTGGAAGTTGCAAAGTTTTGGTTCAACAAGATCTAAAATAAAGTCGTGCCAACGAAGAAGAAGATGTTCAATATGTAACCGGGTCCAGCGACTTCTGACAGTAACTGCGGCGTCGCATGTGGTTCCCGGGCTGCATATACTTTTAGTAACAGCTTCAGCTGACAGCACATCAACCAATGCATGGAGTGAACCCTCAAATAACTGCTGACAGAGAAATATGGGAGAAGAAGTCCTACGCGGAAGATGATGGCCTTAACATTTTTGGTATTAGGTACAATTCCGAGATAATAAATAAATCAATTCCGGTTAAAAATACTTTACGTAAAATAAAGAGGGTTTAAACAAGAGAGTCACTTGAATTTTAAAATGAACCGAATTCTCACACATAATAATATTATTATCTAGAAGACATTGCGAAATTGTTCCCAAATAAATGGAATAAGAAACCATATCCCCACACTCCATTCTATTCAAACAAAACTTTCAAGTAAATTCGAGTGCAATCAGAATTTCGATAGCTTTGATTCCAACCTTATTTCTTTTGAAATCAGAAAATCGACAGCACTTTGGATCGGTTCCAAAGAGGTTGCTTCAGAGTAACAAATGTAATGCTGGCCCCAAAGAATTAAAGATGGCGTCATGAAGTTTAATCTTTTGTGAGCGCGGGAATAGATTTTGTCTCTGTATTCAAGATTGAATAGGTTCTGTTTTTAAAAATGCATAATTTTGTCAGACACCACGGTCTATTTTGTAAAAATCTCACGGTGAAAACATAGGTGAAGTGAGATTAAAAACAGGTGTCAATAGTGTGAATCCATAGTGTCAGGTGGAAAGACACCTCTCTTCTCATAAATTTTCTCATTGAAATTTTTACAGAATAGACGGTTGCTTTCTGTACGACCAGAATAGTTTGTTTACATTTATTTATCACATAGAACGGAAACGCAAGAGCGCAAGAGCGTTTTTTTATGGCATCTTGCCGGTCAACCTTGCAGTCCTGTGGCTGCCTCGCCTTGGCAGCCGTCTGCGTCTACACACGGATGTAACCTACAATACGTGACGTCAAAAGAGCGTTGAGCCCAGAACTTTGGTCACGGACCGTCTTCAATGCCGTCAGTTCCTTTACGACATTTTTGTCGTAGTGCGAGTAAGTGTGCATACACACCAGCGACCAGTGACCGACAACGACAATTGACACGCGTCAACCGCTGACGCAACTGCGGCGCGTTGACAGAGGGCACCGCCGGCGCCGGATGCAGGTACCAGTGGCGTAACTATTCCGTTTGGGGCCCGTGGCAAATTCAAGGGATGGGGCCCTCCCTCAACGTAAAGAAGCTCAAGCAACGTTATAGTTTTTTTTTACTAGCAATTTTCCGCGACTTCTTCCGCGTAGGGTTCCTGCTGAGCATGAGGTCCTGTCCAAAAAATTATACAAACAACGGGAAAAAGGTACAAAATGTTTGAAACCTGAATGATGTCCTTTGTTAAACATTTTCAAATAAAAGCTTCCAATTATAAACTTATGTTAGGATCCTCCTGTGCTCAAGGCCCTGTCGGGCCAGGGGCCCCCTCTGGCTGGGGGCCCGCCTTTGACGCGTGTTGCTCGTGTCTATGAGCACTCAATGGGTGACACGTTTGTTTGAATGGAAAAAGTTGACAATGCCGCCTCCATCAGTTGCCGCCGAGGCGACTCCGCACTGTATGTTATTTTTCATTCATTCATTAGGTTGCACGACGCCATTTTGTGGATTCATACGTTGGGTTTAATTTTGATACACGTAGTAAGATTTCTAAAGCTTTTAGTCTTGATACTTATAAAATATATTCGAGCCAAAACTAATAGAACGTTTTTAGCAAGTGAAGTGACAGATTTAAGACGTTATTCGAGCTTTGTCTAGTTACAGTTTTCTTTTTTACATATTTATTTAATATTTTTTGGTAATTTTGACGCAGATATAGAATAAAAAAGACTGCTTTATACATTTAAGAAGAATCCTTTTCCCAGGAGAAAACTTAAAGGTCGAAAATAGGTATTACTCCTTTTTATACTTATAGATAGCGCAATCCACGAAGACGCGCCCCACTCTTGTTCCTAATCCCTTACAGCACAAGTGTGCAACATTCCGCTAGTGTTTTAGTTTTGTCGATACACACTAATTATGTACTTATTAGTGGGTAATTAGTGTGTATAAAAAAACTTAAACACTAGCGGAATTCATCATCATTATAGCCGAAAGACGCCCACTGCTGGACACAGGCCTCCCCCAAAAGGGGGGGGGTTTGCCATAATCGCCACGCTTGGCAGGCGGGTTGGCGATCGCAGTATGGTATGGTGGTGGAATGCATAGAGAACGCTGCTGCCCATTCTCCGGTACGCCCCTTAGTCGCCTTTTACGACACCCACGGGAAGTATGGGGTGGTGCTATTCTTTAAGTCCGGCACCACACAGACAACTAGCGGAATTAACTAGCGACAACTACTATCGATTAGTAAGAAGAGTGGGGCGCGGCACACAAAATTACACGCGAACGAATTCGTGGGCAGAAGCTAGCTTCTGCCCACGAATTCGTTTGCGTGTAATTTCTTGTCCCCCATCCCACCCCGTTGTATCGCATCACCTGCTCGTGTTATCACTTAATTTTCGCTTAGCGTTCTTATTGACTTTTTTTTTTGCCCGGCTCCTAAGGCTCACAGCATGTAGCTTATTATAATATATATGTTAGTCTGTAAGGTATTTATCTATGGGCCAAAGTAGCCTGAAAATAAAGGTTTTATTATTTATTTATTATTATTATGAATTTATATATCTCGGAACGTTGGGGTCGCGGTCCTTTGGAAGGCGTACGAGGGGCCGAAGTCAACTCGCAAAGGCCCCTTAGGAAATTTTAATGAAATGCGGCACCAACCGACGATTATCCCTGTATGCGCTATGCAAGTGTACCCAAGGATAACCCCCGGTTGGTGTAGGACTATTGCAGGGTGGCTAAAGGGGACTGGTTACCAAGAACTATGGAATAACTATGACCCCTGCCTGATCAATGTTTTATATATACACGGATAAAATGGCAGGGGGTGACTTGCACACTCAATAATGGGCCCCCGGAAACGGTCACTAGCACATAGTGACGTAGCAACATGGGGGCAACATGTCCTGAGGAGAGGAGAGGTATTCCACCGCTTTCAGGACAATCCCGGAAGTACGGTCAAGATCCCTACCAGCATCTTACTGGAATACTTCCTTCCTCCGAGCACGTTTGCTCTTGCGAATCTCCACTCAAGTCGGCCAATAAAGGCAAGAATGAGGTGAGAGCTCTGTTCCTCGTCATTGTTCACTCCAGCCGGCCAATAAAGGCAAGCCAGAAGTGAGGAACAAGACTTCTCCCGGAAGATAGGGTCCGTGGGGTCGCTACTGCCCAACAGCTCGCCACATGCTGCCCTGCGGATTTCTGTATTTCTCTTGGTCTGGCTCCTCACCTTAGACCTGTTCCAGCAAAGTAAACTCTTCCGGCATAGGCCTAGAGTTCGGAGCGAGCAAGCCCCACCACGGCGTCAACGTAGAGATACGGCGGCGGGGTTATTATTATTATTATTAGCCTTCCTCAAGGATCAGGAAGAAGAATCAGAAAGAGAATCAGGGTGGTGTTGGTTATTGCGCAATAGAAAAACGGTTTGCAGTTCAAATCAGATTATAATTTCATGAACAATTAATCACACTAACAAATCACACACTAGGTACATGACACAACTAGATACACAGTAAAATAATTATGTACAGTAACAAAGTAATTGCGAACAAATCGTAGTATCGGTTACTGTTCGTACTTATAGTGATAGAGCCACCCAAATATAGCGTATTTAGAATACAAGTATGTAATTCAGCAGCGAGGCTGAATTTTACCAATCGCGATAATATTTTTTTAAACCGGACCGGTAGTCTAGAAATTAGCGCGTTCAAATAAACAAACAAAAAAATAAACAAGCTCTTTGTCTTTATTATTAGTATAAATTAACTCGCCATTCTAATTATTTATCAAGTTCAAACAAAGACTATTTGGAATGTCAAAGATTGAAAAACTTTTTTCTTTGCTGGATGAAAAATTACAAAAGTTTTTCAAGCTTAAAAAATCTAACCTATAAGATACCTTTTTATCAGTTACTTACAGAAGCAAGGGTACTCTATCATAAAGCCAAGCTGAAATTAATTATACTCTTGTCACAAAACTTTTATTTTCAGCCAGTTAATCTCTTTATCCATTCTTGTTAGCCATTCATTAAAATAATAGATAGAACTTTTAAAATTGGAACGAATAGTGCGTATCCCATGTTGTAATACATAGGCAACCTTTTTTACCCGACTGCGCGACGCAAAGGAGTGGTAATGTGTTCATCAGCCTATGTATGTATGTATGTATGTTTATATGTTCCTTTGAAGCACTATACAGACCAAACGCCTGGACCGATTTTTATGATTTACACGTTAATCGATTCCTCTTAGTCCGGCGAGTGTCACTAAAGACATGACGTTAGTGAAAATTCAATATGGCGACTACTGGACGCCATATAATTTTTTTGTTTTTTATTTTTTTTTTCAAAACCTATCGAGTGGGGTATCAAAATAAAGGGGTTTAAAAGGTGATTACAAAAATATTTATTTATTTATTTATTTATTGACACACCAACGACTTATTCACTAAATCATTACATTAAATATATATTTTATATCAACAGCTGCAGTGAATTTGTCACTTATAGGTGTGCACATCACTTGTATAATCAATAATAAAATTTTAAAATGGAAATATATGATCATAACACAATTAAAATTTACAAAGTTTATATTGAATTTAAAATGACAAGTAGTTAAACAAAATACAGTATAATTCAAAAATTAATTAAAAAAAATCAATTAAAATGAAATAGTAAAAAAAAATTATAAATTGAAACTATAAAAATACAAATAAATTAGTTAAATTGGAATATTATAACAATTATAAATTGAAAATATAAAAATAACAAATAAATTAGGACGTTATCATTATTACAATAATTACAAATAAGAATAGGATAAAATAAATTAAATTAAATGAAATTGTACAATATTAAATACATTGGATGGAGTCACACAAATACACAATTAACATTTTGTAAAAGAAATAAACAAACAGATCGATCAAGAACTGAGAACGTATCGTCTGAATTCATTCAGACTATTCGAAAATATATCCAAGTTGTTAGTACGCGTGCTCAGCTTATTGTAGCTAGACAAAAACCGGTATAAAGGAGCTGAACGACCAAGATTAGTTCTATTTTTAGGCATTCGAAATGTTTCTGTTTTAAAATTGGATCTGTATGAGGTACGGCGGGACACATTCAGACCGATCTCCGAAACCAACTCCGGTACATTCGCCAAATTGTGGAGGGTCTTATAAAGAAAAACTAAGTCTGAGCAACTTCTTCGTTGCTCCAAGGAGCTCATCCTGAAATGACAGAGTCTTTGAGGATAATCCGCTTCGCGATCACATGTCTGTGATCTGTAGCGGAGGTATCTCGTAAACTTTTTTTGGATGCACTCTATTCTGTCGATGTGGACACGATACGCGGGATTCCATACAGGAGATGCATATTCCAGTATACTCCTCACCAAAGAGTTATAAAGAACCTTAAGGGTGCTGATTGATCGGAATTCCTTGCAAGTTCTTTTTACAAATCCCGACATTTTATTTGCTTTGGCGACAATAGTGTCAAAGTGATTTACAAAGGATAGTTGACGATCAAGTTGGACTCCCAAATCACGAATGGTATCGACTTTCTGAAGAGCTATGCCGTTTAAGTGATATGCTGAAGGCTGAATCAGCTTTTTCCGTGTAAATGTTATATGATAACACTTAACGGCATTGAGAGTCATCATGTTACTATGACACCACTCATGAATTGCGTCCAAGTCCTTCTGAAGCAAAGCAATGTCGGTACTTGATTTAATTTCCTTGTATAGTTTTAGATCATCCGCAAACATAGAGCATTTTGAGTTTTTAATGGAGTGTATGATATCGTTCACAAATACCAGGAAAAGAATAGGACCAAGATGCGATCCCTGTGGCACCCCGGATGTTAAGTAATAAAGTGGCGACTGATAACCCTTTACAATAACTCTCTGTTGTCGTTCTGAAAGATATGATTCAAACCAGCGTAGCAAATGACCATGCATACCATAGTTCTCAAGTTTTTGAAGTAGAAGCACATGATTTACTTTGTCGAACGCGCTACTGAAGTCAGTGTAAATTGAGTCCACTTGCACACCGGAGTCAACGGATCTGCTGATATCATTAATGTAGTGAACCAAGTTGGTGGTAGTGGATTTATTGGTACAGAAACCGTGCTGTTGCGTAGCCAATTGAGTTTTAACGAGTGAAGTTAGTACAGGACAGACTAATGATTCGAACAGTTTCGAGAAAATTATACAACATATATACTTAAAAGCAATTCGAAGTGACAAATCGCAAAAAAACACCTACGAAGAACTAAATCGTCTGCGAAATCTTTCAAATTTGTAAACTAAAAAGCTGGAAATAAAAAAGTTAGTTAAAAAAATCAAAAAACCCGACTGCGGTAAAAAACTTAAGTTAAAAGAAACTGAAAAGCTAAAAACAAGCCCATTTTAAATTAAATAAAAGTTGGAAGCAGGCGGGACCCATACCATTTTTATTGTATTTTCAAATTCAAATGGGTCCCGCCTGCTTCCAACTTTTATTTAATTTAAAATGGGCTTGTTTACATGATCCATTCTTATTAGCCACTAGCTGCGCCCCGCGGTTTCACCCGCATAAGTGTCGATCCAGTAGGAATATCGGAATAAAAAGTAGCCCATATGTTAATCCAGGGTGTCAGCTGCCTCCATACAAAATTTTATCAAAATTTGTCTAGCCGTTTGAGCGTGAAGAGGTAACCTTTAGGTTCATTAAAATAATAGATAGAACTTTTAAAATTGGAACGAATAGTGCGTATCCTTTTTTACCCGACTGCGCGATGCAAAGGAGTGGTAATGTGTTCATCAGCCTATGTATGTATGTTTGTTTGTATGTTCCTTTGAAGCACTACACAGACCAAACGCCTGGGCCGATTTTTATGATTCACACGTTAATCGATTCCTCTTAGTCCGGCGAGTGTCACTAAAGACATGACGTTAGTGAAAATTCATGGACGCCACATGAATTTTTTTTTTTTTTTCAAAACCCATCGAGTGGGGTATCAAAATAAAGGGTTTTAAAAGGTGATTCCAAAAATACATACAACATATATACTTAAAAGCAATTCGAAGTGACAAATTGTAAAAAACACGTACCAAGAACTAAATCGTCTGCGAAATCTTTCACATTTGTAAACTAAAAAGCTGGAAATAAAAAAAGTTATTTAAAAAAATAAAAATACCCGACTGCGGTAAAAACTTAAGTTAAAAAAAAATAATTAAAAAGCTAAAAACAAGCCCATTTTAAATTAAATAAAAGTTGGAAGCAGGCGGGACCCATACCATTTTTATTATATTTTCTCCGGGTCTTTTTTTTAACTTAAGTTTTTTACCGCAGTCGGGTATTTTTATTTTTTTAAATAACTTTTGTTATATATTGCTTTTTGTTTTTTAAATGATTGGAGTTTATTTAGATTCATAATTAGTTGTTCCTTATGAAGACCTTTAAGTTTTGTTTAATTTATTGAAGTGAAACTTCTTAGGTGATAATTAGACGACAATTAAGTGTGAAATTTTAAGGACACGTAAGAGAAAAGGAAAATATAACTCTCGCTCTCTCTTTCTCTCGTAGTAAATCTCTTTTAAATATGCTTTATTTTTTAATAAGTTTTACTTCTATCTTGTGTACGGTGCTGCACGCGCGATCAAATTAAATCAATCAAATCAAACAAAAAATCAAATCAAATATCAAATGGAAACCATCCTACTAATATTATACCTAAGCGCGAAAGTTTGTGAGGGTGGTTGTATGTTTGTTACTCGTTCCCGCAAAAACTACTGAACGGATTTTGATGAAGCTTATAAACATTAGAATAACACATAGGATACTTTTTATCCCGATATTCCCACGGGATCGATAGTTATGCGGGTGAAACCGCGAGGTACTGCTAGTATTGTATATTATCAAGCTATAAATAACCTATGGAGAAGGACGGTCAAGAAACTCAATGGGCACTTAGGTACCCATAGTTTCTTTTGAAGTCCTTCAAGTTGTCTTTAATTTATTTTTCACTAGCAGCGCCCCGCGGTTTCACCCGCATAAGTATCGATCCCGTGGGAATATCGGAATAAAAACTATCCTATGTCCTTTCCCGGAACTCAAACTATCTCTAAACCAAATTTCATCTAAATCGGTTCAGCGGTTTAAGCGTGACGAGGTAACAGGCAGACAAACATACTTTCGCATTTATAATATTAATTAAAGTAATGAAAAAATAAGTAAAATAATCATACGGCATTAAAAAAATTCGTCCGCATCGCTGTCCAGTGGAACAGTGCCCAAAAGACTGGTTGAATGGCAATGCTAATTCTTTGCCCAAAAAATAGGCCAGCCCTCTGGTCACGTGAAGAGTCGAGTAACCGCTTGGCAGTATCTCGAAAAACCAAGTAAGCACTCGGACCCCATGGCCCTAGTGTTTAAACCCCAAACGGCTCAAACATATAACTCCCAATCAGGTTGGAATATTTTCGCCTGTTTGAGGTTTTCTGCACCTGCAGCACAGCCCACCGTGCTAAGAAGATGGGATGGCGTAAGGATGTCGACACACGTTGCATCCCACACCAAAGGTCTGCCTAACTTTATGTTAATTAAATAAATAAGCTGTGTGAAGAGCGGTTTCAAATTAAAATATGGATTAAATTATGTGATCAACTCTGTCAAGGTATGAGATTTACACATCATTGTTTTGCATTCCAGCTGATCCTGTTACCCCTTTGTCCTCGTTTATATTTCAGTCGACGCCTCTACCGTGTCCCGCCATAATTACTTTTTACCCTTAAGAGTGAGTTGGAGCGAATTAACACGCACCAATGAGACTTTTTATTATCTACTTTACGGTTTAATTCCTATTCAAATATTTTGATGCCCGTTTTATATTTTACAACTATGAATTTACTACAGTCGCGATGTTATTTCAAGTCAAACAAATATCAACTTTATTTTAGTAGTAGGTAATTAAGTTCATTTCAGAGTGCTCTATTAAAAAGTTATAAAAATGTTTGAACGAGTAGCGTTTTTTTTTTTTTGGAAGTTGATCTTTATTGTGTGGGCATTGAAGTTATATTCCAAATACTCATATTTGCTTACATGTTGGGTCAATAATTCGCGAATGGTGATTACGGGATCCTGCCGTTTTACCAAAAAGATTTTGCCAAAATTTCACTACCCAAACAAGTTTTGGCAACCTTTCTTTATACCAATGCAATGTTTGGAATGATTTTAGTACGCACATTTTCATTTGGTCAAATTTTTACTTGGCAGAATATTATTAAGGATAATGTCATTTAGGCATTTGTATTTTAATCAAATGATTTATTACAGCAGACAATCTTTAGACAATAAACGTTTTGTCAAATGATTTGTTATGACAAAAAATATAAAGGCAAAAATAAGATTTTTTAGGAATTATATTATTAAAAAATGCAATTTTATTTTAAAATAATCATTTATTTAATATAAAATATTTGTAACTTACAATTTTAATTTTTTGCAATGGACATTAGCAATTTTATTTCGGAGAATTCAGACTTGTGTTGCAGAATTCGATTAATTCTGTCGTCTTTATTTTTATTTTATTTTTTTTGCCGGCGGGCCAGAAACGACCAAATTATATAGAAAAAAAATATGGAAAAGGAGATTATTTTTAGCAGGCTATCGAGAACCGAATTATTTAGACGAGGTTAATTATTTTAAAAATATGCTTATGTTAGGTTGGGTTAAAACTGTGACCTACGCACGAGCCGATTGAGCGATGCGAGCGGTGCCGCGGCAGCGGCCGGCGAGTGCCACAAGCGACTAAATAATATAGAAAAATAATATGGAAAAAAAGAGATTATTTTTAGCAGGTTATCGAGAACCGAATTAGTTAGAAGTTAATTATTTAAAAAAAATGCTTAGGTTAGGTTAAACGTGTGACCTCCTACGCACGATCCGAGCGAGCGAAGCGAGCGGTGCCGCGGCAGCGGCCGGCGAGTGCCAGAAACGACTAGATTATATTGAAAAAAAAAATGGAAAAAAACAGGCTACTCGAAACTGAACTAGTTAAACGAGATTAATAATTTTAAAAAAAAATGCTACTAACTAAAAAAAATACTACCAGAATAGTTAAAATTAATATTATTATTACCTGTTTAGAATTTGTCCCAAGTGGAAAAAACACCCTTGTAATAAAACGTCTTCAAAGTTAGATCTTATGCTTGAAATGACTGCCTTAAAACTGCGAAAACTGTCGATACTAAATATTTGGCAAATGTTATTTTGCGTAAAATGAGTTATTCCAACTGAAATATTTGACTAAATAAAAATTGGTAAAAGTACTAGTTGGTAAACAAGTTATTGTTTTAACGTTCACTTGCCAAACATTAGGTTTGGGTTACAATTATTAGATTATTGGTTATTATTATTGGGTAAAAATTTGTCTACCCAACAATGTAAATAACGCAATGAATATTGTTGAACTGCCAAAATGAAAGCCAATGCTACTATAGAAGCATGAAGAACAGGGTGTAAAGTTCACTCATACTCTATAGCAAAGGGAGGATCCGCCGACCAGACGGGTGTTGTCTGGCGGACAACTGCCCCATGATTCAAGTCGGGCGTTGTATCTATGCTAGTTGCGCGGTAAACTATGCTTGCGAGATGCAGGATTTTGCGTGACATCAGTATGACGCGTTGTTCTCATGTGGCGTTGTAGATACCGCTACACTGATGTTAACTGTGTTACGCAATTAAGGTACAGCAAGGTAATTTGGTAACACACTATCAGTAACAATGGGTTTCGTTTTGACAGTTCAACAATATTCATTGCGTTATTTGCGCTGTTGAGCAGACACAGTTTTCGAACATATGAAGCAATGGGTTAGAACTAGGTATGCTTTAAAATTATTCAAATTGAAAGTAATAGTGTGTTACGCAATTAGGGTGCAGCCAGTCGATTCAGTGAGTTTGTTTTTGCTAGCAATTGACACTATTCACAGCTCACTCCACGCTCACTTCACCTAAGTTTTCACGGTGAGACTTTTACAGAATAGCACCGCAGGTCATATACGCAGTTACGCACACCGGTTGCGAGTACTACACACCTAGACCTTACTGAACAACATACTAATAAAAGTTTACTGTTCGTTTCTTATTTGTTACAACAAAAACAGCTCATAATAAAACGTATAAAAATTTTTCCTACTTCAATTCCAATTAATCAAGAAACAACTACAAAATAAGAGTCACAAGATTGAAGTTTCTCACTCAATTTAAATATTGCAGACACTAAGTGATAACCAGATACCGTTATTTTAAAATAAAATGACTCATTTACACGAGGAGAGTTTGTCGCCCTTAAAGAGGCGAGAATCTCCATCGAGCGAGACTGCGTTCAATAAGCCTATAATGTTCCCACTGGAGGGACACGGGCTTCGTCTCTTCGAGAGGGAATGGGCTGTAATCTACCACGCGCGCCCAGTGCGGGTTGGTAGATGTCACATGTCTTCGAATTTTTGGTTCTAGGACATGCCGGTTTCCTCACGATGTTTTCCTTCACCGTTTTGAGAGTAGTGGTGATGAAATTGTTTACACAAAGTAAAGCGCCTGTACTCTTTGCACGATTAACGTTTTCATAACACATCAGGCCTGCATTCCCGAAGGGTTATGCACAGGTGTATCTACATTTTTTTTCTGCGGACGGTGGAAATCCTGATGGCCTTCCTCCATCGTGAGGTTGACAGAGGGGACGTCGAACTCTTACCGGCTAAAACAACCGCGGTGTTCCACCTCTGCCTATAGCCGGGGAAGCGGGATTCGAATAAGCATTCACCGCTCCAAAAAAAAAACAAATCCAGACACAAAAACCAACGGGCACAAAACCAGCTCTGGGCTGCTACTGAGAAATTCCTGATGGAAAAATCCAATAACACTTTGCCTGCCTCAGGAATCAAACCCAAGACCATGTTCGGCAGTAGCGCTTGCGGCCACTAAACCATCGAGGTGGTTAAAGTTCAGTAATTATTAGTGTAGCGGTATCTACAACGCCTCATGAGAACATCGCGTCATACTGACGTCACGCAAAATCCTGCATCTCGCAAGAAGAGTTTACCGCGCAACTAGCATAGATACAACAGCCCGACATTAATCATCTTGCAGTTGCCCGCCAGATACAAAACCCGTCTGGTCCCTTTTCTATGGAGAAAAGAACTTAACTAACTTTAACTTTACACCCTGTTCCTCATACCTCTATACTAGCACACAGACACAGTCGCCTATTCGAGGCGAGAAACCTCCTCGTGTAAATGAGCCGTAAATTCATAGTACAAGTAGTGTCAGGGTCCATTAGCAATTCTAAACGCGCCAACAAGACGATTATACAGATTTCTCGTTAAATATGAATGACATGAATTATTCATGGCGGAAAAATGCAATGCCAACATTAAATAAACTGGGTTTTTTCTGCAGGCGTGAGTCATGGTTACCCAGAAATTAAATGGAAATGGAATTGAAATGTAAGTGTTTATTCTGTAAATGGATGCGGGAAACACAGAACCGGTCGAAGCGGCGTTTCTTGAAGGAGGCTATGTCCAGCAGTGGACGGCTTTCGGCTAAAATTATGATATCTGAATCACTTTTTCAACACTTGCTCGTAAAGTGGCTCATAATGAACCGCTTTTAGATCCATAATGCAGCGCATTAAACACGCGGGTTTTTACTTCATGTTACCGCACTAGTGCGGTAACGCCACGGTTAACTATTAATTAGTCGGAGATGTGCGCTTTTTTAATCACATCAAAGAGACTTCATGTCAAAAGGAATTCGCGGGTTATATTTCACTTTTTTTTAAATAGTCTGAACTGTCCTTGGTCCCAAAATGAACTAAAATTTATTTTTAAATTAAAAAAAAAAAATAACCCGGAACCAAACGGAAAATACCCCTGACTGACGTTCTATTATTGCGGATTCTCACTGAATGTATATTTCTCTTTCTAATTCCACACTAACTAAACTACAATTTGACATACGACAACACTACGATCAGTCTAAACATTAATTTGTGTTTATTATATTTTTTATAAACGCTGTTTAGCGGTTTTGCCAGTGCCTTCATTTACACCTGCGCGGAAAAACAAAACCAGCACGCTATTTTACATAAAAGTTAATAACAATACATGTCTGTTTTTCCTCGTAAGTGTCTTGAAAAACGTCGTATGAAAAAATCGGCTACCTTATCGCGAATAATACTGCCTGCCGGTTCAATGATGGTTCAAGGATTCGACATTAGGTACCTGTCTGACTACAGCTGAGAAGAAATGGCAAAAAAACTCAGGGAGCAGTCTCTTTTTAAGTCCATACATAATCTTGATCAGACAATGTTAAGGATCATGTTGGTAACTACTATGGTAACTACGTTTTTCTTTCTGGAGTAGCCGGGAAATAAAACTCAAAATGTTGTTTCAGTAAGTTTCTTATAAATACCTAATTGTAAAATAAACGGAGTTAATATGTAGATAGGTATGTACGGTATTCTAATTTGATCAGTGGAAGCTCACTGATTCAAAATCATGTATTTCTTAAATTATAAATTAAACGACTATTCCATTAAATAGATATTATAGAATTATCACGAAATTTTAATTAACATTCATTGAAAATTTTGACACAAGCCTCGATTGATTTACTTATAATATTGGCGGCGGATCCATTTCTCAAACAATTTTGTTTGTCAACGCTTAAATTATTTCTAGTAGGTAACAAAAACCAGTAAGTATAAATAAACCAGAATCAGTAAACATTATCGTTCAATTAATTAGTAGATATTAGCTCCTTTGCGCCGGGTACAGTTAGGGGCGGGTTATTTTACTAGGATGCCGGTTTTTTTTTTTTTTTTGCGGATGGGAAATCATCAAATGACTCCTCCCGCTCTGGGTGGAGCGGAAGGGAGTGTCAGACTCTTACTGACTAAAACCCAGCCGTGTTCCTTCCTTAGCCCTTTATGTTCCGGGCCAGCAGTAACCCTTTCGGACAATCCCGCTGACGTTGGCGTGTTGTTCTTGTTGTGACTGTTATTATTTCCTAGACTTTTTGTTTCCTTTTCCTCGTGTTACTTTTTTTATATAACTTGGATTTTTTATTTTACTGAGTTTAGTTTAGTTTGTGATCTTCCTGTACGAGTCGCAATAAATAGGTACTTTTTCTTTCTTTCTTTCTTTATTATTATATTAATAATTTATGACATTGTATACTAATGAATTAATTGGTATAGATTAAGATAATTTATGAGCATTACCGTAGCAACAGTAGATGTAAGTAGATAAATAAATAAAATATGTCGTTTTTTAGGGTTCCGTAACAAAATTACTAGAGTCCACTGTCCATCTGTCTGTCTGTTTGTCTGTCTGTCACCAGGCTGAATCTCAAGGACCATGATAGCTAGACAGTTGAAATTTTAAAGCTACACAGATGATGTATTTCTGGTGCCGCTATAACAACAAATACTAAAAATAAAATAAAGTTGAAATTTAAAGGGGTATATGTAAAAGAAACATTTTTTCGGCGTTTTATGCCTTGTGGTACGGGACCCTTCGTGGGCGAGTCCGACTCACGGTTGGCCGGTTTTTTGTCTTTGTAAGGGGTAAAATCTGATATCTTCGCTACACAAGACGTTTGTTTTCCCACTTTGTATATATTTTGATAATAGTGCTAAAACATCATAGTAGGTACATAATATTATTCAATATCTTAGAATCTTGATCTTCGGAACTAAGTGTTTGGTTATCCCAAGAGTTAATTTAATCGTAACATACGAGAGTGTATGCCTTACATATTCCCCCGGCTTCAGACTTGCTTTCAGAGAATTACCGGGTATTGTTATTCTGATAGGAACAGTGGTGGCACAATGGTAATGGCCGCGACTTACGAATTGTAGGTCGTAAGTTCGAACCCAGACTAGCGCTTTACTTTGTGTAATTTATTCATCACCACTGCTCTCAAAACGGTGAAGGAAAACATCGTAAGGAAACTGGCATTTCCTAGAACCAAAAATTCGAAAACATGTGATAAGCACCAACTCGCAGTAGGCCCGCTTGGTAGATTATGGCCCACTCTCTCTCACAGAGAGTAGGCCTGTGTCCCAACAGTGGGAACAGTATAGCTAATTATGCTGATACCTATATGTGTGAAAACTAGTAAAAGCAACCCACATTTGTTGTAATCTTCGAAACACAAAAATGTGCAGACAAATCTGTCAAATTTCTTAAATAAATTTTCAACTTTATCGCTAGAGCATAAGGTTAAAAATTGATTGGGAAAATTTGACAGTTTCGGGTAGCTTGATGTGCTGGCGTCTGTACTTCAGCACCTAATTGAAGCGAAACTAATCCCAAAAGCCGGGAGCCCCAAATCCCCTTTTAACAAAAATGAACAATATCTCTCAAAGACCGTCAATATTTAGTACTAGACACTAATCTTCTAAAATAAAATTAAGTATATTGCGGATCCCGTAGCTTAACAGCGTACTTTAATCTTAAAGCAGGTTTAAGCAGCTTTTGATAAAACTTCAAAAAGATATAAAAAATTAGTAGCGGTGATGCGGCGAGCTTAAAGCGATTGCGGGGAATATTAACAGTCCGCGGCGGTTATTAGGTGGAATAAAGTCCGTGTGGTGTTTACAGTGAATAGACGGCTTTTGATGAAAACGTATATCGTCAAACCTCGTAACTCCACCAAAGGTCGAAATTGACGTTTTGATGGCAAATTGCTGCGTAAAAATTTGGATTTTTTTTATTTGTAAACATCGTTACGTTTTGTGCACACACAACACAAAAAATGGATGTCAAGCACACCTCGTAAATGCACCATCAATTTTTTTTCAAAAGCAAATATGTAACTCCTTTGGTAACGTCTTTTTTTACTATGGAAATGTATTAAATTACAAACATCATTTTTTTAATCGGTTTTAAGACTCGTGTAAAGTTGGTCAAAATGGAGATACAAGTTTTGCGTATTAGGGTATGGTCTATAGAGGTATGAGGAACAGGGTGTAAAGTTCACTCATAACAGAACAAAAAAAAAAGAAAAGGGAGGACAACGGCAACTGCCCGCTACTTCATGTCGGGCCGTTGTATACAGGGTTATTGGTAAAACATTAACAACCTCTTAAGAGGTCATTGTACTCATCATTATGAACAACTTTTACTATGGGACCAAACCTGAAATCGCGAAAAAAAATCAGCTGTTGCCTACATTTATGTTCGTTTAACTCGTCAAAATGTAGGGAACAGCTGATTTTATTTCGCGATTTCAGGTTTTGTCCCATAGTAAATGTTGTTCATAATGACGAGTACAATGACCTCTTAAGAGGTTGTTAATCTTTTACCAATAACCCTGTATATGCTAGTTGCGCGGTAAACTCTGCTTGCGCGATGCATGATTTTGCGTGACGTCAGTATGACGCGTTGTTCGCATGTGGCGTTGTAGATACCGCTACAAGGGTGACGATATGTGTTTGGGAATGTTCTGTACGGAGTTTCGAAGTGTGTACAGATTATAATTATAGATACTCACTTTTGCGAGCGGCTTTGCCCGTGTGAAATTTCTGTTTCCTCTGACCCGTGTCGCATCACGTCGCCCCCCCGCGGTGTTACTTCGATTTCGCTTAGCGTAATTTCTGACTATCCTTCTTTTTG
Source organism: Mesoligia furuncula (assembly GCA_916614155.1). NCBI lineage: Eukaryota > Metazoa > Arthropoda > Insecta > Lepidoptera > Noctuidae > Mesoligia > Mesoligia furuncula. The sequence continues at coordinate 7,040,680 of OU744808.1, forward strand.
CTTGGCTCCGAAGGATCGTAGTACCGTGACTTTAAACCTATAAGTTAGCCTAGACCCGAGGGGCCCGTGGCTAAATAATAACAGCCGCACAGGTCGATCGATCAGGTTAAGCTACGCTTGCCGCGGTTGGTCTGTGGATGGGTGATCATCTTTACATACCGTGACCCCTCCGTGCCGAAAGCACGTTAAGCCGTCGGTCGCGGCTGTCATGCGTGGATTTTTGACAGTCGTTACAGGGAATCAGAAGCCCGAAAGTCTGACAACCAGTCTTACCAAGGGGTCGATACCCCTTGGTAAGACTGGTTGTCAGACTTTCTTTTATTACCCCGTAACTGGGTTGTGGAGGTCTGGGAGCCTAAAAAGGCCACTTTGGTAGAATCATAAAAGGATAACATTATGAATCATAATATGGCGAAGACAATCCGTGTTTTTCTTTTTTTTCGCTGCACTACGTAGGTATAATCAAAGAGATTGGGATTGGATTTGGATTGGATTGATTGGTATTTTAGCACATATAAAAAAAGTTATTTAAAAAAATCGAAAAACCCGACTGCGGTAAAAAACTTAGGTAAGTTAAAAGAAACTGAAAAGCTAAAAACAAGCCCATTTTAAATTAAATAAAAGTTGGAAGCAGGCGGGACCCACATCATTTTTATTGTATTTTCAAATTCAAATGGGTCCCGCCTGCTTCCAAGTTTACAAAGAAAGATTTCGCAGACGACTTAGTTCTTGGTAGGCGTTTTTTGCGATTTGTCACTTCGAAT